>OW028762.1:6000000-6732500 GCA_932294355.1 Aporophyla lueneburgensis | reverse complement strand
CCTGCAGGGGGCCCAAATAGCGTAATTTCATCATAACTTTAATATTTTGTACTGAACCCATCCTCGAATACGTCGCCGTTGAACTGCCCGCGCGCAGACGCGTCTCTGGACACCTCACACGTCGGTCTAGCTCAGAAAAACGGAAAAAACTTTTGCTAACTCGTTGCGAAAATTCTAACTTAGTGATACAGTGAGCCTCATACAGTACGAAATCTTGAATACTACAAGGCCGATTTCTTCGCGGTTTTCGACGCTATCCTTCGTAATTAGGCTACGGCCCACCGTGTTAGCTGTCAGAATCTATTTGTCTTCATGGGAAGTAGGCAAATGTGCTAGGTGGTTGAAGTTTTCGTTATTTTTTTTTTTTGTTTTTATAAAAAATAATGTAAATTTGCTTAATATTCTTACTATCTACTAAGTTTATTTTCATGTAATTATTAAGTACTTACCCACCGCACCTTCCGGGTGGACTGCGATCCTCGATCGGTTCTGCCTGCTTGGGGCCCAAATAGCGTAATTTCATCATAACTTTAATATTTTGTACTGAACCCATCCTCGAATACGTCGCCGTTGAACTGCCCGCGCGCAGACGCGTCTCTGGACACCTCACACGTCGGTCTAGCTCAGAAAAACGGAAAAACTTTTGCTAACTCGTTGCGAAAATTCTAACTTAGTGATACAGTGAGCCTCATACAGTAAGAAATCTTGAATACTACAAGGCCGATTTCTTCGCGGTTTTCGACGCTATCCTTCGTAATTAGGCTACGGCCCACCGTTTTAGCTGTCAGAATCCATTTGTCTTCATGGGAAGTAGGCAAATGTGCTAGGTGGTTGAAGTTTTCGTTATTTTTGTTTTTTGTTTTTATAAAAAATAATGTAAATTTGCTTAATATTCTTACTATCTACTAAGTTTATTTTCATGTAATTATTAAGTACTTACCCACCGCACCTTCCGGGTGGACTGCGATCCTCGATCGGTTCTGCCTGCTTGGGGCCCAAATAGCGTAATTTCATCATAACTTTAATATTTTGTACTGAACCCATCCTCGAATACGTCGCCGTTGAACTGCCCGCGCGCAGACGCGTCTCTGGACACCTCACACGTCGGTCTAGCTCAGACAAATGGAAAAAACTTTTGCTAACTCGTTGCGAAAATTCTAACTTAGTGATACAGTGAGCCTCATACAGTACGAAATCTTGAATACTACAAGGCCGATTTCTTCGCGGTTTTCGACGCTATCCTTCGTAATTAGGCTACGGCCCACCGTTTTAGCTGTCAGAATCCATTTGTCTTCATGGGAAGTAGGCAAATGTGCTAGGTGGTTGAAGTTTTCGTTATTTTTTTTAAACGATAAATAATGTAAATTTGCTTAATATTCTTACTATCTACTAAGTTTATTTTCATGTAATTAAGTACTTACCCACCGCACCTTCCGGGTGGACTGCAATCCTCGATCGGTTCTGCCTGCTGGGGGCCCAAATAGCGTAATTTCATCATAACTTTAATATTTTGTACTGAACCCATCCTCGAATACGTCGCCGTTGAACTGCCCGCGCGCAGACGCGTCTCTGGACACCTCACACGTCGGTCTAGCTCAGACAAATGGAAAAAACTTTTGCTAACTCGTTGCGAAAATTCTAACTTAGTGATACAGTGAGCCTAATACAGTGAGAAGAAGAAGGCAAGCAAGGCTGCAAGGGCGGCCAGAAATAAAAAGAGGCAGCAGCGGCGCAAAAGGAGCACTGTCGCGGCTAGGCTCCGCGCCCCGAAGTCCGCAGCTGTAGTGATCACACTACAGCCGGAAGCGGTGAAAAAGGGCGTGTCCTACCGCGACGTGCTCTCCAAGGCGAAGGCAGCGGTGGACCTGACAGAGCTCGGCATCTCCAACGGGCTCCGGGTTAAGGTCACTTTGACTGGGGCCCGGATGCTTGAGGTCCCCGGTGCGGCTAGTGGCCCGACCGCTGACGCTCTGGCCGAAAGGCTTAGGGCGTCATTAGACGCGGAGGAGGCCCGGGCCCATTAAGTGCGCTGACATGCGCATCCTGGGCCTGGACGATTGCGTGACGGAGGCGGAGGTGGTGGCCGCCATCGCTAGGGCGGGGGGTTGTCCTACCGAGCAAGTGAGGGCAGGCACCATCCGCCCTGACAATGCGGGGTTGCGAACCGTCACGGTGAGCTGCCCCGTGTCGGCGGCCCAAAGAATCACCGCGGAGGGCCGAAGGCTTCTGGTGGGCTGGGTCTCAGCGCAGGTGAAACTGTTGGAGCCCAGACCTCTGAGGTGCTTCCGATGCCAGATGGGCAACCACGTGTTCGTGAGTTGCACCTCAGAGGTGGACCGCAGCGGTCACTGTTTCCGCTGCGGTCAGCCCGGTCACAAGGCCGGCTCGTGCAATGCCACGCCGCACTGCTATGCATGTGCGGCGGCTGGCAAGCCGGCTGAACACCGGGCTGGGAGTAAGGCCTGCGCTGCAGCTGCCAGGGCCAGAGGAAAGGGTAAGCCCTCCGCCACCGTCGTCACCGCTGTCGCCGCTGCCGCCTCGACCACTGCAGCTGTCGTGGCCAGCACCGCCACGGCAGGGCCCTCACAGGGGGCTCGGGAGGGGGCTGATATGGACTGTCAGTAATGGCTGCTCCATTACGCCTCCTCCAGGCGAACATCAACCACTGCGCCTCTGCTCAGGATCTTTTGCTCCAGAGCATGGCGCAGTGGTCGATTAACATCGCCGTGGTCGCTGAGCCGTACTTTGTCCCGCCCAGGGATGACTGGGTGGAGGACCTGAGCGGCTCAGTGACCCTCATTTCGTCGGCCGCCGCCGGAACCCCAACCCTCGAGGCTGTCAAGAGGGGACGGGGTTGCGTAGCAGCACGGTTCGGGGAGATTGTCGTGGTAGGAGTATACTTCTCCCCGAGCCGAACTCTCGCCGAGTTCCACAACTCCCTTGCGGAGTTGAAAGTTGTCGTCGTCGGGTTCCGTCCCCTCCCCGTGCTCGTACTCGGGGACTTCAACGCCAAGAATTTGGCTTGGGGTTCCCGGTATACGGACACACGGGGCAGGATGGTGGAGGACTGGGCTCTGGAGACAGGCCTAGTCGTCCTTAACCGGGGTTCTGTCCCTACGTGCGTACGGATGCGGGGCGATTCAGTGGTGGACATTTCGTTCGCCAGTCCCGCTCTGTCGCCGCAGGTCATTGACTGGCGTGTAATGGAGGGGGTGGAGACGTATTCCGACCACCGGTATATCCGGTTTGACGTCTCCGCCCAGACCTCGACCGCGCCGGTCCGACAGGCCCCGTGTGGTCCGCGGTGGGCGCTTAAGAAGCTGGACCGGGAGCTTCTCCTGGAAGCCTCGATCGTGCAGGCCTGGGTGTCACCACCGGACAGGCCTGCTGACATCAACGACGAGGCCGAGTGGTTCCGGGAGGCCATGTCCGAGATTTGTGACGTGGCTATGCCCCGAGTCCAGCCAGGACGGGCTTGGCGCCAGGTGTACTGGTGGTCGCCGCAGCTGACAGCGTTGCGCGAAGCGTGCGTTGCGGCGCGACGCCGGTACACCAGGCACCGCAGGCTCCGTATCCGCCCCCCGGATACGGAAGCCATTCAGGCGGAGCTATATGAGGGGTACAGAGCGGCGAAGACCGCCCTCCAAGAGGAGATCCTGCGGGCCAGAGGACTGGCCCGCAAGGAGTCGCTGGAGACTCTGAACAGGGACCCATGGGGACGGCCCTACAAGGCCGTCCGGGAGAAACTCCGCCCATGGGCTCCTCCGCTGACTCAGAGTCTCCGGCCCCAACTCGTGGAGGGCGTGGTGAGCGCTCTGTTCCCTTCGCGAGGGGAACATAGTCCCCCACCCATGGCTCCGCCTCCTGCGGTGCCCGATGCTGCGGACCACACCACCGATGACGACGACAACGCTCCAGAGGTGACCGGGGTAGAGTTGAGAGTGGCGGTACGTCGGCTAAATGCCAAAAATACCGCCCCAGGACCCGACGGCTTGCCTGGCAAAGCCTGGGTCCTGGCCTTAGAGGCTCTCGGGCCTCGACTCAGGGGGCTCCTAAGCGCATGTTTGGAGAGGGGCCAGTTCCCACTTCGTTGGAAGATGGGGAAACTGGTCCTCATTAAGAAGCCTGGGCGCCCAGCGGACTCTCCGTCCGCTTACCGGCCCATCGTGCTGCTCGACGAGGTGGGCAAGCTCTTTGAAAGAGTAATTGCAGACCGCCTCGTTGGGTGGCTGGTGCGGGAGGGGCCGGATTTGGCGGACAGCCAGTTCGGTTTCCGCAAGGGGCGCTCTACGGTGGACGCCATCATGCGCGTGCGAGCCCTCACGACGGGGGATGCAGTGGCCCGGGGTGGGGTCGTCTTGGCGGTGTCTCTAGACATCGCCAACGCCTTTAATACCCTGCCCTGGAGTTGCATTAGGGAGGCACTCCGGTATCACCGGATGCCGACCTACCTCTGTCGCGTGGTCGAGGCTTACTTGACGGATAGAGCCGTCATCTACCCCGGTCGCCAGGGAGACTGGAACCGGCGAGAGATGTCGTGCGGTGTCCCACAGGGATCGGTCTTGGGGCCGCATCTGTGGGACATCGGTTACGACTGGGTGCTGCGCGCCGACCTCCCTAGCGGCGTCAGCGTAGTTTGCTACGCTGACGACACGCTGGTCCTGGCGCAGGGGAGGTCGCACGAGGCGGCGGCCGAACTGATGACACGCGGGGTTGCGACAATCGTCGATAGGATCCGGCAACTGGGACTCGAGGTGGCATTGCACAAGTCCGAGGCCATGGGTTTTCATGGTCCTCGGAACGCGCCACCTGTGGGTTCCCAACTCACGGTGGGAGGGGTTCACATCGGCGTCGAGTCGACGATGAAGTACCTGGGACTTGTCCTCGACAGCCGGTGGAACTTCGACGAGCACTTCCGACGTTTGGCTCCCAGACTGGAGCGGGCTGGGGCTGCCTTAAAGCGGCTCCTGCCCAATCTGGGGGGTCCAAACGCCTCCTGCCGGAGGCTCTACACGGGGGTCGTGCGGTCCATGGCCCTCTACGGGGCACCGGTGTGGGCGCCCTCATTGAGGCTGCGCCCAGCGCGCCGGTTGAGTGCGGCCCAGAGGGTCATGGCCATCCGGTTAATCCGGGGATACCGCACGGTCTCCTGCGAGGCAGCGAGCCTCCTTGCCGGAGTGCCGCCATGGGATCTGGAGGCAAAGGTCCTCGCCCACATGCGGGAGTGGCGCGAGGAGGCGAAACGCCGGGGCGAAACTCCGCTGCCGCGACAAATCGCGGCACGGCGGACAGAGCTCCGGTGTGATCTCATGGCGACATGGCGGGTACGATTGTCGCAACCCAGTGCTGGGCACGCCACAATTGCGGCGGTAAGTCCCCTCTTTGAGGAGTGGATAGAGAGGCGTCACGGCGTCCTCACCTTCCGCCTGACGCAGGTTCTCACCGGGCATGGGTGCTTCGGTGGGTTCCTGTTCAGGATAAAGCGGGAGGATACGTCCGGGTGTTTCCATTGCGAGGATCGTCTGGAGGACACGGTGGAGCATACGGTGGAGGTGTGCCCTGCCTGGGCGGAGCACCGCCATGTCCTCGTGGAGGCGATCGGCGGCGGCGACCTCTCGCGTCCGGCCCTGGTGCGAGCCATGGTACGGAGCGAGAGGGAATGGGAAGCCGTCACCTCCTTCTGCGAAGCAGTAATGCTCGCGAAGGAGGAGGCGGGGCGCGTGAGGGAGTGGCAGTCTCTGCGCCCTCACGTCCCCAGCCGCCGCAGGAGGAGACGCCCCGGGCGTCGGGAGTCAATAGCGGACTCCCGGCCACCGTAGGCGCGAGCTTGCGGGTGGCGAGCAATGGGTAGCTCGCCGCCCGGTAAGGACCAAGCTCGGGTCGACGGCGCGCAGTGTTCCACGCGCGCCTCAAAGAGATGTCAGCAGCAGTGTAGGGGTCTACTAGGACCGATGCCTGCCGGGGTCGCGTGATTGTTGGACCGATGCCTGCCGGGGTCGCGTGATTGTTCGAAAGAGATACCGTGACCCTGGCACATGGGCAACTGATGGAACACGGGTGGGTTTTAGTCAGTAAAAGTCTGACACGCCCTCCCGCTCCGCCCAGAGCGGGAGAAGTCATTTGATGATTTCCCATCCTGAAAAAAAAAAAAAAAAAAAAAAAAAAGCCTAATACAGTACGAAATCTTGAATACTACAAGGCCGATTTCTTCGCGGTTTTCGACGCTATCCTTCGTAATTAGGCTACGGCCCACCGTTTTAGCTGTCAGAATCCATTTGTCTTCATGGGAAGTAGGCAAATGTGCTAGGTGGTTGAAGTTTTCGTTATTTTTTTTTTTGTTTTTATAAAAAATAATGTAAATTTGCTTAATATTCTTAC
This sequence comes from Aporophyla lueneburgensis, assembly GCA_932294355.1. Lineage (NCBI taxonomy): Eukaryota > Metazoa > Arthropoda > Insecta > Lepidoptera > Noctuidae > Aporophyla > Aporophyla lueneburgensis. Next base: position 6,726,122 of record OW028762.1, on the reverse strand, counting down.
TATCTACTAAGTTTATTTTCATGTAATTATTAAGTACTTACCCACCGCACCTTCCGGGTGGACTGCGATCCTCGATCGGTTCTGCCTGCTTGGGGCCCAAATAGCGTAATTTCATCATAACTTTAATATTTTGTACTGAACCCATCCTCGAATACGTCGCCGTTGAACTGCCCGCGCGCAGACGCGTCTCTGGACACCTCACACGTCGGTCTAGCTCAGAAAAACGGAAAAAACTTTTGCTAACTCGTTGCGAAAATTCTAACTTAGTGATACAGTGAGCCTCATACAGTACGAAATCTTGAATACTACAAGGCCGATTTCTTCGCGGTTTTCTACGCTATCCTTCGTAATTAGGCTACGGCCCACCGTTTTAGCTGTCAGAATCCATTTGTCTTCATGGGAAGTAGGCAAATGTGCTAGGTGGTTGAAGTTTTCGTTATTTTTTTTAAACGATAAATAATGTAAATTTGCTTAATATTCTTACTATCTACTAAGTTTATTTTCATGTAATTAAGTACTTACCCACCGCACCTTCCGGGTGGACTGCAATCCTCGATCGGTTCTGCCTGCTGGGGGCCCAAATAGCGTAATTTCATCATAACTTTAATATTTTGTACTGAACCCATCCTCGAATACGTCGCTGTTGAACTGCCCGCGCGCAGACGCGTCTCTGGACACCTCACACGTCGGTCTAGCTCAGAAAAATGGAAAAAACTTTTGCTAACTCGTTGCGAAAATTCTAACTTAGTGATACAGTGAGCCTCATACAGTACGAAATCTTGAATACTACAAGGCCGATTTCTTCGCGGTTTTCGACGCTATCCTTCGTAATTAGGCTACGGCCCACCGTTTTAGCTGTCAGAATCCATTTGTCTTCATGGGAAGTAGGCAAATGTGCTAGGTGGTTGAAGTTTTCGTAATTTTTTTTTGTTTTTATAAAAAATAATGTAAATTTGCTAAATATTCTTACTATCTACTAAGTTTATTTTCATGTAATTATTAAGTACTTACCCACCGCACCTTCCGGGTGGACTGCGATCCTCGATCGGTTCTGCCTGCTTGGCGCCCAAATAGCGTAATTTCATCATAACTTTAATATTTTGTACTGAACCCATCCTCGAATACGTCGCCGTTAAACTGCCCGCGCGCAGACGCGTCTCTGGACACCTCACACGTCGGTCTAGCTCAGAAAAACGGAAAAAACTTTTGCTAACTCGTTGCGAAAATTCTAACTTAGTGATACAGTGAGCCTCATACAGTACGAAATCTTGAATACTACAAGGCCGATTTCTTCGCGGTTTTCGACGCTATCCTTCGTAATTAGGCTACGGCCCACCGTTTTAGCTGTCAGAATCCATTTGTCTTCATGGGAAGTAGGCAAATGTGCTAGGTGGTTGAAGTTTTCATTATTTTTTTTAAACGATAAATAATGTAAATTTGCTTAATATTCTTACTATCTACTAAGTTTATTTTCATGTAATTAAGTACTTACCCACCGCACCTTCCGGGTGGACTGCAATCCTCGATCGGTTCTGCCTGCTGGGGGCCCAAATAGCGTAATTTCATCATAACTTTAATATTTTGTACTGAACCCATCCTCGAATACGTCGCCGTTGAACTGCCCGCGCGCAGACGCGTCTCTGGACACCTCACACGTCGGTCTAGCTCAGAAAAACGGAAAAACTTTTGCTAACTCGTTGCGAAAATTCTAACTTAGTGATACAGTGAGCCTCATACAGTAAGAAATCTTGAATACTACAAGGCCGATTTCTTCGCGGTTTTCGACGCTATCCTTCGTAATTAGGCTACGGCCCACCGTTTTAGCTGTCAGAATCCATTTGTCTTCATGGGAAGTAGGCAAATGTGCTAGGTGGTTGAAGTTTTCGTTATTTTTGTTTTTTGTTTTTATAAAAAATAATGTAAATTTGCTTTATATACTTACTATCTACTAAGTTTATTTTCATGTAATTATTAAGTACTTACCCACCGCACCTTCTGGGTGGACTGCGATCCTCGATCGGTTCTGCCTGCTTGGGGCCCAAATAGCGTAATTTCATCATAACTTTAATATTTTGTACTGAACCCATCCTCGAATACGTCGCCGTTGAACTGCCCGCGCGCAGACGCGTCTCTGGACACCTCACACGTCGGTCTAGCTCAGAAAAACGGAAAAACTTTTGCTAACTCGTTGCGAAAATTCTAACTTAGTGATACAGTGAGCCTCATACAGTAAGAAATCTTGAATACTACAAGGCCGATTTCTTCGCGGTTTTCGACGCTATCCTTCGTAATTAGGCTACGGCCCACCGTTTTAGCTGTCAGAATCCATTTGTCTTCATGGGAAGTAGGCAAATGTGCTAGGTGGTTGAAGTTTTCGTTATTTTTGTTTTTTGTTTTTATAAAAAATAATGTAAATTTGCTTAATATTCTTACTATCTACTAAGTTTATTTTCATGTAATTATTAAGTACTTACCCACCGCACCTTCCGGGTGGACTGCGATCCTCGATCGGTTCTGCCTGCTTGGGGCCCAAATAGCGTAATTTCATCATAACTTTAATATTTTGTACTGAACCCATCCTCGAATACGTCGCCGTTGAACTGCCCGCGCGCAGACGCGTCTCTGGACACCTCACACGTCGGTCTAGCTCAGACAAATGGAAAAAACTTTTGCTAACTCGTTGCGAAAATTCTAACTTAGTGATACAGTGAGCCTCATACAGTACAAAATCTTGAATACTACAAGGCCGATTTCTTCGCGGTTTTCGACGCTATCCTTCGTAATTAGGCTACGGCCCACCGTTTTAGCTGTCAGAATCCATTTGTCTTCATGGGAAGTAGGCAAATGTGCTAGGTGGTTGAAGTTTTCGTTATTTTTTTTAAACGATAAATAATGTAAATTTGCTTAATATTCTTACTATCTACTAAGTTTATTTTCATGTAATTAAGTACTTACCCACCGCACCTTCCGGGTGGACTGCAATCCTCGATCGGTTCTGCCTGCTGGGGGCCCAAATAGCGTAATTTCATCATAACTTTAATATTTTGTACTGAACCCATCCTCGAATACGTCGCCGTTGAACTGCCCGCGCGCAGACGCGTCTCTGGACACCTCACACGTCGGTCTAGCTCAGACAAATGGAAAAAACTTTTGCTAACTCGTTGCGAAAATTCTAACTTAGTGATACAGTGAGCCTAATACAGTGAGAAGAAGAAGGCAAGCAAGGCTGCAAGGGCGGCCAGAAATAAAAAGAGGCAGCAGCGGCGCAAAAGGAGCACTGTCGCGGCTAGGCTCCGCGCCCCGAAGTCCGCAGCTGTAGTGATCACACTACAGCCGGAAGCGGTGAAAAAGGGCGTGTCCTACCGCGACGTGCTCTCCAAGGCGAAGGCAGCGGTGGACCTGACAGAGCTCGGCATCTCCAACGGGCTCCGGGTTAAGGTCACTTTGACTGGGGCCCGGATGCTTGAGGTCCCCGGTGCGGCTAGTGGCCCGACCGCTGACGCTCTGGCCGAAAGGCTTAGGGCGTCATTAGACGCGGAGGAGGCCCGGGTGTCCAGGCCCATTAAGTGCGCTGACATGCGCATCCTGGGCCTGGACGATTGCGTGACGGAGGCGGAGGTGGTGGCCGCCATCGCTAGGGCGGGGGGTTGTCCTACCGAGCAAGTGAGGGCAGGCACCATCCGCCCTGACAATGCGGGGTTGCGAACCGTCACGGTGAGCTGCCCCGTGTCGGCGGCCCAAAGAATCACCGCGGAGGGCCGAAGGCTTCTGGTGGGCTGGGTCTCAGCGCAGGTGAAACTGTTGGAGCCCAGACCTCTGAGGTGCTTCCGATGCCAGATGGGCAACCACGTGTTCGTGAGTTGCACCTCAGAGGTGGACCGCAGCGGTCACTGTTTCCGCTGCGGTCAGCCCGGTCACAAGGCCGGCTCGTGCAATGCCACGCCGCACTGCTATGCATGTGCGGCGGCTGGCAAGCCGGCTGAACACCGGGCTGGGAGTAAGGCCTGCGCTGCAGCTGCCAGGGCCAGAGGAAAGGGTAAGCCCTCCGCCACGTGGAGGCGATTGGCGGCGGCGACCTCTCGCGTCCGGCCCTGGTGCGAGCCATGGTACGGAGCGAGAGGGAATGGGAAGCCGTCACCTCCTTCTGCGAAGCAGTAATGCTCGCGAAGGAGGAGGCGGGGCGCGTGAGGGAGTGGCAGTCTCTGCGCCCTCACGCCCCTAGCCGCCGCAGGAGGAGACGCCCCGGGCGTCGGGAGTCGATTGCGGACTCCCGGCCACCGTAGGCGCGAGCTTGCGGGTGGCGAGCAATGGGTAGCCCGCCGCCCGGTAAGGACCAGGCTCGGGTCGACGGCGCGCAGTGTTCCACGCGCGCCTCAAAGAGATGTCAGCAGCAGTGTAGGGGTCTACTAGGACCGATGCCTGCCGGGGTCGCGTGATTGTTCGAAAGAGATACCGTGACCCTGGCACATGGGCAACTGATGGAACACGGGTGGGTTTTAGTCAGTAAAAGTCTGACACGCCCTCCCGCTCCGCCCAGAGCGGGAGAAGTCATTTGATGATTTCCCATCCTGAAAAAAAAAAAAAAAAAAAGCCCTCCGCCACCGTCGTCACCGCTGTCGCCGCTGCCGCCTCGACCACTGCAGCTGTCGTGGCCAGCACCGCCACGGCAGGGCCCTCACAGGGGGCTCGGGAGGGGGCTGATATGGACTGTCAGTAATGGCTGCTCCATTACGCCTCCTCCAGGCGAACATCAACCACTGCGCCTCTGCTCAGGATCTTTTGCTCCAGAGCATGGCGCAGTGGTCGATTAACATCGCCGTGGTCGCTGAGCCGTACTTTGTCCCGCCCAGGGATGACTGGGTGGAGGACCTGAGCGGCTCAGTGACCCTCATTTCGTCGGCCGCCGCCGGAACCCCAACCCTCGAGGCTGTCAAGAGGGGACGGGGTTGCGTAGCAGCACGGTTCGGGGAGATTGTCGTGGTAGGAGTATACTTCTCCCCGAGCCGAACTCTCGCCGAGTTCCACAACTCCCTTGCGGAGTTGAAAGTTGTCGTCGTCGGGTTCCGTCCCCTCCCCGTGCTCGTACTCGGGGACTTCAACGCCAAGAATTTGGCTTGGGGTTCCCGGTATACGGACACACGGGGCAGGATGGTGGAGGACTGGGCTCTGGAGACAGGCCTAGTCGTCCTTAACCGGGGTTCTGTCCCTACGTGCGTACGGATGCGGGGCGATTCAGTGGTGGACATTTCGTTCGCCAGTCCCGCTCTGTCGCCGCAGGTCATTGACTGGCGTGTAATGGAGGGGGTGGAGACGTATTCCGACCACCGGTATATCCGGTTTGACGTCTCCGCCCAGACCTCGACCGCGCCGGTCCGACAGGCCCCGTGTGGTCCGCGGTGGGCGCTTAAGAAGCTGGACCGGGAGCTTCTCCTGGAAGCCTCGATCGTGCAGGCCTGGGTGTCACCACCGGACAGGCCTGCTGACATCAACGACGAGGCCGAGTGGTTCCGGGAGGCCATGTCCGAGATTTGTGACGTGGCTATGCCCCGAGTCCAGCCAGGACGGGCTTGGCGCCAGGTGTACTGGTGGTCGCCGCAGCTGACAGCGTTGCGCGAAGCGTGCGTTGCGGCGCGACGCCGGTACACCAGGCACCGCAGGCTCCGTATCCGCCCCCCGGATACGGAAGCCATTCAGGCGGAGCTATATGAGGGGTACAGAGCGGCGAAGACCGCCCTCCAAGAGGAGATCCTGCGGGCCAGAGGACTGGCCCGCAAGGAGTCGCTGGAGACTCTGAACAGGGACCCATGGGGACGGCCCTACAAGGCCGTCCGGGAGAAACTCCGCCCATGGGCTCCTCCGCTGACTCAGAGTCTCCGGCCCCAACTCGTGGAGGGCGTGGTGAGCGCTCTGTTCCCTTCGCGAGGGGAACATAGTCCCCCACCCATGGCTCCGCCTCCTGCGGTGCCCGATGCTGCGGACCACACCACCGATGACGACGACAACGCTCCAGAGGTGACCGGGGTAGAGTTGAGAGTGGCGGTACGTCGGCTAAATGCCAAAAATACCGCCCCAGGACCCGACGGCTTGCCTGGCAAAGCCTGGGTCCTGGCCTTAGAGGCTCTCGGGCCTCGACTCAGGGGGCTCCTAAGCGCATGTTTGGAGAGGGGCCAGTTCCCACTTCGTTGGAAGACGGGGAAACTGGTCCTCATTAAGAAGCCTGGGCGCCCAGCGGACTCTCCGTCCGCTTACCGGCCCATCGTGCTGCTCGACGAGGTGGGCAAGCTCTTTGAAAGAGTAATTGCAGACCGCCTCGTTGGGTGGCTGGTGCGGGAGGGGCCGGATTTGGCGGACAGCCAGTTCGGTTTCCGCAAGGGGCGCTCTACGGTGGACGCCATCATGCGCGTGCGAGCCCTCACGACGGGGGATGCAGTGGCCCGGGGTGGGGTCGTCTTGGCGGTGTCTCTAGACATCGCCAACGCCTTTAATACCCTGCCCTGGAGTTGCATTAGGGAGGCACTCCGGTATCACCGGATGCCGACCTACCTCTGTCGCGTGGTCGAGGCTTACTTGACGGATAGAGCCGTCATCTACCCCGGTCGCCAGGGAGACTGGAACCGGCGAGAGATGTCGTGCGGTGTCCCACAGGGATCGGTCTTGGGGCCGCATCTGTGGGACATCGGTTACGACTGGGTGCTGCGCGCCGACCTCCCTAGCGGCGTCAGCGTAGTTTGCTACGCTGACGACACGCTGGTCCTGGCGCAGGGGAGGTCGCACGAGGCGGCGGCCGAACTGATGACACGCGGGGTTGCGACAATCGTCGATAGGATCCGGCAACTGGGACTCGAGGTGGCATTGCACAAGTCCGAGGCCATGGGTTTTCATGGTCCTCGGAACGCGCCACCTGTGGGTTCCCAACTCACGGTGGGAGGGGTTCACATCGGCGTCGAGTCGACGATGAAGTACCTGGGACTTGTCCTCGACAGCCGGTGGAACTTCGACGAGCACTTCCGACGTTTGGCTCCCAGACTGGAGCGGGCTGGGGCTGCCTTAAAGCGGCTCCTGCCCAATCTGGGGGGTCCAAACGCCTCCTGCCGGAGGCTCTACACGGGGGTCGTGCGGTCCATGGCCCTCTACGGGGCACCGGTGTGGGCGCCCTCATTGAGGCTGCGCCCAGCGCGCCGGTTGAGTGCGGCCCAGAGGGTCATGGCCATCCGGTTAATCCGGGGATACCGCACGGTCTCCTGCGAGGCAGCGAGCCTCCTTGCCGGAGTGCCGCCATGGGATCTGGAGGCAAAGGTCCTCGCCCACATGCGGGAGTGGCGCGAGGAGGCGAAACGCCGGGGCGAAACTCCGCTGCCGCGACAAATCGCGGCACGGCGGACAGAGCTCCGGTGTGATCTCATGGCGACATGGCGGGTACGATTGTCGCAACCCAGTGCTGGGCACGCCACAATTGCGGCGGTAAGTCCCCTCTTTGAGGAGTGGATAGAGAGGCGTCACGGCGTCCTCACCTTCCGCCTGACGCAGGTTCTCACCGGGCATGGGTGCTTCGGTGGGTTCCTGTTCAGGATAAAGCGGGAGGATACGTCCGGGTGTTTCCATTGCGAGGATCGTCTGGAGGACACGGTGGAGCATACGGTGGAGGTGTGCCCTGCCTGGGCGGAGCACCGCCATGTCCTCGTGGAGGCGATCGGCGGCGGCGACCTCTCGCGTCCGGCCCTGGTGCGAGCCATGGTACGGAGCGAGAGGGAATGGGAAGCCGTCACCTCCTTCTGCGAAGCAGTAATGCTCGCGAAGGAGGAGGCGGGGCGCGTGAGGGAGTGGCAGTCTCTGCGCCCTCACGTCCCCAGCCGCCGCAGGAGGAGACGCCCCGGGCGTCAGGAGTCAATAGCGGACTCCCGGCCACCGTAGGCGCGAGCTTGCGGGTGGCGAGCAATGGGTAGCTCGCCGCCCGGTAAGGACCAAGCTCGGGTCGACGGCGCGCAGTGTTCCACGCGCGCCTCAAAGAGATGTCAGCAGCAGTGTAGGGGTCTACTAGGACCGATGCCTGCCGGGGTCGCGTGATTGTTCGAAAGAGATACCGTGACCCTGGCACATGGGCAACTGATGGAACACGGGTGGGTTTTAGTCAGTAAAAGTCTGACACGCCCTCCCGCTCCGCCCAGAGCGGGAGAAGTCATTTGATGATTTCCCATCCTGAAAAAAAAAAAAAAAAAAAAAAAAAAAAAGCCTAATACAGTACGAAATCTTGAATACTACAAGGCCGATTTCTTCGCGGTTTTCGACGCTATCCTTCGTAATTAGGCTACGGCCCACCGTTTTAGCTGTCAGAATCCATTTGTCTTCATGGGAAGTAGGCAAATGTGCTAGGTGGTTGAAGTTTTCGTTATTTTTTTTTTTGTTTTTATAAAAAATAATGTAAATTTGCTTAATATTCTTACTATCTACTAAGTTTATTTTCATGTAATTATTAAGTACTTACCCACCGCACCTTCCGGGTGGACTGCGATCCTCGATCGGTTCTGCCTGCTTGGGGCCCAAATAGCGTAATTTCATCATAACTTTAATATTTTGTACTGAACCCATCCTCGAATACGTCGCCGTTGAACTGCCCGCGCGCAGACGCGTCTCTGGACACCTCACACGTCGGTCTAGCTCAGAAAAACGGAAAAAACTTTTGCTAACTCGTTGCGAAAATTCTAACTTAGTGATACAGTGAGCCTCATACAGTACGAAATCTTGAATACTACAAGGCCGATTTCTTCGCGATTTTCGACGCTATCCTTCGTAATTAGGCTACGGCCCACCGTTTTAGCTGTCAGAATCCATTTGTCTTCATGGGAAGTAGGCAAATGTGCTAGGTGGTTGAAGTTTTCGTTATTTTTTTAAACGATAAATAATGTAAATTTGCTTAATATTCTTACTATCTACTAAGTTTATTTTCATGTAATTAAGTACTTACCCACCGCATCTTCCGGGTGGACTGCGATCCTCGATCGGTTCTGCCTGCTGGGGGCCCAAATAGCGTAATTTCATCATAACTTTAATATTTTGTACTGAACCCATCCTCGAATACGTCGCCGTTGAACTGCCCGCGCGCATACGCGTCTCTGGACACCTCACACGTCGGTCTAGCTCAGAAAAATGGAAAAAACTTTTGCTAACTCGTTGCGAAAATTCTAACTTAGTGATACAGTGAGCCTCATACAGTACGAAATCTTGAATACTACAAGGCCGATTTCTTCGCGGTTTTCGACGCTATCCTTCGTAATTAGGCTATGGCCCACCGTTTTAGCTGTCAGAATCCATTTGTCTTCATGGGAAGTAGGCAAATGTGCTAGGTGGTTGAAGTTTTCGTAATTTTTTTTTTGTTTTTATAAAAAATAATGTAAATTTGCTAAATATTCTTACTATCTACTAAGTTTATTTTCATGTAATTATTAAGTACTTACCCACCGCACCTTCCGGGTGGACTGCGATCCTCGATCGGTTCTGCCTGCTTGGCGCCCAAATAGCGTAATTTCATCATAACTTTAATATTTTGTACTGAACCCATCCTCGAATACGTCGCCGTTGAACTGCCCGCGCGCAGACGCGTCTCTGGACACCTCACACGTCGGTCTAGCTCAGAAAAACGGAAAAACTTTTGCTAACTCGTTGCGAAAATTCTAACTTAGTGATACAGTGAGCCTCATACAGTAAGAAATCTTGAATACTACAAGGCCGATTTCTTCGCGGTTTTCGACGCTATCCTTCGTAATTAGGCTATGGCCCACCGTTTTAGCTGTCAGAATCCATTTGTCTTCATGGGAAGTAGGCAAATGTGCTAGGTGGTTGAAGTTTTCGTTATTTTTGTTTTTTGTTTTTATAAAAAATAATGTAAATTTGCTTAATATTCTTACTATCTACTAAGTTTATTTTCATGTAATTATTAAGTACTTACCCACCGCACCTTCCGGGTGGACTGCGATCCTCGATCGGTTCTGCCTGCTTGGGGCCCAAATAGCGTAATTTCATCATAACTTTAATATTTTGTACTGAACCCATCCTCGAATACGTCGCCGTTGAACTGCCCGCGCGCAGACGCGTCTCTGGACACCTCACACGTCGGTCTAGCTCAGAAAAACGGAAAAAACTTTTGCTAACTCGTTGCGAAAATTCTAACTTAGTGATACAGTGAGCCTCATACAGTACGAAATCTTGAATACTACAAGGCCGATTTCTTCGCGGTTTTCTACGCTATCCTTCGTAATTAGGCTACGGCCCACCGTTTTAGCTGTCAGAATCCATTTGTCTTCATGGGAAGTAGGCAAATGTGCTAGGTGGTTGAAGTTTTCGTTATTTTTTTTAAACGATAAATAATGTAAATTTGCTTAATATTCTTACTATCTACTAAGTTTATTTTCATGTAATTAAGTACTTACCCACCGCACCTTCCGGGTGGACTGCAATCCTCGATCGGTTCTGCCTGCTGGGGGCCCAAATAACGTAATTTCATCATAACTTTAATATTTTGTACTGAACCCATCCTCGAATACGTCGCCGTTGAACTGTCCGCGCGCAGACGCGTCTCTGGACACCTCACACGTCGGTCTAGCTCAGACAAATGGAAAAAACTTTTGCTAACTCGTTGCGAAAATTCTAACTTAGTGATACAGTGAGCCTCATACAGTACGAAATCTTGAATACTACAAGGCCGATTTCTTCGCGATTTTCGACGCTATCCTTCGTAATTAGGCTACGGCCCACCGTTTTAGCTGTCAGAATCCATTTGTCTTCATGGGAAGTAGGCAAATGTGCTAGGTGGTTGAAGTTTTCGTTATTTTTTTTAAACGATAAATAATGTAAATTTGCTTAATATTCTTACTATCTACTAAGTTTATTTTCATGTAATTAAGTACTTACCCACCGCATCTTCCGGGTGGACTGCGATCCTCGATCGGTTCTGCCTGCTGGGGGCCCAAATAGCGTAATTTCATCATAACTTTAATATTTTGTACTGAACCCATCCTCGAATACGTCGCCGTTGAACTGCCCGCGCGCATACGCGTCTCTGGACACCTCACACGTCGGTCTAGCTCAGAAAAATGGAAAAAACTTTTGCTAACTCGTTGCGAAAATTCTAACTTAGTGATACAGTGAGCCTCATACAGTACGAAATCTTGAATACTACAAGGCCGATTTCTTCGCGGTTTTCGACGCTATCCTTCGTAATTAGGCTATGGCCCACCGTTTTAGCTGTCAGAATCCATTTGTCTTCATGGGAAGTAGGCAAATGTGCTAGGTGGTTGAAGTTTTCGTAATTTTTTTTTTGTTTTTATAAAAAATAATGTAAATTTGCTAAATATTCTTACTATCTACTAAGTTTATTTTCATGTAATTATTAAGTACTTACCCACCGCACCTTCCGGGTGGACTGCGATCCTCGATCGGTTCTGCCTGCTTGGCGCCCAAATAGCGTAATTTCATCATAACTTTAATATTTTGTACTGAACCCATCCTCGAATACGTCGCCGTTAAACTGCCCGCGCGCAGACGCGTCTCTGGACACCTCACACGTCGGTCTAGCTCAGAAAAACGGAAAAAACTTTTGCTAACTCGTTGCGAAAATTCTAACTTAGTGATACAGTGAGCCTCATACAGTACGAAATCTTGAATACTACAAGGCCGATTTCTTCGCGGTTTTCGACGCTATCCTTCGTAATTAGGCTACGGCCCACCGTTTTAGCTGTCAGAATCCATTTGTCTTCATGGGAAGTAGGCAAATGTGCTAGGTGGTTGAAGTTTTCATTATTTTTTTTAAACGATAAATAATGTAAATTTGCTTAATATTCTTACTATCTACTAAGTTTATTTTCATGTAATTAAGTACTTACCCACCGCACCTTCCGGGTGGACTGCAATCCTCGATCGGTTCTGCCTGCTGGGGGCCCAAATAGCGTAATTTCATCATAACTTTAATATTTTGTACTGAACCCATCCTTGAATACGTCGCCGTTGAACTGCCCGCGCGCAGACGCGTCTCTGGACACCTCACACGTCGGTCTAGCTCAGAAAAACGGAAAAAACTTTTGCTAACTCGTTGCGAAAATTCTAACTTAGTGATACAGTGAGCCTCATACAGTACGAAATCTTGAATACTACAAGGCCGATTTCTTAGCGGTTTTCTACGCTATCCTTCGTAATTAGGCTACGGCCCACCGTTTTAGCTGTCAGAATCCATTTGTCTTCATGGGAAGTAGGCAAATGTGCTAGGTGGTTGAAGTTTTCGTTATTTTTTTTAAACGATAAATAATGTAAATTTGCTTAATATTCTTACTATCTACTAAGTTTATTTTCATGTAATTAAGTACTTACCCACCGCACCTTCCGGGTGGACTGCAATCCTCGATCGGTTCTGCCTGCTGGGGGCCCAAATAGCGTAATTTCATCATAACTTTAATATTTTGTACTGAACCCATCCTCGAATACGTCGCTGTTGAACTGCCCGCGCGCAGACGCGTCTCTGGACACCTCACACGTCGGTCTAGCTCAGACAAATGGAAAAAACTTTTGCTAACTCGTTGCGAAAATTCTAACTTAGTGATACAGTGAGCCTCATACAGTACGAAATCTTGAATACTACAAGGCCGATTTCTTCGCGGTTTTCGACGCTATCCTTCGTAATTAGGCTACGGCCCACCGTTTTAGCTGTCAGAATCCATTTGTCTTCATGGGAAGTAGGCAAATGTGCTAGGTGGTTGAAGTTTTCGTTATTTTTTTTAAACGATAAATAATGTAAATTTGCTTAATATTCTTACTATCTACTAAGTTTATTTTCATGTAATTAAGTACTTACCCACCGCACCTTCCGGGTGGACTGCGATCCTCGATCGGTTCTGCCTGCTGGGGGCCCAAATAGCGTAATTTCATCATAACTTTAATATTTTGTACTGAACCCATCCTCGAATACGTCGCCGTTGAACTGCCCGCGCGCATACGCGTCTCTGGACACCTCACACGTCGGTCTAGCTCAGAAAAATGGAAAAAACTTTTGCTAACTCGTTGCGAAAATTCTAACTTAGTGATACAGTGAGCCTCATACAGTACGAAATCTTGAATACTACAAGGCCGATTTCTTCGCGGTTTTCGACGCTATCCTTCGTAATTAGGCTACGGCCCACCGTTTTAGCTGTCAGAATCCATTTGTCTTCATGGGAAGTAGGCAAATGTGCTAGGTGGTTGAAGTTTTCGTAATTTTTTTTTTGTTTTTATAAAAAATAATGTAAATTTGCTAAATATTCTTACTATCTACTAAGTTTATTTTCATGTAATTATTAAGTACTTACCCACCGCACCTTCCGGGTGGACTGCGATCCTCGATCGGTTCTGCCTGCTTGGCGCCCAAATAGCGTAATTTCATCATAACTTTAATATTTTGTACTGAACCCATCCTCGAATACGTCGCCGTTAAACTGCCCGCGTGCAGACGCGTCTCTGGACACCTCACACGTCGGTCTAGCTCAGAAAAACGGAAAAAACTTTTGCTAACTCGTTGCGAAAATTCTAACTTAGTGATACAGTGAGCCTCATACAGTACGAAATCTTGAATACTACAAGGCCGATTTCTTCGCGGTTTTCGACGCTATCCTTCGTAATTAGGCTACGGCCCACCGTTTTAGCTGTCAGAATCCATTTGTCTTCATGGGAAGTAGGCAAATGTGCTAGGTGGTTGAAGTTTTCATTATTTTTTTTAAACGATAAATAATGTAAATTTGCTTAATATTCTTACTATCTACTAAGTTTATTTTCATGTAATTAAGTACTTACCCACCGCACCTTCCGGGTGGACTGCAATCCTCGATCGGTTCTGCCTGCTGGGGGCCCAAATAGCGTAATTTCATCATAACTTTAATATTTTGTACTGAACCCATCCTCGAATACGTCGCCGTTGAACTGCCCGCGCGCAGACGCGTCTCTGGACACCTCACACGTCGGTCTAGCTCAGAAAAACGGAAAAAACTTTTGCTAACTCGTTGCGAAAATTCTAACTTAGTGATACAGTGAGCCTCATACAGTACGAAATCTTGAATACTACAAGGCCGATTTCTTCGCGGTTTTCTACGCTATCCTTCGTAATTAGGCTACGGCCCACCGTTTTAGCTGTCAGAATCCATTTGTCTTCATGGGAAGTAGGCAAATGTGCTAGGTGGTTGAAGTTTTCGTTATTTTTTTTAAACGATAAATAATGTAAATTTGCTTAATATTCTTACTATCTACTAAGTTTATTTTCATGTAATTAAGTACTTACCCACCGCACCTTCCGGGTGGACTGCAATCCTCGATCGGTTCTGCCTGCTGGGGGCCCAAATAGCGTAATTTCATCATAACTTTAATATTTTGTACTGAACCCATCCTCGAATACGTCGCTGTTGAACTGCCCGCGCGCAGACGCGTCTCTGGACACCTCACACGTCGGTCTAGCTCAGACAAATGGAAAAAACTTTTGCTAACTCGTTGCGAAAATTCTAACTTAGTGATACAGTGAGCCTCATACAGTACGAAATCTTGAATACTACAAGGCCGATTTCTTCGCGGTTTTCGACGCTATCCTTCGTAATTAGGCTACGGCCCACCGTTTTAGCTGTCAGAATCCATTTGTCTTCATGGGAAGTAGGTAAATGTGCTAGGTGGTTGAAGTTTTCGTTATTTTTGTTTTTTGTTTTTATAAAAAATAATGTAAATTTGCTTAATATTCTTACTATCTACTAAGTTTATTTTCATGTAATTATTAAGTACTTACCCACCGCACCTTCCGGGTGGACTGCGATCCTCGATCGGTTCTGCCTGCTTGGGGCCCAAATAGCGTAATTTCATCATAACTTTAATATTTTGTACTGAACCCATCCTCGAATACGTCGCCGTTGAACTGCCCGCGCGCAGACGCGTCTCTGGACACCTCACACGTCGGTCTAGCTCAGAAAAACGGAAAAAACTTTTGCTAACTCGTTGCGAAAATTCTAACTTAGTGATACAGTGAGCCTCATACAGTACGAAATCTTGAATACTACAAGGCCGATTTCTTCGCGGTTTTCTACGCTATCCTTCGTAATTAGGCTACGGCCCACCGTTTTAGCTGTCAGAATCCATTTGTCTTCATGGGAAGTAGGCAAATGTGCTAGGTGGTTGAAGTTTTCGTTATTTTTTTTAAACGATAAATAATGTAAATTTGCTTAATATTCTTACTATCTACTAAGTTTATTTTCATGTAATTAAGTACTTACCCACCGCACCTTCCGGGTGGACTGCAATCCTCGATCGGTTCTGCCTGCTGGGGGCCCAAATAACGTAATTTCATCATAACTTTAATATTTTGTACTGAACCCATCCTCGAATACGTCGCCGTTGAACTGTCCGCGCGCAGACGCGTCTCTGGACACCTCACACGTCGGTCTAGCTCAGACAAATGGAAAAAACTTTTGCTAACTCGTTGCGAAAATTCTAACTTAGTGATACAGTGAGCCTCATACAGTACGAAATCTTGAATACTACAAGGCCGATTTCTTCGCGATTTTCGACGCTATCCTTCGTAATTAGGCTACGGCCCACCGTTTTAGCTGTCAGAATCCATTTGTCTTCATGGGAAGTAGGCAAATGTGCTAGGTGGTTGAAGTTTTCGTTATTTTTTTTAAACGATAAATAATGTAAATTTGCTTAATATTCTTACTATCTACTAAGTTTATTTTCATGTAATTAAGTACTTACCCACCGCATCTTCCGGGTGGACTGCGATCCTCGATCGGTTCTGCCTGCTGGGGGCCCAAATAGCGTAATTTCATCATAACTTTAATATTTTGTACTGAACCCATCCTCGAATACGTCGCCGTTGAACTGCCCGCGCGCATACGCGTCTCTGGACACCTCACACGTCGGTCTAGCTCAGAAAAATGGAAAAAACTTTTGCTAACTCGTTGCGAAAATTCTAACTTAGTGATACAGTGAGCCTCATACAGTACGAAATCTTGAATACTACAAGGCCGATTTCTTCGCGGTTTTCGACGCTATCCTTCGTAATTAGGCTATGGCCCACCGTTTTAGCTGTCAGAATCCATTTGTCTTCATGGGAAGTAGGCAAATGTGCTAGGTGGTTGAAGTTTTCGTAATTTTTTTTTTGTTTTTATAAAAAATAATGTAAATTTGCTAAATATTCTTACTATCTACTAAGTTTATTTTCATGTAATTATTAAGTACTTACCCACCGCACCTTCCGGGTGGACTGCGATCCTCGATCGGTTCTGCCTGCTTGGCGCCCAAATAGCGTAATTTCATCATAACTTTAATATTTTGTACTGAACCCATCCTCGAATACGTCGCCGTTAAACTGCCCGCGCGCAGACGCGTCTCTGGACACCTCACACGTCGGTCTAGCTCAGAAAAACGGAAAAAACTTTTGCTAACTCGTTGCGAAAATTCTAACTTAGTGATTCAGTGAGCCTCATACAGTACGAAATCTTGAATACTACAAGGCCGATTTCTTCGCGGTTTTCGACGCTATCCTTCGTAATTAGGCTACGGCCCACCGTTTTAGCTGTCAGAATCCATTTGTCTTCATGGGAAGTAGGCAAATGTGCTAGGTGGTTGAAGTTTTCATTATTTTTTTTAAACGATAAATAATGTAAATTTGCTTAATATTCTTACTATCTACTAAGTTTATTTTCATGTAATTAAGTACTTACCCACCGCACCTTCCGGGTGGACTGCAATCCTCGATCGGTTCTGCCTGCTGGGGGCCCAAATAGCGTAATTTCATCATAACTTTAATATTTTGTACTGAACCCATCCTTGAATACGTCGCCGTTGAACTGCCCGCGCGCAGACGCGTCTCTGGACACCTCACACGTCGGTCTAGCTCAGAAAAACGGAAAAAACTTTTGCTAACTCGTTGCGAAAATTCTAACTTAGTGATACAGTGAGCCTCATACAGTACGAAATCTTGAATACTACAAGGCCGATTTCTTCGCGGTTTTCTACGCTATCCTTCGTTATTAGGCTACGGCCCACCGTTTTAGCTGTCAGAATCCATTTGTCTTCATGGGAAGTAGGCAAATGTGCTAGGTGGTTGAAGTTTTCGTTATTTTTTTTAAACGATAAATAATGTAAATTTGCTTAATATTCTTACTATCTACTAAGTTTATTTTCATGTAATTAAGTACTTACCCACCGCACCTTCCGGGTGGACTGCAATCCTCGATCGGTTCTGCCTGCTGGGGGCCCAAATAGCGTAATTTCATCATAACTTTAATATTTTGTACTGAACCCATCCTCGAATACGTCGCTGTTGAACTGCCCGCGCGCAGACGCGTCTCTGGACACCTCACACGTCGGTCTAGCTCAGAAAAACGGAAAAAACTTTTGCTAACTCGTTGCGAAAATTCTAACTTAGTGATACAGTGAGCCTCATACAGTACGAAATCTTGAATACTACAAGGCCGATTTCTTCGCGGTTTTCGACGCTATCCTTCGTAATTAGGCTACGGCCCACCGTTTTAGCTGTCAGAATCCATTTGTCTTCATGGGAAGTAGGCAAATGTGCTAGGTGGTTGAAGTTTTCGTTATTTTTTTTAAACGATAAATAATGTAAATTTGCTTAATATTCTTACTATCTACTAAGTTTATTTTCATGTAATTAAGTACTGACCCACCGCACCTTCCGGGTGGACTGCGATCCTCGATCGGTTCTGCCTGCTGGGGGCCCAAATAGCGTAATTTCATCATAACTTTAATATTTTGTACTGAACCCATCCTCGAATACGTCGCTGTTGAACTGCCCGCGCGCATACGCGTCTCTGGACACCTCACACGTCGGTCTAGCTCAGAAAAATGGAAAAAACTTTTGCTAACTCGTTGCGAAAATTCTAACTTAGTGATACAGTGAGCCTCATACAGTACGAAATCTTGAATACTACAAGGCCGATTTCTTCGCGGTTTTCGACGCTATCCTTCGTAATTAGGCTACGGCCCACCGTTTTAGCTGTCAGAATCCATTTGTCTTCATGGGAAGTAGGCAAATGTGCTAGGTGGTTGAAGTTTTCGTAATTTTTTTTTTGTTTTTATAAAAAATAATGTAAATTTGCTAAATATTCTTACTATCTACTAAGTTTATTTTCATGTAATTATTAAGTACTTACCCACCGCACCTTCCGGGTGGACTGCGATCCTCGATCGGTTCTGCCTGCTTGGCGCCCAAATAGCGTAATTTCATCATAACTTTAATATTTTGTACTGAACCCATCCTCGAATACGTCGCCGTTAAACTGCCCGCGCGCAGACGCGTCTCTGGACACCTCACACGTCGGTCTAGCTCAGAAAAACGGAAAAAACTTTTGCTAACTCGTTGCGAAAATTCTAACTTAGTGATACAGTGAGCCTCATACAGTACGAAATCTTGAATACTACAAGGCCGATTTCTTCGCGGTTTTCGACGCTATCCTTCGTAATTAGGCTACGGCCCACCGTTTTAGCTGTCAGAATCCATTTGTCTTCATGGGAAGTAGGCAAATGTGCTAGGTGGTTGAAGTTTTCATTATTTTTTTTAAACGATAAATAATGTAAATTTGCTTAATATTCTTACTATCTACTAAGTTTATTTTCATGTAATTAAGTACTTACCCACCGCACCTTCCGGGTGGACTGCAATCCTCGATCGGTTCTGCCTGCTGGGGGCCCAAATAGCGTAATTTCATCATAACTTTAATATTTTGTACTGAACCCATCCTCGAATACGTCGCCGTTGAACTGCCCGCGCGCAGACGCGTCTCTGGACACCTCACACGTCGGTCTAGCTCAGAAAAACGGAAAAAACTTTTGCTAACTCGTTGCGAAAATTCTAACTTAGTGATACAGTGAGCCTCATACAGTACGAAATCTTGAATACTACAAGGCCGATTTCTTCGCGGTTTTCTACGCTATCCTTCGTAATTAGGCTACGGCCCACCGTTTTAGCTGTCAGAATCCATTTGTCTTCATGGGAAGTAGGCAAATGTGCTAGGTGGTTGAAGTTTTCGTTATTTTTTTTAAACGATAAATAATGTAAATTTGCTTAATATTCTTACTATCTACTAAGTTTATTTTCATGTAATTAAGTACTTACCCACCGCACCTTCCGGGTGGACTGCAATCCTCGATCGGTTCTGCCTGCTGGGGGCCCAAATAGCGTAATTTCATCATAACTTTAATATTTTGTACTGAACCCATCCTCGAATACGTCGCTGTTGAACTGCCCGCGCGCAGACGCGTCTCTGGACACCTCACACGTCGGTCTAGCTCAGACAAATGGAAAAAACTTTTGCTAACTCGTTGCGAAAATTCTAACTTAGTGATACAGTGAGCCTCATACAGTACGAAATCTTGAATACTACAAGGCCGATTTCTTCGCGGTTTTCGACGCTATCCTTCGTAATTAGGCTACGGCCCACCGTTTTAGCTGTCAGAATCCATTTGTCTTCATGGGAAGTAGGCAAATGTGCTAGGTGGTTGAAGTTTTCGTTATTTTTTTTAAACGATAAATAATGTAAATTTGCTTAATATTCTTACTATCTACTAAGTTTATTTTCATGTAATTAAGTACTTACCCACCGCACCTTCCGGGTGGACTGCGATCCTCGATCGGTTCTGCCTGCTGGGGGCCCAAATAGCGTAATTTCATCATAACTTTAATATTTTGTACTGAACCCATCCTCGAATACGTCGCCGTTGAACTGCCCGCGCGCATACGCGTCTCTGGACACCTCACACGTCGGTCTAGCTCAGAAAAATGGAAAAAACTTTTGCTAACTCGTTGCGAAAATTCTAACTTAGTGATACAGTGAGCCTCATACAGTACGAAATCTTGAATACTACAAGGCCGATTTCTTCGCGGTTTTCGACGCTATCCTTCGTAATTAGGCTACGGCCCACCGTTTTAGCTGTCAGAATCCATTTGTCTTCATGGGAAGTAGGCAAATGTGCTAGGTGGTTGAAGTTTTCGTAATTTTTTTTTTGTTTTTATAAAAAATAATGTAAATGTGCTAAATATTCTTACTATCTACTAAGTTTATTTTCATGTAATTATTAAGTACTTACCCACCGCACCTTCCGGGTGGACTGCGATCCTCGATCGGTTCTGCCTGCTTGGCGCCCAAATAGCGTAATTTCATCATAACTTTAATATTTTGTACTGAACCCATCCTCGAATACGTCGCCGTTAAACTGCCCGCGCGCAGACGCGTCTCTGGACACCTCACACGTCGGTCTAGCTCAGAAAAACGGAAAAAATTTTACTAACTCGTTGCGAAAATTCTAACTTAGTGATACAGTGAGCCTCATACAGTACGAAATCTTGAATACTACAAGGCCGATTTCTTCGCGGTTTTCGACGCTATCCTTCGTAATTAGGCTACGGCCCACCGTTTTAGCTGTCAGAATCCATTTGTCTTCATGGGAAGTAGGCAAATGTGCTAGGTGGTTGAAGTTTTCGTTATTTTTTTTTAAACGATAAATAATGTAAATTTGCTTAATATTCTTACTATCTACTAAGTTTATTTTCATGTAATTAAGTACTTACCCACCGCACCTTCCGGGTGGACTGCAATCCTCGATCGGTTCTGCCTGCTGGGGGCCCAAATAGCGTAATTTCATCATAACTTTAATATTTTGTACTGAACCCATCCTCGAATACGTCGCCGTTGAACTGCCCGCGCGCAGACGCGTCTCTGGACACCTCACACGTCGGTCTAGCTCAGAAAAACGGAAAAAACTTTTGCTAACTCGTTGCGAAAATTCTAACTTAGTGATACAGTGAGCCTCATACAGTACGAAATCTTGAATACTACAAGGCCGATTTCTTCGCGGTTTTCGACGCTATCCTTCGTAATTAGGCTACGGCCCACCGTTTTAGCTGTCAGAATCCATTTGTCTTCATGGGAAGTAGGCAAATGTGCTAGGTGGTTGAAGTTTTCGTCATTTTTTTTAAACGATAAATAATGTAAATTTGCTTAATATTCTTAATATCTACTAAGTTTATTTTCATGTAATTAAGTACTTACTCACCGCACCTTCCGGGTGGACTGCGATCCTCGATCGGTTCTGCCTGCTGGGGGCCCAAATAGCGTAATTTCATCATAACTTTAATATTTTGTACTGAACCCATCCTCGAATACGTCGCCGTTGAACTGTCCGCGCGCAGACGCGTCTCTGGACATTTCACACGGCGGTCTAGCTCAGAAAAACGGAAAAAACTTTTGCTAACTCGTTGCGAAAATTCTAACTTAGTGATACAGTGAGCCTCATACAGTACGAAATCTTGAATACTACAAGGCCGATTTCTTCGCGGTTTTCGACGCTATCCTTCGTAATTAGGCTACGGCCCACCGTTTTAGCTGTCAGAATCCATTTGTCTTCATGGGAAGTAGGCAAATGTGCTAGGTGGTTGAAGATTTCGTAATTTTTTTTTTGTTTTTATAAAAAATAATGTAAATTTGCTAAATATTCTTACTATCTACTAAGTTTATTTTCATGTAATTATTAAGTACTTACCCACCGCACCTTCCGGGTGGACTGCGATCCTCGATCGGTTCTGCCTGCTTGGCGCCCAAATAGCGTAATTTCATCATAACTTTAATATTTTGTACTGAACCCATCCTCGAATACGTCGCCGTTGAACTGCCCGCGCGCAGACGCGTCTCTGGACACCTCACACGTTGGTCTAGCTCAGACAAATGGAAAAAACTTTTGCTAACTCGTTGCGAAAATTCTAACTTAGTGATACAGTGAGCCTCATACAGTACGAAATCTTGAATACTACAAGGCCGATTTCTTCGCGGTTTTCGACGCTATCCGTCGTAATTAGGCTACGGCCCACCGTTTTAGCTGTCAGAATCCATTTGTCTTCATGGGAAGTAGGCAAATGTGCTAGGTGGTTGAAGTTTTCGTTATTTTTTTTAAACGATAAATAATGTAAATTTGCTTAATATTCTTACTATCTACTAAGTTTATTTTCATGTAATTAAGTACTTACCCACCGCACCTTCCGGGTGGACTGCGATCCTCGATCGGTTCTGCCTGCTGGGGGCCCAAATAGCGTAATTTCATCATAACTTTAATATTTTGTACTGAACCCATCCTCGAATACGTCGCCGTTGAACTGTCCGCGCGCAGACGCGTCTCTGGACACCTCACACGTCGGTCTAGCTCAGAATAACGGAAAAAACTTTTGCTAACTCGTTGCGAAAATTCTAACTTAGTGATACAGTGAGCCTCATACAGTACGAAATCTTGAATACTACAAGGCCGATTTCTTCGCGGTTTTCGACGCTGTCCTTCGTAATTAGGCTACGGCCCACCGTTTTAGCTGTCAGAATCCATTTGTCTTCATGGGAAGTAGGCAAATGTGCTAGGTGGTTGAAGTTTTCGTTATTTTTTTTAAACGATAAATAATGTAAATTTGCTTAATATTCTTACTATCTACTAAGTTTATTTTCATGTCATTAAGTACTTACCCACCGCACCTTCCGGGTGGACTGCGATCCTCGATCGGTTCTGCCTGCTGGGGGCCCAAATAGCGTAATTTCATCATAACTTTAATATTTTGTACTGAACCCATCCTCGAATACGTCGCTGTTGAACTGTCCGCGCGCAGACGCGTCTCTGGATACCTCACACGTCGGTCTAGCTCAGAAAAACGGAAAAAACTTTTGCTAACTCGTTGCGAAAATTCTAACTTAGTGATACAGTGAGCCTCATACAGTACGAAATCTTGAATACTACAAGGCCGATTTCTTCGCTGTTTTCGACGCTATCCTTCGTAATTAGGCTACGGCCCACCGTTTTAGCTGTCAGAATCCATTTGTCTTCATGGGAAGTAGGCAAATGTGCTAGGTGGTTGAAGTTTTCGTTGTTTTTTTTAAACGATAAATAATGTAAATTTGCTTAATATTCTTACTATCTACTAAGTTTATTTTCATGTAATTAAGTACTTACCCACCGCACCTTCCGAGTGGACTGCGATCCTCGATCGGTTCTGCCTGCTGGGGGCCCAAATAGCGTAATTTCATCATAACTTTAATATTTTGTACTGAACCCATCCTCGAATACGTCGCCGTTGAACTGCCCGCGCGCAGACGCGTCTCTGGACACCTCACACGTCGGTCTAGCTCAGAATAACGGAAAAAACTTTTGCTAACTCGTTGCGAAAAATCTAACTTAGTGATACAGTGAGCCTCATACAGTACGAAATCTTGAATACTACAAGGCCGATTTCTTCGCGGTTTTTGACGCTATCCTTCGTAATTAGGCTACGGCCCACCGTTTTAGCTGTCAGAATCCATTTGTCTTCATGGAAAGTAGGCAAATGTGCTAGGTGGTTGAAGTTTTCGTAATTTTTTTTTTGTTTTTATAAAAAATAATGTAAATTTGCTAAATATTCTTACTATCTACTAAGTTTATTTTCATGTAATTATTAAGTACTTACCCACCGCACCTTCCGGGTGGACTGCGATCCTCGATCGGTTCTGCCTGCTTGGCGCCCAAATAGCGTAATTTCATCATAACTTTAATATTTTGTACTGAACCCATCCTCGAATACGTCGCCGTTAAACTGCCCGCGCGCAGACGCGTCTCTGGACACCTCACACGTCGGTCTAGCTCAGAAAAACGGAAAAATTTTTACTAACTCGTTGCGAAAATTCTAACTTAGTGATACAGTGAGCCTCATACAGTACGAAATCTTGAATACTACAAGGCCGATTTCTTCGCGGTTTTCGACGCTATCCTTCGTAATTTGGCTACGGCCCACCGTTTTAGCTGTCAGAATCCATTTGTCTTCATGGGAAGTAGGCAAATGTGCTAGGTGGTTGAAGTTTTCGTTATTTTTTTTAAACGATAAATAATGTAAA
Organism: Aporophyla lueneburgensis; assembly: GCA_932294355.1. Lineage (NCBI taxonomy): Eukaryota > Metazoa > Arthropoda > Insecta > Lepidoptera > Noctuidae > Aporophyla > Aporophyla lueneburgensis. The sequence goes on along the minus strand of OW028762.1, from coordinate 6,702,213 downwards.
TTTGCTTAATATTCTTACTATCTACTAAGTTTATTTTCATGTAATTAAGTACTTACCCACCGCACCTTCCGGGTGGACTGCAATCCTCGATCGGTTCTGCCTGCTGGGGGCCCAAATAGCGTAATTTCATCATAACTTTAATATTTTGTACTGAACCCATCCTCGAATACGTCGCCGTTGAACTGCCCGCGCGCAGACGCGTCTCTGGACACCTCACACGTCGGTCTAGCTCAGAAAAACGGAAAAAACTTTTGCTAACTCGTTGCGAAAATTCTAACTTAGTGATACAGTGAGCCTCATACAGTACGAAATCTTGAATACTACAAGGCCGATTTCTTCGCGGTTTTCGACGCTATCCTTCGTAATTAGGCTACGGCCCACCGTTTTAGCTGTCAGAATCCATTTGTCTTCATGGGAAGTAGGCAAATGTGCTAGGTGGTTGAAGTTTTCGTTATTTTTTTTTTTGTTTTTATAAAAAATAATGTAAATTTGCTTAATATTCTTACTATCTACTAAGTTTATTTTCATGTAATTATTAAGTACTTACCCACCGCACCTTCCGGGTGGACTGCGATCCTCGATCGGTTCTGCCTGCTTGGGGCCCAAATAGCGTAATTTCATCATAACTTTAATATTTTGTACTGAACCCATCCTCGAATACGCCGCCGTTGAACTGCCCGCGCGCAGACGCGTCTCTGGACACCTCACACGTCGGTCTAGCTCAGAAAAACGGAAAAAGCTTTTGCTAACTCGTTGCGAAAATTCTAACTTAGTGATACAGTGAGCCTCATACAGTACGAAATCTTGAATACTACAAGGCCGATTTCTTCGCGGTTTTCTACGCTATCCTTCGTAATTAGGCTACGGCCCACCGTTTTAGCTGTCAGAATCCATTTGTCTTCATGGGAAGTAGGCAAATGTGCTAGGTGGTTGAAGTTTTCGTTATTTTTTTTAAACGATAAATAATGTAAATTTGCTTAATATTCTTACTGTTATAGTGATTTGAAATTATGTACTACTTTGTATGATACGGACACTCAGCACCTTCGGGATGAATTGTTTGTTAGGGAATTTGCACTAAAGGATATCTTTAGTAAATATGAGGCTACTCAACAAGACCTGAGTAAGCGCATGCAGGAAGCCTGTGAGTTGGCAGACCTGGTCAAGTGCAATGCAGAGAGGTATGAGTCTCTTACAAATAACCTCTCTTTTAGCTGCACTTGCTCCGCGGCACCTCAGCCTCAACTTGATACACCCACACCCTCAGAAACTCAGCCAGTAAATAGCCGTATTACTGATGATAATAGCCATATTAACACAACCTATATTTTTTCTGACAAATTTGGTCAAGGTTATGGTAGCATATTTAATCAGTGTTCACAACAGTATGTAATTAATAATTGTTCACCCAGTGCCAGTATAAGCCAATTATTAAGTAAAATTAAATTCTCAAAAATAAACCCTGGTTCTACAGTAATATTATTATATGGGGATAGTTTAAATGTTAGAAAAAAAGAAATAATTCAATTTGTCCATTTGATGTTACATCTGTATGAGACCAATCACTGTAAATTTATTTTCTGTCCCTTGCCTTATTCTCAATACTTGTCTGAGGAGCAAAACAGGCACATTTATAATTTAAATATGTTAATTTATAATAGGACTAGTTGTCACAGTGACGCTATTTTATATTTTGATTGTAATCAATTTATTACTGATTACAAATTAACAAATTATACTATGTATTTGCCACCTAGTTGTAGGAGACAAATTGCTAATCTTTTAGCATACAATTTACACCGTGACACTGGTACTTGTAGGGTACCAGCGATTACTGTTAGTAGTGGTTCTAGCACCACTTTTGATACACCTAGTAGTTTAAACTATTAGGTGCGACAACAGGTAAGCCGCATATGTTGAATGTTGTTCATCAAAATATGCAGGGTTTGTCCGGCAAAGAACTAGAGTTAAGTTTATTTATAGAAACCCATGATGTTCAGGTATTATGTTTGACTGAACACTGGTTGAAAGAACATGAAATAGTGTTTATGAATGATGATTTTTTTACTGTGCAAAGTGCATTTGTGAGAAAAAGTGCTATACGCGGTGGATCATTAGTTCTTGTTTCAAACAAGTTGAAATGTAAACAACGTTTAGATTTAGTTAATCTTTCCATCGAGCGCACTATTGAGTTGTCTTGTGTTGAACTAGAGCGTTACGTCATAATATGCGTTTATCGTCCACCCTCTGACCCTCTTTCAAGACCAAAACTATTGACATTAATAGCACCTCTGTTAGCTTCAACCAATGGGCTACTCCAGGTATTTATAAAAGTAGAGCGAGACTATACGAGTTATATGGTTTAAAAAAATATATATTTGATACTCCTTTTCTAGAGTATATCAGAAATTATTCAAAGTTATTTAAAAAAATCTGTGCTTTCGCTAAATCTAAATTTTTAAGCGATCAAATTAAAAATTCAAACAATAAAATAAAAACCACTTGGAAAATCATTAACAATGAAACGGGTAAATCGGTTAAACAGGAAAAACAACTGGAGATTATGATTAACAACAAATTGGTTAATAAAGCTGCCGATGTAGCTGAGGCATTTAATGAGTTTTTTGCCAACATACCTATAACTACGACTTGCTCCTTAAATTCGTCCCCGTCTAAAGCTGAAAACCTTTTGCATAATAGTGTGCCCAGATGTAGTCGCTTATTTAGTTTCGAACATGTAACGCCTCGTGACGTGGTTAATATTTTCAATACACTTAAGTCAAAAAACACTGGAGATTACTGGGGCATCTCCATTAAACTGTTAAGTAATATAATAGACATCGTAGCCCCCTATCTAGCTGTAACTTTTAATAAATGTGTTGATTCGGGATCTTTTCCTGACCTCATGAAGAGTAGTAAAGTCATACCATTATTTAAAACAGGTAATAAAAATAACGTTGGCAATTTTAGGCCCATTTCTATCTTACCTGCATTTAGTAAAATATTTGAAAATTTAATACTCAAGCAGTTCCTAAGACATTTTAATTTAAATAGCCTCCTTCATAATGAGCAATATGGCTTTACAAAAGGTCGTTCGACAACAGATGCGGGTGTTGCTCTGCTGAAACACATTTTCAACGCATGGGAGAACTCGCAAAATGCTATCGGAGTTTTTTGTGATCTCTCCAAAGCTTTTGATTGCGTTCACCATGACACACTTTTGCGTAAACTACGTCAGTACGGTGTTCAAAACGAAGCTCTCAATGTCATAAGTTCTTATTTACAAAATAGGCACCAATGTGTAGATGTCAATGGTGTAAAATCTTCCGGGCTACTAGTTCAGTTAGGTGTACCTCAAGGCTCAATACTGGGTCCATTCTTATTCTTAGTGTATATAAATGACTTACCATTCTATTTAAAGAATATCTGTGACATTGTACTATTTGCTGATGACACCTCACTTATCTTTAAAGTAGACATGAATAGAAAAGATTTTGACGACGTGAACAGTGCGCTCTCAATGGCTACGGATTGGTTTACGACTAATAACCTAGTTCTTAATGCTAAGAAAACGAAATGTATAAAGTTCGCCTTACCGAATGTTAGGAATCTGGGACCCAATGTCGTTTTAAATAATCAGGTGCTTGATACTGTACACTCGGCAGTTTTTCTGGGCATAACAGTAGACGCCAAACTTCAGTGGGGATCACATATATCAAGCCTAGCGGGAAGGCTCAGTTCGGCCGCCTACGCCGTATGGAAAGTTAGAAGTACACGGACGTTGATACAGCTCGATTAGTCTATTTTAGTTATTTTCATAGCATAATGTCCTACGGCATTCTGCTGTGGGGCAAAGCCGCGGACATTCAAAATATTTTTGTTCTTCAAAAACGAGCTGTTCGAGCGATTTACCAACTAGGTGCTAGAGTTTCTCTGAGAGATTTGGTTAAAGATATTGGTATTCTTACGGTGGCATCACAATTCATCTTCGCCAACATCTTATATATTAGGCAAAACATACACTTGTACACTAAAAACAGTGATATTCATAACATTAATTCTAGAAATAAGGACAAACTACGTGCTCCTTTTCACCGGCTTCATAAGGTTCATAATTCTTTTGTTGGTCTTGGTATTACCTTTTATAACAAGCTGCCCTCTGCTTTGCTAGATTTGCAGTTTAATGAGTTTAAAGCTAAAGTAAAATCCAACCTTTGTTCAAAGGCATACTATTCTATCAACGACTACTTAAACGATAAGAATAGTTGGTCGCTGTGATTAACTCAAGACAATGTTTATGTTCTTTCAATCCAGAATTAGCTTTCCTACTGACAGTTTATATGGGTAGTTCATATAATTGTTTTTTTTTATTTTATTTTTATTTAACTGATTTTGTTAATTATTTTTTATTTTCTTTTAATTTCACTTATTGTGGACATAATCTACTCATTACAATGATTTTAAATGAGTTGTATTGCAACATGTAGTTAGCTAGCGACCTCGTCAGCTGTTCATAATATTCTAGCCTGACCAACCGGCAGCAAGTTCGTCATGCTCCCTTTTTTTTTTTTTTTTTTTTTTTTTTTTCAGGATGGGAAATCATCTAATGACTTCTCCCGCTCTGGGCGGAGCGGGAGGGCGTGTCAGACTTTTACTGACTAAAACCCACCCGTGTTCCATCAGTTGCCCATGTGCCAGGGTCACGGTATCTCTTTCGAACAATCACGCGACCCCGGCAGGCATCGGTCCTAGTAGACCCCTACACTGCTGCTGACATCTCTTTGAGGCGCGCGTGGAACACTGCGCGCCGTCGACCCGAGCCTGGTCCTTACCGGGCGGCGAGCTACCCATTGCTCGCCACCCGCAAGCTCGCGCCTACGGTGGCCGGGAGTCCGCAATCGACTCCCGACGCCCGGGGCGTCTCCTCCTGCAGCGGCTAGGGGCGTGAGGGCGCAGAGACTGCCACTCCCTCACGCGCCCCGCCTCCTCCTTCGCGAGCATTACTGCTTCGCAGAAGGAGGTGACGGCTTCCCATTCCCTCTCGCTCCGTACCATGGCTCGCACCAGGGCCGGACGCGAGAGGTCGCCGCCGCCGATCGCCTCCACGAGGACACGGCGGTGCTCCGCCCAGGCAGGGCACACCTCCACCGTATGCTCCACCGTGTCCTCCAGACGATCCTCGCAATGGAAACACCCGGACGTATCCTCCCGCTTTATCCTGAACAGGAACCCACCGAAGCACCCATGCCCGGTGAGAACCTGCGTCAGGCGGAAGGTGAGGACGCCGTGGCGCCTCTCTATCCACTCCTCAAAGAGGGGACTTACCGCCGCAATTGTGGCGTGCCCACGTTATGCTCCCTTAGATGTCACTGCTTGCGGTAGCGTCGGGGGTCGGGTTACCACCTTCCCTCAAATATGGCGAGGGGGGTAATGGCTGACCTTTGCGTTATGCTCGTGAACGGGTGCTGCTTGTGGTGACTGGTCGACTTGCTGACCATGGCTTTTGTTATTGTTATTTGTATTAACTATTATTTTATTTTTACTCTGGAGGTCCCAGTTTAACTATTGTAACTTCAACTTAGCTATATGCATCAATGTATGTATATGTATCATTTCGCGTCGTTGAATATGTAAGCGGGCACGCCCTTTATGCCTGGAGGCTTTATTTAAGTTTTACGTTCTGTTTACGATTTTGTTTTATTATTTATCTCAGCTTGAGTTTACTTTTCAATGTTTTGTTCGTATATTGGCGTGTGCTAGCTGACATATGGCGAATAATGTATGTTTTGTTTTGTTTTATAATATTAATTACTTACACGATATTGTATAGAATCAAGTTCTTCTAACTTAACAGACAGCTGTGCTGCTGGGGAGTTTGTTCCGCCACTTCTTCTTCCCAGCTAAAGCACTAGGAAGTGTCGAAGGGCGGGCGTTTTGGAGGGACTGTCTTTTGTAACTTTGACGTTCAAAAAGTGCTGACTCTCAGCCTAGTTTGAATAAATGACTTTTGATTTTGATTTTTACTATCTACTAAGTTTATTTTCATGTAATTAAGTACTTACCCACCGCACCTTCCGGGTGGACTGCGATCCTCGATCGGTTCTGCCTGCTGGGGGCCCAAATAGCGTAATTTCATCATAACTTTAATATTTTGTACTGAACCCATCCTCGAATACGTCGCCGTTGAACTGCCCGCGCGCAGACGCGTCTCTGGATACCTTTTTTTTTTTTTTTTTTTTTTTTTTTTCAGGATGGGAAATCATCAAATGACTTCTCCCGCTCTGGGCGGAGCGGGAGGGCGTGTCAGACTTTTACTGACTAAAACCCACCCGTGTTCCATCAGTTGCCCATGTGCCAGGGTCACGGTATCTCTTTCGAACAATCACGCGACCCCGGCAGGCATCGGTCCTAGTAGACCCCTACACTGCTGCTGACATCTCTTTGAGGCGCGCGTGGAACACTGCGCGCCGTCGACCCGAGCTTGGTCCTTACCGGGCGGCGAGCTACCCATTGCTCGCCACCCGCAAGCTCGCGCCTACGGTGGCCGGGAGTCCGCTATCGACTCCCGACGCCCGGGGCGTCTCCTCCTGCGGCGGCTAGGGACGTGAGGGCGCAGAGACTGCCACTCCCTCACGCGCCCCGCCTCCTCCTTCGCGAGCATTACTGCTTCGCAGAAGGAGGTGACGGCTTCCCATTCCCTCTCGCTCCGTACCATGGCTCGTACCAGGGCCGGACGCGAGAGGTCGCCGCCGCCGATCGCTCCCACGAGGTCACGGCGGTGCTCCGCCCAGGCAGGGCACACCTCCACCGTATGCTCCACCGTGTCCTCCAGACGATCCTCGCAATGGAAACTCCCGGACGTATCCTCCCGCTTTATCCTGAACAGGAACCCACCGAAGCACCCATGCCCGGTGAGAACCTGCGTCAGGCGGAAGGTGAGGACGCCGTGACGCCTCTCTATCCACTCCTCAAAGAGGGGACTTACCGCCGCAATTGTGGCGTGCCCAGCACTGGGTTGCGACAATCGTACCCGCCATGTCGCCATGAGATCACACCGGAGCTCTGTCCACCGTGCCGCGATTTGTCGCGGCAGCGGAGTTTCGCCCCGGCGTTTCGCCTCCTCGCGCCACTCCCACATGTGCGCGAGGACCTTTGCCTCCAGATCCCATGGCGGCACTCCGGCAAGGAGGCTCGCCGCCTCGTACGAGACCGTGCGGTATCCCCGGATTAACCGGATGGCCATGACCCTCTGGGCCGCAAACAACCGGCGCGCTGGGCGCAACCTCCGTGAGGGCGCCCACACCGGTGCCCCGTAGAGGGCCATGGACCACACGATCCCCGTGTAGAGCCTCCGGCAGGAGGCGTTTGGACCCCCCAGATTGGGCAGGAGCCGCTTTAATGCAGCCCCAGCTCGCTCCAGTCTGGGAGCCAAACGTCGGAAATGCTCAACGAAGTTCCACCGGCTGTCGAGGACAAGTCCCAAGTACTTCATTGTCGACTCGACGCCGATGTGAACCCCTCCTACCGTAAGTTGGGAACCCGCAGGTGGCGCGTTCCGAGGACCATGAAAACCCATGGCCTCGGACTTGTGCAATGCCACCTCGAGGCCCAATTGCCGGATCCTATCGACGATTGTCGCAACCCCGCGTGTCATCAGTTCAGCAGCCGCCTCGTACGACCTCCCCTGCGCAAGGACCAGCGTGTCGTCAGCGTAGCAAACTACGCTGACGCCTCTAGGGAGGTCGGCGCGCAGCACCCAGTCGTAACCGATGTCCCACAGATGCGGCCCCAGGACCGATCCCTGTGGGACACCGCACGACATCTCTCGCCGGTTCCATTCCCCCTCGTGACCGGGGTAGATGATGGCCCTATCCGTCAGATAGGCCTCGACCACGCGACAGAGGTAGGTCGGCATCCGGTGATACCGGAGTGCCTCCCTAATGCAACTCCAGGGCAGGGTGTTGAAGGCATTGGCGATGTCTAGAGACACCGCCAAGACGACCCCACCCCGGGCCACTGCATCCCCCGTCGTGAGGGCTCGCACGCGCATGATGGCGTCCACCGTAGAGCGCCCCTTGCGGAAGCCGTACTGGCCGTCCGACAAGTCCGGCCCCTCCCGCACCAGCCACCCGACGAGGCGGTCTGCAATCACTCTTTCAAAGAGCTTGCCCACCTCGTCGAGCAGCACGATGGGCCGTCTCTGGATACCCCACACGTCGGTCTAGCTCAGAAAAACGGAAAAAACTTTTGCTAACTCGTTGCGAAAATTCTAACTTAGTGATACAGTGAGCCTCATACAGTACGAAATCTTGAATACTACAAGGCCGATTTCTTCGCGGTTTTCGACGCTATCCTTCGTAATTAGGCTACGGCCCACCGTTTTAGCTGTCAGAATCCATTTGTCTTCATGGGAAGTAGGCAAATGTGCTAGGTGGTTGAAGTTTTCGTTATTTTTTTTAAACGATAAATAATGTAAATTTGCTTAATATTCTTACTATCTACTAAGTTTATTTTCATGTAATTAAGTACTTACCCACCGCAACTTCCGGGTGGACTGCGATCCTCGATCGGTTCTGCCTGCTGGGGGCCCAAATAGCGTAATTTCATCATAACTTTAATATTTTGTACTGAACCCATCCTCGAATACGTCGCCGTTGAACTAAATGCCCGCGCGCAGACGCGTCTCTGGACACCTCACACGTCGGTCTAGCTCAGAAAAACGGAAAAAACTTTTGCTAACTCGTTGCGAAAATTCTAACGTAGTGATACAGTGAGCCTCATACAGTACGAAATCTTGAATACTACAAGGCCGATTTCTTCGCGGTTTTCGACGCTATCCTTCGTAATTAGGCTACGGCCCACCGTTTTAGCTGTCAGAATCCATTTGTCTTCATGGGAAGTAGGCAAATGTGCTAGGTGGTTGAAGTTTTCGTTATTTTTTTTAAACGATAAATAACGTAAATTTGCTTAATATTCTTTCTATCTACTAAGTTTATTTTCATGTAATTAAGTACTTACCCACCGCACCTTCCGGGTGGACTGCGATCCTCGATCGGTTCTGCCTGCTGGGGGCCCAAATAGCGTAATTTCATCATAACTTTAATATTTTGTACTGAACCCATCCTCGAATACGTCGCCGTTGAACTAACTGCCCGCGCGCAGACGCGTCTCTGGACACCTCACACGTCGGTCTAGCTCAGAAAAACGGAAAAAACTTTTGCTAACTCGTTGCGAAAATTCTAACTTAGTGATATAGTGAGCCTCATACAGTACGAAATCTTGAATACTACAAGGCCGATTTCTTCGCGGTTTTTGACGCTATCCTTCGTAATTAGGCTACGGCCCACCGTTTTAGCTGTCAGAATCCATTTGTCTTCATGGGAAGTAGGCAAATGTGCTAGGTGGTTGAAGTTTTCGTTATTTTTTTTAAACGATAAATAATGTAAATTTGCTTAATATTCTTACTATCTACTAAGTTTATTTTCATGTAATTAAGTACTTACCCACCGCACCTTCCGGGTGGACTGCGATCCTCGATCGGTTCTGCCTGCTGGGGGCCCAAATAGCGTAATTTCATCATAACTTTAATATTTTGTACTGAACCCATCCTCGAATACGTCGCCGTTGAACTGCCCGCGCGCAGACGCGTCTCTGGACACCTCACTCGTCGGTCTAGCTCAGAAAAACGGAAAAAACTTTTGCTAACTCGTTGAGAAAATTCTAACTTAGTGATACAGTGAGCCTCATACAGTACGAAATCTTGAATACTACAAGGCCGATTTCTTCGCGGTTTTCGACGCTATCCTTCGTAATTAGGCTAAGGCCCACCGTTTTAGCTGTCAGAATCCATTTGTCTTCATGGGAAGTAGGCAAATGTGCTAGGTGGTTGAAGTTTTCGTTATTTTTTTTAAACGATAAATAATGTAAATTTGCTTAATATTCTTACTATCTACTAAGTTTATTTTCATGTAATTAAGTACTTACCCACCGCACCTTCCGGGTGGACTGCGATCCTCGATCGGTTCTGCCTGCTGGGGGCCCAAATAGCGTAATTTCATCATAACTTTAATATTTTGTACTGAACCCATCCTCGAATACGTCACCGTTGAACTAACTGCCCGCGCGCAGACGCGTCTCTGGACACCTCACACGTCGGTCTAGCTCAGAAAAACGGAAAAAACTTTTGCTAACTCGTTGCGAAAATTCTAACTTAGTGATATAGTGAGCCTCATACAGTACGAAATCTTGAATACTACAAGGCCGATTACTTCGCGGTTTTCGACGCTATCCTTCGTAATTAGGCTACGGCTCACCGTTTTAGCTGTCAGAATCCATTTGTCTTCATGGGAAGTAGGCAAATGTGCTAGGTGGTTGAAGTTTTCGTTATTTTTTTTAAACGATAAATAATGTAAATTTGCTTAATATTCTTACTATCTACTAAGTTTATTTTCATGTAATTAAGTACTTACCCACCGCACCTTCTAGGTGGACTGCGATCCTCGATCGGTTCTGCCTGCTGGGGGCCCAAATAGCGTAATTTCATCATAACTTTAATATTTTGTACTGAACCCATCCTCGAATACGTCGCCGTTGAACTGCCCGCGCGCAGACGCGTCTCTGGACACCTCATTCGTCGGTCTAGCTCAGAAAAACGGAAAAAACTTTTGCTAACTCGTTGAGAAAATTCTAACTTAGTGATACAGTGAGCCTCATACAGTACGAAATCTTGAATACTACAAGGCCGATTTCTTCGCGGTTTTTGACGCTATCCTTCGTAATTAGGCTACGGCCCACCGTTTTAGCTGTCAGAATCCATTTGTCTTCATGGGAAGTAGGCAAATGTGCTAGGTGGTTGAAGTTTTCGTTATTTTTTTTTAACGATAAATAATGTAAATTTGCTTAATATTCTTACTATCTACTAAGTTTATTTTCATGTAATTAAGTACTTACCCACCGCACCTTCCGGGTGGACTGCGATCCTCGATCGGTTCTGCCTGCTGGGGGCCCAAATAGCGTAATTTCATCATAACTTTAATATTTTGCACTGAACCCATCCTCGAATACGTCGCCGTTGAACTGCCCGCGCGCAGACGCGTCTCTGGACACCTCACTCGTCGGTCTAGCTCAGAAAAACGGAAAAAACTTTTGCTAACTCGTTGAGAAAATTCTAACTTAGTGATACAGTGAGCCTCATACAGTACGAAATCTTGAATACTACAAGGCCGATTTCTTCGCGGTTTTCGACGCTATCCTTCGTAATTAGGCTAAGGCCCACCGTTTTAGCTGTCAGAATCCATTTGTCTTCATGGGAAGTAGGCAAATGTGCTAGGTGGTTGAAGTTTTCGTTATTTTTTTATTAGATTAGATTTCGTACTGTATGAGGCTCACCTCATACAGTACGAAATCTTGAATACTACAAGGCCGATTTCTTCGCGGTTTTCGACGCTATCCTTCGTAATTAGGCTACGGCCCACCGTTTAGCTGTCAGACTCCGTTTGTCGTCATGGGAAGAAGGCAAGTGTGCTAGGTGGTTGAAGTTTTCGTTATTTTTTTAAACGATAAATAATGTAAATTTGCTTAATATTCTTACTATCTACTAAGTTTATTTTCATGTAATTAAGTACTTACCCACCGCACCTTCCGGGTGGACTGCGATCCTCGATCGGTTCTGCCTGCTGGGGGCCCAAATAGCGTAATTTCATCATAACTTTAATATTTTTTACTGAACCCATCCTCGAATACGTCGCCGTTGAATTGCCCGCACGCATACGCGTCTCTGGACACCTCACACGTCGGTCTAGCTCAGAAAAACGGAAAAAAATTTTGCTAACTCGTTGCGAAAATTCTAACTTAGTGATATAGTGAGCCTCATACAGTACGAAATCTTGAATACTACAAGGCCGATTTCTTCGCGGTTTTTGACGCTATCCTTCGTAATTAGGCTACGGCCCACCGTTTTAACTGTCAGAATCCATTTGTCTTCATGGGAAGTAGGCAAATGTGCTAGGTGGTTGAAGTTTTCGTAATTTTTTTTAAACGATAAATAATGTAAATTTGCTTAATATTCTTACTATCTACTAAGTTTATTTTCATGTAATTAAGTACTTACCCACCGCACCTTCCGGGTGGACTGCGATCCTCGATCGGTTCTGCCTGCTGGGGGCCCAAATAGCGTAATTTCATCATAACTTTAATATTTTGTACTGAACCCATCCTTGAATACGTCACCGTTGAACTAACTGCCCGCGCGCAGACGCGTCTCTGGACACCTCACACGTCGGTCTAGCTCAGAAAAACGGAAAAAACTTTTGCTAACTCGTCGCGAAAATTCTAACTTAGTGATATAGTGAGCCTCATACAGTACGAAATCTTGAATACTACACTCACCGTTTTAGCTGTCAGAATCCATTTGTCTTCATGGGAAGTAGGCAAATGTGCTAGGTGGTTGAAGTTTTCGTTATTTTTTTTAAACGATAAATAATGTAAATTTGCTTAATATTCTTACTATCTACTAAGTTTATTTTCATGTAATTAAGTACTTACCCACCGCACCTTCCAGGTGGACTGCGATCCTCGATCGGTTCTGCCTGCTGGGGGCCCAAATAGCGTAATTTCATCATAACTTTAATATTTTGTACTGAACCCATCCTCGAATACGTCGCCGTTGAACTGCCCGCGCGCATACGCGTCTCTGGACACCTCACACGTCGGTCTAGCTCAGAAAAACGGAAAAAACTTTTGCTAACTCGTTGCGAAAATTCTAACTTAGTGATACAGTGAGCCTCATACAGTACGAAATCTTGAATACTACAAGGCCGATTTCTTCGCGGTTTTCGACGCTATCCTTCGTAATTAGGCTGCGGCCCACCGTTTTAGCTGTCAGAATCCATTTGTCTTCATGGGAAGTAGGCAAATGTGCTAGGTGGTTGAAGTTTTCGTTATTTTTTTTAAACGATAATGTTGCGTCCTGAAATAGTTTCTCTATGCGCACGCAACGCGTAACGGAATGACATCTGACTTGTCAAGTTTGATTTTGACGTTTGACACTTCTCTTGGATTTTGGTGGTAAAACAGGGAACACGTCGCAGCTTGAATTTCGCGATCTTTTTGGAAAGTTATCCCTTACCCCGGTCGTTTTGTGGACAATCTGTCATGACCCAGTTGAGGTGAATGTAGCTAACCCCTAATTTGGCGTAATAACACGGGTTTGGACATATCTTGTTGAAATGGTTTGAAGGTCAAGTCAAAGTGACGCTATTGTGAATGAGTGATTTGAAGACCGCATGCTGTGATTGTCTCCAGCCTAATTGGAAGCGGATTGTTACCAGGAGAATACTCATAACGTCACAACACGATACATATACACTCACTTACATTCATGTCTCCAGGTGGGAACCAGAGCAGTTTCCTTCAACCATGAGGTAAGTTCCTTTGTTTGTATATTGTATCTTGTACTTGTATTGTCTGCTCCGCGTACGGCGGACAGTACGCTAGCCACTCTTGTCTCTAGAGCCCCATGATTATAACTCTTCCACTGCGCACTTGAAATCGTATTGGGAGGCCTAGCCTGGCAGCGTACATTTTGGTATGCAGAGCGCGGTTATAAGACATAACCACCAAATTGGTAATTTACAGTAGGCTAATTACTTGGCAGTCTCTATAAGGGAAGTAGTAATACGCTGTAAATATTTGATAACTATAATTAATTGTTATTTGAAATAATTTGTTGGAATTTATTGAGTCGAGTAACTCATATTGACGGGGTCAACCAGATTTGCATATTCTAACAGAGTTGGTTAGATTCAGCAATGTTATAACCTCTTGTTGTTGTTAATTGACCTCTGTGTTGTATTGAATGTCAGGAAGACATTAAAATATTGAGTTTTGTACCATCAATATGGTAGTTTTGTTGAAATTGGCATTTTTGAGTATTACCATTGTTTGAATTGGAATAAAGGTTCATTGTTGTTGTAACATTAACAAAGTGGTTTGTGAACTTAACACTTGGAATTGGATTAGAATTTGAATATTTGAATTGAATTTGAAGTTGAATGTTGAACGTTGATATTGGTTTAAAATTAAAATAAAAGTGTATTGTTGAATTGAAAAGAAACCAATATTTTGTTATTTCTTGAGTTGCTGATTAGTCAGTTTGGATTGAAACCAATTGTTTGTAGTTATTTTGTAATTGATTGTTTGAACTTTGTTACTTAATTACCTTTTGCTTGGTTTATTTTATTTCATTGTTTGCGTTGGATTTCCTTGTTATTTATTGATTGAACTTTGTTATTTGATAATTTAATTGTATTGTTTGTGCAATGGCACACAAAGCGGTGAGAGAGGCAATCAGTGGATTGACCACACAGCTACGGTGGTTCGCTTCAGCTGCAGCAACCGCTGAGCGCCCGGATCTTGAAGCGGTCACTCTGGCTCGGTTCGAGCAGTTGAACGTGAGACTCGGCAACGTTGATGCTCTCCTTACCCGCTTCAACGAGTACATTTGTGATGTGGCTCTGGAAGTGCTGGATCAGGCAGCACGTGACAAGGTCCTTGCTGACTACGACCAGATCTTGGACCTGGGGGATGTCATTGGTCAACGTGCTCGGGAAATATTGGAGAGCCGGACACCTGTCCAGGTCAAACCGGAGACCTCGGTTGTTTCAGGTCCCGGACTATTGAGTAGACTGCCTACTTTGGAACTGCCACATTTTGACGGTCGTCTGGACCACTGGTTAAGTTTCCAAAACCTGTTTGAAAGTTTGGTTGATGCACGCTCGGACCTCAGACCCGCCCAAAAGTTGGCCTATTTGTTGTCTGTCCTGGAAGGTGAGGCCCGAGCCTTGGTGCAGCATCTGTCTTTGACTGACTCAGCCTACCCTACCGCTGTGGAACTACTCACCCGGCGGTACCAAAATAAACGTTGTTTGGCTGACGTTCATATTGGATTGATTTTGGGGTTACCGGTCATTACTGGATTGTCAGCATTGCGTACTGACCTGTTGAACCCGTTGGTGGCAGCGACCAACGCTTTAAAGCAATTGGACTTGCCGGTGGACCAATGGTCTTACTTTTTGGTACATGTTGTGCTGCAACGGCTTCCTGCCGATTTGAGGGCTCGTTTCGAGCAAAAGTATGGTGGGGATAGTGTCACACATCTCCCCCCATTTGATGACCTCGTCCTATTTTTGGAGGATGAGTGTCGGTTTGTGGACAACTCTGGCGTTGCCACTGAGTCATGCCAGCCGTCTTCCCGGCCACGAGACCAGGGACGGACTAGGGATCGCGGGCCTGTTGATGGTCGCCCCGCCGCTCGTTTTGCTGGCACCCAGAGTCGTCCTGGTTGTGAGTTTTGTAGGGACACGGGGCATGGCATGGCAACTTGCGCGGCCTTTTTGAAGTTGCACGTGAGTGCCCGCCGCCGAATTGCCAATGCACGCCGCCTGTGCTTCTCTTGTTTGGGGGCTCACTTCCATCGGGACTGCCCCAACCCCCGCCCTTGTAGAATTTGTGGGGGGTCCCATTTGGACATATTGTGCGCTAACGCGAACCACGCTGGCAGACCAGCCTCTGATGAAGGTTCGCGTACGGGGGGGTACCATGGAGTTGGTCACCGGGCTTCTGCCTCGCCGGTTCAGAACCGGGGAGAGGCCCGCAATTTTGAGCGCCGCACTCCACCCCCCGCGCAACTTGATCGGGAGCCGCGCGACCGCCATTTGGTCTCCCCGCGTAAAGGCGATTACGCAGTTGTTGCTAGGCAGCGCTGGCCAGACCAGCACCGCCTTCCCTCCCCTCCTTTGGCGGAACGTCCCCGGTTGGAGTCACGCCCCCCGCCATTCAGGCATCCGGTGGGATATGCCCTTCCAGCGATGGCGCGTGGCTCGGGACACCGCGCGTACGAGGAATTTGAATTGCATCCTCGTCGGGAAAGACTTGGGTCTGGGTGTGGCGATCGGTCGCCGCCCAGGCATTGTTAGGACATTGGCGCCTGCCCCGCTAAGGTACCCCTCAGATCGACACGGTTTTGTTGCCAACGGCATCGGTCGGGTCTGGGGGCCCACGGGGGACTCTGTTGTGGTCCGTGTCATTTTGGACATGGGAGCCCAGGGTTGCCTTTTGTCTATTGTTTTGTTGTTTGTTTGTATTGTTTTGGGCAAAATTGTTTTCTTCAGCGCCTTTGGACTGCGGGACTTGGCTGGGACGAGCCAATTCGGGAAACCCTGTTGGAAGATTGGCTCCAATGTGTATCCGCACTCCCTGCAGTCAACGAGGTCGTGTTACCCCGCGCTATCCTCCCCCTTGGGAGCTACACTGCTACCCTTGTTTGTGATGCGTCTTCGCACGGTTATGCAGCTGCTGTTTGTTTGCGCACCGTCTGCGCACAGGCCAGGTGAATTTGTCACTGGTCTTGGCCAAGAGCAAGGTGGCCCCCCTCAGGACGGCACTGACCATCCCTAAGTTGCATTGTCAGGGGCGGCGCGTCTTGTGCGTCTATTGAACCACGTTGCTCACACTTTGGGTGGAACTGTGAACATTCGGGCTTCTTACGCCTGGACGGACAGTCAAATTGTTTTGTGTTGGTTGAAGACGTCCGTCCACTCTTTGGAGGTCTTTGTTGCGTACCGAGTGTCCCAAATTCAAAATTTTGATACGCCTTTGATTTGGAGGTACTTGCCTGGAGATTTGAACCCAGGTGACGTGGCCTCACGTGGGTGCATAGCACCCCGCTTGATTGCTCACCCCCTATGGTGGGGTCCAGACTGGCCGACTCACCCCGAGGATGATTCGCCTCGATCGCCAGTCTTGATGTCGGGTCCTTTGCCCGGGTTCAAGGTGCTCGCTGTTGGAACAAAGGACCCTGAGTTTTGTTGAGTCGATAAAGCTCCCTCGACAAATTGTTGAATTGTTGTTTTTTGTTGTTGAATTGTTGGTGACTGATCGTCACATTAAGAACTCGCATGCCGGTTGCAATGCGCTGTTGGCCATTCTGCAGCGAGAGTTTGGATATTGTCGGGAGCCGTTATTAAGTTGAACCCCCTTTTGGACGATACGGGTCTTTTGTTGTTTGGTTGTTGACGGTTGAGGCACTTAGCCTTCCTTATGGGGCCCGTCACCCCCTTTTGTTGCCTAAGGAGGGCCATTTGGTTAAATTGTTGTTGTTTGGTTGTTGTTGTTGTTTGGTTGTTGTTATTGTTTGGTTGTTTTGTTGTTTGTTACTGTTTCGTTCCGCCAGCCTGCCCCCATTGGGGGGGTATTTTTGAGGCCGTGGCGAAAGCGGCACCGGGACTCTGGCGCAGATTGTTGGGAGACCGTTCTCACCTTTAAGGAGTTAGCTACGGTATTTTGCCGTTTTGAAGCTGTATTGAACTCGCGTCCATTGTGCCCGCTGTCTTCGGACCCGAACGTCTTGGAGGCCCTGACCCCGGGCCATTTTTTGATTTGACAGCCACTTGTCGCCCTGCCGGAGCACCCTTTTGTCGATGTGAGCCAAAATTGGCTATCGCGGTTTCAGTTGGTGCAGCAGCTCGCTCAGAGTTTTGGAAGCGTTGGACCTTGAAGTATTTGCACATCCTCCAGCAGCGCGTCAGGTGGACTGATAAAACGCAACATTGTCGGGATTGCCAAGTGATTAGCGGACGGGAAGGCCCGTCCGGGGGGGGTAGATGTTGCGTCCTGAAATAGTTTCTCTATGCGCACGCAACGCGTAACGGAATGACATCTGACTTGTCAAGTTTGATTTTGACGTTTGACACTTCTCTTGGATTTTGGTAGTAAAACAGGGAACACGTCGCAGCTTGAATTTCGCGATCTTTTTGGAAAGTTATCCCTTACCCCGGTCGTTTTGTGGACAATCTGTCATGACCCAGTTGAGGTGAATGTAGCTAACCCCTAATTTGGCGTAATAACACGGGTTTGGACATATCTTGTTGAAATGGTTTGAAGGTCAAGTCAAAGTGACGCTATTGTGAATGAGTGATTTGAAGACCGCATGCTGTGATTGTCTCCAGCCTAATTGGAAGCGGATTGTTACCAGAAGAATACTCATAACGTCACCACACGATACATATACACTCACTTACATTCATGTCTCCAGGTGGGAACCAGAGCAGTTTCCTTCAACCATGAGGTAAGTTCCTTTGTTTGTATATTGTATCTTGTACTTGTATTGTCTGCTCCGCGTACGGCGGACAGTACGCTAGCCACTCTTGTCTCTAGAGCCCCACGATTATAACTCTTCCACTGCGCACTTGAAATCGTATTGGGAGGCCTAGCCTGGCAGCGTACAGATAAATAATGTAAATTTGCTTAATATTCTTACTATCTACTAAGTTTATTTTCATGTAATTAAGTACTTACCCACCGCACCTTCCGGGTGGACTGCGATCCTCGATCGGTTCTGCCTGCTGGGGGCCCAAATAGCGTAATTTCATCATAACTTTAATATTTTGTACTGAACCCATCCTCGAATACGTCGCCGTTGAACTAACTGCCCGCGCGCAGACGCGTCTCTGGACACCTCACACGTCGGTCTAGCTCAGAAAAACGGAAAAACCTTTTGCTAACTCGTTGCGAAAATTCTAACATAGTGATACAGTGAGCCTCATACAGTACGAAATCTTGAATACTACAAGGCCGATTTCTTCGCGGTTTTCGACGCTATCCTTCGTAATTAGGCTACGGCCCACCGTTTTAGCTGTCAGAATCCATTTGTCTTCATGGAAAGTAGGCAAATGTGCTAGGTGGTTGAATTTTTCGTTATTTTTTTTAAACGATAAATAATGTAAATTTGCTTAATATTCTTACTATCTACTAAGTTTATTTTCATGTAATTAAGTACTTACCCAACGCACCTTCCGGGTGGACTGCAATCCTCGATCGGTTCTGCCTGCTGGGGGCCCAAATAGCGTAATTTCATCATAACTTTAATATTTTGTACTGAACCCATCCTCGAATACGTCGCCGTTGAACTAACTGCCCGCGCGCAGACGCGTCTCTGGACACCTCACACGTCGGTCTAGCTCAGAAAAACGGAAAAAACTTTTGCTAACTCGTTGCGAAAATTCTAACATAGTGATACAGTGAGCCTCATACAGTACGAAATCTTGAATAATACAAGGCCGACTTCTTCGCGGTTTTCGACGCTATCCTTCGTAATTAGGCTACGGCCCACCGTTTTAGCTGTCAGAATCCATTTGTCTTCATGGGAAGTAGGCAAATGTGCTAGGTGGTTGAAGTTTTCGTTATTTTTGCGGTGGTGGAAGGTGCGGTGGGTAAGTACTTAATTAGATGAAAATAAACTTAGTAGATAGTAAGAATATTAAGCAAATTTACATTATTTATCGTTTAAAAAAATAACGAAAACTTCAACCACCTAGCACACTTGCCTTCTTCCCATGACGACAAACGGATTCTGACAGCTAAAACGGTGGGCCGTAGCCTAATTACGAAGGATAGCGTCGAAAACCGCGAAGAAATCGGCCTTGTAGTATTCAAGATTTCGTACTGTATGAGGCTCACTGTATCACTAAGTTAGAATTTTCGCAGCGAGTTAGCAAAAGTTTTTTCCGTTTTTCTGAGCTAGACCGACGTGTGAGGTGTCCAGAGACGTGTCTGCGCGCGGGCAGTTAGGTCAACGGCGACGTATTCGAGGATGGGTTCAGTACAAAATATTAAAGTTATGATGAAATTACGCTATTTGGGCCCCCAGCAGGCAGAACCGATCGAGGATCGCAGTCCACCCGGAAGGTGCGGTGGGTAAGTACTTAATTACATGAAAATAAACTTAGTAGATAGAAAGAATATTAAGCAAATTTACATTATTTTTTACAAAAACAAAAAAAAAATAACGAAAACTTCAACCACCTAGCACATTTGCCTACTTCCCATGAAGACAAATAGATTCTGACAGCTAAAACGGTGGGCCGTAGCCTAATTACGAAGGATAGCGTCGAAAACCGCGAAGAAATCGACCTTGTAGTATTCAAGATTTCGTACTGTATGAGGCTCACTGTATCACTATGTTAGAATTTTCGCAACGAGTTAGCAAAAGTTTTTTCCGTTTTTCTGAGCAAGACCGACGTGTGAGGTGTCCAGAGACGCGTCTGCGCGCGGGCAGTTAGTTCAACGGCGACGTATTCGAGGATGGGTTCAGTACAAAATATTAAAGTTATGATGAAATTACGCTATTTGGGCCCCCAGCAGGCAGAACCGATCGAGGATCGCAGTCCACCCGGAAGGTGCGGTGGGTAAGTACTTAATTACATGAAAATAAACTTAGTAGATAGAAAGAATATTAAGCAAATTTACATTATTTATCGTTTAAAATAAATAACGAAAACTTCAACCACCTAGCACATTTGCCTACTTCCCATGAAGACAAATGGATTCTGACAGCTAAAACGGTGGGCCGTAGCCTAATTACGAAGGATAGCGTCGAAAACCGCGAAGAAATCGGCCTTGTAGTATTCAAGATTTCGTACTGTATGAGGCTCACTGTATCACTAAGTTAGAATTTTCGCAACGAGTTAGCAAAAGTTTTTTCGTTTTTCTGAGCTAGACCAACGTGTGAGGTGTCCAGAGACGCGTAAGCGCGCGGGCAGTTCAACGGTGACGTATTCGAGGATGGGTTCAGTACAAAATATTAAAGTTATGATGAAATTACGCTATTTGGGCCCCCAGCAGGCAGAACCGATCGAGGATCGCAGTCCACCCGGAAGGTGCGGTGGGTAAGTACTTAATTAGATGAAAATAAACTTAGTAGATAGTAAGAATATTAAGCAAATTTACATTATTTATCGTTTAAAAAAATAACGAAAACTTCAACCACCTAGCACACTTGCCTTCTTCCCATGACGACAAACGGATTCTGACAGCTAAAACGGTGGGCCGTAGCCTAATTACGAAGGATAGCGTCGAAAACCGCGAAGAAATCGGCCTTGTAGTATTCAAGATTTCGTACTGTATGAGGCTCACTGTATCACTAAGTTAGAATTTTCGCAGCGAGTTAGCAAAAGTTTTTTCCGTTTTTCTGAGCTAGACCGACGTGTGAGGTGTCCAGAGACGTGTCTGCGCGCGGGCAGTTAGGTCAACGGCGACGTATTCGAGGATGGGTTCAGTACAAAATATTAAAGTTATGATGAAATTACGCTATTTGGGCCCCCAGCAGGCAGAACCGATCGAGGATCGCAGTCCACCCGGAAGGTGCGGTGGGTAAGTACTTAATTACATGAAAATAAACTTAGTAGATAGTAAGAATATTAAGCAAATTTACATTATTTATCGTTTAAAAAAAATAACGCAAACTTCAACCACCTAGCACATTTGCCTACTTCCCATGAAGACAAATGGATTCTGACAGCTAAAACGGTGAGCCGTAGCCTAATTACGAAGGATAGCGTCGAAAACCGCGAAGTAATCGGCCTTGTAGTATTCAAGATTTCGTACTGTATGAGGCTCACTATATCACTAAGTTAGAATTTTCGCAACGAGTTAGCAAAAGTTTTTTCCGTTTTTCTGAGCTAGACCGACGTGTGAGGTGTGCAGAGACGCGTCTGCGCGCGGGCAGTTAGTTCAACGGCGACGTATTCGAGGATGGGTTCAGTACAAAATATTAAAGTTATGATGAAATTACGCTATTTGGGCCCCCAGCAGGCAGAACCGATCTAGGATCGCAGTCCACCCGGAAGGTGCGGTGGGTAAGTACTTAATTACATGAAAATAAACTTAGTAGATAGTAAGAATATTAAGCAAATTTACATTATTTATCGTTTAAAAAAAATAACGAAAACTTCAACCACCTAGCACATTTGCCTACTTCCCATGAAGACAAATGGATTCTGACAGCTAAAACGGTGGGCCGTAGCCTAATTACGAAGGATAGCGTCGAAAACCGCGAAGAAATCGGCCTTGTAGTATTCAAGATTTCGTACTGTATGAGGCTCACTGTATCACTATGTTAGAATTTTCGCAACGAGTTAGCAAAAGTTTTTTCCGTTTTTCTGAGCTAGACCGACGTGTGAGGTGTCCAGAGACGCGTCTGCGCGCGGGCAGTTAGTTCAACGGCGACGTATTCGAGGATGGGTTCAGTACAAAATATTAAAGTTATGATGAAATTACGCTATTTGGGCCCCCAGCAGGCAGAACCGATCGAGGATCGCAGTCCACCCGGAAGGTGCGGTGGGTAAGTACTTAATTACATGAAAATAAACTTAGTAGATAGTAAGAATATTAAGCAAATTTACATTATTTATCGTTTAAAAAAAATAACGCAAACTTCAACCACCTAGCACATTTGCCTACTTCCCATGAAGACAAATGGATTCTGACAGCTAAAACGGTGAGCCGTAGCCTAATTACGAAGGATAGCGTCGAAAACCGCGAAGTAATCGGCCTTGTAGTATTCAAGATTTCGTACTGTATGAGGCTCACTATATCACTAAGTTAGAATTTTCGCAACGAGTTAGCAAAAGTTTTTTCCGTTTTTCTGAGCTAGACCGACGTGTGAGGTGTGCAGAGACGCGTCTGCGCGCGGGCAGTTAGTTCAACGGCGACGTATTCGAGGATGGGTTCAGTACAAAATATTAAAGTTATGATGAAATTACGCTATTTGGGCCCCCAGCAGGCAGAACCGATCTAGGATCGCAGTCCACCCGGAAGGTGCGGTGGGTAAGTACTTAATTACATGAAAATAAACTTAGTAGATAGTAAGAATATTAAGCAAATTTACATTATTTATCGTTTAAAAAAAATAACGAAAACTTCAACCACCTAGCACATTTGCCTACTTCCCATGAAGACAAATGGATTCTGACAGCTAAAACGGTGGGCCGTAGCCTAATTACGAAGGATAGCGTCGAAAACCGCGAAGAAATCGGCCTTGTAGTATTCAAGATTTCGTACTGTATGAGGCTCACTGTATCACTATGTTAGAATTTTCGCAACGAGTTAGCAAAAGTTTTTTCCGTTTTTCTGAGCTAGACCGACGTGTGAGGTGTCCAGAGACGCGTCTGCGCGCGGGCAGTTAGTTCAACGGCGACGTATTCGAGGATGGGTTCAGTACAAAATATTAAAGTTATGATGAAATTACGCTATTTGGGCCCCCAGCAGGCAGAACCGATCGAGGATCGCAGTCCACCCGGAAGGTGCGGTGGGTAAGTACTTAATTACATGAAAATAAACTTAGTAGATAGAAAGAATATTAAGCAAATTTACATTATTTATCGTTTAAAAGAAATAACGAAAACTTCAACCACCTAGCACATTTGCCTACTTCCCATGAAGACAAATGGATTCTGACAGCTAAAACGGTGGGCCGTAGCCTAATTACGAAGGATAGCGTCGAAAACCGCGAAGAAATCGGCCTTGTAGTATTCAAGATTTCGTACTGTATGAGGCTCACAGTATCACTACGTTAGAATTTTCGCAACGAGTTAGCAAAAGTTTTTGCCGTTTTTCTGAGCTAGACCGACGTGTGAGGTGTCCAGAGACGCGACTGCGCGCGGGCATTTAGTTCAACGGCGACGTATTCGAGGATGGGTTCAGTACAAAATATTAAAGTTATGATGAAATTACGCTATTTGGGCCCCCAGCAGGCAGAACCGATCGAGGATCGCAGTCCACCCGGAAGGTGCGGTGGGTAAGTACTTAATTACATGAAAATAAACTTAGTAGATAGTAAGAATATTAAGCAAATTTACATTTTTTTCGTTTAAAAAAAAATAACGAAAACTTCAACCACCTAGCACATTTGCCTACTTCCCATGAAGACAAATGGATTCTGACAGCTAAAACGGTGGGCCGTAGCCTAATTACGAAGGATAGCGTCGAAAACCGCGAGGAAATCGGCCTTGTAGTATTCAAGATTTCGTACTGTATGAGGCTCACCGTATCACTAAGTTAGAATTTTCGCAACGAGTTAGCAAAAGTTTTTTCCGTTTTTCTGAGCTAGACGGACGTGTGAGGTGTCCAGAGACGCGTCTGCGCGCGGGTAGTTAGTTCAACGGCGACGTATTCGAGGATGGGTTCAGTACAAAATATTAAAGTTATGATGAAATTACGCTATTTGGGCCCCCAGCAGGCAGAACCGATCGAGGATCGCAGTCCACCCGGAAGGTGCGGTGGGTAAGTACTTAATTACATGAAAATAAACTTAGTAGATAGTAAGAATATTAAGCGAATTTACATTATTTATCGTTTAAAAAAAATAACGAAAACTTCAACCACCTAGCACATTTGCCTACTTCCCATGAAGACAAATGGATTCTGACAGCTAAAACGGTGGGCCGTAGCCTAATTACGAAGGATAGCGTCGAAAACCGCGAAGAAATCGGCCTTGTAGTATTCAAGATTTCGTACTGTATGAGGCTCATTGTATCACTAAGTTAGAATTTTCGCAACGAGTTAGCAAAAGTTTTTTCCGTTTTTCTGAGCTAGACCGACGTGTGAGGTGTCCAGTGACGCGTCTGCGCGCGGGCAGTTCAACGGCGACGTATTCGAGGATGGGTTCAGTACAAAATATTAAAGTTATGATGAAATTACGCTATTTGGGCCCCCAGCAGGCAGAACCGATCGAGGATTGCAATCCACCAGGAAGGTGCGGTGGGTAAGTACTTAATTACATGAAAATAAACTTAGTAGATAGTAAGAATATTAAGCAAATTTACATTATTTATCGTTTAAAAAAAATAACGAAAACTTCAACCACCTAGCACATTTGCCTACTTCCCATGAAGACAAATGGATTCTGACAGCTAAACCGGTGGGTTGTAGCCTAATTACGAAGGATAGCGTCGAAAACCGCGAAGAAATCGGCCTTGTAATATTCAAGATTTCGTACTGTATGAGGCTCACTGTATCACTAAGTTAGAATTTTCGCAACGAGTTAGCAAAAGTTTTTTCCGTTTTTCTGAGCTAGACCGACGTGTGAGGTGTCCAGAGACGCGTCTACGCGTGGGTAGTTAGTTCAACGGCGACGTATTCGAGGATGAGTTCAGTACAAAATATTAAAGTTATGATGAAATTACGCTATTTGGGCCCCCAGCAGGCAGAACCGATCGAGGATCGCAGTCCATTCGGAAGGTGCGGTGGGTAAGTACTTAATTACATGAAAATAAACTTAGTAGATAGTAAGAATATGAAGCAAATTTACATTATTTATCGTTTAAAAAAATAACGAAAACTTCAACCATCTAGCACACTTGCCTTCTTCCCATGACGACAAACGGATTCTGACCGCTAAAACGGTGGGCCGTAGCCTAATTACGAAGGATAGCGTCGAAAACCGCGAAGAAATCGGCCTTGTAGTATTTAAGATTTCGTACTGTATGAGGCTCACTGTATCACTATGTTAGAATTTTCGCAACGAGTTAGCAAAAGTTTTTTCCGTTTTTCTGAGCTAGACCGACGTGTGAGGTGTCCAGAGACGCGTCTGCGCGCGGGCAGTTAGTTCAACGGCGACGTATTCGAGGATGGGTTCAGTACAAAATATTAAAGTTATGATGAAACTACGCTATTTGGGCCCCCAGCAGGCAGAACCGATCGAGGATCGCAGTCCACCCGGAAGGTGCGGTGGGTAAGTACTTAATTACATGAAAATAAACTTAGTAGATAGTAAGAATATTAAGCAAATTTACATTATTTATCGTTTAAAAAAAATAACGAAAACTTCAACCACCTAGCACATTTGCCTACTTCCCATGAAGACAAATGGATTCTGACAGCTAAAACGGTGGGCCGTAGCCTAATTACGAAGGATAGCGTCGAAAACCGCGAAGAAATCGGCCTTGTAGTATTCAAGATTTCGTACTGTATGAGGCTCACTGTATCACTAAGTTAGAATTTTCGCAACGACTTAGCAAAATTTTTTCGTTTTTCTGAGCTAGACCGACGTGTGAGGTGTCCAGAGACGCGTATGCGCGCGGGCAGTTCAACGGTGACGTATTCGAGGATGGGTTCAGTACAAAATATTAACGTTATGATGAAATTACGCTATTTGGGCCCCCAGCAGGCAGAACCGATCGAGGATCGCAGTCCACCCGGAAGGTGCGGTGGGTAAGTACTAGCAAATTGACATTATTTATCGTTTAAAAAAAATAACGAAAACTTCAACCACCTAGCACATTTGCCTACTTCCCATGAAGACAAATGGATTCTGACAGCTAAAACGGTGGGCCGTAGCCTAATTACGAAGGATAGCGTCGAAAACCGCGAAGAAATCGGCCTTGTAGTATTCAAGATTTCGTACTGTATTAGGCTCACTGTATCACTAAGTTAGAATTTTCGCAACGAGTTAGCAAAAGTTTTTCCGTTTTTCTGAGCTAGACCGACGTGAGAGGTGTCCAGAGACGCGTCTGCGCGCGGGCAGTTAGTTCAACGGCGACGTATTCGAGAATGGGTTCAGTACAAAATATTAAAGTTATGATGAAATTAGGCTATTTGGGCCCCCAGCAGGCAGAACCGATCGAGGATCGCAGTCCACCCGGAAGGTGCGGTGGGTAAGTACTTAATTACATGAAAATAAACTTAGTAGATAGTAAGAACATAAAGCAAATTTACATTATTTATCGTTTAAAAAAAATAACGAAAACTTCAACCACCTAGCACATTTGCCTACTTCCCATGAAGACAAATGGATTCTGACAGCTAAAACGGTGGGCCGTAGCCTAATTACGAAGGATAGCGTCGAAAACCGCGAAGAAATCGGCCTTGTAGTATTCAAGATTTCGTACTGTATGAGGCTCACTGTATCACTAAGTTAGAATTTTCGCAACGACTTAGCAAAATTTTTTCGTTTTTCTGAGCTAGACCGACGTGTGAGGTGTCCAGAGACGCGTATGCGCGCGGGCAGTTCAACGGTGACGTATTCGAGGATGGGTTCAGTACAAAATATTAAAGTTATGATGAAATTACGCTATTTGGGCCCCCAGCAGGCAGAACCGATCGAGGATCGCAGTCCACCCGGAAGGTGCGGTGGGTAAGTTCTTACTTACTTGAAAATAAACTTAGTAGATAGTAAGAATATAAAGCAAATTTACATAATTTTTTATAAAAAAAAAAAAAAACGAAAACTTCAACCACCTAGCACATTTGCCTACTTCCCATAAAGACAAATGGATTCTGACAGCTAAAACGGTGGGCCGTAGCCTAATTACGAAGGATAGCGTCGAAAACCGCGAAGAAATCGGCCTTGTAGTATTCAAGATTTCGTACTGTATGAGGCTCACTGTATCACTAAGTTAGAATTTTCGCAACGAGTTAGCAAAAGTTTTTGCCGTTTTTCTGAGCTAGATCGACGTGTGAGGTGTCCAGAGACGCGTCTGCGGGCGAACAGTTCAACGGCGACGTATTCGAGGATGGGTTCACTACAAAATATTAAAGTTATGATGAAATTACGCTATTTGGGCCCCCAGCAGGCAGAACCGATCTAGGATCGGAGTCCACCCGGAAGGTGCGGTGGGTAAGTACTTAATTACATGAAAATAAACTTAGTAGATAGTAAGAATATTAAGCAAATTTACATTATTTTTTATAAAAACAAAAAAAAAATAACGAAAACTTCAACCACCTAGCACATTTGCCTACTTCCCATGAAGACAAATGGATTCTGACAGCTAAAACGGTGGGCCGTAGCCTAATTACGAAGGGTAGCGTCAAAAACCGCGAAGAAATCGGCCTTGTAGTATTCAAGATTTCGTACTGTATGAGGCTCACTGTATCACTAAGTTAGAATTTTCGCAACGAGTTAGCAAAAGTTTTTTCCGTTTTTCTGAGCTAGACCGACGTGTGAGTTGTCCAGAGACGCGTCTGCGCGCGGGCAGTTCAACGGCGACGTATTCGAGGATGGGTTCAGTACAAAATATTAAAGTTATGATGAAATTACGCTATTTGGGCCCCCAGCAGGCAGAACCGATCGAGAATCGCAGTCCACCCGGAAGGTGCGGTGGGTAAGTACTTAATTACATGAAAATAAACTTAGTAGATAGTAAGAATATTAAGCAAATTTACATTATATATCGTTTAAAAAAAATAACGAAAACTTCAACCACCTAGCACGTTTGCCTACTTCCCATGAAGACAAATGGATTCTGACAGCTAAAACGGTGGGCCGTAGCCTAATTACGAAGGATAGCGTCGAAAACCGCGAAGAAATCGGCCTTGTAGTATTCAAGATTTCGTACTGTATGAGGCTCACTGTATCACTAAGTTAGAATTTTCGCAACGAGTTAGCAAAAGTTTTTCCGTTTTTCTGAGCTAGACCGACGTGTGAGGTGTCCAGAGACGCGTCTGCGCGCGGGCAGTTCAACGGCGACGTATTCGAGGATGGGTTCAGTACAAAATATTAAAGTTATGATGAAATTACGCTATTTGGGCCCCCAGCAGGCAGAACCGATCCAGGATCGCAGTCCACCCGGAAGGTGCGGTGGGTAAGTACTTAATTACATGAAAATAAACTTAGTAGATGGTAAGAATATTAAGCAAATTTACATTATTTATCGTTTAAAAAAAATAACGAAAACTTCAACCACCTAGCACATTTGCCTACTTACCATGAAGACAAATGGATTCTGACAGCTAAAACGGTGGGCCGTAGCCTAATTACGAAGGATAGCGTCGAAAACCGCGAAGAAATCGGCCTTGTAGTATTCAAGATTTCGTACTGTATGAGGCTCACTGTATCACTAAGTTAGAATTTTCGCAACGAGTTAGCAAAAGTTTTTCCGTTTTTCTGAGCTAGACCGACGTGTGAGGTGTCCAGAGACGCGTCTGCGCGCGGGCAGTTCAACGGCGACGTATTCGAGGATGGGTTCAGTACAAAATATTAAAGTTATGATGAAATTACGCTATTTGGGCCCCCAGCAGGCAGAACCGATCGAGGATTGCAGTCCACCAGGAAGGTGCGGTGGGTAAGTACTTAATTACATGAAAATAAACTTAGTAGATAGTAAGAATATTAAGCAAATTTACATTATTTATCGTTTAAAAAAAATAACGAAAACTTCATCCACCTAGCACATTTGCCTACTTCCCATGAAGACAAATGGATTCTGACAGCTAAAACGTTGGGCCGTAGCCTAATTACGAAGGATAGCGTCGAAAACCGCGAAGAAATCGGCCTTGTAGTATTCAAGATTTCGTACTGTATGAGGCTCACTGTATCACTAAGTTAGAATTTTCGCAAAGAGTTAGCAAAAGTTTTTTCCGTTTTTCTGAGCTAGAGCGACGTGTGAGGTGTCCAGAGACGCGTCTGCGTGCGGGCAGTTCAACGGCAACGTATTCGAGGATGGGTTCAGTACAAAATATTAACGTTATGATGAAATTACGCTATTTGGGCCCCCAGCAGGCAGAACCGATCGAGGATCGCAGTCCACCCGGAAGGTGCGGTGGGTAAGTACTAGCAAATTGACATTATTTATCGTTTAAAAAAAATAACGAAAACTTCAACCACCTAGCACATTTGCCTACTTCCCATGAAGACAAATGGATTCTGACAGCTAAAACGGTGGGCCGTAGCCTAATTACGAAGGATAGCGTCGAAAACCGCGAAGAAATCGGCCTTGTAGTATTCAAGATTTCGTACTGTATTAGGCTCACTGTATCACTAAGTTAGAATTTTCGCAACGAGTTAGCAAAAGTTTTTCCGTTTTTCTGAGCTAGACCGACGTGAGAGGTGTCCAGAGACGCGTCTGCGCGCGGGCAGTTAGTTCAACGGCGACGTATTCGAGAATGGGTTCAGTACAAAATATTAAAGTTATGATGAAATTACGCTATTTGGGCCCCCAGCAGGCAGAACCGATCGAGGATCGCAGTCCACCCGGAAGGTGCGGTGGGTAAGTACTTAATTACATGAAAATAAACTTAGTAGATAGTAAGAACATAAAGCAAATTTACATTATTTATCGTTTAAAAAAAAATAACGAAAACTTCAACCACCTAGCACATTTGCCTACTTCCCATGAAGACAAATGGATTCTGACAGCTAAAACGGTGGGCCGTAGCCTAATTACGAAGGATAGCGTCGAAAACCGCGAAGAAAACGGCCTTGTAGTATTCAAGATTTCGTACTGTATGAGGCTCACTGTATCACTAAGTTAGAATTTTTGCAACGAGTTAGCAAAAGTTTTTTCCGTTTTTCTGAGCTAGACCGACGTGTGAGGTGTCCAGAGACGTGTCTGCGCGCGGGCAGTTCAACGGCGACGTATTCGAGGATGGGTTCAGTACAAAATATTAAAGTTATGATGAAATTACGCTATTTGGGCCCCCAGCAGGCAGAACCGATCGAGGATCGCAGTCCACCCGGAAGGTGCGGTGGGTAAGTACTTAATTACATGAAAATAAACTTAGTAGATAGTAAGAATATTAAGCAAATTTACATTATTTTTTATAAAAACAAAAAAAAAATAACGAAAACTTCAACCACCTAGCACATTTGCCTACTTCCCATGAAGACAAATGGATTCTGACAGCTAAAACGGTGGGCCGTAGCCTAATTACGAAGGATAACGTCGAAAACCGCGAAGAAATCGGCCTTGTAGTATTCAAGATTTTGTACTGTATGAGGCTCACTGTATCACTAAGTTAGAATTTTCGCAACGAGTTAGCAAAAGTTTTTTCCGTTTTTCTGAGCTAGACCGACGTGTGAGGTGTCCAGAGACGCGTCTGCGCGCGGGCAGTTCAACGGCGACGTATTCGAGGATGGGTTCAGTACAAAATATTAAAGTTACGATGAAATTACGCTATTTGGGCCCCCAGCAGGCAGAACCGATCGAGGATCGCAGTCCACCCGGAAGGTGCGGTGGGTAAGTACTTAATTACATGAAAATAAACTTAGTAGATAGTAAGAATATTAAGCAAATTTACATTATTTATCGTTTAAATTAAATAACGAAAACTTCAACCACCTAGCACATTTGCCTACTTCCCATGAAGACAAATGGATTCTGACAGCTAAAACGGTGGGCCGTAAGTAGTGTATTATTGGGCATTCTATACCACTATCGGCAAGTAGCTCGGCGAGTGCGCCTCGCTGCCGACAGTGGTATAGAATGCCCAATAATCGACACTCGACTCGACTCTCCACTCGACCAATAAACTCGAACGATACAGTTTGTTGCACCGTGTACTTGATAAGGAACGATTTACTCAACCAACGACTAGTAACTTCCATATTATGGCGGGTCAGTATGAACAATCAACTATCAACTCGACTGTAGTGTATACTGTACACGACCAATGATCATGCGAGCTTGCTATCGCTCTGAAAGGTGGTACAGAATGCTCAATAATGAACAATCGACTCGATCACTGACCAGTAACGCAAAAGAGGTTGTGGTAAATTTATAAATGTTAACGTTCTAAATACATTCACTCATTTTCAATTGGTTCATTTCCGACAGTCATCATGAAATTTGTAAAACAACCGCAATCGCTGCATGTTAATACAGTCTGCGATGATATTTGTAAGACAAGTTTTCGCCACGGAGAATTATTGCCTAACTCAGTACGGTGTATTATTTGCGGTCCGTCCAATTGTGGAAAAACTAATTTATTAATCGGTCTTCTAATACACGAAAACGGATTAAGATTTGAAAATGTTTATGTTTATTCAAAAACTCTGCACCAACCTAAGTACATTTTTTTAGAAAGTGTTTTGCAACGGGTGCCTGGTGTTTCCCTCCAGAAATATCAAGGAAATGAGGAAGTACTAAGCGTTCAGGACGCAAAACCCAACTCGGTGATTATTTTTGATGATGTTGCTTGTGAAAATCAGAGTAACATGCGTGATTATTTTGCGTTGGGAAGACACAAGTGCATTGATTGTTTCTATCTAAACCAAACGTATAGTAAAATCCCTAAGCAGTTAGTAAGAGACAATGCGAACTTAATCATATTTTTTAAACAAGATGAAATAAATTTACGACATATTTATGAAGAACATGTCAACACTGATATGTCATGGATTGAATTTCGTGAAATGTGTTCGTAAATATGGAGTAAGCCTTTCAATTATGTAGTAATTAATAAGGATTGCTCCAAAAATAAAGGATGTTACAGAAATAAATTTGACACTTTTGTTGTCTTTGATTAAAAATACTAATATTTAAGACCGGTACCCTCGCGATAATATTATTCTTCAGGCAACGCTTAATCAGTCACGAACTTTTTTTGTTATTATGGAGAAATCACTGAAAAGACAAATAGTCGAAGCTGCAGAAGCTGTTAAAAAGAAAGTGCGAAAGATGAGAGATGTTGAGAATAACAATCAGCAAGTGCTGGAATCAGTGTTCAAGCCGGTAACAGAACCACTCAACCAAATTGCTAATGTCAGTAAGCAGGCATCTCTCCTGCATAATATAGCAAATGAAGAAACCGATGTTCCGTTTATCGATAAAACTCTGCAAAAAGAAGTCCCTATTAGTTCAGAAAGCAATGATAACAACGACAATGAAGACGAATATGAATCTGATATCGAAAGTGATTCTTCGTATAAATCATTAACTGAAAACAACCAGAGATGTGATATGTCATCCTGGTCAGTGTCCTCAGAAGCACTGAAAGATATTCCGTTTGGTGTCCGAGTAGAGAGCGGCAAATTGATGTTAAGTTCTGCGCGTATAACGATCAGCGACGAGTATATCATCGTGGCTGGACGCAAATACCGAAATACGCCTGGTTTAAAACAATTGCTGCTGAAAAAGAACGTAGATTTGAGCATGGTTACAGAGAGTGATATGAAACATTATAAGTCGATGTTACTTGATACAAATGCACATCGACGAGACTATGAACCTAGTAAACCAATAAAAAGTAATAAAGGACAAAAATATTTGCAAATTATAAAGCCGCTGTTCCAACTACGAAGTATAATTCAGGAGCACCAATCGAAGGGAAAAGGACTACTACCTTTAGCAAAAACGTGGAAGAAAAACGTAGATTTTGTATATTGGGACGATCCCAATGAACTGGTGGATAGATTAAAATTGTTGATTGCATCTCGAGATGCTGGTAACACAGGATTAGATAATGAAATTATATCTATCATTGAAGAATTGCGTGAAAGTAAAGTTATAAATTAATAAATAATTTAAAATGTGTTTATTTTATTATTAGCCGCTCGATACAATACACCTTAAACATGAACGTAGACAAATTCGGACACTACATTCACAAAAGAATGCGTTTTGCTGAGTTATTTGAGTTTAATGAGAATGCTTTGTTAAAATTAGAAAACGGAGATTTTGATTTAAAAACTTCAAGACTGAGAGGAATTAGATCTCCAGTAGAAGCAGACGATGCTGTGAACAAGGATTATGTAGATCGATTGAATGCTAACACATTAAAAGAATTAAATAATTTGACTGTGGACAAGGATTATGTAGATCGTTTGAATGCTAATATGTTAAAAGAATTTAATAATATGATTGGATCATTGCGTTCTCAAATCATAAAAGACACAAAGGGTACAGTACAGGCTACTTTAAAAGCAAAGATACCTGAGGTTTTAACTCATTTGCAAGATAAGTTTTATACTAAAGCAGAGGTAGATAAATTACTTCAAAATAAATCTCCATAATGGCAAAACAGCAAATTGTTAATGAACTACACAAAGCAGCAAGAAGAAATTTCCTTCGACGTTCCGTCATTCTAAAAGGGGTCGATCACTTGTGGCAAGCTGATCTAATGGACATGCACAACCTGAGAAAATATAATAAAGGTCATAATTACATTCTAGTGGTGATTGACTGCTTCTCAAAGTACGCTTGGGCAGAGTCATTAAAATCAAAAAATAAACTTGATGTTACTCATGCATTTAAACGAATACTGATTAACAGCAATCGCAAACCTGTTAATTTACAAACTGATAAGGGAACAGAATTTTATAACAACTCATTTCAAACGCTTATGAAGACGTATAATATTAACCATTACTCAACGTTTTCTAAAGCTTCGATCGTGGAGCGACTGATTAAAACACTTAAAAATAAATTATATAAATATTTTAGTCTGAATGGAAACTATAAATGGTTAGGTATACCATTAGAAGTTACGTTAAAGACTTATAACAACACAAAACATCGTACTATTAAATTTAAGCCAATTGAAGTTAATAAATCTAGTGAGTCAGTTATAAAAGAAAATATTAAAAAAACATTAAATCATGTAACCATTCGTAGAAAACCTAAGTTCAAAGTAGGTGACTTTGTTCGTATCAGTAAATACAAACACAATTTTGAAAAAGGTTACACACCTAATTGGTCAACTGAAATATTTACTATAAAAAAAATAAATCATACCATACCAGTAACATATCATATACAGGATCAGCGAAAGCAAGCCATATTGGGAACTTTTTACGAGCAAGAACTTCAAAAATCTTACTATCCGGGTATTTATTTGGTAGAAAAGGTTTTAAAAAGGAAAGGAACAAAAATGTTTGTGAAATGGTTGGGTCTAAACAACGAAGAAAACAGTTGGATCAACAAAACTGCAATAGTGGAATAAAATAATTATATAACAGTTAATTTTGCATTATTTCTTTTATTACACTTTAGACAATGCAAGGAGGTGAACTTGTTAATACCCTAATTAATAATCTGCCGTTCGAACTTCATTTACCAGGCTACAATTATTGCGGCCCGGGAACAAAACTCCAGAAACGTTTACTACGAGGTGACCGAGGTGTAAATAAGCTAGACGAAGCTTGCATGCATCACGACATTGCATATGCAAACCATACAGACTTACCCAATCGTCACAAAGCTGATTTACAACTACTTAATATGGCTAAACAAAGACTTAAATCGAACGATGCAGGGAAAGGTGAAAAACTTAGTTCGTGGTTAGTGAGCAAAGTTATGAAAGCCAAACTGAAATCTGGTGCCGGCGTTAAAACGTTTAAAAGTTTCGTATCAAAAATAAGAGCGAGGATAAAGAAACTGAAACCAAAGGACAGTAAAACTTTAATTAACGCTGCTTACTCAGCAGCAATAAAAATATTTCCTAACATTCAGAAAATTCGAGTACCACGAGTGATACCCTTACCGAAGACTGGAGGTATTCTACCCTTAATCCCGATTTTTGCGGGCTTATCAGCATTAGGAACTTTAGCTGGTGGTGCGGCTGGTATTGCAAAAACTGTTAACGATTACAAAGCTGGTCAGCAAAATTTACTAGAAACACAACGACATAATAGGGCTATGGAGTCTTTAAAGTTAGGGCAGGGTTTATACATTAAGTCACATAAAAATGGAAAAGGTTTATTCGTGAAATCTTCAAAAAACTGAAAAATAAGCTACCTAATCGTCCTCTAACTAATGTAGACATCCAAAGGTATGCACGCGACATCCCTCACTTTCGAGGAGTGTACATGAGGGATCAATTACCAAGAACGCCAAATCCGATTGAATGTGGTATCGTTAACTTGGACGATTATAAGAACGAAGGGACGCATTGGGTAGCTTATGTAAAAGTAGGCAATTATTGTGAATATTTTGATAGCTTTGGAAATTTGAAGCCTCCAATGGAATTAATACGATATTTTAAGAATTGTAATGTTTTTTATAATTATACAAGATATCAGAAATTCAACACTGTAAATTGTGGACACTTATGTTTAGAATATCTGTGGACTTTTTGGAATAAAAACATATAAAATTTATGATTTTCTTTTATTTCAATCATTTGCAAGATGTCACTCACATTATCGATAACTGGAAACTCGTCGACTTTATCAACTTACTATCCCAACACGTTGCAACTATATGAACAGTATGAGTGTGCCTTATTGCATTTCGCAACATTTAATTCGATTCCAAACATTGACAAAACGAATAATAAATTCTATAATGGTTCTAACGAAGTTATTGAAATACCGGAGGGCACCTATGAATTGCAAGATATTAATAATTATTTAAAATCTGAAATGAAAGATGCCTCAATCAAACTACAGTGCAAAAACAATACTTTAAAAGCTGCTGTATATTGTACAAAGGACATAAATTTTAATAAAGAAGGTACTTTCAGGAATTTATTAGGGTTTAATAAACAAATCTTGAAAGCAAATAAATGGCATGAGTCACAGTTGCCGGTCAACATTTTACCTACAACTGTGATCAGGATCGAATGTGATATTGTAAGCGGCTCGTACACAAACGGAGAACCGAGTCACATTATCCACGAATTTGCACTCAACGTTCCTCCCGGATATAGGATTATAGAAATTCCGAAAAACGCGATATACTTTCCAATCAACCAAAACAACATTAGCTGCATACATATCAGGCTGTTAGATATAAATAACCGCTTAATAAACTTGCGCGGTGAAGAAGTGCAGCTGTATTTGCATCTCAGAAGAAAAAAATGATCGACTACAATAAATATGTGCATCAGCAAATCAAAAATATCAGTTCCACTCAAGCTTCCAACCATATATGAGCTCGCCCTAAGAAGAAAATAAAATTAACTAAAGACAACAAGGCATTTCTCAAAGCGATCGGTTTGCTAAAATGAATATCTTAGACGTTTTATCCGCTCCGACTTACGACAACACCGTTGAAGGAATCGAATTTCACTCTTACAAGCCCTACGTAACTAGTTTCAATAGGAACGATGAAATTCGTATACCCATTAATCAACAAGACTTGTATATACTTCCGTCAGCTAGTACCTTGTATTTGGAAGGGACTGTTATCGTAAGCAAAAAGGATATGAAAGAGAAAGCCACTAGTGTTAATTTTACGAATAATGCTCTACTTTACCTGTTCCAAGATATAAGATACCGAGCTAAATGGAGTGGAAATTGATAGAATAAAAAATGCTGGCATAACTACCACCATGAAATCGTTAATATCAATGAGTGAAAGTGAATCAAAGATATCTAATGCATGGGGCTGGAATATCGATGGCATAAAAAATATAAATGGGGGTAGTTTTTCCGCGTCTATACCGCTCAGTAGCATCATCGGTTTCGCTGAAGATTTCAAGAAAGTCGTGATAAATTGTAGGCACGAACTGATATTGCTACGAAGTAATACTAACCTGAATGCGGTCAAACTTAACACCGGTGAATTTGTAGAAGACGTTCAAATAAATAAAATCATCTGGCGTGTACCGCATGTTAAAGTGTCCGACAAAGAGAAAATAAGTTTACTCAAACTGTTAGAAAAAGATCGACCACTCCAGATGATATTCAGAAATTGGGATCTGTACGAATATCCAGCTTTACCTAAAACTACAAAACATACCTGGTCCATCAAAACTTCCTCGCAAATAGAGAAACCTAGATACATAATTATGGGCCTACAAACAAATAGAAAAAACAATTCAAGTTCTGATATGTCTCAGCTCGATCACTGCCATGTTCGTGACGTTAGAGTATACCTAAATTCAACTTACTTCCCCTATGAAAACCTAAATGTCAGTTTCGCGAATAACAGAATCGCTTTATTATACGAGCAATACATTCGATTTCAACAGTCTTATTACGGACGTCGCCCGGAACCCTTATTAAGTGAAAAACAATTTAATTATTTGGCGCCGCTCTTTATCATAGATTGCTCTAGACAAGCCGATAATGTAAAGACAGGTCCTATTGTGGATGTACGAGTGGAAATAGAGAGTGATTCGGACATACCAGATCAAACTTCTGCATATTGTCTTTTATTGAAAGACTGCATAATTGAGTATAAGCCTCTAAGTAATACTGTGAGAAAAATATCATGAATCCGAATACTATCATATTAGATGTTCAAGGGTTTAAAGACCTGTACAATAATTTTATAATAAAAGAATTAGCTTTTGCTAGTCGTGATTATAGTCAAACATTTTTAATAAAGCCACCATACTTGTTTAAATACTTAACAAGTGATGAAAAGAAGCAGGTTAAATGGTTGGAAAGAAATAGGGGGATTTATTGGAATGAAGGATATATTGACTACAGAGAATTTCGACGTATAATCGTTCCATATCTAGAAAATAAGGAAATCATTGTAAATGGTTTGGAGAAGGTGAATTGGATAAAGGATCTTTGTATGAATTGTAAAGTATTAGACCTTGGTAAAGAACAATGTCCTAATTTCTCTGTTTTGCATAAAAAATACTGTGAAGGAAGATCTAATTTTAATTGTAATAGACATCTGAAGCATTGTGCGCTTAAAAATGTGCTTTGTTTAAGGAAGTATTTAGAATGGGCATAAAATGTATGCACTAATGTGTGTAATGTAGATAATTAGTTTTTAGGCTTGTTAAATAAAAATCAAAATAAGTTATACATGCTTTTATTTTGCTAAACACTCCCCACACTTCTCCAAATAACTTAACACTACACGCAATTGAATAGAAATATCTTAATAAAATTATAAATATTAGTTTAAACAAACGATTATTAAAAGTCAGTATCTATTAAAGATTTCGATATTTTCTTAACTAAAGACTCAGTTTCGTCCATAACACTGTCGATAGCATCTTGAACAATATATTGTGCGTTTATAATAACGTTCTCACTGTCACTATCACTGTCTATGG
The DNA here is from genome assembly GCA_932294355.1 of Aporophyla lueneburgensis. Lineage (NCBI taxonomy): Eukaryota > Metazoa > Arthropoda > Insecta > Lepidoptera > Noctuidae > Aporophyla > Aporophyla lueneburgensis. The sequence continues at coordinate 6,663,699 of OW028762.1, read as the reverse complement.
TTTGAGGATTGTTATTACATAGATCTATGACTGAAATTTTTATTAATTTAATCCCTCTTCGCTGTAGTCGACTCATCACGTAGGATTTGGTTGGTTTTAGTTTTTTCGACTTGTCCCTGCATCGTTGTTTTGGTTTTTTATCTTTCGTGACTGGTTTGCTGTGCTCGGGTTCGCTGCGGCACATCTCAGAGAATCCTTCGTAAGGATCCTGGGCATACTGGCTGAACATGATCTCGGATTCAGACATCTGAAACAAAATATAAAACAATTATACTACTATTCCTTTAGTATAGCGCTCTAAAGCGTTATAATTGGGTTTTCTATCGAGTTCACTATATTCCTTTATTATATTGATTATTAACACTACCGCGATCACAATTGTTAGTTACAAAAAAAATTATACTCACCGACATGATTACTTTTGCTGAAGGTTAAAAAAATATATGAAACAGGTGTTCACGATGAATAATATTTCGTTAATGATTGCAAAATAATTAAATACCGTATAATTCATTACATGTCATCTAAGCATTTGTGTCTCCATGCTAAGGCCAATGAACTGCAACGTAAACAATAATTATACAATGAAGAATAGTGCCTTGTAAGCGTGTTACTTAATCGTAAACGTTAGTTATTCAAAAATCAACCTTACGATGCAAGGTATCTAGGTGCATAGTGCAACTGAAATCATTGCAATCGGTATTTACTTCATTTACCGATTGAAAAAAGAGTGTAATTATATTTTAAAATAAATAGAATTTCATAAATGAAACAAGTCAATGGTTACAATAATTCAAATTTTATTTAATTTTTGTAAAATAGTTATTAACATTTATTATTTTCTAAAACTAAACTTATTACATGAGTAGGCTTAGATAATTACGTAACACTAAACTTAAATTACGATCAGAGTAATTCATTCTTAAAAATAAACGCATGACCCCAGGCTCGAGTTGAAATTTGATCTACAGATATCGATCGTTTGTCATCATTTCTAGATAAAGCAATTTTGTTGACAGTACGAGTAAATATTTCGTGTTTTATCGATTTAAACATATAATTTTTTCTCCGGATTACTCCGCCATTAAATAAAATGGTTTCATAGTCTGATAAGTTTAAATCCCTGACCACGCTTGCTTTCACCCCTTTTGCTTTTTTAATAATATTATTAGGGGTTTTTATAGAGTAAAGTTTCGATCTCAAGCCAACAAAATCAGATATATATTTTCCTCCCATTTCATCTTTAAAGAGACCGGGTACCTTTTTATTTTTTAGCGGTATCTGTAATTCATTTGCGGCTTCATAGTTACTGCTGTCAAAATATTGTAAAAAATTATATTTCAAATCATGGTAAAAATCGTTAGTGTCTATTTTATTAAACTTTTGATCGCTTCTAAAACTGCAGGTAATACTAACCTTGATAACGAGATTTTATCAATTATTGAAGAACTAAAAGAAGCGGGTGTAATACATGAATAAAAGGGCTTATCATAGACACTGTTACTTAGTCTAATTTTATAGTTCAGAAGTGACAGTTGAAAGAATGAGCAAAGTGAAAAGAGACATCATTAACGAAATTCACAAAGTGCAAGAATCAATTTTTCTCGAAGACATGTAATATTAAAAGATATTGATGATCTTTGGCAAGCCGATTTAATGGATATGCAAAGCATTTCCAAATTCAATACGAACTGCAAATATATTTTAGTGGTTATCGATGGATTCTCTAAGTATGCTTGGGCTATTCCACTTAAACAAAAAAATAAAGAATCTGTATCTAATGCATTCAATACGATATTGAGAAAAACGCATCCCAAGAAACTTGCAAACAGACCTAGGAACAGAATTTTACAACGCATGTTTTCAAAAAATTATAAAAAATAATTCTATCAATCACTACAGCACTTATTCGACCAAAAAGGCCTCCATTGTAGAACGACTTATAAGGACGATAAAAAGTAAGCTTTACAAGGAATTCAGTTTAAAAGGGAACTATAAATGGACTGACGGTACGCTTGCTAAAGTAATTAACAGATATAATCAAACAATACATACAACAATTGGTTTACCACCAACTCGAGTCAATCATAAAAATAAAGCTCAAGTACTAAATATTTATTTTAATCGACAACAAATGAAAACAAAGCGTCGTTAGTTCAAGATAGGTGATTTTGTTCGAATAAGTAAACATAAAGGTTGTTTTGAAAAAGGCTATACTACTAATTGGTCAACAGAGATGTTTAAGATTATTAAAGTTCAAAATACAAATCCTACTACATATTTATTACAAGACATTAAACAACAGCCTATTTTAGGAGCATTTTATAATCAAGAATTACAAATTACCAAACATCCTGATATTTACCTTGTTGAAAAAGTTTTGAAACGTAGAAAGAGAAAAGTTTTTGTGAAATGGTTGGTTACCATCATCAGAAAATTGTTGGATTGATGATACAAATGTTTTGTAAGGGCTTTATAATGCCATGATCTATGATTTAGGTTCTATTCTGTTTGCATACATAAACGGAGAAGGACTTGTGAATAATTTAATTAATAATTTACCATTTGAGCTCCATTCACCGGGATATAATTACTGTGGTCCTGGAACTAAATTACATAAAAGATTGGCTCGTGGTGATAAAGGTGTAAATAAGTTAGATGAGTATTGCAAACATCACGATATCGCTTACAATAAATCCAAAAGTTTGAAAGATCGTCACAAAGCAGATATCATTTTATTAAAGATGGCGAAGAAGCGTGATCTGTCTTCAGATGCAAACACAGGAGAAAAACTTGCTGCTAATGTGGTTAACAACGTAATGCTATAAAAAGTGAGTTCTGGATATGGGCTCAAAAAAAAAACTTTAAAAATATAGTCTCCCATACAAGAAAATGCATTAAAAAATTAAAGCCAAACTGATAGAATTGGCATACGCAGCTGCTAGGGAGTTAACTCATAATTCATCTACGAAGCTCCCACGGATCATACCCATTCCTAAGTCCGGTGGTGTTTTACCTTTAATTCCTATATTTGCTGGCCTGTCTGCTGCTGGAAGTATAGCAAGTGGAATTGCTGGAATCGTCAAAACTATCAACGAATATAAGGTTGCAAAAAAGCATTTGGAACAAATGGAACGACAACATAAGAAAGTGGAAGGTGTTTGTATTGGAAACGGATTGAGGTTAAACCGTAGCAAGAATGGACTTCGATTATATCTAAATTTAAAGAAAAAAAACTAAATCGCAGGCTACCTAACCGTGCTCTTACTAATATCGATATCATACAATTTATTCAAGGTCACCGTTTTCCCGAGAGTGTGGAATCATTAATTTGGATGATTCTAAAAATTCTGGTACACATTGGGTAGCCTACGTAATTATAAATAAATATGTTGAATATTTCGATAGTTACGGAAACTTAAAACCGCCCATAGAATTTGTTCGTTACGTGGGTTCTGACGACATCCATTATAATTACAATAATTATCAAAATAATAACTTATTTAACTGTGGACACTTATGCATAAAATTTCTTAAAGAGTTTTGGAAAAAGCAGTCTTTTTAAATTATTACTTTAAATAAAGTTTCTTACTCATAAGTCAACACTTTAACGCTGTCTGCTACAAGAAACGAATGTCAATTATATTATAGCCGAAAACATGATAGTGTATAATATAAAATCAATCACCAAAGTGAATAACTTTACTCGTCCTCGTATCGTCAGAAGACGCAGACATACGCGAAGTGTAAAAATAATCACTGAAGAGAATAGATTGTTTCTTCAAGCTTTGGGATTTAAACTATGAGTATTCTTAATATAAATGATTCAGCGCAGTTCAATAACTCTATAGTGAGTTATGAATATCACACTTATAATCCGTACAGCAACAGTTTTAAAGAAAATGATGAAATACGAATACCCATAAATCAGCAAGATGTGTACATATTACCTTCAGCCAGTTACATTTACGTTGAAGGCCGAGCCACTGTGTCATCTAAAGATGCATCAGGAAAACTTACACGAAAGTCTGTTAATTTCACAAATAATCCTATTCTTGATAATAACGACTCGATTGAAATAAATATAGAGAGATTGCAATGGCGCGTGCCTCATATAAAAGTTTCAGATCGGGAAAGATTAACTTTACTGAAACATTTAGAGAAAGATCGCCCTATTCAAATAGCTTTTAGAAATTGGGACTTGTATGAATACCCTTTATTACCTAAAACTACAACACAGACAAACATTCCTGGGTTATTAAGACTGCTTAACAAATCGAGAAACCGAGGTATGTGATCTTTGGGTTACAGACAAATAGAAAAAACACTAAATCTAGAGACAGTTCAATATTTGATCATGGTAAATTAACTAATGTTACTCTTTTCTTAAATTCTAACTATTACCCATACGAATCTGTTAATTCAAAATTTCCTGAAGATAAATATTGTATATTATATGAGATGTATACCAAATTTCGTCAGTCTTATTATAACATTCGATGTGAACCGATGCTTGATCTGCTTCAATATAAAGAAAAGGCTCCTTTATTTGTAATTGATTGCTCAAGACAGAACGAGGCTTTGAAGACTGGGACTATAGATGTGAGACAAGAAATAGAAAGTTCTGAAGATATTCCAGAAAATACATCCGCATATTGTCTAATCATCAACGATCGCCTGATGGAATATAAACCCCTGAGTAGTATTGTAAGGAAATTATCATGAACGCCATAGTCGATGTGCAAGGGTTTAAGACGGAAAATAACGAGTTTATTGTCAAAGAAATAGCAATAGCATGCAGAAATCTAATTATGGTGTTATTAATCAAACCACCATTCCCATTTTACAATCTTACAAAAAAAGAAAAATCGCAAGTTTGTTGGATAGAGAGAAACAGAAAAATTTTGTGGAAAGAAGGATTTATATCATACTTTAAATCGCTGCAATGTATTGAACCTTATCTGAAAGATAAAAACATTTATGTTAAAGGGTGTGAAAAAGTGTTATGGCTAAGAAACCTATTAAAACATGATAATGTATATAATTTAGAAGATAAGAAATGTCCTAGTTTACAAAAATTATTTGATGATTATAAAACGTCTAGTAATATATTTAGTTGTGTGTATCATCCGAATGTATGTGCTTTAAAAAATGTAACATGTTTAAAAAAGTGGTTTGGTGATAACAGTATTTTTAATTGTATATGTATAATTTAGAAGACAAAGTCTGTCTTGAAAAAAAAAATAAAATAAAATAATGTTAAGTAATTTATTAGCTCTTTGTATCATAACAATATATCGAAATAAATGCTTTTTTTATAAGTAATCGTTTTTGGTTTTATTTTCATAATAAACGCGTTAGACATAGAATACCACAACGAAATGTGCTTTAATTTCTTTATAAATTGAGAACACCAGATACAAGAGTTCTTTATTCTTCTATACAAACTCGTATCGAGACCTTTTTAAAAATGATTCAAAATTATTTCAGCCCGCGTTACGAAATATATAATAAACACAAAGTTCGATTATGTTCATTTCGACATTATTGGGCTACAGTAGATTCAAAACGAAGATTGGTGATGGAAATGGCCGATGCAGGTTTTTTTTACTGTGGAAATGGTTTAAACGATAAAGTTATGTGCTTTTCGTGTGGAGTTGGCATCGAAGATTGGGAGTATTACAATGATCCGTGGATGCAACATGCCATATTTTCCCCTGATTGCTTTTATTTAAACGCTGTAAAAGGAACATACTATGTTGCCAAATAAGTAAATATATTTAAGTATGTATATCTCTATTACTAAAACATACGATGAATGTCGCTCGATCGCCACCGCAGTCGCCCAATACGTATAACGAAGGCAATAGAGATCCTATGGCAATAGCAAGTGGTATTGGGAGATCTGAAACGGATGGTGGTTCGCAATCGGATTTGCGTAAAATTGCCTTATCGGACTCCATCAACCAGGTAACCTATCGTGGCAAGAGAAAACAACCACATGACGACTTTGGTTCACAATTCGAAAGATTCCAAGACAAAATGGAATCGCTTATAAAGGATATGGCTAAAACTCAGACTGAAAATCTTAACAAAATATCCCAGGATGTTTCGGCTATAAGAGAAGAAATAAGTCAGATTAAGATAACAACTGATCTCCTCTCCTCGAAACAGGTCAAAATAAAATCAGAGCTAGCTAATATCTCAAGCTTCCGAGCTAACATTGAGAAAAAAGTAGATACTATTGAAAATGAAATAGCTTCCCTCAAATCGGGGTCCACTTCCGCAAATGCCACACCACCACTTAACTACGAACACATTATATCGGAGACCTATGACCGATCTCAGAGGGAAAAAAATGTCATTATACGAGGGATACAAGAAGTAAGATCATTAAACTCTGAAGAGAGACAAATTCATGACAGACAAGAAGTAACGAAGGTTATAAAAATGGCTGTATCAGACTGCACGGAACCAACAAAAACCATACGACTAGGAAAATATAATCCTGATGCATCTAGAGCCATAAAAGTCATATTCTCGACATCTGAACCAGCGAAATCCATTCTACGCCATAAGTCAAACATACAACATGAAAATATCAAGATCTACTCTGATTAGACTCCCTACCAACAAAAGTATAGGAAGAATTTAAGAGACGAACTGAAACGGCGAGTAGATGGAGGTGAAACGGACATAACAATAAAATATATCAAAGGAACACCTACAATTACGAAAACTCAGCCAAAAAACTAGCGATACAAGAATCAGATGATGAAACTCCAAACACTACATACGAAGTAACCTACTCTTACAACAACTTAATAAAAAACACAAACTCCCTAAAATTTCTTTACGCCAACGCACGTAGCATAGTGAAGCCAGGAAAGCTGGATGAGTTAAACTGCATAATACAACACAACATACCCAGTCCTGTGCATGTGATTATACTATCAGAAACCTGGATCAAGTCCGAATCTGAAGCTAAGACTTTAAAACTGCCAAACTACTCGCATTATTATAACATTAGACAAAACGCAAGAGGCGGCGGAGTATCCATATTTGTTCATGACTGCTTAAAGCACAATTACATTGAGGACCTTTGTAAAGAGGACAATCACTACTTATGGGTTCATTTAGATAAATACTCATTGGACATAGGCGCCATATATAAAACACCAAAATCAAACAGCAATGATTTTTTGGAGGAATACTCACAGCAGCTGACGAGGAGGAAAAGAGCTTTAGTATTCGGTGATTTCAACTACGATCTGCTTAATCCGAGCCGACCGACTAATAATTATACAAAAATGCTCTTAGAAAATGGACACCAAATTCTAAACAACACTGATGAAAAATTTAGTACCCGTGATACTGCTACAAAAAAATCGATACTTGATCATGTCTCATCCAACCTAAAAAATCATTTTCATGTAGCTATTGTGGAGTCTCCAATGTCGGATCACAAGCAAATCTATCTCAAAGTTGGCAAATATGTACCTGAAATGAAAAAGAAAGTGAAGTACCATACCTTAGATTACAACGCGCTATACCAAACAGTAGAAAGTAAAATGGTGAGTGTCTCCGAGAATGACTATGAAAGCTTAGAACACACAATAAAGGAAGCGGTAATTAAAAATAGAATACCGAAAGTCAAAATTCAAAATACGTTAAAATCAGACTGGATTAATAAAGACATAATTGGAATGCTAACTAAAAGGAATGAGCTGTGGTCTGCTTATAAGAAAAATCCCGATGACGACTATACCTTTTACTTTTATATACAATATCTTACAATATTTACATAATTTAGAATCTAAGTTTAAATCCAAAGAAAAAATAAATGTACATGTATATATAAAAATAAATAATTATAAAGCATCAAAAAATTCGTCTGCATCGTTGTCAACAGGAAACGTGCCCAAAAGGCTGGCAGCATTGCCACGTTGTATGGCAATGCTGATTCTTTGACCAAAAAATAGGCCAGCCCTCTGGTCACGTGAAGAGTCGACCAGCCGCTTGGCAATGTCCCGGTATATTATGTGGGCACTCGGACCCCATGATGACGACTTAATAAGAAACAATTTCATAACCCTACGAAACAGCGTGTTGGAACAAATTCAAAATACTAAAAGTTCTTACTACTACAAAGTTTTCAAAACCTGCGAAAGAAAACCTTTAAAAATGTGGAAGTTACTCGGGAACTTAGCTGGAACCAAATCTAAATCATGCTCCGCTCCTTCAAAGCTAGATACACTATCCGGTCAAATCACAGATAGTAAAGAAATATGTAATTATTTTAACACCTTTTTTTGCTACTATAGGGTCTGTTTTAGCTAATAAAATTCCAAAGCCTACGAACCAAATACATACTCAGCCAACAACACAAACAACAGTATCTAGAACAAGTCAACTACTAAACTTAACCCCAACTACTGAAGCAGAAGTTAGCAAAATCATTGACAATCTCAATTCAAACACTAGTACGGGTTTAGATGGGATTAGTTGCAAAACCATAAAAAGTATTAAATGTCTAATATTAACTAAGCTCACGAAGAGTATCAACTATTGTTTACAAAACGGCCTCTTCCCTGATTCTTTGAAAATAGCAAAAGTTAGTCCTATCTTTAAGTCAGGGAAAAAGACTGACCCAGGTAATTATCGCCCTATATCTGTCCTCCCAATAATATCCAAAATATTCGAAAAAATATTATATAAACGTCTAGATGATTACCTCAAAACTATAAACTTCTTCTCTAATAAACAATATGGTTTCCGCGCAAAATCCAACACTCTAACAGCAACAATTGACCTTGTAACCAATCTGAAAAACAATATCGATGAAAAATGCGCAGCTCTCGGCATATTTATTGACCTGAGAAAGGCATTTGATACAATTAGCCATACTCTCCTTCTCCAAAAACTGCATGAAATCGGCATCAGGGATACTGCCCATGACCTGTTCAGGTCTTATCTCTCAAATAGACAACAAATTGTTCGAATTGGTGATGTACAAAGTAACTGCGAAACTTTAACTTACGGCGTACCGCAGGGATCCATTCTTGGTCCTCTGCTGTTCATATTATACGTGACTGACATGCATAACCTGAATCTGGCAGGTGACATAATACTTTATGCTGATGACACAAGCCTATTTTTATTTGAAAACAATATCGAAGAGGTCATCAAACAAGCACAGCAAGATTTAGACACTCTCTCTAGATGGTTCCAAGATAATTTGCTTACTGTTAATACATCTAAAACAAACTATATTATTTTTAGTGCTAGGAACAAAAAAGTCGCAAACAACTTAAATCTATACGTAAATAATGAACCAATATCTCAAGTATCTTCAGAAAAGTATCTTGGTCTCCATCTAGACAAGCATCTGACGTGGCAGATACATCTAGATAAATTAAGATCCAAACTATCTTCTGTCATGGGCGCGCTTCGAGGGATCGTCCGCTGCCTGCCGACATCTGTTAGGTATGTCATATACAATTCTATGGTAAAACCACATCTAGAATACCTAATAGAGGTATGGGGCACTGCAGCTAAAACACATTTAAAACCTATCGAAACATGTCAAAACAAAATAATAAAACTGTTATTCCATTACCACTATCTAACTCCGACAGTAAAAATTTATAAATAAACTAAATTAATGACACTATCACAGATTTATACATATAACACATGCATTCTGGTACATAAGCTATTAAATAAAAATATACACTCAAAAATAACATTTACGACAAAAGGGCAAACACAGAAACGTAATACCCGACGGAAAAATAACATTTGCTTAAGACCACCACGTACGAATTACGGAAGGAAAAATATAGTATACGAAGGAGCAGAGTTGTATAATAAGCTACCTAATGACATTAAAGAGATACAATCCTTCACTTTATACAAACGAACCATAAAACACCACATCTTGAAAGATTTTCTAGGTTTTGAATTTAATCCACCACAGCAATTTAATTAACATCATCACAAATTCTTATTATTTACTAATTTCCTAAGAATAAAGAAAACTAGAATACCTTCTCTGTATTTCCAAAACATTACAGACATATAAATAGTTTAATGAGTAATTCCTATTGACTTGCCTTCAAGAATCGATATGTAATTGTTCACCTACTTTTTCCTTTTACCCACAACACTAAAAATTGTGTGTCTAATAATTAACTTACTTATTTACGTGTACCTACCTTCCTCATAAGTAATTCTTATATTTAGTTTTAAGATTACCTTGTATTTCTCATATTAAGTGAATTGTATTCTTTTTGAGAAATAAATGTCTTAAACCGTAAATCAAGAAGTCTGTTTTATAAAGAAACAAAAATATAAAGTGATTGTAACGTGGAGCAGAATAGATTGATGCGATTGACTGTCTGATTGTCTAGTTCACAAAATATTGATCGAGTGACTGATTGTCTAGTTCCCAAAATATTGATTTATTGACTGATTTGTCTAGTTCAGAAAATATTGATAGAATGACTGATTGTCTAGTTCTCAAAATATTGATCGAGTGACTGATTGTCTAGTTCACAAAATAATGATTTATTGATTGATTTGTCTACAAAATATTGATAGAATGTCTGATTGTCTAGTTCTCAAAATATTGATCGAATGACTGATTGTTTAGTTCACATCAAATGAATACTACTCACAACATCCATGAATGGGCCGACGCAGACAATAATCCACATTCTAAGAAGCAGGTGTCATTTCAGATGAAATTCTCTGTGAATGTATGGGCTGGAATAATTGGCAGAACATTGATTGGGCCCCACTTTTTGCCTGATCCATTGAATGGCGAAAATTATTTGCAATTTCTGCAAATTGATTTACCACTGCTGGTAGAGGAATCTGGTGTCCCGATCATCGAAAGAGACCCAACAGTCATCTTTCAGCAAGACGGCTGTCCAGCGCATTGGACTTTAAATGAAGGGAACACCTCAACAATTGCTTTCCTGATAGCTGGATCGGCAGGGATGGACCCATCCCTTGGCCCGCTCGCTCCCCAGATCTTACCCCGTTGGACTTTTTCGTGTGGGGCCGGGCCAAGGAACTGGTGTATTTATAACAACATAGAAATAAACACTAGAGAAGAATTGATACAAAGAATAAATTCAGCGTTTGAGACAATGAAGCAGGAGATGATGTTGAAAATAACGACTACAGAAGTTAGAAGACGGGGCCGTGCTTGTATTAGGAATCACGGCCGTCATTTTGAACATGAAAAATAAATAATTTTAATTCAAATGTTGTTTTAAGTAGTCTGCCTAAAATAAAAAAAATCTCCCTCAAATTGGTTTGTAGGCCCTAATTTCAATAATTTGTAAGATATCCGCATAAATGATACCTCAAAAGAAAGAACGATTATCAAGCATATCTTCAAAAAGGTTTGAACAAAAAAGCACCCTCCGTTTTTTTTTAATAAGGTTTAAAAGACGTATTGTACAATTTTTTTATTTTTTCTGAGCTTTAAATGTCTGTAAAAAAATGTCTAATGACACAGAAGCCTAAAACATGTTTAGCTTGATTGCTTACACATTACTTTAATTAAATAAATAAAAAAATAATTCATTTATCATTCAATTTGGCCATAATTATGCAGTTTACATTAAATTTTGAGAATTTCCGAAAAAAAACTAAAAAATTTGGTTAAAAATATTTGGTAAGACTTCGTCTAAGACAACCATTGCTTAAATGGTTCTAAATTGTCTGAACTATCTTCGCCTTAAAGCTTTGCACCCATCTTCCAATCACCCTGTATAACTTATTTCATTTTTTAAATCTATGATCATATCCAGAATATTTTTTGTTTAATATTATTTGTATTAGCGACGATAGGAATTTAATTTAGATTTATATAAGAAATATTTTTTGTGGTTTTATGGGTGAGTGTCAAGTATGGCATTAGTAGGGGAGAGGTGTGTCAATAGTACCAAAAAAAAACAATTCTTCATAATATTTTAATTAACAATCACAGCGCAATCATTTTTGGTCACAATATAGTTCAGTTATCTAATTATAAAATCAATGTAGTAAACAACAAAAACGTCGATTAAATACTAGGAAATGGCACTTAATGAGATCAACTAATAGTGTTAAAATTGCTGCACTAAGAGGGTCAATTGTAACAGCAATGAGAGTCAATTGTAACATATAGAAATCGACAACAATAAAAAAAAAAATAACAAAATCTTGACAGCAGTTCACTCTAAACATCAAAAAAGAACTTAAAACACTTAAAAGTTATATTAAAAAAATTAACAGTCATCTGACAAACAGTTTAAACACACAAAAAAGGGATAATTTTTTGCACAGCTGGAGTGTGCCCATTTATGGTAGTCTCTGCATTGCAACCAATCTTCTCTACTGGTTTGTTTAGTCTCTCTTTCTTGGGAAGTGATGGCACCGACCTGTTTGGTCCCTTTGACAGCAATTACTCTGTTCGGTTTCTGAGTTGTTGTTACAACCGTCTCATCTATATTATACATATTTTGTGGTTGACATCTAAGTCTATCCAGTAGGGGATATATCCCGTTTTAACTGTATTATCCTGCTTGTATTTAGTGATATTCTTGCATAGAATCACGTGACAAATGCTAAAGCTGGTAGCTACACTTCTTACACAAGCTTCAGCATATTTTTCTGGTGGCACGGTGCCACGCAATGTCTTCCGAGGTCGTTTATAAACCATTTTTTATGGATTCTGAAAATAAAATGGTACTATTAATTAATAAGCTAAGTGCCAAAATAACAGAGTGTCAATTGTAACACGTTACAATTGCGCCTCCTTGTTTTGTTACTTTTGCACCACTACTGCCATTTTGCATTGACGACTTATTTAAAAAAAATCTACGGTAAATTTAAACAAATCACATACCTGCACTTCTAGATTGTATGGTAGATTTTCCTAAAATTACCACTGAACTATTGTAAAACTGTTTTATTTAATTAAGAAAACAAAAACTGTGAAGAACAATAATTTTACTCAACTTGCTAACATACAAACTATCTTCAACTGACAACACACGCGCGAACTGTTTTACCTATAAATTCGGTCAGTAAACCAGCACCAAATAAAGCTTCGATTGCTATATAAAGCTACCGCTACTGAACGATGGACGTCGGTGAAACAACATTGTTACAATTGCCTCCCTGTAACAATTGACACACCTCTTCCTAAGTTCCCCATACAAAACTTAGTGTCGTGTACAAACTGTAGAGGTTGTATGCCTCACGATTGTACAGGCTGGTCATAGATTGTACAGGTGGTTTTTTAATTATGACTGTTCCAAATGTCATAATTATAACCATAATTATGACATTTGGAAACGTCATAATTAATTAAAAATAATAGGGAAAATTCTATAAAAACAGAACCAACTGTGATAATTCATTCCATGTTGTTCCATATCCAACAGTTAAGAAGTATTAAGAAAATAAAGAGGGGAGTCCTGAAGAAGTATTCTTTACTCATTACACCTACGTCCTGGTCCTGGCCATCATCATCCCACCAGCGAACCCTCTCCACAGTAGTACAGCGTCAACAATTTGTCTATAGTGTTACTGAATGTCAAATATAACCATATAATTTTTTTATATTTATTATTATCTATATTTTTTCATTTAATAATGTATTTCTATTCAAATGAAGTACGGTCGAATTTCGACCAATGGGCGATCACTAGTTTTTTTAAATACACGTATAACATAACATCATGCCTTGTATCCCCGAAGGGTTAGACAGAGGTGTACCTATAATACACTAACATTTCGCCAGTTATGTTTAAGTCCCATGTAATAAAGGGCGAGCACATTGCCATCAACCGGGCAAACAACCTGCTATTGAGAAATCTTTGATGGAAAACCCCAATAACACTTTGCTCGACCTGGGAATCGAACTCAGGATCTTACACTCAGCTGTAGAGCTTGCGACTACTAGAGTAACGATACTGTGGTTTTTACTACATATTTATATAAGGTGTATCTATTCATACACGAAATATTTTAAGAGGTACACCTGTAGGTGGTAAAGAAGCTACAGCAACGAAAAATTTTTTTTTCTAAATGATTTTTTTTCAAAATTTAATATTTATAAATTATTTGACGCACATAAGGAACACTGGCTCCTTCTTATTTTTTACGGCCCGAGACACCGCGGCCATGCTCGTGTCGTCCGGTCGCCGCCCTCGCAGCGTCGGGCGGGCCATTCATAGAATTTGGAGTAAAGGTTGTATGCAAAACGTCTCAAGTAGTTTTAAAATTATAATAATTACGAAAATTCAAAAACGCTTAGATATAGATTTTCTTTTTGCTTCTATAGCTTCTTTACCACCTACAGGTGTACCTCTTAAAATATGTCGTGTATGAATAGATACACCTTATATACATACATACATAAACTCACGCCTTTTCCCATGGTGTAGGCAGAAACTACAGAACACCAATTACTACGATCCTTAAATACTCTTTTTTTATATACATCTGGTCAGACACGCAAGGTGGTTACCAGTACTACGCACCTGACCCTTCTGAAGAACATCACTAATAAGATCACTATATGTTCTCCTAAGGCGTCCCCTTGCGGCGTGTTCACTCACCACTGCCTTGTAAATATATTTTGTTAGCCGCTCTTCATTCATCCTCTTAACATGACCAAACCATCTAAGCATACTCTTTTAAATATTTGTCAGTAGTGTATTATTGGGCATTCTATACCACTATCGGCAAGTAGCTCGGCGAGTGCGCCTCGCTGCCGACAGTGGTATAGAATGCCCAATAATCGACACTCGACTCGACTCTCCACTCGACCAATAAACTCGAACGATACAGTTTGTTGCACCGTGTACTTGATAAGGAACGATTTACTCAACCAACGACTAGTAACTTCCATATTATGGCGGGTCAGTATGAACAATCAACTATCAACTCGACTGTAGTGTATACTGTACACGACCAATGATCATGCGAGCTCGCTATCGCTCTGAAAGGTGGTACAGAATGCTCAATAATGAACAATCGACTCGATCACTGACCAGTAACGCAAAAGAGGTTGTGGTAAATTTATAAATGTTAACGTTCTAAATACATTCACTCATTTTCAATTGGTTCATTTCCGACAGTAATCATGAAATTTGTAAAACAACCGCAATCGCTGCATGTTAATACAGTCTGCGATGATATTTGTAAGACAAGTTTTCGCCACGGAGAATTATTGCCTAACTCAGTACGGTGTATTATTTGCGGTCCGTCCAATTGTGGAAAAACTAATTTATTAATCGGTCTTCTAATACACGAAAACGGATTAAGATTTGAAAATGTTTATGTTTATTCAAAAACTCTGCACCAACCTAAGTACATTTTTTTAGAAAGTGTTTTGCAACGGGTGCCTGGTGTTTCCCTCCAGAAATATCAAGGAAATGAGGAAGTACTAAGCGTTCAGGACGCAAAACCCAACTCGGTGATTATTTTTGATGATGTTGCTTGTGAAAATCAGAGTAACATGCGTGATTATTTTGCGATGGGAAGACACAAGTGCATTGATTGTTTCTATCTAAACCAAACGTATAGTAAAATCCCTAAGCAGTTAGTAAGAGACAATGCGAACTTAATCATACTTTTTAAACAAGATGAAATAAATTTACGTCATATTTATGAAGAACATGTCAACACTGATATGTCATGGATTGAATTTCGTGAAATGTGTTCGAAAATATGGAGTGAGCCTTTCAATTATGTAGTAATTAATAAGGATTGCTCCAAAAATAAAGGATGTTACAGAAATAAATTTGACACTTTTGTTGTCTTTGATTAAAAATACTAATATTTAAGACCGGTACCCTCGCGATAATATTATTCTTCAGGCAACGCTTAATCAGTCACGAACTTTTTTTGTTATTATGGAGAAATCACTGAAAAGACAAATAGTCGAAGCTGCAGAAGCTGTTAAAAAGAAAGTGCGAAAGATGAGAGATGTTGAGAATAACAATCAGCAAGTGCTGGAATCAGTGTTCAAGCCGGTAACAGAACCACTCAACCAAATTGCTAATGTCAGTAAGCAGGCATCTCTCCTGCATAATATAGCAAATGAAGAAACCGATGTTCCGTTTATCGATAAAACTCTGCAAAAAGAAGTCCCTATTAGTTCAGAAAGCAATGATAACAACGACAATGAAGACGAATATGAATCTGATATCGAAAGTGATTCTTCGTATAAATCATTAACTGAAAACAACCAGAGATGTGATATGTCATCCTGGTCAGTGTCCTCAGAAGCACTGAAAGATATTCCGTTTGGTGTCCGAGTAGAGAGCGGCAAATTGATGTTAGGGTCTGCGCGTATAACGATCAGCGACGAGTATATCATCGTGGCTGGACGCAAATACCGAAATACGCCTGGTTTAAAACAATTGCTGCTGAAAAAGAACGTAGATTTGAGCATGGTTACAGAGAGTGATATGAAACATTATAAGTCGATGTTACTTGATACAAATGCACATCGACGAGACTATGAACCTAGTAAACCAATAAAAAGTAATAAAGGACAAAAATATTTGTAAATTATAAAGCCGCTGTTCCAACTACGAAGTATAATTCAGGAGCACCAATCGAAGGGAAAAGGACTACTACCTTTAACAAAAACGTGGAAGAAAAACGTAGATTTTGTATATTGGGACGATCCCAATGAACTGGTGGATAGATTAAAATTGTTGATTGCATCTCGAGATGCTGGTAACACAGGATTAGATAATGAAATTATATCTATCATTGAAGAATTGCGTGAAAGTAAAGTTATAAATTAATAAATAATTTAAAATGTGTTTATTTTATTATTAGCCTCTCGATACAATACACCTTAAACATGAACGTAGACAAATTCGGACACTACATTCACAAAAGAATGCGTTTTGCTGAGTTATTTGAGTTTAATGAGAATGCTTTGTTAAAATTAGAAAACGGAGATTTTGATTTAAAAACTTCAAGACTGAGAGGAATTAGATCTCCAGTAGAAGCAGACGATGCTGTGAACAAGGATTATGTAGATCGATTGAATGCTAACACATTAAAAGAATTAAATAATTTGACTGTGGACAAGGATTATGTAGATCGTTTGAATGCTAATATGTTAAAAGAATTTAATAATATGATTGGATCATTGCGTTCTCAAATCATAAAAGACACAAAGGGTACAGTACAGGCTACTTTAAAAGCAAAGATACCTGAGGTTTTAACTCATTTGCAAGATAAGTTTTATACTAAAGCAGAGGTAGATAAATTACTTCAAAATAAATCTCCATAATGGCAAAACAGCAAATTGTTAATGAACTACACAAAGCAGCAAGAAGAAATTTCCTTCGACGTTCCGTCATTCTAAAAGGGGTCGATCACTTGTGGCAAGCTGATCTAATGGACATGCACAACCTGAGAAAATATAATAAAGGTCATAATTACATTCTAGTGGTGATTGACTGCTTCTCAAAGTACGCTTGGGCAGAGTCATTAAAATCAAAAAATAAACTTGATGTTACTCATGCATTTAAACGAATACTGATTAACAGCAATCGCAAACCTGTTAATTTACAAACTGATAAGGGAACAGAATTTTATAACAACTCATTTCAAACGCTTATGAAGACGTATAATATTAACCATTACTCAACGTTTTCTAAAGCTTCGATCGTGGAGCGACTGATTAAAACACTTAAAAATAAATTATATAAATATTTTAGTCTGAATGGAAACTATAAATGGTTAGGTATACCATTAGAAGTTACGTTAAAGACTTATAACAACACAAAACATCGTACTATTAAATTTAAGCCAATTGAAGTTAATAAATCTAGTGAGTCAGTTATAAAAGAAAATATTAAAAAAACATTAAATCATGTAACCATTCGTAGAAAACCTAAGTTCAAAGTAGGTGACTTTGTTCGTATCAGTAAATACAAACACAATTTTGAAAAAGGTTACACACCTAATTGGTCAACTGAAATATTTACTATAAAAAAAATAAATCATACCATACCAGTAACATATCATATACAGGATCAGCGAAAGCAAGCCATATTGGGAACTTTTTACGAGCAAGAACTTCAAAAATCTTACTATCCGGGTATTTATTTGGTAGAAAAGGTTTTAAAAAGGAAAGGAACAAAAATGTTTGTGAAATGGTTGGGTCTAAACAACGAAGAAAACAGTTGGATCAACAAAACTGCAATAGTGGAATAAAATAATTATATAACAGTTAATTTTGCATTATTTCTTTTATTACACTTTAGACAATGCAAGGAGGTGAACTTGTTAATACCCTAATTAATAATCTGCCGTTCGAACTTCATTTACCAGGCTACAATTATTGCGGCCCGGGAACAAAACTCCAGAAACGTTTACTACGAGGTGACCGAGGTGTAAATAAGCTAGACGAAGCTTGCATGCATCACGACATTGCATATGCAAACCATACAGACTTACCCAATCGTCACAAAGCTGATTTACAACTACTTAATATGGCTAAACAAAGACTTAAATCGAACGATGCAGGGAAAGGTGAAAAACTTAGTTCGTGGTTAGTGAGCAAAGTTATGAAAGCCAAACTGAAATCTGGTGCCGGCGTTAAAACGTTTAAAAGTTTCGTATCAAAAATAAGAGCGAGGATAAAGAAACTGAAACCAAAGGACAGTAAAACTTTAATTAACGCTGCTTACTCAGCAGCAATAAAAATATTTCCTAACATTCAGAAAATTCGAGTACCACGAGTGATACCCTTACCGAAGACTGGAGGTATTCTACCCTTAATCCCGATTTTTGCGGGCTTATCAGCATTAGGAACTTTAGCTGGTGGTGCGGCTGGTATTGCAAAAACTGTTAACGATTACAAAGCTGGTCAGCAAAATTTACTAGAAACACAACGACATAATAGGGCTATGGAGTCTTTAAAGTTAGGGCAGGGTTTATACATTAAGTCACATAAAAATGGAAAAGGTTTATTCGTGAAATCTTCAAAAAACTGAAAAATAAGCTACCTAATCGTCCTCTAACTAATGTAGACATCCAAAGGTATGCACGCGACATCCCTCACTTTCGAGGAGTGTACATGAGGGATCAATTACCAAGAACGCCAAATCCGATTGAATGTGGTATCGTTAACTTGGACGATTATAAGAACGAAGGGACGCATTGGGTAGCTTATGTAAAAGTAGGCAATTATTGTGAATATTTTGATAGCTTTGGAAATTTGAAGCCTCCAATGGAATTAATACGATATTTTAAGAATTGTAATGTTTTTTATAATTATACAAGATATCAGAAATTCAACACTGTAAATTGTGGACACTTATGTTTAGAATATCTGTGGACTTTTTGGAATAAAAACATATAAAATTTATGATTTTCTTTTATTTCAATCATTTGCAAGATGTCACTCACATTATCGATAACTGGAAACTCGTCGACTTTATCAACTTACTATCCCAACACGTTGCAACTATATGAACAGTATGAGTGTGCCTTATTGCATTTCGCAACATTTAATTCGATTCCAAACATTGACAAAACGAATAATAAATTCTATAATGGTTCTAACGAAGTTATTGAAATACCGGAGGGCACCTATGAATTGCAAGATATTAATAATTATTTAAAATCTGAAATGAAAGATGCCTCAATCAAACTACAGTGCAATAACAATACTTTAAAAGCTGCTGTATATTGTACAAAGGACATAAATTTTAATAAAGAAGGTACTTTCAGGAATTTATTAGGGTTTAATAAACAAATCTTGAAAGCAAATAAATGGCATGAGTCACAGTTGCCGGTCAACATTTTACCTACAACTGTGATCAGGATCGAATGTGATATTGTAAGCGGCTCGTACACAAACGGAGAACCGAGTCACATTATCCACGAATTTGCACTCAACGTTCCTCCCGGATATAGGATTATAGAAATTCCGAAAAACGCGATATACTTTCCAATCAACCAAAACAACATTAGCTGCATACATATCAGGCTGTTAGATATAAATAACCGCTTAATAAACTTGCGCGGTGAAGAAGTGCAGCTGTATTTGCATCTCAGAAGAAAAAAATGATCGACTACAATAAATATGTGCATCAGCAAATCAAAAATATCAGTTCCACTCAAGCTTCCAACCATATATGAGCTCGCCCTAAGAAGAAAATAAAATTAACTAAAGACAACAAGGCATTTCTCAAAGCGATCGGTTTGCTAAAATGAATATCTTAGACGTTTTATCCGCTCCGACTTACGACAACACCGTTGAAGGAATCGAATTTCACTCTTACAAGCCCTACGTAACTAGTTTCAATAGGAACGATGAAATTCGTATACCCATTAATCAACAAGACTTGTATATACTTCCGTCAGCTAGTACCTTGTATTTGGAAGGGACTGTTATCGTAAGCAAAAAGGATATGAAAGAGAAAGCCACTAGTGTTAATTTTACGAATAATGCTCTACTTTACCTGTTCCAAGATATAAGATACCGAGCTAAATGGAGTGGAAATTGATAGAATAAAAAATGCTGGCATAACTACCACCATGAAATCGTTAATATCAATGAGTGAAAGTGAATCAAAGATATCTAATGCATGGGGCTGGAATATCGATGGCATAAAAAATATAAATGGGGGTAGTTTTTCCGCGTCTATACCGCTCAGTAGCATCATCGGTTTCGCTGAAGATTTCAAGAAAGTCGTGATAAATTGTAGGCACGAACTGATATTGCTACGAAGTAATACTAACCTGAATGCGGTCAAACTTAACACCGGTGAATTTGTAGAAGACGTTCAAATAAATAAAATCATCTGGCGTGTACCGCATGTTAAAGTGTCCGACAAAGAGAAAATAAGTTTACTCAAACTGTTAGAAAAAGATCGACCACTCCAGATGATATTCAGAAATTGGGATCTGTACGAATATCCAGCTTTACCTAAAACTACAAAACATACCTGGTCCATCAAAACTTCCTCGCAAATAGAGAAACCTAGATACATAATTATGGGCCTACAAACAAATAGAAAAAACAATTCAAGTTCTGATATGTCTCAGCTCGATCACTGCCATGTTCGTGACGTTAGAGTATACCTAAATTCAACTTACTTCCCCTATGAAAACCTAAATGTCAGTTTCGCGAATAACAGAATCGCTTTATTATACGAGCAATACATTCGATTTCAACAGTCTTATTACGGACGTCGCCCGGAACCCTTATTAAGTGAAAAACAATTTAATTATTTGGCGCCGCTCTTTATCATAGATTGCTCTAGACAAGCCGATAATGTAAAGACAGGTCCTATTGTGGATGTACGAGTGGAAATAGAGAGTGATTCGGACATACCAGATCAAACTTCTGCATATTGTCTTTTATTGAACGACTGCATAATTGAGTATAAGCCTCTAAGTAATACTGTGAGAAAAATATCATGAATCCGAATACTATCATATTAGATGTTCAAGGGTTTAAAGACCTGTACAATAATTTTATAATAAAAGAATTAGCTTTTGCTAGTCGTGATTATAGTCAAACATTTTTAATAAAGCCACCATACTTGTTTAAATACTTAACAAGTGATGAAAAGAAGCAGGTTAAATGGTTGGAAAGAAATAGGGGGATTTATTGGAATGAAGGATATATTGACTACAGAGAATTTCGACGTATAATCGTTCCATATCTAGAAAATAAGGAAATCATTGTAAATGGTTTGGAGAAGGTGAATTGGATAAAGGATCTTTGTATGAATTGTAAAGTATTAGACCTTGGTAAAGAACAATGTCCTAATTTCTCTGTTTTGCATAAAAAATACTGTGAAGGAAGATCTAATTTTAATTGTAATAGACATCTGAAGCATTGTGCGCTTAAAAATGTGCTTTGTTTAAGGAAGTATTTAGAATGGGCATAAAATGTATGCACTAATGTGTGTAATGTAGATAATTAGTTTTTAGGCTTGTTAAATAAAAATCAAAATAAGTTATACATGCTTTTATTTTGCTAAACACTCCCCACACTTCTCCAAATAACTTAACACTACACGCAATTGAATAGAAATATCTTAATAAAATTATAAATATTAGTTTAAACAAACGATTATTAAAAGTCAGTATCTATTAAAGATTTCGATATTTTCTTAACTAAAGACTCAGTTTCGTCCATAACACTGTCGATAGCATCTTGAACAATATATTGTGCGTTTATAATAACGTTCTCACTGTCACTATCACTGTCTATGGTTTGAGGATTGTTATTACATAGATCTATGACTGAAATTTTTATTAATTTAATCCCTCTTCGCTGTAGTCGACTCATCACGTAGGATTTGGTTGGTTTTAGTTTTTTCGACTTGTCCCTGCATCGTTGTTTTGGTTTTTTATCTTTCGTGACTGGTTTGCTGTGCTCGGGTTCGCTGCGGCACATCTCAGAGAATCCTTCGTAAGGATCCTGGGCATACTGGCTGAACATGATCTCGGATTCAGACATCTGAAACAAAATATAAAACAATTATACTACTATTCCTTTAGTATAGCGCTCTAAAGCGTTATAATTGGGTTTTCTATCGAGTTCACTATATTCCTTTATTATATTGATTATTAACACTACCGCGATCACAATTGTTAGTTACAAAAAAAATTATACTCACCGACATGATTACTTTTGCTGAAGGTTAAAAAAATATATGAAACAGGTGTTCACGATGAATAATATTTCGTTAATGATTGCAAAATAATTAAATACCGTATAATTCATTACATGTCATCTAAGCATTTGTGTCTCCATGCTAAGGCCAATGAACTGCAACGTAAACAATAATTATACAATGAAGAATAGTGCCTTGTAAGCGTGTTACTTAATCGTAAACGTTAGTTATTCAAAAATCAACCTTACGATGCAAGGTATCTAGGTGCATAGTGCAACTGAAATCATTGCAATCGGTATTTACTTCATTTACCGATTGAAAAAAGAGTGTAATTATATTTTAAAATAAATAGAATTTCATAAATGAAACAAGTCAATGGTTACAATAATTCAAATTTTATTTAATTTTTGTAAAATAGTTATTAACATTTATTATTTTCTAAAACTAAACTTATTACATGAGTAGGCTTAGATAATTACGTAACACTAAACTTAAATTACGATCAGAGTAATTCATTCTTAAAAATAAACGCATGACCCCAGGCTCGAGTTGAAATTTGATCTACAGATATCGATCGTTTGTCATCATTTCTAGATAAAGCAATTTTGTTGACAGTACGAGTAAATATTTCGTGTTTTATCGATTTAAACATATAATTTTTTCTCCGGATTACTCCGCCATTAAATAAAATGGTTTCATAGTCTGATAAGTTTAAATCCCTGACCACGCTTGCTTTCACCCCTTTTGCTTTTTTAATAATATTATTAGGGGTTTTTATAGAGTAAAGTTTCGATCTCAAGCCAACAAAATCAGATATATATTTTCCTCCCATTTCATCTTTAAAGAGACCGGGTACCTTTTTATTTTTTAGCGGTATCTGTAATTCATTTGCGGCTTCATAGTTACTGCTGTCAAAATATTGTAAAAAATTATATTTCAAATCATGGTAAAAATCGTTAGTGTCTATTTTATTAAACTTTTGATCGCTTCTAAAACTGCAGGTAATACTAACCTTGATAACGAGATTTTATCAATTATTGAAGAACTAAAAGAAGCGGGTGTAATACATGAATAAAAGGGCTTATCATAGACACTGTTACTTAGTCTAATTTTATAGTTCAGAAGTGACAGTTGAAAGAATGAGCAAAGTGAAAAGAGACATCATTAACGAAATTCACAAAGTGCAAGAATCAATTTTTCTCGAAGACATGTAATATTAAAAGATATTGATGATCTTTGGCAAGCCGATTTAATGGATATGCAAAGCATTTCCAAATTCAATACGAACTGCAAATATATTTTAGTGGTTATCGATGGATTCTCTAAGTATGCTTGGGCTATTCCACTTAAACAAAAAAATAAAGAATCTGTATCTAATGCATTCAATACGATATTGAGAAAAACGCATCCCAAGAAACTTGCAAACAGACCTAGGAACAGAATTTTACAACGCATGTTTTCAAAAAATTATAAAAAATAATTCTATCAATCACTACAGCACTTATTCGACCAAAAAGGCCTCCATTGTAGAACGACTTATAAGGACGATAAAAAGTAAGCTTTACAAGGAATTCAGTTTAAAAGGGAACTATAAATGGACTGACGGTACGCTTGCTAAAGTAATTAACAGATATAATCAAACAATACATACAACAATTGGTTTACCACCAACTCGAGTCAATCATAAAAATAAAGCTCAAGTACTAAATATTTATTTTAATCGACAACAAATGAAAACAAAGCGTCGTTAGTTCAAGATAGGTGATTTTGTTCGAATAAGTAAACATAAAGGTTGTTTTGAAAAAGGCTATACTACTAATTGGTCAACAGAGATGTTTAAGATTATTAAAGTTCAAAATACAAATCCTACTACATATTTATTACAAGACATTAAACAACAGCCTATTTTAGGAGCATTTTATAATCAAGAATTACAAATTACCAAACATCCTGATATTTACCTTGTTGAAAAAGTTTTGAAACGTAGAAAGAGAAAAGTTTTTGTGAAATGGTTGGTTACCATCATCAGAAAATTGTTGGATTGATGATACAAATGTTTTGTAAGGGCTTTATAATGCCATGATCTATGATTTAGGTTCTATTCTGTTTGCATACATAAACGAAGAAGGACTTGTGAATAATTTAATTAATAATTTACCATTTGAGCTCCATTCACCGGGATATAATTACTGTGGTCCTGGAACTAAATTACATAAAAGATTGGCTCGTGGTGATAAAGGTGTAAATAAGTTAGATGAGTATTGCAAACATCACGATATCGCTTACAATAAATCCAAAAGTTTGAAAGATCGTCACAAAGCAGATATCATTTTATTAAAGATGGCGAAGAAGCGTGATCTGTCTTCAGATGCAAACACAGGAGAAAAACTTGCTGCTAATGTGGTTAACAACGTAATGCTATAAAAAGTGAGTTCTGGATATGGGCTCAAAAAAAAAACTTTAAAAATATAGTCTCCCATACAAGAAAATGCATTAAAAAATTAAAGCCAAACTGATAGAATTGGCATACGCAGCTGCTAGGGAGTTAACTCATAATTCATCTACGAAGCTCCCACGGATCATACCCATTCCTAAGTCCGGTGGTGTTTTACCTTTAATTCCTATATTTGCTGGCCTGTCTGCTGCTGGAAGTATAGCAAGTGGAATTGCTGGAATCGTCAAAACTATCAACGAATATAAGGTTGCAAAAAAGCATTTGGAACAAATGGAACGACAACATAAGAAAGTGGAAGGTGTTTGTATTGGAAACGGATTGAGGTTAAACCGTAGCAAGAATGGACTTCGATTATATCTAAATTTAAAGAAAAAAAACTAAATCGCAGGCTACCTAACCGTGCTCTTACTAATATCGATATCATACAATTTATTCAAGGTCACCGTTTTCCCGAGAGTGTGGAATCATTAATTTGGATGATTCTAAAAATTCTGGTACACATTGGGTAGCCTACGTAATTATAAATAAATATGTTGAATATTTCGATAGTTACGGAAACTTAAAACCGCCCATAGAATTTGTTCGTTACGTGGGTTCTGACGACATCCATTATAATTACAATAATTATCAAAATAATAACTTATTTAACTGTGGACACTTATGCATAAAATTTCTTAAAGAGTTTTGGAAAAAGCAGTCTTTTTAAATTATTACTTTAAATAAAGTTTCTTACTCATAAGTCAACACTTTAACGCTGTCTGCTACAAGAAACGAATGTCAATTATATTATAGCCGAAAACATGATAGTGTATAATATAAAATCAATCACCAAAGTGAATAACTTTACTCGTCCTCGTATCGTCAGAAGACGCAGACATACGCGAAGTGTAAAAATAATCACTGAAGAGAATAGATTGTTTCTTCAAGCTTTGGGATTTAAACTATGAGTATTCTTAATATAAATGATTCAGCGCAGTTCGATAACTCTATAGTGAGTTATGAATATCACACTTATAATCCGTACAGCAACAGTTTTAAAGAAAATGATGAAATACGAATACCCATAAATCAGCAAGATGTGTACATATTACCTTCAGCCAGTTACATTTACGTTGAAGGCCGAGCCACTGTGTCATCTAAAGATGCATCAGGAAAACTTACACGAAAGTCTGTTAATTTCACAAATAATCCTATTCTTGATAATAACGACTCGATTGAAATAAATATAGAGAGATTGCAATGGCGCGTGCCTCATATAAAAGTTTCAGATCGGGAAAGATTAACTTTACTGAAACATTTAGAGAAAGATCGCCCTATTCAAATAGCTTTTAGAAATTGGGACTTGTATGAATACCCTTTATTACCTAAAACTACAACACAGACAAACATTCCTGGGTTATTAAGACTGCTTAACAAATCGAGAAACCGAGGTATGTGATCTTTGGGTTACAGACAAATAGAAAAAACACTAAATCTAGAGACAGTTCAATATTTGATCATGGTAAATTAACTAATGTTACTCTTTTCTTAAATTCTAACTATTACCCATACGAATCTGTTAATTCAAAATTTCCTGAAGATAAATATTGTATATTATATGAGATGTATACCAAATTTCGTCAGTCTTATTATAACATTCGATGTGAACCGATGCTTGATCTGCTTCAATATAAAGAAAAGGCTCCTTTATTTGTAATTGATTGCTCAAGACAGAACGAGGCTTTGAAGACTGGGACTATAGATGTGAGACAAGAAATAGAAAGTTCTGAAGATATTCCAGAAAATACATCCGCATATTGTCTAATCATCAACGATCGCCTGATGGAATATAAACCCCTGAGTAGTATTGTAAGGAAATTATCATGAACGCCATAGTCGATGTGCAAGGGTTTAAGACGGAAAATAACGAGTTTATTGTCAAAGAAATAGCAATAGCATGCAGAAATCTAATTATGGTGTTATTAATCAAACCACCATTCCCATTTTACAATCTTACAAAAAAAGAAAAATCGCAAGTTTGTTGGATAGAGAGAAACAGAAAAATTTTGTGGAAAGAAGGATTTATATCATACTTTAAATCGCTGCAATGTATTGAACCTTATCTGAAAGATAAAAACATTTATGTTAAAGGGTGTGAAAAAGTGTTATGGCTAAGAAACCTATTAAAACATGATAATGTATATAATTTAGAAGATAAGAAATGTCCTAGTTTACAAAAATTATTTGATGATTATAAAACGTCTAGTAATATATTTAGTTGTGTGTATCATCCGAATGTATGTGCTTTAAAAAATGTAACATGTTTAAAAAAGTGGTTTGGTGATAACAGTATTTTTAATTGTATATGTATAATTTAGAAGACAAAGTCTGTCTTGAAAAAAAAAATAAAATAAAATAATGTTAAGTAATTTATTAGCTCTTTGTATCATAACAATATATCGAAATAAATGCTTTTTTTATAAGTAATCGTTTTTGGTTTTATTTTCATAATAAACGCGTTAGACATAGAATACCACAACGAAATGTGCTTTAATTTCTTTATAAATTGAGAACACCAGATACAAGAGTTCTTTATTCTTCTATACAAACTCGTATCGAGACCTTTTTAAAAATGATTCAAAATTATTTCAGCCCGCGTTACGAAATATATAATAAACACAAAGTTCGATTATGTTCATTTCGACATTATTGGGCTACAGTAGATTCAAAACGAAGATTGGTGATGGAAATGGCCGATGCAGGTTTTTTTTACTGTGGAAATGGTTTAAACGATAAAGTTATGTGCTTTTCGTGTGGAGTTGGCATCGAAGATTGGGAGTATTACAATGATCCGTGGATGCAACATGCCATATTTTCCCCTGATTGCTTTTATTTAAACGCTGTAAAAGGAACATACTATGTTGCCAAATAAGTAAATATATTTAAGTATGTATATCTCTATTACTAAAACATACGATGAATGTCGCTCGATCGCCACCGCAGTCGCCCAATACGTATAACGAAGGCAATAGAGATCCTATGGCAATAGCAAGTGGTATTGGGAGATCTGAAACGGATGGTGGTTCGCAATCGGATTTGCGTAAAATTGCCTTATCGGACTCCATCAACCAGGTAACCTATCGTGGCAAGAGAAAACAACCACATGACGACTTTGGTTCACAATTCGAAAGATTCCAAGACAAAATGGAATCGCTTATAAAGGATATGGCTAAAACTCAGACTGAAAATCTTAACAAAATATCCCAGGATGTTTCGGCTATAAGAGAAGAAATAAGTCAGATTAAGATAACAACTGATCTCCTCTCCTCGAAACAGGTCAAAATAAAATCAGAGCTAGCTAATATCTCAAGCTTCCGAGCTAACATTGAGAAAAAAGTAGATACTATTGAAAATGAAATAGCTTCCCTCAAATCGGGGTCCACTTCCGCAAATGCCACACCACCACTTAACTACGAACACATTATATCGGAGACCTATGACCGATCTCAGAGGGAAAAAAATGTCATTATACGAGGGATACAAGAAGTAAGATCATTAAACTCTGAAGAGAGACAAATTCATGACAGACAAGAAGTAACGAAGGTTATAAAAATGGCTGTATCAGACTGCACGGAACCAACAAAAACCATACGACTAGGAAAATATAATCCTGATGCATCTAGAGCCATAAAAGTCATATTCTCGACATCTGAACCAGCGAAATCCATTCTACGCCATAAGTCAAACATACAACATGAAAATATCAAGATCTACTCTGATTAGACTCCCTACCAACAAAAGTATAGGAAGAATTTAAGAGACGAACTGAAACGGCGAGTAGATGGAGGTGAAACGGACATAACAATAAAATATATCAAAGGAACACCTACAATTACGAAAACTCAGCCAAAAAACTAGCGATACAAGAATCAGATGATGAAACTCCAAACACTACATACGAAGTAACCTACTCTTACAACAACTTAATAAAAAACACAAACTCCCTAAAATTTCTTTACGCCAACGCACGTAGCATAGTGAAGCCAGGAAAGCTGGATGAGTTAAACTGCATAATACAACACAACATACCCAGTCCTGTGCATGTGATTATACTATCAGAAACCTGGATCAAGTCCGAATCTGAAGCTAAGACTTTAAAACTGCCAAACTACTCGCATTATTATAACATTAGACAAAACGCAAGAGGCGGCGGAGTATCCATATTTGTTCATGACTGCTTAAAGCACAATTACATTGAGGACCTTTGTAAAGAGGACAATCACTACTTATGGGTTCATTTAGATAAATACTCATTGGACATAGGCGCCATATATAAAACACCAAAATCAAACAGCAATGATTTTTTGGAGGAATACTCACAGCAGCTGACGAGGAGGAAAAGAGCTTTAGTATTCGGTGATTTCAACTACGATCTGCTTAATCCGAGCCGACCGACTAATAATTATACAAAAATGCTCTTAGAAAATGGACACCAAATTCTAAACAACACTGATGAAAAATTTAGTACCCGTGATACTGCTACAAAAAAATCGATACTTGATCATGTCTCATCCAACCTAAAAAATCATTTTCATGTAGCTATTGTGGAGTCTCCAATGTCGGATCACAAGCAAATCTATCTCAAAGTTGGCAAATATGTACCTGAAATGAAAAAGAAAGTGAAGTACCATACCTTAGATTACAACGCGCTATACCAAACAGTAGAAAGTAAAATGGTGAGTGTCTCCGAGAATGACTATGAAAGCTTAGAACACACAATAAAGGAAGCGGTAATTAAAAATAGAATACCGAAAGTCAAAATTCAAAATACGTTAAAATCAGACTGGATTAATAAAGACATAATTGGAATGCTAACTAAAAGGAATGAGCTGTGGTCTGCTTATAAGAAAAATCCCGATGACGACTATACCTTTTACTTTTATATACAATATCTTACAATATTTACATAATTTAGAATCTAAGTTTAAATCCAAAGAAAAAATAAATGTACATGTATATATAAAAATAAATAATTATAAAGCATCAAAAAATTCGTCTGCATCGTTGTCAACAGGAAACGTGCCCAAAAGGCTGGCAGCATTGCCACGTTGTATGGCAATGCTGATTCTTTGACCAAAAAATAGGCCAGCCCTCTGGTCACGTGAAGAGTCGACCAGCCGCTTGGCAATGTCCCGGTATATTATGTGGGCACTCGGACCCCATGATGACGACTTAATAAGAAACAATTTCATAACCCTACGAAACAGCGTGTTGGAACAAATTCAAAATACTAAAAGTTCTTACTACTACAAAGTTTTCAAAACCTGCGAAAGAAAACCTTTAAAAATGTGGAAGTTACTCGGGAACTTAGCTGGAACCAAATCTAAATCATGCTCCGCTCCTTCAAAGCTAGATACACTATCCGGTCAAATCACAGATAGTAAAGAAATATGTAATTATTTTAACACCTTTTTTTGCTACTATAGGGTCTGTTTTAGCTAATAAAATTCCAAAGCCTACGAACCAAATACATACTCAGCCAACAACACAAACAACAGTATCTAGAACAAGTCAACTACTAAACTTAACCCCAACTACTGAAGCAGAAGTTAGCAAAATCATTGACAATCTCAATTCAAACACTAGTACGGGTTTAGATGGGATTAGTTGCAAAACCATAAAAAGTATTAAATGTCTAATATTAACTAAGCTCACGAAGAGTATCAACTATTGTTTACAAAACGGCCTCTTCCCTGATTCTTTGAAAATAGCAAAAGTTAGTCCTATCTTTAAGTCAGGGAAAAAGACTGACCCAGGTAATTATCGCCCTATATCTGTCCTCCCAATAATATCCAAAATATTCGAAAAAATATTATATAAACGTCTAGATGATTACCTCAAAACTATAAACTTCTTCTCTAATAAACAATATGGTTTCCGCGCAAAATCCAACACTCTAACAGCAACAATTGACCTTGTAACCAATCTGAAAAACAATATCGATGAAAAATGCGCAGCTCTCGGCATATTTATTGACCTGAGAAAGGCATTTGATACAATTAGCCATACTCTCCTTCTCCAAAAACTGCATGAAATCGGCATCAGGGATACTGCCCATGACCTGTTCAGGTCTTATCTCTCAAATAGACAACAAATTGTTCGAATTGGTGATGTACAAAGTAACTGCGAAACTTTAACTTACGGCGTACCGCAGGGATCCATTCTTGGTCCTCTGCTGTTCATATTATACGTGACTGACATGCATAACCTGAATCTGGCAGGTGACATAATACTTTATGCTGATGACACAAGCCTATTTTTATTTGAAAACAATATCGAAGAGGTCATCAAACAAGCACAGCAAGATTTAGACACTCTCTCTAGATGGTTCCAAGATAATTTGCTTACTGTTAATACATCTAAAACAAACTATATTATTTTTAGTGCTAGGAACAAAAAAGTCGCAAACAACTTAAATCTATACGTAAATAATGAACCAATATCTCAAGTATCTTCAGAAAAGTATCTTGGTCTCCATCTAGACAAGCATCTGACGTGGCAGATACATCTAGATAAATTAAGATCCAAACTATCTTCTGTCATGGGCGCGCTTCGAGGGATCGTCCGCTGCCTGCCGACATCTGTTAGGTATGTCATATACAATTCTATGGTAAAACCACATCTAGAATACCTAATAGAGGTATGGGGCACTGCAGCTAAAACACATTTAAAACCTATCGAAACATGTCAAAACAAAATAATAAAACTGTTATTCCATTACCACTATCTAACTCCGACAGTAAAAATTTATAAATAAACTAAATTAATGACACTATCACAGATTTATACATATAACACATGCATTCTGGTACATAAGCTATTAAATAAAAATATACACTCAAAAATAACATTTACGACAAAAGGGCAAACACAGAAACGTAATACCCGACGGAAAAATAACATTTGCTTAAGACCACCACGTACGAATTACGGAAGGAAAAATATAGTATACGAAGGAGCAGAGTTGTATAATAAGCTACCTAATGACATTAAAGAGATACAATCCTTCACTTTATACAAACGAACCATAAAACACCACATCTTGAAAGATTTTCTAGGTTTTGAATTTAATCCACCACAGCAATTTAATTAACATCATCACAAATTCTTATTATTTACTAATTTCCTAAGAATAAAGAAAACTAGAATACCTTCTCTGTATTTCCAAAACATTACAGACATATAAATAGTTTAATGAGTAATTCCTATTGACTTGCCTTCAAGAATCGATATGTAATTGTTCACCTACTTTTTCCTTTTACCCACAACACTAAAAATTGTGTGTCTAATAATTAACTTACTTATTTACGTGTACCTACCTTCCTCATAAGTAATTCTTATATTTAGTTTTAAGATTACCTTGTATTTCTCATATTAAGTGAATTGTATTCTTTTTGAGAAATAAATGTCTTAAACCGTAAATCAAGAAGTCTGTTTTATAAAGAAACAAAAATATAAAGTGATTGTAACGTGGAGCAGAATAGATTGATGCGATTGACTGTCTGATTGTCTAGTTCACAAAATATTGATCGAGTGACTGATTGTCTAGTTCCCAAAATATTGATTTATTGACTGATTTGTCTAGTTCAGAAAATATTGATAGAATGACTGATTGTCTAGTTCTCAAAATATTGATCGAGTGACTGATTGTCTAGTTCACAAAATAATGATTTATTGATTGATTTGTCTACAAAATATTGATAGAATGTCTGATTGTCTAGTTCTCAAAATATTGATCGAATGACTGATTGTTTAGTTCACATCAAATGAATACTACTCACAACATCCATGAATGGGCCGACGCAGACAATAATCCACATTCTAAGAAGCAGGTGTCATTTCAGATGAAATTCTCTGTGAATGTATGGGCTGGAATAATTGGCAGAACATTGATTGGGCCCCACTTTTTGCCTGATCCATTGAATGGCGAAAATTATTTGCAATTTCTGCAAATTGATTTACCACTGCTGGTAGAGGAATCTGGTGTCCCGATCATCGAAAGAGACCCAACAGTCATCTTTCAGCAAGACGGCTGTCCAGCGCATTGGACTTTAAATGAAGGGAACACCTCAACAATTGCTTTCCTGATAGCTGGATCGGCAGGGATGGACCCATCCCTTGGCCCGCTCGCTCCCCAGATCTTACCCCGTTGGACTTTTTCGTGTGGGGCCGGGCCAAGGAACTGGTGTATTTATAACAACATAGAAATAAACACTAGAGAAGAATTGATACAAAGAATAAATTCAGCGTTTGAGACAATGAAGCAGGAGATGATGTTGAAAATAACGACTACAGAAGTTAGAAGACGGGGCCGTGCTTGTATTAGGAATCACGGCCGTCATTTTGAACATGAAAAATAAATAATTTTAATTCAAATGTTGTTTTAAGTAGTCTGCCTAAAATAAAAAAAATCTCCCTCAAATTGGTTTGTAGGCCCTAATTTCAATAATTTGTAAGATATCCGCATAAATGATACCTCAAAAGAAAGAACGATTATCAAGCATATCTTCAAAAAGGTTTGAACAAAAAAGCACCCTCCGTTTTTTTTTAATAAGGTTTAAAAGACGTATTGTACAATTTTTTTATTTTTTCTGAGCTTTAAATGTCTGTAAAAAAATGTCTAATGACACAGAAGCCTAAAACATGTTTAGCTTGATTGCTTACACATTACTTTAATTAAATAAATAAAAAAATAATTCATTTATCATTCAATTTGGCCATAATTATGCAGTTTACATTAAATTTTGAGAATTTCCGAAAAAAAACTAAAAAATTTGGTTAAAAATATTTGGTAAGACTTCGTCTAAGACAACCATTGCTTAAATGGTTCTAAATTGTCTGAACTATCTTCGCCTTAAAGCTTTGCACCCATCTTCCAATCACCCTGTATAACTTATTTCATTTTTTAAATCTATGATCATATCCAGAATATTTTTTGTTTAATATTATTTGTATTAGCGACGATAGGAATTTAATTTAGATTTATATAAGAAATATTTTTTGTGGTTTTATGGGTGAGTGTCAAGTATGGCATTAGTAGGGGAGAGGTGTGTCAATAGTACCAAAAAAAAACAATTCTTCATAATATTTTAATTAACAATCACAGCGCAATCATTTTTGGTCACAATATAGTTCAGTTATCTAATTATAAAATCAATGTAGTAAACAACAAAAACGTCGATTAAATACTAGGAAATGGCACTTAATGAGATCAACTAATAGTGTTAAAATTGCTGCACTAAGAGGGTCAATTGTAACAGCAATGAGAGTCAATTGTAACATATAGAAATCGACAACAATAAAAAAAAAAATAACAAAATCTT
Source organism: Aporophyla lueneburgensis (assembly GCA_932294355.1). NCBI lineage: Eukaryota > Metazoa > Arthropoda > Insecta > Lepidoptera > Noctuidae > Aporophyla > Aporophyla lueneburgensis. The sequence goes on along the minus strand of OW028762.1, from coordinate 6,629,206 downwards.
GACAGCAGTTCACTCTAAACATCAAAAAAGAACTTAAAACACTTAAAAGTTATATTAAAAAAATTAACAGTCATCTGACAAACAGTTTAAACACACAAAAAAGGGATAATTTTTTGCACAGCTGGAGTGTGCCCATTTATGGTAGTCTCTGCATTGCAACCAATCTTCTCTACTGGTTTGTTTAGTCTCTCTTTCTTGGGAAGTGATGGCACCGACCTGTTTGGTCCCTTTGACAGCAATTACTCTGTTCGGTTTCTGAGTTGTTGTTACAACCGTCTCATCTATATTATACATATTTTGTGGTTGACATCTAAGTCTATCCAGTAGGGGATATATCCCGTTTTAACTGTATTATCCTGCTTGTATTTAGTGATATTCTTGCATAGAATCACGTGACAAATGCTAAAGCTGGTAGCTACACTTCTTACACAAGCTTCAGCATATTTTTCTGGTGGCACGGTGCCACGCAATGTCTTCCGAGGTCGTTTATAAACCATTTTTTATGGATTCTGAAAATAAAATGGTACTATTAATTAATAAGCTAAGTGCCAAAATAACAGAGTGTCAATTGTAACACGTTACAATTGCGCCTCCTTGTTTTGTTACTTTTGCACCACTACTGCCATTTTGCATTGACGACTTATTTAAAAAAAATCTACGGTAAATTTAAACAAATCACATACCTGCACTTCTAGATTGTATGGTAGATTTTCCTAAAATTACCACTGAACTATTGTAAAACTGTTTTATTTAATTAAGAAAACAAAAACTGTGAAGAACAATAATTTTACTCAACTTGCTAACATACAAACTATCTTCAACTGACAACACACGCGCGAACTGTTTTACCTATAAATTCGGTCAGTAAACCAGCACCAAATAAAGCTTCGATTGCTATATAAAGCTACCGCTACTGAACGATGGACGTCGGTGAAACAACATTGTTACAATTGCCTCCCTGTAACAATTGACACACCTCTTCCTAAGTTCCCCATACAAAACTTAGTGTCGTGTACAAACTGTAGAGGTTGTATGCCTCACGATTGTACAGGCTGGTCATAGATTGTACAGGTGGTTTTTTAATTATGACTGTTCCAAATGTCATAATTATAACCATAATTATGACATTTGGAAACGTCATAATTAATTAAAAATAATAGGGAAAATTCTATAAAAACAGAACCAACTGTGATAATTCATTCCATGTTGTTCCATATCCAACAGTTAAGAAGTATTAAGAAAATAAAGAGGGGAGTCCTGAAGAAGTATTCTTTACTCATTACACCTACGTCCTGGTCCTGGCCATCATCATCCCACCAGCGAACCCTCTCCACAGTAGTACAGCGTCAACAATTTGTCTATAGTGTTACTGAATGTCAAATATAACCATATAATTTTTTTATATTTATTATTATCTATATTTTTTCATTTAATAATGTATTTCTATTCAAATGAAGTACGGTCGAATTTCGACCAATGGGCGATCACTAGTTTTTTTAAATACACGTATAACATAACATCATGCCTTGTATCCCCGAAGGGTTAGACAGAGGTGTACCTATAATACACTAACATTTCGCCAGTTATGTTTAAGTCCCATGTAATAAAGGGCGAGCACATTGCCATCAACCGGGCAAACAACCTGCTATTGAGAAATCTTTGATGGAAAACCCCAATAACACTTTGCTCGACCTGGGAATCGAACTCAGGATCTTACACTCAGCTGTAGAGCTTGCGACTACTAGAGTAACGATACTGTGGTTTTTACTACATATTTATATAAGGTGTATCTATTCATACACGAAATATTTTAAGAGGTACACCTGTAGGTGGTAAAGAAGCTACAGCAACGAAAAATTTTTTTTTCTAAATGATTTTTTTTCAAAATTTAATATTTATAAATTATTTGACGCACATAAGGAACACTGGCTCCTTCTTATTTTTTACGGCCCGAGACACCGCGGCCATGCTCGTGTCGTCCGGTCGCCGCCCTCGCAGCGTCGGGCGGGCCATTCATAGAATTTGGAGTAAAGGTTGTATGCAAAACGTCTCAAGTAGTTTTAAAATTATAATAATTACGAAAATTCAAAAACGCTTAGATATAGATTTTCTTTTTGCTTCTATAGCTTCTTTACCACCTACAGGTGTACCTCTTAAAATATGTCGTGTATGAATAGATACACCTTATATACATACATACATAAACTCACGCCTTTTCCCATGGTGTAGGCAGAAACTACAGAACACCAATTACTACGATCCTTAAATACTCTTTTTTTATATACATCTGGTCAGACACGCAAGGTGGTTACCAGTACTACGCACCTGACCCTTCTGAAGAACATCACTAATAAGATCACTATATGTTCTCCTAAGGCGTCCCCTTGCGGCGTGTTCACTCACCACTGCCTTGTAAATATATTTTGTTAGCCGCTCTTCATTCATCCTCTTAACATGACCAAACCATCTAAGCATACTCTTTTAAATATTTGTCAGTAGTGTATTATTGGGCATTCTATACCACTATCGGCAAGTAGCTCGGCGAGTGCGCCTCGCTGCCGACAGTGGTATAGAATGCCCAATAATCGACACTCGACTCGACTCTCCACTCGACCAATAAACTCGAACGATACAGTTTGTTGCACCGTGTACTTGATAAGGAACGATTTACTCAACCAACGACTAGTAACTTCCATATTATGGCGGGTCAGTATGAACAATCAACTATCAACTCGACTGTAGTGTATACTGTACACGACCAATGATCATGCGAGCTCGCTATCGCTCTGAAAGGTGGTACAGAATGCTCAATAATGAACAATCGACTCGATCACTGACCAGTAACGCAAAAGAGGTTGTGGTAAATTTATAAATGTTAACGTTCTAAATACATTCACTCATTTTCAATTGGTTCATTTCCGACAGTAATCATGAAATTTGTAAAACAACCGCAATCGCTGCATGTTAATACAGTCTGCGATGATATTTGTAAGACAAGTTTTCGCCACGGAGAATTATTGCCTAACTCAGTACGGTGTATTATTTGCGGTCCGTCCAATTGTGGAAAAACTAATTTATTAATCGGTCTTCTAATACACGAAAACGGATTAAGATTTGAAAATGTTTATGTTTATTCAAAAACTCTGCACCAACCTAAGTACATTTTTTTAGAAAGTGTTTTGCAACGGGTGCCTGGTGTTTCCCTCCAGAAATATCAAGGAAATGAGGAAGTACTAAGCGTTCAGGACGCAAAACCCAACTCGGTGATTATTTTTGATGATGTTGCTTGTGAAAATCAGAGTAACATGCGTGATTATTTTGCGATGGGAAGACACAAGTGCATTGATTGTTTCTATCTAAACCAAACGTATAGTAAAATCCCTAAGCAGTTAGTAAGAGACAATGCGAACTTAATCATACTTTTTAAACAAGATGAAATAAATTTACGTCATATTTATGAAGAACATGTCAACACTGATATGTCATGGATTGAATTTCGTGAAATGTGTTCGAAAATATGGAGTGAGCCTTTCAATTATGTAGTAATTAATAAGGATTGCTCCAAAAATAAAGGATGTTACAGAAATAAATTTGACACTTTTGTTGTCTTTGATTAAAAATACTAATATTTAAGACCGGTACCCTCGCGATAATATTATTCTTCAGGCAACGCTTAATCAGTCACGAACTTTTTTTGTTATTATGGAGAAATCACTGAAAAGACAAATAGTCGAAGCTGCAGAAGCTGTTAAAAAGAAAGTGCGAAAGATGAGAGATGTTGAGAATAACAATCAGCAAGTGCTGGAATCAGTGTTCAAGCCGGTAACAGAACCACTCAACCAAATTGCTAATGTCAGTAAGCAGGCTTCTCTCCTGCATAATATAGCAAATGAAGAAACCGATGTTCCGTTTATCGATAAAACTCTGCAAAAAGAAGTCCCTATTAGTTCAGAAAGCAATGATAACAACGACAATGAAGACGAATATGAATCTGATATCGAAAGTGATTCTTCGTATAAATCATTAACTGAAAACAACCAGAGATGTGATATGTCATCCTGGTCAGTGTTCTCAGAAGCACTGAAAGATATTCCGTTTGGTGTCCGAGTAGAGAGCGGCAAATTGATGTTAGGGTCTGCGCGTATAACGATCAGCGACGAGTATATCATCGTGGCTGGACGCAAATACCGAAATACGCCTGGTTTAAAACAATTGCTGCTGAAAAAGAACGTAGATTTGAGCATGGTTACAGAGAGTGATATGAAACATTATAAGTCGATGTTACTTGATACAAATGCACATCGACGAGACTATGAACCTAGTAAACCAATAAAAAGTAATAAAGGACAAAAATATTTGTAAATTATAAAGCCGCTGTTCCAACTACGAAGTATAATTCAGGAGCACCAATCGAAGGGAAAAGGACTACTACCTTTAACAAAAACGTGGAAGAAAAACGTAGATTTTGTATATTGGGACGATCCCAATGAACTGGTGGATAGATTAAAATTGTTGATTGCATCTCGAGATGCTGGTAACACAGGATTAGATAATGAAATTATATCTATCATTGAAGAATTGCGTGAAAGTAAAGTTATAAATTAATAAATAATTTAAAATGTGTTTATTTTATTATTAGCCTCTCGATACAATACACCTTAAACATGAACGTAGACAAATTCGGACACTACATTCACAAAAGAATGCGTTTTGCTGAGTTATTTGAGTTTAATGAGAATGCTTTGTTAAAATTAGAAAACGGAGATTTTGATTTAAAAACTTCAAGACTGAGAGGAATTAGATCTCCAGTAGAAGCAGACGATGCTGTGAACAAGGATTATGTAGATCGATTGAATGCTAACACATTAAAAGAATTAAATAATTTGACTGTGGACAAGGATTATGTAGATCGTTTGAATGCTAATATGTTAAAAGAATTTAATAATATGATTGGATCATTGCGTTCTCAAATCATAAAAGACACAAAGGGTACAGTACAGGCTACTTTAAAAGCAAAGATACCTGAGGTTTTAACTCATTTGCAAGATAAGTTTTATACTAAAGCAGAGGTAGATAAATTACTTCAAAATAAATCTCCATAATGGCAAAACAGCAAATTGTTAATGAACTACACAAAGCAGCAAGAAGAAATTTCCTTCGACGTTCCGTCATTCTAAAAGGGGTCGATCACTTGTGGCAAGCTGATCTAATGGACATGCACAACCTGAGAAAATATAATAAAGGTCATAATTACATTCTAGTGGTGATTGACTGCTTCTCAAAGTACGCTTGGGCAGAGTCATTAAAATCAAAAAATAAACTTGATGTTACTCATGCATTTAAACGAATACTGATTAACAGCAATCGCAAACCTGTTAATTTACAAACTGATAAGGGAACAGAATTTTATAACAACTCATTTCAAACGCTTATGAAGACGTATAATATTAACCATTACTCAACGTTTTCTAAAGCTTCGATCGTGGAGCGACTGATTAAAACACTTAAAAATAAATTATATAAATATTTTAGTCTGAATGGAAACTATAAATGGTTAGGTATACCATTAGAAGTTACGTTAAAGACTTATAACAACACAAAACATCGTACTATTAAATTTAAGCCAATTGAAGTTAATAAATCTAGTGAGTCAGTTATAAAAGAAAATATTAAAAAAACATTAAATCATGTAACCATTCGTAGAAAACCTAAGTTCAAAGTAGGTGACTTTGTTCGTATCAGTAAATACAAACACAATTTTGAAAAAGGTTACACACCTAATTGGTCAACTGAAATATTTACTATAAAAAAAATAAATCATACCATACCAGTAACATATCATATACAGGATCAGCGAAAGCAAGCCATATTGGGAACTTTTTACGAGCAAGAACTTCAAAAATCTTACTATCCGGGTATTTATTTGGTAGAAAAGGTTTTAAAAAGGAAAGGAACAAAAATGTTTGTGAAATGGTTGGGTCTAAACAACGAAGAAAACAGTTGGATCAACAAAACTGCAATAGTGGAATAAAATAATTATATAACAGTTAATTTTGCATTATTTCTTTTATTACACTTTAGACAATGCAAGGAGGTGAACTTGTTAATACCCTAATTAATAATCTGCCGTTCGAACTTCATTTACCAGGCTACAATTATTGCGGCCCGGGAACAAAACTCCAGAAACGTTTACTACGAGGTGACCGAGGTGTAAATAAGCTAGACGAAGCTTGCATGCATCACGACATTGCATATGCAAACCATACAGACTTACCCAATCGTCACAAAGCTGATTTACAACTACTTAATATGGCTAAACAAAGACTTAAATCGAACGATGCAGGGAAAGGTGAAAAACTTAGTTCGTGGTTAGTGAGCAAAGTTATGAAAGCCAAACTGAAATCTGGTGCCGGCGTTAAAACGTTTAAAAGTTTCGTATCAAAAATAAGAGCGAGGATAAAGAAACTGAAACCAAAGGACAGTAAAACTTTAATTAACGCTGCTTACTCAGCAGCAATAAAAATATTTCCTAACATTCAGAAAATTCGAGTACCACGAGTGATACCCTTACCGAAGACTGGAGGTATTCTACCCTTAATCCCGATTTTTGCGGGCTTATCAGCATTAGGAACTTTAGCTGGTGGTGCGGCTGGTATTGCAAAAACTGTTAACGATTACAAAGCTGGTCAGCAAAATTTACTAGAAACACAACGACATAATAGGGCTATGGAGTCTTTAAAGTTAGGGCAGGGTTTATACATTAAGTCACATAAAAATGGAAAAGGTTTATTCGTGAAATCTTCAAAAAACTGAAAAATAAGCTACCTAATCGTCCTCTAACTAATGTAGACATCCAAAGGTATGCACGCGACATCCCTCACTTTCGAGGAGTGTACATGAGGGATCAATTACCAAGAACGCCAAATCCGATTGAATGTGGTATCGTTAACTTGGACGATTATAAGAACGAAGGGACGCATTGGGTAGCTTATGTAAAAGTAGGCAATTATTGTGAATATTTTGATAGCTTTGGAAATTTGAAGCCTCCAATGGAATTAATACGATATTTTAAGAATTGTAATGTTTTTTATAATTATACAAGATATCAGAAATTCAACACTGTAAATTGTGGACACTTATGTTTAGAATATCTGTGGACTTTTTGGAATAAAAACATATAAAATTTATGATTTTCTTTTATTTCAATCATTTGCAAGATGTCACTCACATTATCGATAACTGGAAACTCGTCGACTTTATCAACTTACTATCCCAACACGTTGCAACTATATGAACAGTATGAGTGTGCCTTATTGCATTTCGCAACATTTAATTCGATTCCAAACATTGACAAAACGAATAATAAATTCTATAATGGTTCTAACGAAGTTATTGAAATACCGGAGGGCACCTATGAATTGCAAGATATTAATAATTATTTAAAATCTGAAATGAAAGATGCCTCAATCAAACTACAGTGCAATAACAATACTTTAAAAGCTGCTGTATATTGTACAAAGGACATAAATTTTAATAAAGAAGGTACTTTCAGGAATTTATTAGGGTTTAATAAACAAATCTTGAAAGCAAATAAATGGCATGAGTCACAGTTGCCGGTCAACATTTTACCTACAACTGTGATCAGGATCGAATGTGATATTGTAAGCGGCTCGTACACAAACGGAGAACCGAGTCACATTATCCACGAATTTGCACTCAACGTTCCTCCCGGATATAGGATTATAGAAATTCCGAAAAACGCGATATACTTTCCAATCAACCAAAACAACATTAGCTGCATACATATCAGGCTGTTAGATATAAATAACCGCTTAATAAACTTGCGCGGTGAAGAAGTGCAGCTGTATTTGCATCTCAGAAGAAAAAAATGATCGACTACAATAAATATGTGCATCAGCAAATCAAAAATATCAGTTCCACTCAAGCTTCCAACCATATATGAGCTCGCCCTAAGAAGAAAATAAAATTAACTAAAGACAACAAGGCATTTCTCAAAGCGATCGGTTTGCTAAAATGAATATCTTAGACGTTTTATCCGCTCCGACTTACGACAACACCGTTGAAGGAATCGAATTTCACTCTTACAAGCCCTACGTAACTAGTTTCAATAGGAACGATGAAATTCGTATACCCATTAATCAACAAGACTTGTATATACTTCCGTCAGCTAGTACCTTGTATTTGGAAGGGACTGTTATCGTAAGCAAAAAGGATATGAAAGAGAAAGCCACTAGTGTTAATTTTACGAATAATGCTCTACTTTACCTGTTCCAAGATATAAGATACCGAGCTAAATGGAGTGGAAATTGATAGAATAAAAAATGCTGGCATAACTACCACCATGAAATCGTTAATATCAATGAGTGAAAGTGAATCAAAGATATCTAATGCATGGGGCTGGAATATCGATGGCATAAAAAATATAAATGGGGGTAGTTTTTCCGCGTCTATACCGCTCAGTAGCATCATCGGTTTCGCTGAAGATTTCAAGAAAGTCGTGATAAATTGTAGGCACGAACTGATATTGCTACGAAGTAATACTAACCTGAATGCGGTCAAACTTAACACCGGTGAATTTGTAGAAGACGTTCAAATAAATAAAATCATCTGGCGTGTACCGCATGTTAAAGTGTCCGACAAAGAGAAAATAAGTTTACTCAAACTGTTAGAAAAAGATCGACCACTCCAGATGATATTCAGAAATTGGGATCTGTACGAATATCCAGCTTTACCTAAAACTACAAAACATACCTGGTCCATCAAAACTTCCTCGCAAATAGAGAAACCTAGATACATAATTATGGGCCTACAAACAAATAGAAAAAACAATTCAAGTTCTGATATGTCTCAGCTCGATCACTGCCATGTTCGTGACGTTAGAGTATACCTAAATTCAACTTACTTCCCCTATGAAAACCTAAATGTCAGTTTCGCGAATAACAGAATCGCTTTATTATACGAGCAATACATTCGATTTCAACAGTCTTATTACGGACGTCGCCCGGAACCCTTATTAAGTGAAAAACAATTTAATTATTTGGCGCCGCTCTTTATCATAGATTGCTCTAGACAAGCCGATAATGTAAAGACAGGTCCTATTGTGGATGTACGAGTGGAAATAGAGAGTGATTCGGACATACCAGATCAAACTTCTGCATATTGTCTTTTATTGAACGACTGCATAATTGAGTATAAGCCTCTAAGTAATACTGTGAGAAAAATATCATGAATCCGAATACTATCATATTAGATGTTCAAGGGTTTAAAGACCTGTACAATAATTTTATAATAAAAGAATTAGCTTTTGCTAGTCGTGATTATAGTCAAACATTTTTAATAAAGCCACCATACTTGTTTAAATACTTAACAAGTGATGAAAAGAAGCAGGTTAAATGGTTGGAAAGAAATAGGGGGATTTATTGGAATGAAGGATATATTGACTACAGAGAATTTCGACGTATAATCGTTCCATATCTAGAAAATAAGGAAATCATTGTAAATGGTTTGGAGAAGGTGAATTGGATAAAGGATCTTTGTATGAATTGTAAAGTATTAGACCTTGGTAAAGAACAATGTCCTAATTTCTCTGTTTTGCATAAAAAATACTGTGAAGGAAGATCTAATTTTAATTGTAATAGACATCTGAAGCATTGTGCGCTTAAAAATGTGCTTTGTTTAAGGAAGTATTTAGAATGGGCATAAAATGTATGCACTAATGTGTGTAATGTAGATAATTAGTTTTTAGGCTTGTTAAATAAAAATCAAAATAAGTTATACATGCTTTTATTTTGCTAAACACTCCCCACACTTCTCCAAATAACTTAACACTACACGCAATTGAATAGAAATATCTTAATAAAATTATAAATATTAGTTTAAACAAACGATTATTAAAAGTCAGTATCTATTAAAGATTTCGATATTTTCTTAACTAAAGACTCAGTTTCGTCCATAACACTGTCGATAGCATCTTGAACAATATATTGTGCGTTTATAATAACGTTCTCACTGTCACTATCACTGTCTATGGTTTGAGGATTGTTATTACATAGATCTATGACTGAAATTTTTATTAATTTAATCCCTCTTCGCTGTAGTCGACTCATCACGTAGGATTTGGTTGGTTTTAGTTTTTTCGACTTGTCCCTGCATCGTTGTTTTGGTTTTTTATCTTTCGTGACTGGTTTGCTGTGCTCGGGTTCGCTGCGGCACATCTCAGAGAATCCTTCGTAAGGATCCTGGGCATACTGGCTGAACATGATCTCGGATTCAGACATCTGAAACAAAATATAAATCAATTATACTACTATTCCTTTAGTATAGCGCTCTAAAGCGTTATAATTGGGTTTTCTATCGAGTTCACTATATTCCTTTATTATATTGATTATTAACACTACCGCGATCACAATTGTTAGTTACAAAAAAAATTATACTCACCGACATGATTACTTTTGCTGAAGGTTAAAAAAATATATGAAACAGGTGTTCACGATGAATAATATTTCGTTAATGATTGCAAAATAATTAAATACCGTATAATTCATTACATGTCATCTAAGCATTTGTGTCTCCATGCTAAGGCCAATGAACTGCAACGTAAACAATAATTATACAATGAAGAATAGTGCCTTGTAAGCGTGTTACTTAATCGTAAACGTTAGTTATTCAAAAATCAACCTTACGATGCAAGGTATCTAGGTGCATAGTGCAACTGAAATCATTGCAATCGGTATTTACTTCATTTACCGATTGAAAAAAGAGTGTAATTATATTTTAAAATAAATAGAATTTCATAAATGAAACAAGTCAATGGTTACAATAATTCAAATTTTATTTAATTTTTGTAAAATAGTTATTAACATTTATTATTTTCTAAAACTAAACTTATTACATGAGTAGGCTTAGATAATTACGTAACACTAAACTTAAATTACGATCAGAGTAATTCATTCTTAAAAATAAACGCATGACCCCAGGCTCGAGTTGAAATTTGATCTACAGATATCGATCGTTTGTCATCATTTCTAGATAAAGCAATTTTGTTGACAGTACGAGTAAATATTTCGTGTTTTATCGATTTAAACATATAATTTTTTCTCCGGATTACTCCGCCATTAAATAAAATGGTTTCATAGTCTGATAAGTTTAAATCCCTGACCACGCTTGCTTTCACCCCTTTTGCTTTTTTAATAATATTATTAGGGGTTTTTATAGAGTAAAGTTTCGATCTCAAGCCAACAAAATCAGATATATATTTTCCTCCCATTTCATCTTTAAAGAGACCGGGTACCTTTTTATTTTTTAGCGGTATCTGTAATTCATTTGCGGCTTCATAGTTACTGCTGTCAAAATATTGTAAAAAATTATATTTCAAATCATGGTAAAAATCGTTAGTGTCTATTTTATAAACAAAGGAATCGGTATCTGTGTAACATAGCTGCACTCGATCTTTATAAAAAGGCTTTACAATATCGTAATGAAAGTAATACATGTGTGCTTTTGAAAGTTCCAACACAGTGAAACCTATGTAGATAGGCTTATCTAAAATAATTTGGTCAGGTTTCATTTGTATCGCAACTAAGTTTTCAGATAAAATAGATGCACTGTGGAAATAGGGGTTGGATATAAGTTTCTCAGCGGATATAAATTTCTTAGTTCGATTGGACTGGTCGCACCATTGATTAACTAAATGCACGGTTACTCTATTTTCAGTATTTTCTAATGTCTTTCCAAAAACACTGTTATTTAATAACTTAAAAAATTCTTGTTCGAAGGAACTTTTTGCTTTTTGTCTTAATTGAGTATTTAACTCTATGTATTGTTTTAAATATGGAGCCTGTCTAAAAGTAATAGCTCTATGAATTTTACGTAAAATTAAACCATGTTCCAAACATTTTTTTAAATGTACGTAATGAATCACATAGTTGTACTTATTATACAAATTTGCTATTAGTTTCTTGGTTTTACCTCCCGGGGGTACACATTTTTCAGGACAAAATGGTAAGTCATTATGATGATTATGTAAATTTTCGGGATACAATAGATCGACTTCTAATATGAAGCCCCATTTTGCGTTATCTTCTATAGCGGTAACATCAAAATTAGCTAATTCGTTATCACCTAAAAATCTGAAACTAGAGTATGGTAAATACTGACACATGCTGAAACCGTAAAGATTATTACAATCTAAGTATACTATGAAACTCTCAGGTTGTGATGGGTTATATTCAGGCATGTACTTGTGATTAGCTCTAGCATGCCGATGGGAACACATGCACAAACCACCGCGTATACCGCTTTGTATCATTCTGACGATAGCTAAGTCCGACACTAGCTCTAACTGAACGCCTGTTTTTAGCAACATTGCATCGAAAGATAAACTGGGTGCAGTAATGTAAAACGCGGGGTCAAGACTGTAATATTGTTTACAGGTTTTCCGAAAATTTTGGAATATGTCTGTTAACAAAAGCACATCCGTTTTTAAGTATAGATCCGTATACTCGCCTAGGTTATTAATATTGAATTCAGCCCAAACAGCCTGCGCGTGATTATAATCTTCATCACTAATGACTTCGTTAGTCAAAGAATTATAAAAATTATCCTTAGACGGCAAAAATATTTGATCGTAACATCCCCAAGTGGTCATGTAATCATATGGATAAACACCTTTTCTTCTCAATAAATTAAACTGTCTTTCTTTAGAAAAATGAGACCGTAGATTAACGAAATCTTCCACCTGCAATGTTTTAGCGAGCTTGTCTAAACTTGTTCCCAAAAAGTTGAAGGAATCTAGAAACCTTATACAAATGTACTCGTTATCGGCAATAGGAATAAATTTAGTAAATGCTACATATTTTTCTTTAGTCTTAGGGATTATTTTAATTGAACCTGGAATTTCACCTAACTTTTTTATAAATAAATGACTATCGTATCCGGATAAATTGTGAAAAAATATTGGAATAAATTTCGGTACTTTATGCTGTAAATTACAGTGTCGATGTGCTGCACCTCGATATAGACCTGTAATATGACAATGATCTCTTACTTTATCGGTTAAGAGTAAATTGTCGCAAATATGACACTTAACGGCACGTTTAAAATCACGAGAATTTTCATCAGTGAATATCATAGGCTCGCTTTTGGATATAATTTTATGTATTTGTTTTACGTCCTCAGTAAGAAAATGTATAAATTTCGAAACACAATCATTACCTCGATAACTTCTATAGCCCTCAACGGTGGCATTTTTATTTGATGACACGACATTGTAAGCGAATGCCGCTGGCACGTGGCGTTTTAAGTATGACGTGTTAGCGGTGTTGAATTCAGCGCCGGAAATTGGTTCAAGTAACGTTTCAAAGTCGGCATATATGACGAATGGAATATTTTGTTTTCTATCATAATTTTTAAATTTTAAAAATGACCCTTTTTCCGGTAAAACAGTGACAATCCCCCCACACAAGTGGGATTCAATTTGACTAAGCGTTGGAAAAAACAATAAACATGTTTCACAGAAATATAGTTTACCATGATGTTTGGTCATCTGATTTCTAACTAAACGAGATAAATCTTTGATGAGACAGTAATGAGAATTATTATTATTTTCTAAAAACAGTAGATGGATACTTTTATTAGACTTGTCATTCAAAGTTGTATACAATGGCCCAATAATTGTTTTCTCATTTTTTAAACCATATACAAATATATTGAGAGAAGGATTATTTCTCTCAAAGATAGCTATGTCCGAGAATGTAATTGGAAATGTTAAATTATTAACATTCAAAACTTCCTGAAAGTATGGATAAGACGAAATCCTATCGGGATGTCTGTTTGTGGGGTACAATGCCACCACAACACACCACAAAAAGCAATACTCATCATTGTTTCGAATATTCAAACAAGCTCTTTTAGCCTTTATGAATTTCGGCAAAGTTAAACATTTAGATCCGCTGAGTGGTTGATATTTATTAATATTTAATTCTAAATGTGAATTACTTAAAAATGTCCAACCACTATCTCTTTCCTCAAATTCTTCAATTTTTTTTAGTAGTACAGTAACAGCTGATTTGTAAGTAGAATCAAAATCGTAATTAATTAGTGTAATAAAATTTTTTGTTCGGAATGATTTTATTTCTTGTTGATCATTTTTAAACATAAGAAAGGAAGCAAACAGTTCGAAGTTTATTTTGACAGAGGTGTGTTTCTGTATTGAACTATCTATTAAATGTTTAATTTGTGGACTAATACTATTGAGGAACATTTCAGGAAAACTATGTATTTGTTCGCCTGTCGCTGTGATTTTATAACTTTTGATTCGTTCTTTAAAAGAAGAATTAATAATTGCCACATTATCATAAATAGGAGTTGAACTATTGTTTTTATGTACATTGCTACGTAAATGACCAGACCATCGGCGATTATCTACAAATACTTTGCAATCAGAACAGTGAGGCATTATGTTATTGTTGAAATCACTAACAAAAAGGAACACTAACAATTTCAATAAAATTAGATTAGATAATACTTACAACTATTATTCACGATCTTAGGTATACCAGTAACAAAATATTTTATATAGGTAATTAGTACAACTTGATCAGGACTATTTTATGTTCGTTCCAAGATCCCTTGTGTAATTTCTTCTCAGGTAAGTCGGTAATTATGTTTAGGCAGATTGTTTCTGAAATAATAAAAAATTGGATGCATTAGACACATAATCTAATTACATAGATAATAGTATAATCTAGAGAGAAAAATATAGATAATAATTACCTGCAAAATGTAAAATGATTTATACATAGGAATGTGTATCTACGTGATCCAAATATGGAGATATATTTCAGGTAATTAAATAATTCTTCACAGACCAGTCGGTAATTAATATTTTGTTTAGGCAGAATGTATCTGAAATAAAAAAAAATGATTATTAGGTACCGATAAAGAATCAGACATATAATTGTAAATTCTTGGGTTGAAAAAGAGTCATACTATTATGTTAATTGAAATTAAAAAAATATATTTGATAATTACCTGTACAATATGAAATGATCTGCTTTATCCAAACAGGTGTATTTCTGGCCCCCCACGATATAGCAAAATGTCAAGCATAGGTAATAAATTAATTTTATAGGTATGTCGGAGTTGGTTGTCAAATACAAATTGTGGGTAGTCCGCGTAATTTGCTATTCTTTGTTTTTATTATCATTAATTTACGTGAGTTTTCTATCAGATAGTGTGTAATAAATCGGAACATAATTTATTGAGTACTTGGTGTACTCACTAATTCATTTTTGGAAACTTATTTCGTTAATTGTAACCGGTAGGTTTGTTCAAAACAATAAATGACATGTCACTTTAAATTTTGAAATGATTTACGTAGTAAATTTACCATTTGTTTATTTACGATAATTATTCTAATATTATTTGATCACTTCATAATGTAAGTCTTATTTTGTTTAGAATACTTTAGTGTTTTGTATCAAGTAAACACGTGGCGTACTTCCGCGCGCCATCGGACAGAGTAATCGTGGATGTTATGGCGGGACATTGTCCTATAAAAGAGCTTGCACTCAGTGAGCAAGGTAGTCTATCTTCGGATTAGACTCAATACAGAGCCCCTGCTCCCGACAAAACTGTCGGTTTACCTGGTACAGCGCTGCTGTATATTCACATAGCTGTATTGACTAGCTGATAGCGAAAGATACACTTTGTATTTGGGTGGCTTAGGCCTCTACACGAACTGTAACCTTAATGGTTTGTTCGTTGAACTGTATTGTTATTACCTACTTTATCTTGTAACCGTTTTATTGAAGTTCTTCTACAGAACCGTTTTACAGACAGACAGACAGACAGACAGACAGACAGACAGACAGACAGACAGACAGACAGACAGACAGACAGACAGACAGACAGACAGACAGACAGACAGACAGACAGACAGACAGACAGACAGACAGACAGACAGACAGACAGACAGACAGACAGACAGACAGACAGACAGACAGACAGACAGACAGACAGACAGACAGACAGACAGACAGACAGACAGACAGACAGACAGACAGACAGACAGACAGACAGACAGACAGACAGACAGACAGACAGACAGACAGACAGACAGACAGACAGACAGACAGACAGACAGACAGACAGACAGACAGACAGACAGACAGA
Organism: Aporophyla lueneburgensis; assembly: GCA_932294355.1. Lineage (NCBI taxonomy): Eukaryota > Metazoa > Arthropoda > Insecta > Lepidoptera > Noctuidae > Aporophyla > Aporophyla lueneburgensis. The sequence goes on along the minus strand of OW028762.1, from coordinate 6,613,012 downwards.
CAGACAGACAGACAGACAGACAGACAGACAGACAGACAGACAGACAGACAGACAGACAGACAGACAGACAGACAGACAGACAGACAGACAGACAGACAGACAGACAGACAGACAGACAGACAGACAGACAGACAGACAGACAGACAGACAGACAGACAGACAGACAGACAGACAGACAGACAGACAGACAGACAGACAGACAGACAGACAGACAGACAGACAGACAGACAGACAGACAGACAGACAGACAGACAGACAGACAGACAGACAGACAGACAGACAGACAGACAGACAGACAGACAGACAGACAGACAGACAGACAGACAGACAGACAGACAGACAGACAGACAGACAGACAGACAGACAGACAGACAGACAGACAGACAGACAGACAGACAGACAGACAGACAGACAGACAGACAGACAGACAGACAGACAGACAGACAGACAGACAGACAGACAGACAGACAGACAGACAGACAGACAGACAGACAGACAGACAGACAGACAGACAGACAGACAGACAGACAGACAGACAGACAGACAGACAGACAGACAGACAGACAGACAGACAGACAGACAGACAGACAGACAGACAGACAGACAGACAGACAGACAGACAGACAGACAGACAGACAGACAGACAGACAGACAGACAGACAGACAGACAGACAGACAGACAGACAGACAGACAGACAGACAGACAGACAGACAGACAGACAGACAGACAGACAGACAGACAGACAGACAGACAGACAGACAGACAGACAGACAGACAGACAGACAGACAGACAGACAGACAGACAGACAGACAGACAGACAGACAGACAGACAGACAGACAGACAGACAGACAGACAGACAGACAGACAGACAGACAGACAGACAGACAGACAGACAGACAGACAGACAGACAGACAGACAGACAGACAGACAGACAGACAGACAGACAGACAGACAGACAGACAGACAGACAGACAGACAGACAGACAGACAGACAGACAGACAGACAGACAGACAGACAGACAGACAGACAGACAGACAGACAGACAGACAGACAGACAGACAGACAGACAGACAGACAGACAGACAGACAGACAGACAGACAGACAGACAGACAGACAGACAGACAGACAGACAGACAGACAGACAGACAGACAGACAGACAGACAGACAGACAGACAGACAGACAGACAGACAGACAGACAGACAGACAGACAGACAGACAGACAGACAGACAGACAGACAGACAGACAGACAGACAGACAGACAGACAGACAGACAGACAGACAGACAGACAGACAGACAGACAGACAGACAGACAGACAGACAGACAGACAGACAGACAGACAGACAGACAGACAGACAGACAGACAGACAGACAGACAGACAGACAGACAGACAGACAGACAGACAGACAGACAGACAGACAGACAGACAGACAGACAGACAGACAGACAGACAGACAGACAGACAGACAGACAGACAGACAGACAGACAGACAGACAGACAGACAGACAGACAGACAGACAGACAGACAGACAGACAGACAGACAGACAGACAGACAGACAGACAGACAGACAGACAGACAGACAGACAGACAGACAGACAGACAGACAGACAGACAGACAGACAGACAGACAGACAGACAGACAGACAGACAGACAGACAGACAGACAGACAGACAGACAGACAGACAGACAGACAGACAGACAGACAGACAGACAGACAGACAGACAGACAGACAGACAGACAGACAGACAGACAGACAGACAGACAGACAGACAGACAGACAGACAGACAGACAGACAGACAGACAGACAGACAGACAGACAGACAGACAGACAGACAGACAGACAGACAGACAGACAGACAGACAGACAGACAGACAGACAGACAGACAGACAGACAGACAGACAGACAGACAGACAGACAGACAGACAGACAGACAGACAGACAGACAGACAGACAGACAGACAGACAGACAGACAGACAGACAGACAGACAGACAGACAGACAGACAGACAGACAGACAGACAGACAGACAGACAGACAGACAGACAGACAGACAGACAGACAGACAGACAGACAGACAGACAGACAGACAGACAGACAGACAGACAGACAGACAGACAGACAGACAGACAGACAGACAGACAGACAGACAGACAGACAGACAGACAGACAGACAGACAGACAGACAGACAGACAGACAGACAGACAGACAGACAGACAGACAGACAGACAGACAGACAGACAGACAGACAGACAGACAGACAGACAGACAGACAGACAGACAGACAGACAGACAGACAGACAGACAGACAGACAGACAGACAGACAGACAGACAGACAGACAGACAGACAGACAGACAGACAGACAGACAGACAGACAGACAGACAGACAGACAGACAGACAGACAGACAGACAGACAGACAGACAGACAGACAGACAGACAGACAGACAGACAGACAGACAGACAGACAGACAGACAGACAGACAGACAGACAGACAGACAGACAGACAGACAGACAGACAGACAGACAGACAGACAGACAGACAGACAGACAGACAGACAGACAGACAGACAGACAGACAGACAGACAGACAGACAGACAGACAGACAGACAGACAGACAGACAGACAGACAGACAGACAGACAGACAGACAGACAGACAGACAGACAGACAGACAGACAGACAGACAGACAGACAGACAGACAGACAGACAGACAGACAGACAGACAGACAGACAGACAGACAGACAGACAGACAGACAGACAGACAGACAGACAGACAGACAGACAGACAGACAGACAGACAGACAGACAGACAGACAGACAGACAGACAGACAGACAGACAGACAGACAGACAGACAGACAGACAGACAGACAGACAGACAGACAGACAGACAGACAGACAGACAGACAGACAGACAGACAGACAGACAGACAGACAGACAGACAGACAGACAGACAGACAGACAGACAGACAGACAGACAGACAGACAGACAGACAGACAGACAGACAGACAGACAGACAGACAGACAGACAGACAGACAGACAGACAGACAGACAGACAGACAGACAGACAGACAGACAGACAGACAGACAGACAGACAGACAGACAGACAGACAGACAGACAGACAGACAGACAGACAGACAGACAGACAGACAGACAGACAGACAGACAGACAGACAGACAGACAGACAGACAGACAGACAGACAGACAGACAGACAGACAGACAGACAGACAGACAGACAGACAGACAGACAGACAGACAGACAGACAGACAGACAGACAGACAGACAGACAGACAGACAGACAGACAGACAGACAGACAGACAGACAGACAGACAGACAGACAGACAGACAGACAGACAGACAGACAGACAGACAGACAGACAGACAGACAGACAGACAGACAGACAGACAGACAGACAGACAGACAGACAGACAGACAGACAGACAGACAGACAGACAGACAGACAGACAGACAGACAGACAGACAGACAGACAGACAGACAGACAGACAGACAGACAGACAGACAGACAGACAGACAGACAGACAGACAGACAGACAGACAGACAGACAGACAGACAGACAGACAGACAGACAGACAGACAGACAGACAGACAGACAGACAGACAGACAGACAGACAGACAGACAGACAGACAGACAGACAGACAGACAGACAGACAGACAGACAGACAGACAGACAGACAGACAGACAGACAGACAGACAGACAGACAGACAGACAGACAGACAGACAGACAGACAGACAGACAGACAGACAGACAGACAGACAGACAGACAGACAGACAGACAGACAGACAGACAGACAGACAGACAGACAGACAGACAGACAGACAGACAGACAGACAGACAGACAGACAGACAGACAGACAGACAGACAGACAGACAGACAGACAGACAGACAGACAGACAGACAGACAGACAGACAGACAGACAGACAGACAGACAGACAGACAGACAGACAGACAGACAGACAGACAGACAGACAGACAGACAGACAGACAGACAGACAGACAGACAGACAGACAGACAGACAGACAGACAGACAGACAGACAGACAGACAGACAGACAGACAGACAGACAGACAGACAGACAGACAGACAGACAGACAGACAGACAGACAGACAGACAGACAGACAGACAGACAGACAGACAGACAGACAGACAGACAGACAGACAGACAGACAGACAGACAGACAGACAGACAGACAGACAGACAGACAGACAGACAGACAGACAGACAGACAGACAGACAGACAGACAGACAGACAGACAGACAGACAGACAGACAGACAGACAGACAGACAGACAGACAGACAGACAGACAGACAGACAGACAGACAGACAGACAGACAGACAGACAGACAGACAGACAGACAGACAGACAGACAGACAGACAGACAGACAGACAGACAGACAGACAGACAGACAGACAGACAGACAGACAGACAGACAGACAGACAGACAGACAGACAGACAGACAGACAGACAGACAGACAGACAGACAGACAGACAGACAGACAGACAGACAGACAGACAGACAGACAGACAGACAGACAGACAGACAGACAGACAGACAGACAGACAGACAGACAGACAGACAGACAGACAGACAGACAGACAGACAGACAGACAGACAGACAGACAGACAGACAGACAGACAGACAGACAGACAGACAGACAGACAGACAGACAGACAGACAGACAGACAGACAGACAGACAGACAGACAGACAGACAGACAGACAGACAGACAGACAGACAGACAGACAGACAGACAGACAGACAGACAGACAGACAGACAGACAGACAGACAGACAGACAGACAGACAGACAGACAGACAGACAGACAGACAGACAGACAGACAGACAGACAGACAGACAGACAGACAGACAGACAGACAGACAGACAGACAGACAGACAGACAGACAGACAGACAGACAGACAGACAGACAGACAGACAGACAGACAGACAGACAGACAGACAGACAGACAGACAGACAGACAGACAGACAGACAGACAGACAGACAGACAGACAGACAGACAGACAGACAGACAGACAGACAGACAGACAGACAGACAGACAGACAGACAGACAGACAGACAGACAGACAGACAGACAGACAGACAGACAGACAGACAGACAGACAGACAGACAGACAGACAGACAGACAGACAGACAGACAGACAGACAGACAGACAGACAGACAGACAGACAGACAGACAGACAGACAGACAGACAGACAGACAGACAGACAGACAGACAGACAGACAGACAGACAGACAGACAGACAGACAGACAGACAGACAGACAGACAGACAGACAGACAGACAGACAGACAGACAGACAGACAGACAGACAGACAGACAGACAGACAGACAGACAGACAGACAGACAGACAGACAGACAGACAGACAGACAGACAGACAGACAGACAGACAGACAGACAGACAGACAGACAGACAGACAGACAGACAGACAGACAGACAGACAGACAGACAGACAGACAGACAGACAGACAGACAGACAGACAGACAGACAGACAGACAGACAGACAGACAGACAGACAGACAGACAGACAGACAGACAGACAGACAGACAGACAGACAGACAGACAGACAGACAGACAGACAGACAGACAGACAGACAGACAGACAGACAGACAGACAGACAGACAGACAGACAGACAGACAGACAGACAGACAGACAGACAGACAGACAGACAGACAGACAGACAGACAGACAGACAGACAGACAGACAGACAGACAGACAGACAGACAGACAGACAGACAGACAGACAGACAGACAGACAGACAGACAGACAGACAGACAGACAGACAGACAGACAGACAGACAGACAGACAGACAGACAGACAGACAGACAGACAGACAGACAGACAGACAGACAGACAGACAGACAGACAGACAGACAGACAGACAGACAGACAGACAGACAGACAGACAGACAGACAGACAGACAGACAGACAGACAGACAGACAGACAGACAGACAGACAGACAGACAGACAGACAGACAGACAGACAGACAGACAGACAGACAGACAGACAGACAGACAGACAGACAGACAGACAGACAGACAGACAGACAGACAGACAGACAGACAGACAGACAGACAGACAGACAGACAGACAGACAGACAGACAGACAGACAGACAGACAGACAGACAGACAGACAGACAGACAGACAGACAGACAGACAGACAGACAGACAGACAGACAGACAGACAGACAGACAGACAGACAGACAGACAGACAGACAGACAGACAGACAGACAGACAGACAGACAGACAGACAGACAGACAGACAGACAGACAGACAGACAGACAGACAGACAGACAGACAGACAGACAGACAGACAGACAGACAGACAGACAGACAGACAGACAGACAGACAGACAGACAGACAGACAGACAGACAGACAGACAGACAGACAGACAGACAGACAGACAGACAGACAGACAGACAGACAGACAGACAGACAGACAGACAGACAGACAGACAGACAGACAGACAGACAGACAGACAGACAGACAGACAGACAGACAGACAGACAGACAGACAGACAGACAGACAGACAGACAGACAGACAGACAGACAGACAGACAGACAGACAGACAGACAGACAGACAGACAGACAGACAGACAGACAGACAGACAGACAGACAGACAGACAGACAGACAGACAGACAGACAGACAGACAGACAGACAGACAGACAGACAGACAGACAGACAGACAGACAGACAGACAGACAGACAGACAGACAGACAGACAGACAGACAGACAGACAGACAGACAGACAGACAGACAGACAGACAGACAGACAGACAGACAGACAGACAGACAGACAGACAGACAGACAGACAGACAGACAGACAGACAGACAGACAGACAGACAGACAGACAGACAGACAGACAGACAGACAGACAGACAGACAGACAGACAGACAGACAGACAGACAGACAGACAGACAGACAGACAGACAGACAGACAGACAGACAGACAGACAGACAGACAGACAGACAGACAGACAGACAGACAGACAGACAGACAGACAGACAGACAGACAGACAGACAGACAGACAGACAGACAGACAGACAGACAGACAGACAGACAGACAGACAGACAGACAGACAGACAGACAGACAGACAGACAGACAGACAGACAGACAGACAGACAGACAGACAGACAGACAGACAGACAGACAGACAGACAGACAGACAGACAGACAGACAGACAGACAGACAGACAGACAGACAGACAGACAGACAGACAGACAGACAGACAGACAGACAGACAGACAGACAGACAGACAGACAGACAGACAGACAGACAGACAGACAGACAGACAGACAGACAGACAGACAGACAGACAGACAGACAGACAGACAGACAGACAGACAGACAGACAGACAGACAGACAGACAGACAGACAGACAGACAGACAGACAGACAGACAGACAGACAGACAGACAGACAGACAGACAGACAGACAGACAGACAGACAGACAGACAGACAGACAGACAGACAGACAGACAGACAGACAGACAGACAGACAGACAGACAGACAGACAGACAGACAGACAGACAGACAGACAGACAGACAGACAGACAGACAGACAGACAGACAGACAGACAGACAGACAGACAGACAGACAGACAGACAGACAGACAGACAGACAGACAGACAGACAGACAGACAGACAGACAGACAGACAGACAGACAGACAGACAGACAGACAGACAGACAGACAGACAGACAGACAGACAGACAGACAGACAGACAGACAGACAGACAGACAGACAGACAGACAGACAGACAGACAGACAGACAGACAGACAGACAGACAGACAGACAGACAGACAGACAGACAGACAGACAGACAGACAGACAGACAGACAGACAGACAGACAGACAGACAGACAGACAGACAGACAGACAGACAGACAGACAGACAGACAGACAGACAGACAGACAGACAGACAGACAGACAGACAGACAGACAGACAGACAGACAGACAGACAGACAGACAGACAGACAGACAGACAGACAGACAGACAGACAGACAGACAGACAGACAGACAGACAGACAGACAGACAGACAGACAGACAGACAGACAGACAGACAGACAGACAGACAGACAGACAGACAGACAGACAGACAGACAGACAGACAGACAGACAGACAGACAGACAGACAGACAGACAGACAGACAGACAGACAGACAGACAGACAGACAGACAGACAGACAGACAGACAGACAGACAGACAGACAGACAGACAGACAGACAGACAGACAGACAGACAGACAGACAGACAGACAGACAGACAGACAGACAGACAGACAGACAGACAGACAGACAGACAGACAGACAGACAGACAGACAGACAGACAGACAGACAGACAGACAGACAGACAGACAGACAGACAGACAGACAGACAGACAGACAGACAGACAGACAGACAGACAGACAGACAGACAGACAGACAGACAGACAGACAGACAGACAGACAGACAGACAGACAGACAGACAGACAGACAGACAGACAGACAGACAGACAGACAGACAGACAGACAGACAGACAGACAGACAGACAGACAGACAGACAGACAGACAGACAGACAGACAGACAGACAGACAGACAGACAGACAGACAGACAGACAGACAGACAGACAGACAGACAGACAGACAGACAGACAGACAGACAGACAGACAGACAGACAGACAGACAGACAGACAGACAGACAGACAGACAGACAGACAGACAGACAGACAGACAGACAGACAGACAGACAGACAGACAGACAGACAGACAGACAGACAGACAGACAGACAGACAGACAGACAGACAGACAGACAGACAGACAGACAGACAGACAGACAGACAGACAGACAGACAGACAGACAGACAGACAGACAGACAGACAGACAGACAGACAGACAGACAGACAGACAGACAGACAGACAGACAGACAGACAGACAGACAGACAGACAGACAGACAGACAGACAGACAGACAGACAGACAGACAGACAGACAGACAGACAGACAGACAGACAGACAGACAGACAGACAGACAGACAGACAGACAGACAGACAGACAGACAGACAGACAGACAGACAGACAGACAGACAGACAGACAGACAGACAGACAGACAGACAGACAGACAGACAGACAGACAGACAGACAGACAGACAGACAGACAGACAGACAGACAGACAGACAGACAGACAGACAGACAGACAGACAGACAGACAGACAGACAGACAGACAGACAGACAGACAGACAGACAGACAGACACTTCGACTTCGACTTCGACTTCGACTTCGACTTCGACTTCGACTTCGACTTCGACTTCGACTTCGACTTCGACTTCGACTTCGACTTCGACTTCGACTTCGACTTCGACTTCGACTTCGACTTCGACTTCGACTTCGACTTCGACTTCGACTTCGACTTCGACTTCGACTTCGACTTCGACTTCGACTTCGACTTCGACTTCGACTTCGACTTCGACTTCGACTTCGACTTCGACTTCGACTACTAGTGCTGCCATCTGGCATGCATTGTCGGTAGACATGTTTGTTCTATGGTTTTAAAAATAAAGTTCAGTCTGTGCCATTCGTCAATGTGAATACGTTGTTTTACTTTAGGTTATGGACCACACGCTCATAAAATCGCAGTATTGAGTCGTTTTAACAAGGATTTTGCAGTAAAGCAAGTGTTAAAAGACAGTATTCAGTGCGATTTAGCTTTAATCGCCTTTACGCGGGGAGACCAAATGGCGGTCGCGCGGCTCCCGATCAACTTGCGCGGGGGGTGGAGTGCGGCGCTCAAAATTGCGGGCCTCTCCCCGGTTCTGAACCGGCGAGCCAGAAGCCCGGTGACCAACTCCATGGTACCCCCCCGTGCGCGAATCTCCATCAGAGGCTGGTCTGTCAGCGTGGTTCGCGTTAGCGCACAAAATGTCCAAATGGGACCCCCTACAAAATCTACAAGGGCGGGGGTTGGGGCAGTCCCGATGGAAGTGAGCCCCCAAACATGAAAAGCACAGGCGGCGTGCATTGGCAATTCGGCGACGGGCACTCACGTGCAATTTCAAAAAGGCCGCGCAAGTTGCCATGCCGTGCCCCGTGTCCCTACAAAACTCACAAACAGCACGACTCTGGGTGCCAGCAAAACGAGTGGCGGGGCGACTATCAACAGGCCCGCGAGCCCCAGTCCGTCCCTGGTCTCGTGGCCGGGAAAACGGCTGGCGTGACTCAGTGGCAACGCCAGAGTTATCCACAAACCGACACTCATCCTCCAAAAATTGGACGAGGTCACCAAATGAGGGGAGATGTGTGACACTATCCCCACCATACTTTTGCTCGAAACGAGCCCTCAAATCGGCAGGAAGCCGTTGCAGCACAACATGCACCAAAAGGTAAGACCAATGGTCCACCGGCAAGTCCAATCGCTTTAAAGCGTTGGTCGCTGCCACCAACGGGTTCAACAGGTCAGTACGCAATGCTGACAAACTAGTCATTACCGGTAACCCCAAAATCAATTCAATATGAACGTCAGCCAAACAACATTTATTTTGGTACCGCCGGGTGAGTAGTTCCAAAGCGGTAGGGTAGGCTGAGTCAGTCAATGACAGATGCTGTACCAAGGCTCGGGCCTCACCTTCCAGGACAGACAACAAATAGGCCAACTTTTGGGCGGGTCTGAGGTCCGAGCGTGCATCGACCAAACTTTCAAAAAGGTTTTGGAAACCAAACCAATGGTCCAAGCGACCGTCAAAGTGTGGCAGTTCCAAAATAGGCAGTCTACTCAAAAGTCCGGGACCTGAAACAACCGAGGTCTCGGGTTTGACCTGGACAGGTGTCCGGCTCTCCAATATTTCCATCTGTATGCCATTGCACAAACAAAACAATTCAAAAAATAATTAAATAACAACGTTCAGTCAATAAATAACAAGGAAATCCAACGCAAACAATCAAACTGCCAAACTGCCAGTCAACAACTCAAGAAATAACAAAATATTGGTTTCAATTCAATAGACAACAACAAACTTTCATTTCAATTTAAAACCAATGTCAACGTTCAAAAATTCAATTTCAAATTCAATTCAAAAATTCAAATTATATCCAATTCCAAAAAATGCCAATTTCAAATGTTAATTTCACATGTCAATTTTCACAAACAAAAAATGCCAATTTCAAATGTTAATTTCACATGTCAATGTTCACAAACAACCATGTCAATGGTACAAAAACTCATATTTTTTATCAATGGTACAGACTCATATTTTTTAATGTCTTCCAGACATCCAATAAACAACAGAGGTCAGCTACAATAACAAGGGGTTGTAACATAGCCCAATCCAATTAACTCTATTAGCATATGCAACCCGGCTGACCCCGGCAACATCAGTTAACCCGTCTCAAAAATTTAAAACAAATTATTCCATTAAACAATTAATGACAGTTAACAAACATTTACAGCGAATTACTACTTCCCTTTAGAGACTGCCAAGCAATTAGCTTCCTGTAAATTACCAATTTGTTGGTTATATATCTTATAACCACGCTCTTCGACTTCGACTTCGACTTCGACTTCGACTTCGACTTCGACTTCGACTTCGACTTCGACTTTGACTTCGACTTCGACTTCGACTACTAGTGCTGCCATCTGGCATGCATTGTCGGTAGACATGTTTGTTCTATGGTTTTAAAAATAAAGTTCAGTCTGTGCCATTCGTCAATGTGAATACGTTGTTTTACTTTAGGTTATGGACCACACGCTCATAAAATCGCAGTATTGAGTCGTTTTAACAAGGATTTTGCAGTAAAGCAAGTGTTAAAAGACAGTATTCAGTGCGATTTAGCTGTGAACTGACTGATCGTATTAATTATCGCAGTATATAAGTGTAGAAACTGTTCGTCAAAATGGCTGCCAACTACCTTATCAATGTACCGAAACTAAAGGGACGCGATAATTATTCGGAGTGGTGTTTCGCTGCAGAAAATTTCTTAGTTCTCGAAGGCATGAAGCATTGTATCAAGCCAGAACCGGGAAAAGAAATAGCAAGCGCGGATGACGAAAAAACTAAAGCCAAATTGATTATGACTATAGACCCATCATTGTATGTCCACGTCAAAACCGTTAAATCGTCGAAAGAATTGTGGAATAAAAACTACAGCAATTATTTGATGATAGTGGCTTTTCACGGAGAATAAGTCTGTTAAGAAATTTGATTTCAATCCGACGAGATAATTGCAGTTCGATGACGTCATATGTGACGCAGATTATCGATACAGCGCAGAAATTAAGTGGAACGGGATTTGAAATAAATGATCAATGGACAGGGTCATTGTTGTTGGCTGGATTGCCTGATCGTTTTGCTCCAATGATCATGGCAATCGAACATTCGGGCATTTCCATTACGGCAGACAATATCAAAACAAAATTATTAGACATGGAGTCGGTAGATTATCACGAGAGTGAAATGAACGGTGCTTTCGTCAGTCATTCAAATCATGCAAAGCAAAATAAGAATAATTTGTCTATGGCCAAGAAAAATTGTGATGTTGGTAGTGCTACAGTTCCGTTGAATTCAAACATCAACGCGGTGAACTGCTACCGGTGTAAACAAGTCGGCCATTACAAAAATCAGTGCATGAATAACGAAAATAATTCAGCAAATAAGAAAAATAAAGAAAGAATGCAATCAAACGCATTTAGTGCAGTATTTTTAAGTGCGAATTTCAACAAAAATGATTGGTATATTGACTCCGGGGCAAGTGTACACTTGCCCCGGAGTCAATATACCAATCATTTTATAACAGCAAACGAAAGTTGGGTTAAGAATGCCAGATATGAACAAAATAAAGGAATTGTCGTAGCTAATAGTGAGAAGATGACAGTATTATGTTCTGGCAATGTTAAAATAACGACTTCAACTGATGATTGCGAGTACGACATCGTGATAGAAGACGTACGCTGTATACCATCTCTGACTACTAACCTACTATCAGTCAGTCAGCTAATTAAAAAAGGAAACAGTGTGTCTTTCACAGATAAAGGCTGTTGTGTATACAATAAAAAGCAACAGTTAGTCGCTACAGCAGTATTGGTCAATGGGTTATACAAAGTAAACTTGGTATCCCAGGAGTATTTGGCTGCATCAGCTGTGTCAGGAGTAACATGGCATCGCAGATTAGGACATGTCAACAAGGTATACTTAAATAAAATGAAAAATGCGGTCTTGGGAATGTCATTCGATGAAAAAGTTGAAATAAGCAAGGCTTCTTGTACAACATGTTGTGAAGGTAAACAGTGTCGCTTACCATTTAAAGGCAGTGGTCAGAGAAGCAGAAACTTGCTAGATTTAGTGCACACAGACATTTGTGGCCCTATGGAGACTACATCGATAGGAGGAGCAAGGTATTTTTTGTTATTTGTCGATGATTACAGTCGTATAACATTTGTTTATTTTCTGAAGCACAAAAATGAGGCTCTGAAGTATTTCAAGATATTCAAAGCACAGGTGGAAAATCAAACAAAAAGAACAATAAAAGTGATAAGAAGCGATAATGGTTTAGAGTATTGTAATAAGGAATTTGAAAATTACCTAAACAGTGCTGGTATTATCCACCAGAAAAGCAATCCATACACTCCTGAACAAAATGGTTTATGTGAAAGATTCAATCGCACAGTCGTAGAAAAAGCGAGATGTCTACTGTTTGATGCAAACCTGGGAAAAGAGTTTTGGGGTGAGGCCACCAATACGGCAGTGTACCTGCAGAATCGAACTGTGGCTGCAGCGTTGGATAATAGAACGCCATATGAACTATGGACTGGCACAAAACCAGATATCAGTCATATTAGGATATTTGGAAGCACTGTCATGGTACATGTTGCTAAACAAAAGCGTAAGAAATGGGATAAGAAATCTGTGAAATGTATTCTTACAGGATACCCAGATAACGTTAAGGGATACAGAGTCTATAATCCAGAAACAAGGACTGTGTTTACAAGTAGAGATGTGGTCATTATTGAGCCAGAAATCAATTCTGAATGTATGATTCAAGTGCAAGACCAGAATGTTGCTTCAGTGGGGGATGAGGTTAAACCAGAACAACAAGGCCAGAAGGTAACAAGTCTTGAATCAACATCTAGTCTTGAAGATAATTCCAACAGTGAAAATGATTATTCCTATGATGATGGAAATGATAAAACATATGTTCCAAGTGATTATGAAGACGCAGAGAGTACACTTCAGTGTGAAAATGAAGATTTCATGGACAGACCCAGACGAACACGGAAACCACCAGAGAGATATGGTATGTAGAATCTTTGTACAAGCGCTGAAACCTATGACGATGGGGCAGGTTTGACACTGCATGATGCTTTAAAAAACTGTGCTTTAGAAACAGTGGATGTTGGCCATGCAAGAAGAACTACAGTGTTTCAAAGAAAATGATGCGTGGGAATTATGTGATAGTTCACAAGATGGTAGGGTTGTACAGTGTAAGTAGGTGCTTCGTAAAAAATTAGAAATAATTTGAGGACTATTGTTATACTTTTTGTGGATGATTTTTTTATTTCTTCAAATGATTGTAAAGCAACAGAATATTTGAAAAATTTATTAGCTAGCCATTTCAAACTTAAAGATTTAGGTGAAATCAGAAAGAGTTTTGGTGTCAATGTAAGTGTTAATAAATCTGAGAAAACTATCACATTGAACCAGTCTGATTATATTGATCAAGTGTTACAAAGGTTTAACATGAGTCAATGTAAACCCATTCAGACTCCTATGGAAACGTAAGTTGCATGTATCTAAGGGGGAAAACTATGTTGGAAAATTCCCATATCAGCAAGTTATTGGTTCTCTAATGTACTTAGCAGATCTAACCAGACTTGATATTACTTATACAGTAGGATTTTTGAGTCAATTTAACAATTGCTATTCTAGAGAACATTGTGCAAATGTCTTTATCTGGTTGTGTAATTTCTTGGGAAACTAAAAAAACAAACTACTGTAGCCTTGTCTAGTAGTGAGGCCGAATATATGGCTATTACAGAAGCATGTAAAGAAGCTGTTTATTTCAGAAATTTCCTATATGTAATTACACAAAATTTGTATATCATTGATTTGTTCAACGAAAGTCAGAGTGCACAAAAGCTAACTATGTATCTAATGTTTCAGAAGCATACAAAACACATAGACATTAAGTTTCACTTTTGTAGAGAATGTGCAGTAAATAAAATTGTAAATGTGAAGTATTTGCCTACAGCTGAGATGCCAGCTGATGCTGTATTCACGAAGGCTTTATGTGTTGTGAAACATTATAAGTTTTTGGATGTATTAGGTATTCAAAGATTGTAATATTTTTGTACATCCATATTGTTAGATATAGTGGGGGTGTTAAAGGTCTAATATCTACATAATATGTTACTAGTGCTGCCATCTGGCATGCATTGTCGGTAGACATGTTTGTTCTATGGTTTTAAAAATAAAGTTCAGTCTGTGCCATTCGTCAATGTGAATACGTTGTTTTACTTTAACTTCGACTTCGACTTCGACTTCGACTTCGACTTCGACTAAACTTTCTACAATCTGTCATTTTGTGTATTCTTCCGTCCATAAAACCCGTTTCTACGGTGGTCATGCTACGCATGTGTTAGATATTTCATTTTCATATTTTATAATTGTTGGGTAGATAATGACATCTATCACATTAACGAAGCATTGAACCAATATAGAAGTACCTAATTTGACTAGATAAAGTGTTTACAAAAACTGACTCGTCTTAAATAGTAAAAATAACTATGATTTTAGTACTAGAAAGAATTAATAATGATTTAATTAATATACAGGGTGATTGGAAGATGGGTGCAAAGTTTTAAGGCGAAGATAGTACAGACAATTTAGAACCATTTAAGCCATGGTTGTCTTAGACGAAGTCTTACCAAATATTTTTAACCAAATTTTTAAGTTTTTTTTTCGGAAATTCTCAAAATTTAATGTAAACTGCATAATTATGGCCAAATTGAATGATAAATGAATTAATTCATTTTTTATTTATTTAATTAAAGTAATGTGTAAGCAATCAAGCAAAACATGTTTTAGGCTTCTGTGTCATTAGACATTTTTTTTACAGATATGAAAAGGATAGTAATTACTTTATCGAGGCAGTTCCTTGGAAGAGGTTTAGTTGGTTAGTTCTAGTGCTGTTGTTGTGTGGAAAAGTTCGACCAGAGGTCACGTAAGTTAAGTAATTTGATATTATGTAACACTTATTGCTTGTTATGAAAACGTTGTTGTACCATTTATGTTGTTGCCAATATTGCGAATGTTTTAAATCATATAAAATGGAATATTCATATTCTTTCTTTGCCTAGCTATTGTAATTGTTGTGATTATGTTGATATTATTTTGAGATCTCTTGGACAATCGTCCATGAGATAGAATTAAATGTATTTAAGATAATGATAATTTATGGCAATGTAAGAAGTGTGTTGATATAATACTTTAATACTGTTTCCATGGAGTTTCTTGTCCTTCTTCTCCATGAAGACATAGTTTTGGAACGGACAACTAGCTTTCTGATTAATTACTGACAAGCCTAATTGAAATATCTAGTCTTGTCTTTCTGTGCCTTATTTAGTGAAACCCTTTCCCAACAAACCATATGCATAAGAACTTTCATACACAGTAAATAAGCCGTAACCATTCTGATACACAAATTTTGATATTAGGTATATATACATGATACTTATAGTTATATATAGATTTTGCTGTTACATGCGTTTCAGTTTTCCGAAGAACATCTGCCTAAGAAATCTAATCTAATCTAACTAGCATGTATTGTGCCACTGCACGGCCAAGGCCTCTCTTTTCTTTTTCCACAGAATTCTGTCTTTTCCTAGCGTTGGCTAGTCTTCTCGATATTTCTGCCAAAGAAAGATAGTTGTAATTTGAATATACCGATAATTTATGTTGATAGTCATATGAATAACATTGATTTCCCGGCTTCGTCCCATCTCATCCCCAGTCCCAACTTGCCCGGCCCATATACTTGTATATCTACCTACATGTATAGCTAGAAGGTGCAAAAGTACTAATGGTAAGAAAAGTGCTTGTATGGTTTGTATTTATTTTTATTCAGTCATCACTAATCACAGTTTTTATAACAATTACAGATATCTGTTAATAAATCACAGTTTGTATATATAGCGCAGGCAGATGTTCTTCGGAAAACTGAAACGCATGTAACAGCAAAATCTATATCTGTATATAACTATAAGTATCATGTATATATTCCTAATATCAAAGGCGATGTTCAGGCAGATGTTCTTCGGAAAACTGAAACGCATGTAACAGCAAAATCTATGTCTGTATATAACTATAAGTATCATGTATATATACCTAATATTTAAATTAGAAAGTAAGACAACAGAGGCAACCTCTAGCAAAAATGTTAGTATGGCAAATAATAAATCAAATGAAAGTGTAAAAGAATTTAATCGTATCAACCTGGTGCATCAAAATATTCAAGGGTTTTTGAACAAAGATTTAGAAGTAGAATTTTTCCTGAACTGTAACAATATAGATATTCTTTGTATAACAGAACATTGGCTTAAAAGCCACCAGTTCATGTTCAATTTTAGTAACCACCAGGTTGGTAGTTCGTTCAGCAGAGAAAAAGCTATATACATGGTGGCTCACTAATTTTAGTAAATAACGAGCTTAAATTTAAAGACCGTAAGGATATTGTGAGCCTCTCTGTTGAGCGGACAATTGAAATAGCCTGTATTGAATTGGAGCAGTTCATTGTATTAAGTGTGTACAGACCTCCTTCAGGATTGTATGATTGTTTTGAAAAGGTAATGGATGAAGTGTTGCACAAAATTTCTAATTCAAATAAGTTTATCATCACTTGCGGTGATTTTAATGTTAACTTGTTAGAAACTTCTGGGTTAAGTACAAAAATTATAAGTTTATTTCAGTCATACAATCTTGCTAACCAATTTTTGGAGCCCACTAGAATAACTCCCACTAGTGCTACATGCTTAGATAACATTTATACAGATTTTCAAGCCATCCACAAAGAAATTATTAATTTATTAGATTCAGATCATTGTGGTCAATTGATCACTATTCCAAATGTAAACATAAAAAAAACTAAAAAGATATCACTGTTAACCCGAAAACTGTTCATCGCTTGGAAATGTTTAAAACTAAACTTTCGAATAATCTACCACTTGTGTTGCCAAATCATGACCCTAATGGACAATATAATGATTTTTTTTAAATGTATTGCACACAATTTGATAACATATTCATTCCAAAGACTTTTTCGGTTAGTATTAACGCTTCTTTTAGTGATTGGGCCACCACTGGTATACATAAAAGTAGAAAACGACTTTATGAATTATATGATGAACGGACTTGTATAAACACTGCTGAATTTAATTTCATTTTATATTGCAGGTTACAGTAACTGTGAGCTGCGCCACGATATTTACCAGTCAAATGACAATGATCGCGTACCCTATCACCTAGCAAGAAATTCTCACAAATATGACATGTATCAGAGTTTTCAAAGTCGAGAGCATTCTCATTCGTGTAAATCATGGGAACGGTATTATTTAAAATTCTATAAACTTTTTTGGTATCTTTATAGATAGACTTCACAAATTTTGAAACACAATCCGAACCACGATACGAGACATAACGATTATAGGTTTCATCTAGAGTGCACGTAATATGATAAGCGAAAGCGATGGGCACATGTCGCTGTCTCGTAACGGTGCTCGCCTGAGTTGGGTCAGGGTCGCAGGAGTCGTACCGCTCTAGCATTGTTTCAAAATCGGCGTATATAACAAATGGCACAAATTGCTTTCTACCATAATTTTCAAACTGAATGAAAGAGCCTTTTGGTGGTAGTTCAGTAGCAACTCCTCCACAACTGTGTGAAGTAAGATTATCACAACTATCAAAGAACATTAAACAAACATCACAAAAGTATAATTTACTGTGGTGCTTTGTTATTTGATTTTTAACAAGACGCGGTAAATCCGTAATGAGACAATAATGTGATAAATCATCTTTTTCTAAGTAAAGTAAATGAATCACTTTTTCCTTCAAAAATTTTGGTTTATAAAGCGGTCCAGTCACGGTATTATTTTTTAAGCCATAAATATATATACAAATATCGGGATTATTTAATTCGAATCGAGCAATATCTGAGAAACTCAATGGAAATTGAATGTCTTTTATGTTTAACACACTTTGAAAATTGGGGTAAGACGATACTCTTTCAGGATGAGTTTTTGCTGGATATAAAGCAGCAACAACTGACCATAAAAAGCAATAATTATCTTTATTGCGAATATGAATACATGCTTTTTTTGATTTAACTACGGTCGGCAACTCGATAAAGCTTGAGCCGCGTAAAGGTTGATATTTGTTAACATTAACTTCCAAATGCGAACTGTTTAAAAATGTCCAGCCACTGTCACGATCTTGAAATTCTTCTAATTTTTTTTTCAACGTGTTTCTAACCTGAGATGTCAATAAATCATATTCATAATTCTGATGTACCACATAATTCTTTGTAGCAAATGATTTCATCTCCTGACTATCATTTTTAACCATCAAAAACAAAGCAAAATATTCAAAATTAATTTTTAGACATACATGATCTTTCAGAGATTTGTTGATTAATGTTTTGATTTTTTCTTGATTATTACTCAAAAACGAATCTAAAGAATAATTTTCACTAGTGTCAATAATTCTATAAGAAGCTATACGATTTCGGAATGCAGAATTAATTAATTCAACACCTTCGCAAACGTATGAAATATTTTTATTTTTATGATTGGTACTGCGTAGATGACCTGTCCAGTGACTGCGCTCAACAGATGTGTTACAAACAGTGCAGAAAGGCATTCTAACGTAATTAATTACCGGCTAAGTTAAAAATAAAGATTTATTTAGGATGTCCTAAATATTAATTTTAAATTAATTACCTAAGTGCATTTAAAATGTATCTTAGCACTATAATATACAGCCTCTGAGTCTTTGATCAACTCCTAAGCCTTGAACAAGAATTTAAGACATTCTACCTACTAAGTTTAAAAATAAACATTAATTTTAGGTGACCCAATTTAAAATTTATCTTATCACTATAATATACAGGCTCTGAGTCATTGAACAACTCATGAGCCTTATGCATGAATTTTTGTAGTGAGTTCCACTGTGAGCTACCTTTCTCCAGTTGAAGTTTCAAAGCAACTTCTGCCTTCTTCCAACGCTCCTCAGGAGCAATGGAGATGATATTTTCTTTATGGAATACCTTCAGTTCCACAAAAAAGGCACCGCTTAGATCTGCTGTCCGTCGTACCTTCCCGTTGGCTACGCGGGACAGCAAGGATGATCCTAACTTCGACTTCGGAGGAAGGCCACCAAAGTCTTCCAAACCGAAAAGGTCGGTGCTCCCCGGTTTCTGGTCACTGTAAACAATTAAAAATTTTATTTTAATAATCTAGAAGAAACACTTTTCTAGATACAAACTATGTTGCATGATAAAATAAGTAAGTATATATTTACTTAAAATTATTGTTACAAATAAAAGTTCTCTATTGAGATCTATGTTATAATATAATAAGTGAGACTAATGAAAAGGGATAAGTCAGATAAAGAGTATTGATAAACTACCTTGATCCTGATTCTACGACCGACGAAGCTTTGCGCTTTGTAGTTTTTTTCGTAGGCAGGGTCCTTCTCGACACGACCTTTGTATCAGTTGCCGGGCTCTTTATGTAGTCAGACATACGGGAAACGTCGGAGTCAGACCTAATGTACAACAAAAAAAGTCATGTTTAATATAACAAAACAAAAACCTACAAGGTCTTTTTTGAAATACAATAAATAAGAAATCTATCAATTTATGACAGATCGATAACAGTTACATCAGCCGGCAGGCAGAAGCCAGATACGTAGCTGAGTAGCAGTCACGATGGATAAATAGGGCATGATAATTACAACAGCCGGCAGGCAAAAACCAGGTCCGTAGCTGAGCATTATAACTTCAAATTAAAAAATTAATAAGTACTCACTTACATGTTAGAAAGTCGATATTAAAGTACCACTAGTACTACTTGTCACTTTGAAGATTCCGGAGCGAATGTAATTTATTGATTGAAATTAATTCGTTTATATACACAAAAAATACAATTTCAGCACAAAAATAGATAATTTCAATTTTAAACTCTAAGTACAAGTCTTACAGTTGTATAAAAAAAATGACGTTTACGTCATATTTAACCGTATTGATTGCATATCAATTTTGCTAAATTGTAATTTGTTAATTGACACAGAATAAAAAATTACAGTAGTTTAACTTCATAGAAAACGGTCGAGATGACGCGCTTCGAAATTTCAGTGTGCACAATACGCAACAGCCTCGGAGGGTGGTAGTTACGCACATACGCGGAGGGTGCAACATTTAGTTACTTGAAATTTGACACGAAATTATCAATTGTATTATTCAGTGTTGTGTGTTTGAATTCATCAATATTGAAACCAGAAATATCATTTTTTACATTATCAACTCAGTCGGCATTTCGACGTATTCCACATTAGGCATTCGCTTAAATGGCACCTGAATGAATTTCTTTCAATGTCACTGCCGAGACATACTTCTGCTTCTTTTATTTTTACTGTGTCATAAGTATTGAGAATTGAAAAATAAAGCCGACAAAGTGAACCCGATCCCAAGTAATTTTAAGTTGCAGTTAAACTCGGAAGTTGTTATCATCATATAAAAACTAGTGCAGAGTAAGTTAGTTTACTCACTAATAACATTTTCATTCGTATTATTAAATAATCACTTACACTTGCAATGAAAGAAACCAAGAAACTGTAGGTATCGTGTAGGAATCGGAAGTACGTGACTGAGTTATGGTTTTATAGTTATCCAATTTATCAATAATAACATTAACTCTAGGATTTCAATGCTTCTCCAATGTATTTATTCATTTATTCTTTACTCTTATTATCCCTAATAACCTCAGTGTTCTCTTTTTTCAAGGTCTCTTAATTAATTTTAAATCACACTCGATAACAAGTGGTAGATGGTTCGACCAATAATTCGTGTCGTACTTGATACTCGTACAAAATATATCATTCATATAAATAAAAATATATAATCTTAGTACGTAGAAGAATGAAACACGTTAAAACTAGAAGCGATTACAAACTTTGTAAATTTACGAAAATAATATGTAGGAAGTTCTATAAAAGACTAATTTAGTGTTTACAACATGATGGTCATATTACTTAACAATATAAATAAATGCATGGAATGCAATTTATGTGAACGTGGGAAGCGTGCATTCCATTGTCATTGAAATTTGCCGATTCGAACTAATAAAGCTGACTTATACATAAAGCTGATTATATACATAAAACTGACAACCATCGGGTACGGTTACCGTCTACGGAACAGACTACAACAGCGGATCCACATACAGTTTGTACACCAGATTGAATAATGTGAGATACCGACGGTTATGAATCAATAGTGTTACGTAAAAACTGATATAAGCACTAATGATTGCTAACCGTCGATGCGTTTCTGATCCGGCTGCCGTTGTCAAGTGTATCAGCGCCTTAGCTTTATGCATACTGGACAAGGATCGACTATCCGTGGGACCGCGCTTGCCACTTGATTTTTACGTGTTGATGTAACAGGATGTATCGTCTGTAATGTGTTAAACTAAATTTAGATGTCCTCGAGCCAATCTGGTCACAGAATAAATGTGTACAAACCTAAGGGTGCGCGCTATTTTACTTTTGTGGAGAGACATGAGACAATCTGTCCTAAATTTAGTTTAATGTATGCGGTATCTAAAGTTCAGATGTCCTCGAGCCAATCTGGTCACGAAAACGGGTATGTGTGTTACTAAACGACAATGCACCATCCCCAAGTATGTGGAGAGACATGATACAATCTGTCCTGAATTTTAGATAACTGGTTCGTTCAGATATAGACCTGATTATGTTAACGTGTAAAGTTTTAAAGCAGATGGGTGTATTGATATAAAAGTATGTATCGTCTGTAATGTGTTAAACTAAATTTAGATGTCGTCGACCCAATCTGGTCACAGAATAAATGTGTGTGAACCTAAGGGTGCGCGCTATTTTACTTTTGTGGAGAGACATGAGACAATCGGTCCTTAATTTAGTTTAATGTATGCGGTATCCTAAAGTTCAGATGTTCTCGAGCCAATCTGGTCACGATACCGGGTATGTGTGTCACTAAACCACAATGCACCATCCCCAAGTATGTGGAGAGACATGAGACAATCTGTCCTGAATTTTAGATAACTGGTTCGTTCAGACATAGACCTGATTATGTTAACGTGTAAAGTTTTAAAGCAGGTGGGTAGGTGGTTTTAAGCTGGTGAGTATATTGAAATGAATCCGACAGTTGAATTTGAGGTAAGACATCTGTATCAGAAATATTATTGAACATTCTACTCCACCTTCAGTTCCATCGACTCACGAGGTCAGCCATCGATATCAGAAATATTAATATTACTGGGCATTCTATCCACCGAGAGTGACGAGGCGAACGGAGTGAGCCGAAGGAACGAAGGTGGAGTAGGATGCCCAATAATATCCTACTGCTATCCTTCGTAATTAGGCTACGGCCCACCGTTTTAGCTGTCAGAATCCATTTGTCTTCATGGGAAGTAGGCAAATGTGCTAGGTGGTTGAAGTTTTCGTTATTTTTTTTAAACGATAAATAATGTAAATTTGCTTAATATTCTTACTATCTACTAAGTTTATTTTCTTGTAATTAAGTACTTACCCACCGCACCTTCCGGGTGGACTGCGATCCTCGATCGGTTCTGCCTGTGGGGGCCCAAATAGCGTAATTTCATCATAACTTTAATATTTTGTACTGAACCCATCCTCGAATACGTCGCCGTTGAACTGCCCGCGCGCAGACGCGTCTCTGGACACCTCACACGTCGGTCTAGCTCAGAAAAACGGACAAAATTTTGCTAACTCGTTGCGAAAATTCTAACTTAGTGATACAGTGAGCCTCATACAGTACGAAATCTTGAATACTACAAGGCCGATTTCTTCGCGGTTTTCGACGCTATCCTTCGTAATTAGGCTACGGCCCACCGTTTTAATTGTCAGAATCCATTTGTCTTCATGGGAAGTAGGCAAATGTGCTAGGTGGTTGAAGTTTTCGTTATTTTTTTTAAACGATAAATAATATAAATTTGCTTAATATTCTTACTATCTACTAAATTTATTTTCATGTAATTAAGTACTTACCCACCGCACCTTCCGGGTGGACTGCGATCCTCGATCGGTTCTGCCTGCTGGGGGCCCAAATAGCGTAATTTCATCATAACTTTAATATTTTGTACTGAACCCATCCTCGAATACGTCACCGTTGAACTGCCCGCGCGCAGACGCGTCTCTGGACACCTCACACGTCGGTCTAGCTCAGAAAAACGGAAAAAACTTTTGCTAACTCGTTGCGAAAATTCTAACATAGTGATACAGTGAGCCTCATACAGTACGAAATCTTGAATACTACAAGGCCGATTTCTTCGCGGTTTTCGACGCTATCCTTCGTAATTAGGCTACGGCCCACCGTTTTAGCTGTCAGAATCCATTTGTCTTCATGGAAAGTAGGCAAATGTGCTAGGTGGTTGAAGTTTTCGTAATTTATTTAAACGAAAAATAATATAAATTTGCATAATATTCTTACTATCTACTAAGTTTATTTTCATGTAATTAAGTACTTACCCACCGCACCTTCCGGGTGGACTGCGATCCTCGATCGGTTCTGCCTGCTGGGGGCCCAAATAGCGTAATTTCATCATAACTTTAATATTTTGTACTGAACCCATCCTCGAATACGTCGCCGTTGAACTGCCCGCGCGCAGACGCGTCTCTGGACACCTCACACGTCGGTCTAGCTCAGAAAAACGGAAAAAACTTTTGCTAACTCGTTGCGAAAATTCTAACTTAGTGATACAGTGAGCCTCATACAGTACGAAATCTTGAATACTACAAGGCCGATTTCTTCGCGGTTTTCGACG
This sequence comes from Aporophyla lueneburgensis, assembly GCA_932294355.1. Lineage (NCBI taxonomy): Eukaryota > Metazoa > Arthropoda > Insecta > Lepidoptera > Noctuidae > Aporophyla > Aporophyla lueneburgensis. The sequence goes on along the minus strand of OW028762.1, from coordinate 6,587,802 downwards.
CTATCCTTCGTAATTAGGCTACGGCCCACCGTTTTAGCTGTCAGAATCCATTTGTCTTCATGGGAAGTAGGCAAATGTGCTAGGTGGTTGAAGTTTTCGTTATTTTTTTAAACGATAAATAATGTAAATTTGCTTAATATTCTTACTATCTACTAAATTTATTTTCATGTAATTAAGTACTTACCCACCGCACCTTCCAGGTGGACTGCGATCCTCGATCGGTTCTGCCTGCTGGGGGCCCAAATAGCGTAATTTCATCATAACTTTAATATTTTGTACTGAACCCATCCTCGAATACGTCACCGTTGAACTGCCCGCGCGCAGACGCGTCTCTGGACACCTCACACGTCGGTCTAGCTCAGAAAAACGGAAAAAACTTTTGCTAACTCGTTGCGAAAATTCTAACTTAGTGATACAGTGAGCCTCATACAGTACGAAATCTTGAATACTACAAGGCCGATTTCTTCGCGGTTTTCGACGCTATCCTTCGTAATTAGGCTACGGCCCACCGTTTTAGCTGTCAGAATCCATTTGTCTTCATGGGAAGTAGGCAAATGTGCTAGGTGGTTGAAGTTTTCGTTATTTTTTTTAAACGATAAATAATATAAATTTGCTTAATATTCTTACTATCTACTAAATTTATTTTCATGTAATTAAGTACTTACCCACCGCACCTTCCGGGTGGACTGCGATCCTCGATCGGTTCTGCCTGCTGGGGGCCCAAATAGCGTAATTTCATCATAACTTTAATATTTTGTACTGAACCCATCCTCGAATACGTCACCGTTGAACTGCCCGCGCGCAGACGCGTCTTTGGACACCTCGCACGTCGGTCTAGCTCAGAAAAACGGAAAAACCTTTTGCTAACTCGTTGCGAAAATTCTAACTTAGTGATACAGTGAGCCTCATACAGTACGAAATCTTGAATACTACAAGGACGATTTCTTCGCGGTTTTCAACGCTATCCTTCGTAATTAGGCTACGGCCCACCGTTTTAGCTGTCAGAATCCATTTGTCTTCATGGGAAGTAGGCAAATGTGCTAGGTGGTTGAAGTTTTCGTTATTTTTTTTAAACGATAAATAATGTAAATTTGCTTAATATTCTTACTATCTACTAAGTTTATTTTCATGTAATTAAGTACTTACCCACCGCACCTTCCGGGTGGACTGCGATCCTCGATCGGTTCTGCCTGTGGGGGCCCAAATAGCGTAATTTCATCATAACTTTAATATTTTGTACTGAACCCATCCTCGAATACGTCGCCGTTGAACTGCCCGCGCGCAGACGCGTCTCTGGACACCTCACACGTCGGTCTAGCTCAGAAAAACGGAAAAAACTTTTGCTAACTCGTTGCGAAAATTCTAACTTAGTGATACAGTGAGCCTCATACAGTACGAAATCTTGAATACTACAAGGCCGATTTCTTCGCGGTTTTCGACGCTATCCTTCGTAATTAGGCTACGGCCCACCGTTTTAGCTGTCAGAATCCATTTGTCTTCATGGGAAGTAGGCAAATGTGCTAGGTGGTTGAAGTTTTCGTTATTTTTTTTAAACGATAAATAATATAACTTTGCTTAATATTCTTACTATCTACTAAGTTTATTTTCATGTAATTCAGTACTTACCCACCGCACCTTCCGGGTGGACTGCGATCCTCGATCGGTTCTGCCTGCTGGGGGCCCAAATAGCGTAATTTCATCATAACTTTAATATTTTGTACTGAACCCATCCTCGAATACGTCACCGTTGAACTGCCCGCGCGCAGACGCGTCTCTGGACACCTCACACGTCGGTCTAGCTCAGAAAAACGGAAAAAACTTTTGCTAACTCGTTGCGAAAATTCTAACTTAGTGATACAGTGAGCCTCATACAGTACGAAATCTTGAATACTACAAGGCCGATTTCTTCGCGGTTTTCGACGCTGTCCTTCGTAATTAGGCTACGGCCCACCGTTTTAGCTGTCAGAATCCATTTGTCTTCATGGGAAGTAGGCAAATGTGCTAGGTGGTTGAAGTTTTCGTTATTTTTTTTAAACGATAAATAATGTAAATTTGCTTAATATTCTTACTATCTACTAAATTTATTTTCATTTAATTAAGTACTTACCCACCGCACCTTCCGGGTGGACTGCGATCCTCGATCGGTTCTGCCTGCTGGGGGCCCAAATAGCGTAATTTCATCATAACTTTAATATTTTGTATTGAACCCATCCTCCAATACGTCGCCGTTGAACTGCCCGCGCACAGACGCGTCTCTGGACACCTCACACGTCGGTCTAACTCAGAAAAACGGAAAAAACTTTTGCTAACTCGTTGCGAAAATTCTAACTTAGTGATACAGTGAGCCTCATACAGTACGAAACCTTGAATACTACATGGCCGATTTCTTCGCGGTTTTCGACGCTATCCTTCGTAATTAGGCTACGGCCCACCGTTTTAGCTCTCAGAATCCATTTGTCTTCATGGGAAGTAGGCAAATGTGCTAGGTGGTTGAAGTTTTCGTTATTTTTTTTTTTTATAAAAAATAATGTAAATTTGCTTAATATTCTTACTATCTACTAAGTTTATTTTCATGTAATTAAGTACTTACCCACCGCACCTTCCAGGTGGACTGCGATCCTCGATCGGTTCTGCCTGTGGGGGCCCAAATAGCGTAATTTCATCATAACTTTAATATTTTGTACTGAACCCATCCTCGAATAGGTCGCCGTTGAACTGCCCGCGCGCAGACGCGTCTCTGGACACCTCACACGTCGGTCTAGCTCAGAAAAACGGAAAAATCTTTTGCTAACTCGTTGCGAAAATTCTAACTTAGTGATACAGTGAGCCTCATACAGTACGAAATCTTGAATACTACAAGGCCGATTTCTTCGCGGTTTTCGACGCTATCCTTCGTAATTAGGCTACGGCCCACCGTTTTAGCTGTCAGAATCCATTTGTCTTCATGGGAAGTAGGCAAATGTGCTAGGTGGTTGAAGTTTTCGTTATTTTTTTTAAACGATAAATAATGTAAATTTGCATAATATTCTTACTATCTACTAAGTTTATTTTCATGTAATTAAGTACTTACCCACCGCACCTTCCGGGTGGACTGCGATCCTCGATCGGTTCTGCCTGCTGGGGGCCCAAATAGCGTAATTTCATCATAACTTTAATATTTTGTACTGAACCCATCCTCGAATACGTCGCCGTTGAACTGCCCGCGCGCAGACGCGTCTCTGGACACCTCACACGTCGGTCTAGCTCAGAAAAACGGAAAAAACTTTTGCTAACTCGTTGCGAAAATTCTAACTTAGTGATACAGTGAGCCTCATACAGTACGAAATCTTGAATACTACAAGGCCGATTTCTTCGCGGTTTTCGACGCTATCCTTCGTAATTAGGCTACGGCCCACCGTTTTAGCTGTCAGAATCCATTTGTCTTCATGGGAAGTAGGCAAATGTGCTAGGTGGTTGAAGTTTTCGTTATTTTTTTTAAACGATAAATAATGTAAATTTGCTTAATATTCTTACTATCTACTAAGTTTATTTTCATGTAATTAAGTACTTACCCACCGCACCTTCCGGGTGGACTGCGATCCTCGATCGGTTCTGCCTGCTGGGGGCCCCAATAGCGTAATTTCATCATAACTTTAATATTTTGTACTGAACCCATCCTCGAATACGTCACCGTTGAACTGCCCGCGCGCAGACGCGTCTCTGGACACCTCACACGTCGGTCTAGCTCAGAAAAACGAAAAAAACTTTTGCTAACTCGTTGCGAAAATTCTAACTTAGTGATACAGTGAGCCTCATACAGTACGAAATCTTGAATACTACAAGGCCGATTTCTTCGCGGTTTTCGACGCTATCCTTCGTAATTAGGCTACGGCCCACCGTTTTAGCTGTCAGAATCCATTTGTCTTCATGGGAAGTAGGCAAATGTGCTAGGTGGTTGCAGTTTTCGTTATTTTTTTTTTTTATAAAAAATAATGTAAATTTGCTTAATATTCTTACTATCTACTAAGTTTATTTTCATGTAATTAAGTACTTACCCACCGCACCTTCCAGGTGGACTGCGATCCTCGATCGGTTCTGCCTGTGGGGGCCCAAATAGCGTAATTTCATCATAACTTTAATATTTTGTATTGAACCCATCCTCGAATAGGTCGCCGTTGAACTGCCCGCGCGCAGACGCGTCTCTGGACACCTCACACGTCGGTCTAGCTCAGAAAAACGGAAAAATCTTTTGCTAACTCGTTGCGAAAATTCTAACTAAGTGATACAGTGAGCCTCATACAGTACGAAATCATGAATACTACAAGGCCGATTTCTTCGCGGTTTTCGACGCTATCCTTCGTAATTAGGCTACGGCCCACCGTTTTAGCTGTCAGAATCCATTTGTCTTCATGGGAAGTAGGCAATTGTGCTAGGTGGTTGAAGTTTTCGTTATTTTTTTTAAACGAAAAATAATGTAAATTTGCATAATATTCTTACTATCTACTAAGTTTATTTTCATGTAATTAAGTACTTACCCACCGCACCTTCCGGGTGGACTGCGATCCTCGATCGGTTCTGCCTGCTGGGGGCCCAAATAGCGTAATTTCATCATAACTTTAATATTTTGTACTGAACCCATCCTCGAATACGTCGCCGTTGAACTGCCCGCGCGCAGACGCGTCTCTGGACACCTCACACGTCGGTCTAGCTCAGAAAAACGGAAAAAACTTTTGCTAACTCGTTGCGAAAATTCTAACTTAGTGATACAGTGAGCCTCATACAGTACGAAATCTTGAATACTACAAGGCCGATTTCTTCGCGGTTTTCGACGCTATCCTTCGTAATTAGGCTACGGCCCACCGTTTTAGCTGTCAGAATCCATTTGTCTTCATGGGAAGTAGGCAAATGTGCTAGGTGGTTGAAGTTTTCGTTATTTTTTTTAAACGATAAATAATGTAAATTTGCTTAATATTCTTACTATCTACTAAGTTTATTTTCATGTAATTAAGTACTTACCCACCGCACCTTCCGGGTGGACTGCGATCCTCGATCGGTTCTGCCTGCTGGGGGCCCCAATAGCGTAATTTCATCATAACTTTAATATTTTGTACTGAACCCATCCTCGAATACGTCACCGTTGAACTGCCCGCGCGCAGACGCGTCTCTGGACACCTCACACGTCGGTCTAGCTCAGAAAAACGAAAAAAACTTTTGCTAACTCGTTGCGAAAATTCTAACTTAGTGATACAGTGAGCCTCATACAGTACGAAATCTTGAATACTACAAGGCTGATTTCTTCGCGGTTTTCGATGCTATCCTTCGTAATTAGGCTACGGCCCACCGTTTTAGCTGTCAGAATCCATTTGTCTTCATGGGAAGTAGGCAAATGTGCTAGGTGGTTGCAGTTTTCGTTATTTTTTTTTTTTATAAAAAATAATGTAAATTTGCTTAATATTCTTACTATCTACTAAGTTTATTTTCATGTAATTAAGTACTTACCCACCGCACCTTCCAGGTGGACTGCGATCCTCGATCGGTTCTGCCTGTGGGGGCCCAAATAGCGTAATTTCATCATAACTTTAATATTTTGTATTGAACCCATCCTCGAATAGGTCGCCGTTGAACTGCCCGCGCGCAGACGCGTCTCTGGACACCTCACACGTCGGTCTAGCTCAGAAAAACGGAAAAATCTTTTGCTAACTCGTTGCGAAAATTCTAACTAAGTGATACAGTGAGCCTCATACAGTACGAAATCATGAATACTACAAGGCCGATTTCTTCGCGGTTTTCGACGCTATCCTTCGTAATTAGGCTACGGCCCACCGTTTTAGCTGTCAGAATCCATTTGTCTTCATGGGAAGTAGGCAATTGTGCTAGGTGGTTGAAGTTTTCGTTATTTTTTTTAAACGATAAATAATGTAAATTTGCATAATATTCTTACTATCTACTAAGTTTATTTTCATGTAATTAAGTACTTACCCACCGCACCTTCCGGGTGGACTGCGATCCTCGATCGGTTCTGCCTGCTGGGGGCCCAAATAGCGTAATTTCATCATAACTTTAATATTTTGTACTGAACCCATCCTCGAATACGTCGCCGTTGAACTGCCCGCGCGCAGACGCGTCTCTGGACACCTCACACGTCGGTCTAGCTCAGAAAAACGGAAAAAACTTTTGCTAACTCGTTGCGAAAATTCTAACTTAGTGATACAGTGAGCCTCATACAGTACGAAATCTTGAATACTACAAGGCCGATTTCTTCGCGGTTTTCGACGCTATCCTTCGTAATTAGGCTACGGCCCACCGTTTTAGCTGTCAGAATCCATTTGTCTTCATGGGAAGTAGGCAAATGTGCTAGGTGGTTGAAGTTTTCGTTATTTTTTTTAAACGATAAATAATGTAAATTTGCTTAATATTCTTACTATCTACTAAGTTTATTTTCATGTAATTAAGTACTTACCCACCGCATCTTCCGGGTGGACTGCGATCCTCGATCGGTTCTGCCTGCTGGGGGCCCCAATAGCGTAATTTCATCATAACTTTAATATTTTGTACTGAACCCATCCTCGAATACGTCACCGTTGAACTGCCCGCGCGCAGACGCGTCTCTGGACACCTCACACGTCGGTCTAGCTCAGAAAAACGAAAAAAACTTTTGCTAACTCGTTGCGAAAATTCTAACTTAGTGATACAGTGAGCCTCATACAGTACGAAATCTTGAATACTACAAGGCCGATTTCTTCGCGGTTTTCGATGCTATCCTTCGTAATTAGGCTACGGCCCACCGTTTTAGCTGTCAGAATCCATTTGTCTTCATGGGAAGTAGGCAAATGTGCTAGGTGGTTGCAGTTTTCGTTATTTTTTTTTTTTATAAAAAATAATGTAAATTTGCTTAATATTCTTACTATCTACTAAGTTTATTTTCATGTAATTAAGTACTTACCCACCGCACCTTCCAGGTGGACTGCGATCCTCGATCGGTTCTGCCTGTGGGGGCCCAAATAGCGTAATTTCATCATAACTTTAATATTTTGTACTGAACCCATCCTCGAATAGGTCGCCGTTGAACTGCCCGCGCGCAGACGCGTCTCTGGACACCTCACACGTCGGTCTAGCTCAGAAAAACGGAAAAATCTTTTGCTAACTCGTTGCGAAAATTCTAACTAAGTGATACAGTGAGCCTCATACAGTACGAAATCATGAATACTACAAGGCCGATTTCTTCGCGGTTTTCGACGCTATCCTTCGTAATTAGGCTACGGCCCACCGTTTTAGCTGTCAGAATCCATTTGTCTTCATGGGAAGTAGGCAAATGTGCTAGGTGGTTGAAGTTTTCGTTATTTTTTTTAAACGATAAATAATGTAAATTTGCTTAATATTCTTACTATCTACTAAGTTTATTTTCATGTAATTAAGTACTTACCCACCGCACCTTCCGGGTGGACTGCGATCCTCGATCGGTTCTGCCTGCTGGGGGCCCAAATAGCGTAATTTCATCATAACTTTAATATTTTGTACTGAACCCATCCTCGAATACGTCGCCGTTGAACTGCCCGCGCGCAGACGCGTCTCTGGACACCTCACACGTCGGTCTAGCTCAGAAAAACGGAAAAAACTTTTGCTAACTCGTTGCGAAAATTCTAACTTAGTGATACAGTGAGCCTCATACAGTACGAAATCTTGAATACTACAAGGCCGATTTCTTCGCGGTTTTCGACGCTATCCTTCGTAATTAGGCTACGGCCCACCGTTTTAGCTGTCAGAATCCATTTGTCTTCATGGGAAGTAGGCAAATGTGCTAGGTGGTTGAAGATTTCGTTATTTTTTTTTTTGTTTTTATAAAAAATAATGTAAATTTGCTTAATATTCTTACTATCTACTAAGTTTATTTTCATGTAATTAAGTACTTACTCACCGCACTTTCCGGGTGGACTGCGATCCTCGATCGGTTCTGCCTGCTGGGGGCCCAAATAGCGTAATTTCATCATAACTTTAATATTTTGTACTGAACCCATCCTCGAATACATCACCGTTAAACTGTCCGCGCGCAGACGCGTCTCTGGACACCTCACACGTCGGTCTAGCTCAGAAAAACGGAAAAATCTTTTGCTAACTCGTTGCGAAAATTCTAACTAAGTGATACAGTGAGCCTCATACAGTACGAAATCATGAATACTACAAGGCCGATTTCTTCGCGGTTTTCGACGCTATCCTTCGCAATTAGGCTACGGCCCACCGTTTTAGCTGTCAGAATCCATTTGTCTTCATGGGAAGTAGGCAAATGTGCTAGGTGGTTGAAGTTTTCGTTATTTTTTTTAAACGATAAATAATGTAAATTTGCTTAATATTCTTACTATCTACTAAGTTTATTTTCATGTAATTAAGTACTTACCCACCGCACCTTCCGGGTGGACTGCGATCCTCGATCGGTTCTGCCTGCTGGGGGCCCAAATAGCGTAATTTCATCATAACTTTAATATTTTGTACTGAACCCATCCTCGAATACGTCGCCGTTGAACTAACTGCCCGTTCGCAGACGCGTCTCTGGACACCTCACACGTCGGTCTAGCTCAGAAAAACGGAAAAAACTTTTGCTAACTCGTTGCGAAAATTCTAACTTAGTGATACAGTGAGCCTCATACAGTACGAAATCTTGAATACTACAAGGCCGATTTCTTCGCGGTTTTCGACGCTATCCTTCGTAATTAGGCTACGGCCCACCGTTTTAGCTGTCAGAATCCATTTGTCTTCATGGGAAGTAGGCAAATGTGCTAGGTGGTTGAAGTTTTCGTAATTTATTTAAACGATAAATAATATAAATTTGCATAATATTCTTACTATCTACTAAGTTTATTTTCATGTAATTAAGTACTTACCCACCGCACCTTCCGGGTGGACTGCGATCCTCGATCGGTTCTGCCTGCTGGGGGCCCAAATAGCGTAATTTCATCATAACTTTAATATTTTGTACTGAACCCATCCTCGAATACGTCGCCGTTGAACTGCCCGCGCGCAGACGCGTCTCTGGACACCTCACACGTCGGTCTAGCTCAGAAAAACGGAAAAAACTTTTGCTAACTCGTTGCGAAAATTCTAACTTAGTGATACAGTGAGCCTCATACAGTACGAAATCTTGAATACTACAAGGCCGATTTCTTCGCGGTTTTCGACGCTATCCTTCGTAATTAGGCTACGGCCCACCGTTTTAGCTGTCAGAATCCATTTGTCTTCATGGGAAGTAGGCAAATGTGCTAGGTGGTTGAAGTTTTCGTTATTTTTTTAAACGATAAATAATATAAATTTGCTTAATATTCTTACTATCTACTAAATTTATTTTCATGTAATTAAGTACTTACCCACCGCACCTTCCGGGTGGACTGCGATCCTCGATCGGTTCTGCCTGCTGGGGGCCCAAATAGCGTAATTTCATCATAACTTTAATATTTTGTACTGAACCCATCCTCGAATACGTCACCGTTGAACTGCCCGCGCGCAGACGCGTCTCTGGACTCCTCACACGTCGGTCTAGCTCAGAAAAACGGAAAAAACTTTTGCTAACTCGTTGCGAAAATTCTAACTTAGTGATACAGTGAGCCTCATACAGTACGAAATCTTGAATACTACAAGGCCGATTTCTTCGCGGTTTTCGACGCTATCCTTCGTAATTAGGCTACGGCCCACCGTTTTAGCTGTCAGAATCCATTTGTCTTCATGGGAAGTAGGCAAATGTGCTAGGTGGTTGAACTTTTAGTTATTTTTTTTAAACGATAAATAATGTAAATTTGCTTAATAGTCTTAATATCTACTAAGTTTATTTTCATGTAATTAAGTACTTACCCACCGCACCTTCCGGGTGGACTTAGATCCTCGATCGGTTCTGCCTGCTGGGGGCCCAAATAGCGTAATTTCATCATAACTTTAATATTTTTTACTGAACCCATCCTCGAATACGTCACCGTTGAACTGCCCGCGCGCAGACGCGTCTCTGGACACCTCACACGTCGGTCTAGCTCAGAAAAACGGAAAAAACTTTTGCTAACTCGTTGCGAAAATTCTAACTTAGTGATACAGTGAGCCTCATACAGTACGAAATCTTGAATACTACAAGGCCGATTTCTACGCGGTTTTCGACGCTATCCTTCGTAATTAGGCTACGGCCCACCGTTTTAGCTGTCAGAATCCATTTGTCTTCATGGGAAGTAGGCAAATGTGCTAGGTGGTTGAAGTTTTCGTTATTTTTTTTAAACGATAAATAATGTAAATTTGCTTAATATTCTTACTATCTACTAAGTTTATTTTCATGTAATTAAGTACTTACCCACCGCACCTTCCGGGTGGACTGCGATCCTCGATCGGTTCTGCCTGCTGGGGGCCCAAATACCGTAATTTCATCATAACTTTAATATTTTGTACTGAACCCATCCTCGAATACGTCACCGTTGAACTGCCCGCGCGCAGACGCGTCTCCGGACACCTCACACGTCGGTCTAGCTCAGAAAAATGGAAAAAACTTTTGCTAACTCGTTGCGAAAATTCTAACTTAGTGATACAGTGAGCCTCATACAGTACGAAATCTTGAATACTACAAGGCCGATTTCTACGCGGTTTTCGACGCTATCCTTCGTAATTAGGCTACGGCCCACCGTTTTAGCTGTCAGAATCCATTTGTCTTCATGGGAAGTAGGCAAATGTGCTAGGTGGTTGCAGTTTTCGTTATTTTTTTTTTTTATAAAAAATAATGTAAATTTGCTTAATATTCTTACTATCTACTAAGTTTATTTTCATGTAATTAAGTACTTACCCACCGCACCTTCCAGGTGGACTGCGATCCTCGATCGGTTCTGCCTGTGGGGGCCCAAATAGCGTAATTTCATCATAACTTTAATATTTTGTATTGAACCCATCCTCGAATAGGTCGCCGTTGAACTGCCCGCGCGCAGACGCGTCTCTGGACACCTCACACGTCGGTCTAGCTCAGAAAAACGGAAAAATCTTTTGCTAACTCGTTGCGAAAATTCTAACTAAGTGATACAGTGAGCCTCATACAGTACGAAATCATGAATACTACAAGGCCGATTTCTTCGCGGTTTTCGACGCTATCCTTCGTAATTAGGCTACGGCCCACCGTTTTAGCTGTCAGAATCCATTTGTCTTCATGGGAAGTAGGCAAATGTGCTAGGTGGTTGAAGTTTTCGTTATTTTTTTTAAACGATAAATAATGTAAATTTGCTTAATATTCTTACTATCTACTAAGTTTATTTTCATGTAATTAAGTACTTACCCACCGCACCTTCCGGGTGGACTGCGATCCTCGATCGGTTCTGCCTGCTGGGGGCCCAAATAGCGTAATTTCATCATAACTTTAATATTTTGTACTGAACCCATCCTCGAATACGTCGCCGTTGAACTGCCCGCGCGCAGACGCGTCTCTGGACACCTCACACGTCGGTCTAGCTCAGAAAAACGGAAAAAACTTTTGCTAACTCGTTGCGAAAATTCTAACTTAGTGATACAGTGAGCCTCATACAGTACGAAATCTTGAATACTACAAGGCCGATTTCTTCGCGGTTTTCGACGCTATCCTTCGTAATTAGGCTACGGCCCACCGTTTTAGCTGTCAGAATCCATTTGTCTTCATGGGAAGTAGGCAAATGTGCTAGGTGGTTGAAGATTTCGTTATTTTTTTTTGTTTTTATAAAAAATAATGTAAATTTGCTTAATATTCTTACTATCTACTAAGTTTATTTTCATGTAATTAAGTACTTACTCACCGCACTTTCCGGGTGGACTGCGATCCTCGATCGGTTCTGCCTGCTGGGGGCCCAAATAGCGTAATTTCATCATAACTTTAATATTTTGTACTGAACCCATCCTCGAATACATCACCGTTAAACTGTTCGCACGCAGACGCGTCTCTGGACACCTCACACGTCGGTCTAGCTCAGAAAAACGGAAAAATCTTTTGCTAACTCGTTGCGAAAATTCTAACTAAGTGATACAGTGAGCCTCATACAGTACGAAATCATGAATACTACAAGGCCGATTTCTTCGCGGTTTTCGACGCTATCCTTCGCAATTAGGCTACGGCCCACCGTTTTAGCTGTCAGAATCCATTTGTCTTCATGGGAAGTAGGCAAATGTGCTAGGTGGTTGAAGTTTTCGTTATTTTTTTTAAACGATAAATAATGTAAATTTGCTTAATATTCTTACTATCTACTAAGTTTATTTTCATGTAATTAAGTACTTACCCACCGCACCTTCCGGGTGGACTGCGATCCTCGATCGGTTCTGCCTGCTGGGGGCCCAAATAGCGTAATTTCATCATAACTTTAATATTTTGTACTGAACCCATCCTCGAATACGTCGCCGTTGAACTAACTGCCCGTTCGCAGACGCGTCTCTGGACACCTCACACGTCGGTCTAGCTCAGAAAAACGGAAAAAACTTTTGCTAACTCGTTGCGAAAATTCTAACTTAGTGATACAGTGAGCCTCATACAGTACGAAATCTTGAATACTACAAGGCCGATTTCTTCGCGGTTTTCGACGCTATCCTTCGTAATTAGGCTACGGCCCACCGTTTTAGCTGTCAGAATCCATTTGTCTTCATGGGAAGTAGGCAAATGTGCTAGGTGGTTGAAGTTTTCGTAATTTATTTAAACGATAAATAATATAAATTTGCATAATATTCTTACTATCTACTAAGTTTATTTTCATGTAATTAAGTACTTACCCACCGCACCTTCCGGGTGGACTGCGATCCTCGATCGGTTCTGCCTGCTGGGGGCCCAAATAGCGTAATTTCATCATAACTTTAATATTTTGTACTGAACCCATCCTCGAATACATCGCCGTTGAACTGCCCGCGCGCAGACGCGTCTCTGGACACCTCACACGTCGGTCTAGCTCAGAAAAACGGAAAAAACTTTTGCTAACTCGTTGCGAAAATTCTAACTTAGTGATACAGTGAGCCTCATACAGTACGAAATCTTGAATACTACAAGGCCGATTTCTTCGCGGTTTTCGACGCTATCCTTCGTAATTAGGCTACGGCCCACCGTTTTAGCTGTCAGAATCCATTTGTCTTCATGGGAAGTAGGCAAATGTGCTAGGTGGTTGAAGTTTTCGTAATTTATTTAAACGATAAATAATATAAATTTGCATAATATTCTTACTATCTACTAAGTTTATTTTCATGTAATTAAGTACTTACCCACCGCACCTTCCGGGTGGACTGCGATCCTCGATCGGTTCTGCCTGCTGGGGGCCCAAATAGCGTAATTTCATCATAACTTTAATATTTTGTACTGAACCCATCCTCGAATACATCGCCGTTGAACTGCCCGCGCGCAGACGCGTCTCTGGACACCTCACACGTCGGTCTAGCTCAGAAAAACGGAAAAAACTTTTGCTAACTCGTTGCGAAAATTCTAACTTAGTGATACAGTGAGCCTCATACAGTACGAAATCTTGAATACTACAAGGCCGATTTCTTCGCGGTTTTCGACGCTATCCTTCGTAATTAGGCTACGGCCCACCGTTTTAGCTGTCAGAATCCATTTGTCTTCATGGGAAGTAGGCAAATGTGCTAGGTGGTTGAAGTTTTCGTTATTTTTTTAAACGATAAATTATATAAATTTGCTTAATATTCTTACTATCTACTAAATTTATTTTCATGTAATTAAGTACTTACCCACCGCACCTTCCGGGTGGACTGCGATCCTCGATCGGTTCTGCCTGCTGGGGGCCCAAATAGCGTAATTTCATCATAACTTTAATATTTTGTACTGAACCCATCCTCGAATACGTCACCGTTGAACTGCCCGCGCGCAGACGCGTCTCCGGACACCTCACACGTCGGTCTAGCTCAGAAAAATGGAAAAAACTTTTGCTAACTCGTTGCGAAAATTCTAACTTAGTGATACAGTGAGCCTCATACAGTACGAAATCTTGAATACTACAAGGCCGATTTCTACGCGGTTTTCGACGCTATCCTTCGTAATTAGGCTACGGCCCACCGTTTTAGCTGTCAGAATCCATTTGTCTTCATGGGAAGTAGGCAAATGTGCTAGGTGGTTGAAGTTTTCGTTATTTTTTTTAAACGATAAGTAATGTAAATTTGCTTAATATTCTTACTATCTACTAAGTTTATTTTCATGTAATTAAGTACTTACCCACCGCACCTTGCGGGTGGACTGCGATCCTCGATCGGTTCTGCCTGCTGGGGGCCCAAATAGCGTAATTTCATCATAACTTTAATATTTTCTACTGAACCCATCCTCGAATACGTCGCCGTTGAACTGCCCGCGCGCAGACGCCTCTCTGGACACCTCACACGTCGGTCTAGCTCAGAAAAACGGAAAAAACTTTTGCTAACTCGTTGCGAAAATTCTAACTTAGTGATACAGTGAGCCTCATACAGTACGAAATCTTGAATACTACAAGGCCGATTTCTTCGCGGTTTTCGACGCTATCCTTCGTAATTAGGCTACGGCCCACCGTTTTAGCTGTCAGAATCCATTTGTCTTCATGGGAAGTAGGCAAATGTGCTAGGTGGTTGAAGTTTTCTTAATTTATTTAAACGATAAATAGTATAAATTTGCATAATATTCTTACTATCTACTAAGTTTATTTTCATGTAATTAAGTACTTACCCACCGCACCTTCCGGGTGGACTGCGATCCTCGATCGGTTCTGCCTGCTGGGGGCCCAAATAGCGTAATTTCATCATAACTTTAATATTTTCTACTGATCCCATCCTCGAATACGTCGCCGTTGAACTGCCCGCGCGCAGACGCGTCTCTGGACACCTCACACGTCGGTCTAGCTCAGAAAAACGGAAAAAACTTTTGCTAACTCGTTGCGAAAATTCTAACTTAGTGATACAGTGAGCCTCATACAGTACGAAATCTTGAATACTACAAGGCCGATTTCTTCGCGGTTTTCGACGCTATCCTTCGTAATTAGGCTACGGCCCACCGTTTTAGCTGTCAGAATCCATTTGTCTTCATGGGAAGTAGGCAAATGTGCTAGGTGGTTGAAGTTTTCGTTATTTTTTTTAAACGATAAATAATATAAATTTGCTTAATATTCTTACTATCTACTAAGTTTATTTTCATGTAATTCAGTACTTACCCACCGCACCTTCCGGGTGGACTGCGATCCTCGATCGGTTCTGCCTGCTGGGGGCCCAAATAGCGTAATTTCATCATAACTTTAATATTTTGTACTGAACCCATCCTCGAATACGTCACAGTTGAACTGCCCGCGCGCAGACGCGTCTCTGGACACCTCACACGTCGGTCTAGCTCAGAAAAACGGAAAAAACTTTTGCTAACTCGTTGCGAAAATTCTAACTTAGTGATACAGTGAGCCTCATACAGTACGAAATCTTGAATACTACAAGGCCGATTTCTTCGCGGTTTTCGACGCTGTCCTTCGTAATTAGGCTACGGCCCACCGTTTTAGCTGTCAGAATCCATTTGTCTTCATGGGAAGTAGGCAAATGTGCTAGGTGGTTGAAGTTTTCGTTATTTTTTTTAAACGATAAATAATGTAAATTTGCTTAATATTCTTACTATCTACTAAATTTATTTTCATGTAATTAAGTACTTACCCACCGCACCTTCCGGGTGGACTGCGATCCTCGATCGGTTCTGCCTGCTGGGGGCCCAAATAGCGTAATTTCATCATAACTTTAATATTTTGTACTGAACCCATCCTCGACTACGTCGCCGTTGAACTGCCCGCGCACAGACGCGTCTCTGGACACCTCACACGTCGGTCTAACTCAGAAAAACGGAAAAAACTTTTGCTAACTCGTTGCGAAAATTCTAACTTAGTGATACAGTGAGCCTCATACAGTACGAAACCTTGAATACTACATGGCCGATTTCTTCGCGGTTTTCGACGCTATCCTTCGTAATTAGGCTACGGCCCACCGTTTTAGCTGTCAGAATCCATTTGTCTTCATGGGAAGTAGGCAAATGTGCTAGGTGGTTGAAGTTTTCTTAATTTATTTAAACGATAAATAATATAAATTTGCATAATATTCTTACTATCTACTAAATTTATTTTCATGTAATTAAGTACTTACCCACCGCACCTTCCGGGTGGACTGCGATCCTCGATCGGTTCTGCCTGCTGGGGGCCCAAATAGCGTAATTTCATCATAACTTTAATATGTTGTACTGAACCCATCCTCGAATACGTCGCCGTTGAACTGCCCGCGCGCAGACGCGTCTCTGGACACCTCACACGTCGGTCTAGCTCAGAAAAACGGAAAAAACTTTTGCTAACTCGTTGCGAAAATTCTAACTTAGTGATACAGTGAGCCTCATACAGTACGAAATCTTGAATACTACAAGGCCGATTTCTTCGCGGTTTTCAACGCTATCCTTCGTAATTAGGCTACGGCCCACCGTTTTAGCTGTCAGAATCCATTTGTCTTCATGGGAAGTAGGCAAATGTGCTAGGTGGTTGAAGATTTCGTTATTTTTTTTTTGTTTTTATAAAAAATAATGTAAATTTGCTTAATATTCTTACTATCTACTAAGTTTATTTTCATGTAATTAAGTACTTACTCACCGCACTTTCCGGGTGGACTGCGATCCTCGATCGGTTCTGCCTGCTGGGGGCCCAAATAGCGTAATTTCATCATAACTTTAATATTTTGTACTGAACCCATCCTCGAATACATCACCGTTAAACTGTCCGCGCGCAGACGCGTCTCTGGACACCTCACACGTTGGTCTAGCTCAGAAAAACGGAAAAAACTTTTGCTAACTCGTTGCGAAAATTCTAACTTAGTGATACAGTGAGCCTCATACAGTACGAAATCTTGAATACTACAAGGCTGATTTCTTCGCGGTTTTCGACGCTAACCTTCGTAATTAGGCTACGGCCCACCGTTTTACCTGTCAGAATCCATTTCTCTTCATGGGAAGTAGGCAAATGTGCTAGGTGGTTGAAGTTTTCGTTATTTTTTTTAAACGATAAATAATGTAAATTTGCTTAATATTCTTACTATCTACTAAGTTTATTTTCATGTAATTAAGTACTTACCCACCGCACCTTCCGGGTGGACTGCGATCCTCGATCGGTTCTGCCTGCTGGGGGCCCAAATAGCGTAATTTCATCATAACTTTAATATTTTGTACTGAACCCATCCTCGAATACGTCGCCGTTGAACTGTCCGCGTGCAGACGCGTCTCTGGACATCTCACACGTCGGTCTAGCTCAGAAAAACGGAAAAAACTTTTGCTAACTCGTTGCGAAAATTCTAACTTAGTGATACAGTGACCCTCATACAGTACGAAATCTTGAATACTACAAGGCCGATTTCTTCGCGGTTTTCGACGCTATCCTTCGTAATTAGGCTACGGCCCACCGTTTTAGCTGTCAGAATCCATTTGTCTTCATGGGAAGTAGGCAAATGTGCTAGGTGGTTGAAGTTTTCGTTATTTTTTTTAAACGATAAATAATGTAAATTTGCTTAATATTCTTACTATCTACTAAGTTTATTTTCATGTAATTAAGTACTTACCCACCGCACCTTCCGGGTGGACTGCGATCCTTGATCGGTTCTGCCTGCTGGGGGCCCAAATAGCGTAATTTCATCATAACTTTAATATTTTGTACTGAACCCATCCTCGAATACGTCGCCGTTGAACTGTCCGCGCGCAGACGCGTCTCTGGACATCTCACACGTCGGTCTAGCTCAGAAAAACGGAAAAAACTTTTGCTAACTCGTTGCGAAAATTCTAACTTAGTGATACAGTGACCCTCATACAGTACGAAATCTTGAATACTACAAGGCCGATTTCTTCGCGGTTTTCGACGCTATCCTTCGTAATTAGGCTACGGCCCACCGTTTTAGCTGTCAGAATCCATTTGTCTTCATGGGAAGTAGGCAAATGTGATAGGTGGCTGAAGTTTTCGTTATTTTTTTTAAACGATAAATAATGTAAATTTGCTTAATATTCTTACTATCTACTAAGTTTATTTTCATGTAATTAAGTACTTACCCACCGCACCTTCCGGGTGGACTGCGATCCTCGATCGGTTCTGCCTGCTGGGGGCCCAAATAGCGTAATTTCATCATAACTTTAATATTTTGTACTGAACCCATCCTCGAATACGTCGCCGTTGAACTAACTGCCCGCGCGCAGACGCGTCTCTGGACACCTTACACGTCGGTCTAGCTCAGAAAAACGGAAAAAACTTTTGCTAACTCGTTGCGAAAATTCTAACTTAGTGATACAGTGAGCCTCATACAGTACGAAATCTTGAATACTACAAGGCCGATTTCTTCGCGGTTTTCGACACTATCCTTCGTAATTAGGCTACGGCCCACCGTTTTAGCTGTCAGAATCCATTTGTCTTCATGGGAAGTAGGCAAATGTGCTAGGTGGTTGAAGATTTCGTTATTTTTTTTTTGTTTTTATAAAAATAATGTAAATTTGCTTAATATTCTTACTATCTACTAAGTTTATTTTCATGTAATTAAGTACTTACTCACCGCACCTTCCGGGTGGACTGCGATCCTCGATCGGTTCTGCCTGCTGGGGGCCAAAGTAGCGTAATTTCATCATAACTTGAACATTTTGTACTGAACCCATCCTCGAATACATAACCGTTAAAGTGTCCGCGCGCAGACGCGTCTCTGGACACCTCACACGTTGGTCTAGCTCAGAAAAACGGAAAAAACTTTTGCTAACTCGTTGCGAAAATTCTAACTTAGTGATACAGTGAGCCTCATACAGTACGAAATCTTGAATACTACAAGGCCGATTTCTTCGCGGTTTTCGACGCTATCCTTCGTAATTAGGCTACGGCCCACCGTTTTAGCTGTCAGAATCCATTTCTCTTCATGGGAAGTAGGCAAATGTGCTAGGTGGTTGGAGTTTTCGTTATTTTTTTTAAACGATAAATAATGTAAATTTGCTTAATATTCTTACTATCTACTAAGTTTATTTTCATGTAATTAAGTACTTACCCACCGCACCTTCCGGGTGGACTGCGATCCTCGATCGGTTCTGCCTGCTGGGGGCCCAAATAGCGTAATTTCATCATAACTTTAATATTTTGTACTGAACCCATCCTTGAATACGTCGCCGTTGAACTGCCCGCGCGCAGACGCGTTTCTGGATACCTCACACGTCGGTCTAGCTCAGAAAAACGGAAAAAACTTTTGCTAACTCGTTGCGAAAATTCTAACTTAGTGATACAGTGAGCCTCATACAGTACGAAATCTTGAATACTACAAGGCCGATTTCTTCGCGGTTTTCGACGCTATCCTTCGTAATTAGGCTACGGCCCACCGTTTTAGCTGTCAGAATCCATTTGTTTTCATGGGAAGTAGGCAAATGTGCTAGGTGGTTGAAGTTTTCGTTATTTTTTTTTTTTTATAATAAATAATGTAAATTTGCTTAATATTCTTACTATCTACTAAGTTTATTTTCATGTAATTAAGTACTTACCCACCGCACCTTCCGGGTGGACTGCGATCCTCGATCGGTTCTGCCTGCTGGGGGCCCAAATAGCGTAATTTCATCATAACTTTAATATTTTGTACTGAACCCATCCTCGAATACGTCGCCGTTGAACTGCCCGCGCACAGACGCGTCTCTGGACACCTCACACGTCGGTCTAGCTCAGAAAAACGGAAAAAACTTTTGCTAACTCGTTGCGAAAATTCTAACTTAGTGATACAGTGAGCCTCATACAGTACGAAATCTTGAATACTACAAGGCCGATTTCTTCGTGGTTTTCGACGCTATCCTTCGTAATTAGGCTACGGCCCACCGTTTTAGCTGTCAGAATCCATTTGTCTTCATGGGAAGTAGGCAAATGTGCTAGGTGGTTGAAGTTTTCGTTATATTTTCTAAACGATAAATAATGTAAATTTGCTTAATATTCTTACTATCTACTAAGTTTATTTTCATGTAATTAAGTACTTACCCACCGCACCTTCCGGGTGGACTGCGATCCTCGATCGGTTCTGCCTGCTGGGGGCCCAAATAGCGTAATTCCATCATAACTTTAATATTTTGTACTGAACCCATCCTCGAATACGTCGCCGTTGAACTGCCCGCGCGCAGACGCATCTCTGGACACCTCACACGTCGGTCTAGCTCAGAAAAACGGAAAAAACTTTTGCTAACTCGTTGCGAAAATTCTAACTTAGTGATACAGTGAGCCTCATACAGTACGAAATCTTGAATACTACAAGGCTGATTTCTTCGCGGTTTTCGACGCTATCCTTCGTAATAAGGCTACGGCCCACCGTTTTAGCTGTCAGAATCCATTTGTCTTCATGGGAAGTAGGCAAATGTGCTAGGTGGTTGAAGTTTTCGTTATTTTTTTTAAACGATAAATAATATAAATTTGCTTAATATTCTTACTATCTACTAAGTTTATTTTCATGTAATTAAGTACTTACCCACCGCACTTTCCGGGTGGACTGCGATCCTCGATCGGTTCTGCCTGCTGGGGGCCCAAATAGCGTAATTTCATCATAACTTTAACATTTTGTACTGAACCCATCCTCGAATACGTCACCGTTGAACTGCCCGCGCGCAGACGCGTCTCTGGACACCTCACACGTCGGTCTAGCTCAGAAAAACGGAAAAAACTTTTGCTAACTCGTTGCGAAAATTCTAACTTAGTGATACAGTGAGCCTCATACAGTACGAAATCTTGAATACTACAAGGCCGATTTCTTCGCGGTTTTCGACGCTGTCCTTCGTAACTAGGCTACGGCCCACCGTTTTAGCTGTCAGAATCCATTTGTCTTCATGGGAAGTAGGCAAATGTGCTAGGTGGTTGAAGTTTTCGTTATTTTTTTTAAACGATAAATAATGTAAATTTGCTTAATATTCTTACTATCTACTTAGTTTATTTTCATGTAATTAAGTACTTACCCACCGCACCTTCCGGGTGGACTGCGATCCTCGATCGGTTCTGCCGGCTGGGGGCCCAAATAGCGTAATTTCATCATAACTTTAATATTTTCTAATGAACCCATCCTCGAATACGTCACCGTTGAACTGCCCGCGCGCAGACGCGTCTTTGGACACCTCACACGTCGGTCTAGCTCAGAAAAACGGAAAAAACTTTTGCTAACTCGTTGCGAAAATTCTAACTTAGTGATACAGTGAGCCTCATACAGTACGAAATCTTGAATACTACAAGGCCGATTTCTTCGCGGTTTTCGACGCTATCCTTCGTAATTAGGCTACGGCCCACCGTTTTAGCTGTCAGAATCCATTTGTCTTCATGGGAAGTAGGCAAATGTGCTAGGTGGTTGAAGTTTTCGTTATTTTTTTTAAACGATAAATAATGTAAATTTGCTTAATATTCTTACTATCTACTAAGTTTATTTTCATGTAATTAAGTACTTACCCACCGCACCTTCCGGGTGGACTGCGATCCTCGATCGGTTCTGCCTGCTGGGGGCCCAAATAGCGTAATTTCATCATAACTTTAATATTTTGTACTGAACCCATCCTCGAATACGTCGCCGTTGAACTGCCCGCGCGCAGACGCGTCTCTGGACACCTCACACGTCGGTCTAGCTCAGAAAAACGGAAAAAACTTTTGCTAACTCGTTGCGAAAATTCTAACTTAGTGATACAGTGAGCCTCATACAGTACGAAATCTTGAATACTACAAGGCCGATTTCTTCGCGGTTTTCGACGCTATCCTTCGTAATTAGGCTACGGCCCACCGTTTTAGCTGTCAGAATCCATTTGTCTTCATGGGAAGTAGGCAAATGTGCTAGGTGGTTGAAGATTTCGTTATTTTTTTTTGTTTTTATAAAAAATAATGTAAATTTGCTTAATATTCTTACTATCTACTAAGTTTATTTTCATGTAATTAAGTACTTACTCACCGCACCTTCCGGGTGGACTGCGATCCTCGATCGGTTCTGCCTGCTGGGGGCCCAAATAGCGTAATTTCATCATAACTTTAATATTTTGTACTGAACCCATCCTTGAATACATCACCGTTAAACTGTCCGCGCGCAGACGCGTCTCTGGACACCTCACACGTTGGTCTAGCTCAGAAAAACGGAAAAAACTTTTGCTAACTCGTTGCGAAAATTCTAACTTAGTGATACAGTGAGCCTCATACAGTACGAAATCTTGAATACTACAAGGCTGATTTGTTCGCGGTTTTCGACGCTATCCTTCGTAATAAGGCTACGGCCCACCGTTTTAGCTGTCAGAATCCATTTGTCTTCATGGGAAGTAGGCAAATGTGCTAGGTGGTTGAAGTTTTCGTTATTTTTTTTAAACGATAAATAATGTAAATTTGCTTAATATTCTTACTATCTACTAAGTTTATTTTCATGTAATTAAGTACTTACCCACCGCACCTTCCGGGTGGACTGCGATCCTCGATCGGTTCTGCCTGCTGGGGGCCCAAATAGCGTAATTCCATCATAACTTTAATATTTTGTACTGAACCCATCCTCGAATACGTCGCCGTTGAACTGCCCGCGCGCAGACGCATCTCTGGACACCTCACACGTCGGTCTAGCTCAGAAAAACGGAAAAAACTTTTGCTAACTCGTTGCGAAAATTCTAACTTAGTGATACAGTGAGCCTCATACAGTATGAAATCTTGAATACTACAAGGCCGATTTCTTCGCGGTTTTCGACGCAAACCTTTGTAATTAGGCTACGGCCCACCGTTTTAGCTGTCAGAATCCATTTGTCTTCATGGGAAGTAGGCAAATGTGCTAGGTGGTTGAAGTTTTCGTTATTTTTTTTAAACGATAAATAATATAAATTTGCTTAATATTCTTACTATCTACTAAGTTTATTTTCATGTAATTAAGTACTTACCCACCGCACTTTCCGGGTGGACTGCGATCCTCGATCGGTTCTGCCTGCTGGGGGCCCAAATAGCGTAATTTCATCATAACTTTAACATTTTGTACTGAACCCATCCTCGAATACGTCACCGTTGAACTGCCCGCGCGCAGACGCGTCTCTGGACACCTCACACGTCGGTCTAGCTCAGAAAAACGGAAAAAACTTTTGCTAACTCGTTGCGAAAATTCTAACTTAGTGATACAGTGAGCCTCATACAGTACGAAATCTTGAATACTACAAGGCCGATTTCTTCGCGGTTTTCGACGCTGTCCTTCGTAACTAGGCTACGGCCCACCGTTTTAGCTGTCAGAATCCATTTGTCTTCATGGGAAGTAGGCAAATGTGCTAGGTGGTTGAAGTTTTCGTTATTTTTTTTAAACGATAAATAATGTAAATTTGCTTAATATTCTTACTATCTACTTAGTTTATTTTCATGTAATTAAGTACTTACCCACCGCACCTTCCGGGTGGACTGCGATCCTCGATCGGTTCTGCCGGCTGGGGGCCCAAATAGCGTAATTTCATCATAACTTTAATATTTTCTAATGAACCCATCCTCGAATACGTCACCGTTGAACTGCCCGCGCGCAGACGCGTCTTTGGACACCTCACACGTCGGTCTAGCTCAGAAAAACGGAAAAAACTTTTGCTAACTCGTTGCGAAAATTCTAACTTAGTGATACAGTGAGCCTCATACAGTACGAAATCTTGAATACTACAAGGCCGATTTCTTCGCGGTTTTCGACGCTATCCTTCGTAATTAGGCTACGGCCCACCGTTTTAGCTGTCAGAATCCATTTGTCTTCATGGGAAGTAGGCAAATGTGCTAGGTGGTTGAAGTTTTCGTTATTTTTTTTAAACGATAAATAATGTAAATTTGCTTAATATTCTTACTATCTACTAAGTTTATTTTCATGTAATTAAGTACTTACCCACCGCACCTTCCGGGTGGACTGCGACCCTCGATCGGTTCTGCCTGCTGGGGGCCCAAATAGCGTAATTTCATCATAACTTTAATATTTTGTACTGAACCCATCCTCGAATACGTCGCCGTTGAACTGCCCGCGCGCAGACGCGTCTCTGGACACCTCACACGTCGGTCTAGCTCAGAAAAACGGAAAAAACTTTTGCTAACTCGTTGCGAAAATTCTAACTTAGTGATACAGTGAGCCTCATACAGTACGAAATCTTGAATACTACAAGGCCGATTTCTTCGCGGTTTTCGACGCTATCCTTCGTAATTAGGCTACGGCCCACCGTTTTAGCTGTCAGAATCCATTTGTCTTCATGGGAAGTAGGCAAATGTGCTAGGTGGTTGAAGATTTCGTTATTTTTTTTTTGTTTTTATAAAAAATAATGTAAATTTGCTTAATATTCTTACTATCTACTAAGTTTATTTTCATGTAATTAAGTACTTACTCACCGCACCTTCCGGGTGGACTGCGATCCTCGATCGGTTCTGCCTGCTGGGGGCCCAAATAGCGTAATTTCATCATAACTTTAATATTTTGTACTGAACCCATCCTCGAATACATCACCGTTAAACTGTCCGCGCCTAGACGCGTCTCTGGACACCTCACACGTTGGTCTAGCTCAGAAAAACGGAAAAAACTTTTGCTAACTCGTTGCAAAAATTCTAACTTAGTGATACAGTGAGCCTCATACAGTACGAAATCTTGAATACTACAAGGCTGATTTCTTCGCGGTTTTCGATGCTATCCTTCGTAATAAGGCTACGGCCCACCGTTTTAGCTGTCAGAATCCATTTGTCTTCATGGGAAGTAGGCAAATGTGCTAGGTGGTTGAAGTTTTCGTTATTTTTTTTAAACGATAAATAATGTAAATTTGCTTAATATTCTTACTATCTACTAAGTTTATTTTCATGTAATTAAGTACTTACCCACCGCACCTTCCGGGTGGACTGCGATCCTCGATCGGTTCTGCCTGCTGGGGGCCCAAATAGCGTAATTTCATCATAACTTTAATATTTTGTACTGAACCCATCCTCGAATACGTCGCCGTTGAACTGTCCGCGCGCAGACGCGTCTCTGGACATCTCACACGTCGGTCTAGCTCAGAAAAACGGAAAAAACTTTTGCTAACTCGTTGCGAAAATTCTAACTTAGTGATACAGTGACCCTCACACAGTACGAAATCTTGAATACTACAAGGCCGATTTCTTCGCGGTTTTCGACGCTATCCTTCGTAATTAGGCTACGGCCCACCGTTTTAGCTGTCAGAATCCATTTGTCTTCATGGGAAGTAGGCAAATGTGCTAGGTGGTTGAAGTTTTCGTTCTTTTTTTTAAACGATAAATAATGTAAATTTGCTTAATATTCTTACTATCTACTAAGTTTATTTTCATGTAATTAAGTACTTACCCACCGCACCTTCCGGGTGGACTGCGATCCTCGATCGGTTCTGCCTGCTGGGGGCCCAAATAGCGTAATTTCATCATAACTTTAATATTTTGTACTGAACCCATCCTCGAATACGTCGCCGTTGAACTGCCCGCGCGCAGACGCGTCTCTGGACACCTCACACGTCGGTCTAGCTCAGAAAAACGGAAAAAACTTTTGCTAACTCGTTGCGAAAATTCTAACTTAGTGATACAGTGAGCCTCATACAGTACGAAATCTTGAATACTACAAGGCCGATTTCTTCGCGGTTTTCGACGCTATCCTTCGTAATTAGGCTACGGCCCACCGTTTTAGCTGTCAGAATCCATTTGTCTTCATGGGAAGTAGGCAAATGTGCTAGGTGGTTGAAGTTTTCGTTATTTTTTTTTTTATAAAAAATAATGTAAATTTGCTTAATATTCTTACTATCTACTAAGTTTATTTTCATGTAATTAAGTACTTACCCACCGCACCTTCCGGGTGGACTGCGATCCTCGATCGGTTCTGCCTGCTGGGGGCCCAAATAGCGTAATTTCATCATAACTTTAATATTTTGTACTGAACCCATCCTCGAATACGTCGCCGTTGAACTGCCCGCGCGCAGACGCGTCTCTGGACACCTCACACGTCGGTCTAGCTCAGAAAAACGGAAAAAACTTTTGCTAACTCGTTGCGAAAATTCTAACTTAGTGATACAGTGAGCCTCATACAGTACGAAATCTTGAATACTACAAGGCCGATTTCTTCGCGGTTTTCGACGCTATCCTTCGTAATTAGGCTACGGCCCACCGTTTTAGCTGTCAGAATCCATTTGTCTTCATGGGAAGTAGGCAAATGTGCTAGGTGGTTGAAGTTTTCGTTATTTTTTTTTTTTATAAAAAATAATGTAAATTTGCTTAATATTCTTACTATCTACTAAGATTATTTTCATGTAATTAAGTACTTACCCACCGCACCTTCCGGGTGGACTGCGATCCTCGATCGGTTCTGCCTGCTGGGGGCCCAAATAGCGTAATTTCATCATAACTTTAATATTTTGTACTCAACCCATCCTCGAATACGTCGCCTTTGAACTGCCCGCGCGCAGACGCGTCTCTGGACATCTCACACGTCGGTCTAGCTCAGAAAAACGGAAAAAACTTTTGCTAACTCGTTGCGAAAATTCTAACTTAGTGATACAGTGAGCCTCATACAGTACGAAATCTTGAATACTACAAGGCCGATTTCTTCGCGGTTTTCGACGCTATCCTTCGTAATTAGGCTACGGCCCACCGTTTTAGCTGTCAGAATCCATTTCTCTTCATGGGAAGTAGGCAAATGTGCTAGGTGGTTGGAGTTTTCGTTATTTTTTTTAAACGATAAATAATGTAAATTTGCTTAATATTCTTACTATCTACTAAGTTTATTTTCATGTAATTAAGTACTTACCCACCGCACCTTCCGGGTGGACTGCGATCCTCGATCGGTTCTGCCGGCTGGGGGCCCAAATAGCGTAATTTCATCATAACTTTAATATTTTCTAATGAACCCATCCTCGAATACGTCACCGTTGAACTGCCCGCGCGCAGACGCGTCTTTGGACACCTCACACGTCGGTCTAGCTCAGAAAAACGGAAAAAACTTTTGCTAACTCGTTGCGAAAATTCTAACTTAGTGATACAGTGAGCCTCATACAGTACGAAATCTTGAATACTACAAGGCCGATTTCTTCGCGGTTTTCGACGCTATCCTTCGTAATTAGGCTACGGCCCACCGGTTTAGCTGTCAGAATCCATTTGTTTTCATGGGAAGTAGGCAAATGTGCTAGGTGGTTGAAGTTTTCGTTATTATTTTTTTTTATAAAAAATAATGTAAATTTGCTTAATATTCTTACTATCTACTAAGTTTATTTTCATGTAATTAAGTACTTACCCACCGCACCTTCCGGGTGGACTGCGATCCTCGATCGGTTCTGCCTGCTGGGGGCCCAAATAGCGTAATTTCATCATAACTTTAATATTTTGTACTGAACCCATCCTCGAATACGTCGCCGTTGAACTGCCCGCGCGCAGACGCGTCTCTGGACACCTCACACGTCGGTCTAGCTCAGAAAAACGGAAAAAACTTTTGCTAACTCGTTGCGAAAATTCTAACTTAGTGATACAGTGAGCCTCATACAGTACGAAATCTTGAATACTACAAGGCCGATTTCTTCGCGGTTTTCGACGCTATCCTTCGTAATTAGGCTACGGCCCACCGTTTTAGCTGTCAGAATCCATTTGTCTTCATGGGAAGTAGGCAAATGTGCTAGGTGGTTGAAGTTTTCGTTATTTTTTTTAAACGATAAATAATGTTAATTTGCTTAATATTCTTACTATCTACTAAGTTTATTTTCATGTAATTAAGTACTTACCCACCGCACCTTCCGGGTGGACTGCGATCCTCGATCGGTTCTGCCTGCTGGGGGCCCAAATAGCGTAATTTCATCATAACTTTAATATTTTGTACTGAACCCATCCTCGAATACGTCGCCGTTGAACTGCCCGCGCGCAGACGCGTCTCTGGACACCTCGCACGTCGGTCTAGCTCAGAAAAACGGAAAAAACTTTTGCTAACTCGTTGCGAAAATTCTAACTTAGTGATACAGTGAGCCTCATACAGTACGAAATCTTGAATACTACAAGGCCGATTTCTTCGCGGTATTCAACGCTATCCTTCGTAATTAGGCTACGGCCCACCGTTTTAGCTGTCAGAATCCATTTGTTTTCATGGGAAGTAGGCAAATGTGCTAGGTGGTTGAAGTTCTCGTTATTTTTTTTTTTTATAAAAAATAATGTAAATTTGCTTAATATACTTACTATCTACTAAGTTTATTTTCATGTAATTAAGTACTTACCCACCGCACCTTCCGGGTGGACTGCGATCCTCGATCGGTTCTGCCTGCTGGGGGCCCAAATAGCGTAATTTCATCATAACTTTAATATTTTGTACTGAACCCATCCTCGAATACGTCGCCGTTGAACTGCCCGCACGCAGACGCGTCTCTGGACACCTCACACGTCGGTCTAGCTCAGAAAAACGGAAAAAACTTTTGCTAACTCGTTGCGAAAATTCTAACTTAGTGATACAGTGAGCCTCATACAGTACGAAATCTTGAATACTACAAGGCCGATTTCTTCGCGGTTTTCGACGCTATCCTTCGTAATTAGGCTACGGCCCACCGTTTTAGCTGTCAGAATCCATTTGTCTTCATGGGAAGTAGGCAAATGTGCTAGGTGGTTGAAGTTTTCGTTATTTTTTTTTTTATAAAAAATAATGTAAATTTGCTTAATATTCTTACTATCTACTAAGTTTATTTTCATGTAATTAAGTACTTACCCACCGCACCTTCCGGGTGGACTGCGATCCTCGATCGGTTCTGCCTGCTGGGGGCCCAAATAGCGTAATTTCATCATAACTTTAATATTTTGTACTGAACCCATCCTCGAATACGTCGCCGTTGAACTGCCCGCGCGCAGACGCGTCTCTGGACACCTCACACGTCGGTCTAGCTCAGAAAAACGGAAAAAACTTTTGCTAACTCGTTGCGAAAATTCTAACTTAGTGATACAGTGAGCCTCATACAGTACGAAATCTTGAATACTACAAGGCCGATTTCTTCGCGGTTTTCGACGCTATCCTTCGTAATTAGGCTACGGCCCACCGTTTTAGCTGTCAGAATCCATTTGTCTTCATGGGAAGTAGGCAAATGTGCTAGGTGGTTGAAGTTTTCGTTATTTTTTTTTTTTATAAAAAATAATGTAAATTTGCTTAATATTCTTACTATCTACTAAGATTATTTTCATGTAATTAAGTACTTACCCACCGCACCTTCCGGGTGGACTGCGATCCTCGATCGGTTCTGCCTGCTGGGGGCCCAAATAGCGTAATTTCATCATAACTTTAATATTTTGTACTGAACCCATCCTCGAATACGTCACAGTTGAACTGCCCGCGCGCAGACGCGTCTCTGGACACCTCACACGTCGGTCTAGCTCAGAAAAACGGAAAAAACTTTTGCTAACTCGTTGCGAAAATTCTAACTTAGTGATACAGTGAGCCTCATACAGTACGAAATCTTGAATACTACAAGGCCGATTTCTTCGCGGTTTTCGACGCTGTCCTTCGTAATTAGGCTACGGCCCACCGTTTTAGCTGTCAGAATCCATTTGTCTTCATGGGAAGTAGGCAAATGTGCTAGGTGGTTGAAGTTTTCGTTATTTTTTTTAAACGATAAATAATGTAAATTTGCTTAATATTCTTACTATCTACTAAATTTATTTTCATGTAATTAAGTACTTACCCACCGCACCTTCCGGGTGGACTGCGATCCTCGATCGGTTCTGCCTGCTGGGGGCCCAAATAGCGTAATTTCATCATAACTTTAATATTTTGTACTGAACCCATCCTCGACTACGTCGCCGTTGAACTGCCCGCGCACAGACGCGTCTCTGGACACCTCACACGTCGGTCTAACTCAGAAAAACGGAAAAAACTTTTGCTAACTCGTTGCGAAAATTCTAACTTAGTGATACAGTGAGCCTCATACAGTACGAAACCTTGAATACTACATGGCCGATTTCTTCGCGGTTTTCGACGCTATCCTTCGTAATTAGGCTACGGCCCACCGTTTTAGCTGTCAGAATCCATTTGTCTTCATGGGAAGTAGGCAAATGTGCTAGGTGGTTGAAGTTTTCTTAATTTATTTAAACGATAAATAATATAAATTTGCATAATATTCTTACTATCTACTAAATTTATTTTCATGTAATTAAGTACTTACCCACCGCACCTTCCGGGTGGACTGCGATCCTCGATCGGTTCTGCCTGCTGGGGGCCCAAATAGCGTAATTTCATCATAACTTTAATATGTTGTACTGAACCCATCCTCGAATACGTCGCCGTTGAACTGCCCGCGCGCAGACGCGTCTCTGGACACCTCACACGTCGGTCTAGCTCAGAAAAACGGAAAAAACTTTTGCTAACTCGTTGCGAAAATTCTAACTTAGTGATACAGTGAGCCTCATACAGTACGAAATCTTGAATACTACAAGGCCGATTTCTTCGCGGTTTTCAACGCTATCCTTCGTAATTAGGCTACGGCCCACCGTTTTAGCTGTCAGAATCCATTTGTCTTCATGGGAAGTAGGCAAATGTGCTAGGTGGTTGAAGATTTCGTTATTTTTTTTTTGTTTTTATAAAAAATAATGTAAATTTGCTTAATATTCTTACTATCTACTAAGTTTATTTTCATGTAATTAAGTACTTACTCACCGCACTTTCCGGGTGGACTGCGATCCTCGATCGGTTCTGCCTGCTGGGGGCCCAAATAGCGTAATTTCATCATAACTTTAATATTTTGTACTGAACCCATCCTCGAATACATCACCGTTAAACTGTCCGCGCGCAGACGCGTCTCTGGACACCTCACACGTTGGTCTAGCTCAGAAAAACGGAAAAAACTTTTGCTAACTCGTTGCGAAAATTCTAACTTAGTGATACAGTGAGCCTCATACAGTACGAAATCTTGAATACTACAAGGCTGATTTCTTCGCGGTTTTCGACGCTAACCTTCGTAATTAGGCTACGGCCCACCGTTTTACCTGTCAGAATCCATTTCTCTTCATGGGAAGTAGGCAAATGTGCTAGGTGGTTGAAGTTTTCGTTATTTTTTTTAAACGATAAATAATGTAAATTTGCTTAATATTCTTACTATCTACTAAGTTTATTTTCATGTAATTAAGTACTTACCCACCGCACCTTCCGGGTGGACTGCGATCCTCGATCGGTTCTGCCTGCTGGGGGCCCAAATAGCGTAATTTCATCATAACTTTAATATTTTGTACTGAACCCATCCTCGAATACGTCGCCGTTGAACTGTCCGCGTGCAGACGCGTCTCTGGACATCTCACACGTCGGTCTAGCTCAGAAAAACGGAAAAAACTTTTGCTAACTCGTTGCGAAAATTCTAACTTAGTGATACAGTGACCCTCATACAGTACGAAATCTTGAATACTACAAGGCCGATTTCTTCGCGGTTTTCGACGCTATCCTTCGTAATTAGGCTACGGCCCACCGTTTTAGCTGTCAGAATCCATTTGTCTTCATGGGAAGTAGGCAAATGTGCTAGGTGGTTGAAGTTTTCGTTATTTTTTTTAAACGATAAATAATGTAAATTTGCTTAATATTCTTACTATCTACTAAGTTTATTTTCATGTAATTAAGTACTTACCCACCGCACCTTCCGGGTGGACTGCGATCCTTGATCGGTTCTGCCTGCTGGGGGCCCAAATAGCGTAATTTCATCATAACTTTAATATTTTGTACTGAACCCATCCTCGAATACGTCGCCGTTGAACTGTCCGCGCGCAGACGCGTCTCTGGACATCTCACACGTCGGTCTAGCTCAGAAAAACGGAAAAAACTTTTGCTAACTCGTTGCGAAAATTCTAACTTAGTGATACAGTGACCCTCATACAGTACGAAATCTTGAATACTACAAGGCCGATTTCTTCGCGGTTTTCGACGCTATCCTTCGTAATTAGGCTACGGCCCACCGTTTTAGCTGTCAGAATCCATTTGTCTTCATGGGAAGTAGGCAAATGTGATAGGTGGCTGAAGTTTTCGTTATTTTTTTTAAACGATAAATAATGTAAATTTGCTTAATATTCTTACTATCTACTAAGTTTATTTTCATGTAATTAAGTACTTACCCACCGCACCTTCCGGGTGGACTGCGATCCTCGATCGGTTCTGCCTGCTGGGGGCCCAAATAGCGTAATTTCATCATAACTTTAATATTTTGTACTGAACCCATCCTCGAATACGTCGCCGTTGAACTAACTGCCCGCGCGCAGACGCGTCTCTGGACACCTTACACGTCGGTCTAGCTCAGAAAAACGGAAAAAACTTTTGCTAACTCGTTGCGAAAATTCTAACTTAGTGATACAGTGAGCCTCATACAGTACGAAATCTTGAATACTACAAGGCCGATTTCTTCGCGGTTTTCGACACTATCCTTCGTAATTAGGCTACGGCCCACCGTTTTAGCTGTCAGAATCCATTTGTCTTCATGGGAAGTAGGCAAATGTGCTAGGTGGTTGAAGATTTCGTTATTTTTTTTTTGTTTTTATAAAAATAATGTAAATTTGCTTAATATTCTTACTATCTACTAAGTTTATTTTCATGTAATTAAGTACTTACTCACCGCACCTTCCGGGTGGACTGCGATCCTCGATCGGTTCTGCCTGCTGGGGGCCAAAGTAGCGTAATTTCATCATAACTTGAACATTTTGTACTGAACCCATCCTCGAATACATAACCGTTAAAGTGTCCGCGCGCAGACGCGTCTCTGGACACCTCACACGTTGGTCTAGCTCAGAAAAACGGAAAAAACTTTTGCTAACTCGTTGCGAAAATTCTAACTTAGTGATACAGTGAGCCTCATACAGTACGAAATCTTGAATACTACAAGGCCGATTTCTTCGCGGTTTTCGACGCTATCCTTCGTAATTAGGCTACGGCCCACCGTTTTAGCTGTCAGAATCCATTTCTCTTCATGGGAAGTAGGCAAATGTGCTAGGTGGTTGGAGTTTTCGTTATTTTTTTTAAACGATAAATAATGTAAATTTGCTTAATATTCTTACTATCTACTAAGTTTATTTTCATGTAATTAAGTACTTACCCACCGCACCTTCCGGGTGGACTGCGATCCTCGATCGGTTCTGCCTGCTGGGGGCCCAAATAGCGTAATTTCATCATAACTTTAATATTTTGTACTGAACCCATCCTTGAATACGTCGCCGTTGAACTGCCCGCGCGCAGACGCGTTTCTGGATACCTCACACGTCGGTCTAGCTCAGAAAAACGGAAAAAACTTTTGCTAACTCGTTGCGAAAATTCTAACTTAGTGATACAGTGAGCCTCATACAGTACGAAATCTTGAATACTACAAGGCCGATTTCTTCGCGGTTTTCGACGCTATCCTTCGTAATTAGGCTACGGCCCACCGTTTTAGCTGTCAGAATCCATTTGTTTTCATGGGAAGTAGGCAAATGTGCTAGGTGGTTGAAGTTTTCGTTATTTTTTTTTTTTATAATAAATAATGTAAATTTGCTTAATATTCTTACTATCTACTAAGTTTATTTTCATGTAATTAAGTACTTACCCACCGCACCTTCCGGGTGGACTGCGATCCTCGATCGGTTCTGCCTGCTGGGGGCCCAAATAGCGTAATTTCATCATAACTTTAATATTTTGTACTGAACCCATCCTCGAATACGTCGCCGTTGAACTGCCCGCGCACAGACGCGTCTCTGGACACCTCACACGTCGGTCTAGCTCAGAAAAACGGAAAAAACTTTTGCTAACTCGTTGCGAAAATTCTAACTTAGTGATACAGTGAGCCTCATACAGTACGAAATCTTGAATACTACAAGGCCGATTTCTTCGTGGTTTTCGACGCTATCCTTCGTAATTAGGCTACGGCCCACCGTTTTAGCTGTCAGAATCCATTTGTCTTCATGGGAAGTAGGCAAATGTGCTAGGTGGTTGAAGTTTTCGTTATATTTTCTAAACGATAAATAATGTAAATTTGCTTAATATTCTTACTATCTACTAAGTTTATTTTCATGTAATTAAGTACTTACCCACCGCACCTTCCGGGTGGACTGCGATC
This sequence comes from Aporophyla lueneburgensis, assembly GCA_932294355.1. Taxonomy (NCBI): domain Eukaryota; kingdom Metazoa; phylum Arthropoda; class Insecta; order Lepidoptera; family Noctuidae; genus Aporophyla; species Aporophyla lueneburgensis. The sequence continues at coordinate 6,553,847 of OW028762.1, read as the reverse complement.
CTCGATCGGTTCTGCCTGCTGGGGGCCCAAATAGCGTAATTCCATCATAACTTTAATATTTTGTACTGAACCCATCCTCGAATACGTCGCCGTTGAACTGCCCGCGCGCAGACGCATCTCTGGACACCTCACACGTCGGTCTAGCTCAGAAAAACGGAAAAAACTTTTGCTAACTCGTTGCGAAAATTCTAACTTAGTGATACAGTGAGCCTCATACAGTACGAAATCTTGAATACTACAAGGCTGATTTCTTCGCGGTTTTCGACGCTATCCTTCGTAATAAGGCTACGGCCCACCGTTTTAGCTGTCAGAATCCATTTGTCTTCATGGGAAGTAGGCAAATGTGCTAGGTGGTTGAAGTTTTCGTTATTTTTTTTAAACGATAAATAATATAAATTTGCTTAATATTCTTACTATCTACTAAGTTTATTTTCATGTAATTAAGTACTTACCCACCGCACTTTCCGGGTGGACTGCGATCCTCGATCGGTTCTGCCTGCTGGGGGCCCAAATAGCGTAATTTCATCATAACTTTAACATTTTGTACTGAACCCATCCTCGAATACGTCACCGTTGAACTGCCCGCGCGCAGACGCGTCTCTGGACACCTCACACGTCGGTCTAGCTCAGAAAAACGGAAAAAACTTTTGCTAACTCGTTGCGAAAATTCTAACTTAGTGATACAGTGAGCCTCATACAGTACGAAATCTTGAATACTACAAGGCCGATTTCTTCGCGGTTTTCGACGCTGTCCTTCGTAACTAGGCTACGGCCCACCGTTTTAGCTGTCAGAATCCATTTGTCTTCATGGGAAGTAGGCAAATGTGCTAGGTGGTTGAAGTTTTCGTTATTTTTTTTAAACGATAAATAATGTAAATTTGCTTAATATTCTTACTATCTACTTAGTTTATTTTCATGTAATTAAGTACTTACCCACCGCACCTTCCGGGTGGACTGCGATCCTCGATCGGTTCTGCCGGCTGGGGGCCCAAATAGCGTAATTTCATCATAACTTTAATATTTTCTAATGAACCCATCCTCGAATACGTCACCGTTGAACTGCCCGCGCGCAGACGCGTCTTTGGACACCTCACACGTCGGTCTAGCTCAGAAAAACGGAAAAAACTTTTGCTAACTCGTTGCGAAAATTCTAACTTAGTGATACAGTGAGCCTCATACAGTACGAAATCTTGAATACTACAAGGCCGATTTCTTCGCGGTTTTCGACGCTATCCTTCGTAATTAGGCTACGGCCCACCGTTTTAGCTGTCAGAATCCATTTGTCTTCATGGGAAGTAGGCAAATGTGCTAGGTGGTTGAAGTTTTCGTTATTTTTTTTAAACGATAAATAATGTAAATTTGCTTAATATTCTTACTATCTACTAAGTTTATTTTCATGTAATTAAGTACTTACCCACCGCACCTTCCGGGTGGACTGCGATCCTCGATCGGTTCTGCCTGCTGGGGGCCCAAATAGCGTAATTTCATCATAACTTTAATATTTTGTACTGAACCCATCCTCGAATACGTCGCCGTTGAACTGCCCGCGCGCAGACGCGTCTCTGGACACCTCACACGTCGGTCTAGCTCAGAAAAACGGAAAAAACTTTTGCTAACTCGTTGCGAAAATTCTAACTTAGTGATACAGTGAGCCTCATACAGTACGAAATCTTGAATACTACAAGGCCGATTTCTTCGCGGTTTTCGACGCTATCCTTCGTAATTAGGCTACGGCCCACCGTTTTAGCTGTCAGAATCCATTTGTCTTCATGGGAAGTAGGCAAATGTGCTAGGTGGTTGAAGATTTCGTTATTTTTTTTTTGTTTTTATAAAAAATAATGTAAATTTGCTTAATATTCTTACTATCTACTAAGTTTATTTTCATGTAATTAAGTACTTACTCACCGCACCTTCCGGGTGGACTGCGATCCTCGATCGGTTCTGCCTGCTGGGGGCCCAAATAGCGTAATTTCATCATAACTTTAATATTTTGTACTGAACCCATCCTTGAATACATCACCGTTAAACTGTCCGCGCGCAGACGCGTCTCTGGACACCTCACACGTTGGTCTAGCTCAGAAAAACGGAAAAAACTTTTGCTAACTCGTTGCGAAAATTCTAACTTAGTGATACAGTGAGCCTCATACAGTACGAAATCTTGAATACTACAAGGCTGATTTCTTCGCGGTTTTCGACGCTATCCTTCGTAATAAGGCTACGGCCCACCGTTTTAGCTGTCAGAATCCATTTGTCTTCATGGGAAGTAGGCAAATGTGCTAGGTGGTTGAAGTTTTCGTTATTTTTTTTAAACGATAAATAATGTAAATTTGCTTAATATTCTTACTATCTACTAAGTTTATTTTCATGTAATTAAGTACTTACCCACCGCACCTTCCGGGTGGACTGCGATCCTCGATCGGTTCTGCCTGCTGGGGGCCCAAATAGCGTAATTCCATCATAACTTTAATATTTTGTACTGAACCCATCCTCGAATACGTCGCCGTTGAACTGCCCGCGCGCAGACGCATCTCTGGACACCTCACACGTCGGTCTAGCTCAGAAAAACGGAAAAAACTTTTGCTAACTCGTTGCGAAAATTCTAACTTAGTGATACAGTGAGCCTCATACAGTATGAAATCTTGAATACTACAAGGCCGATTTCTTCGCGGTTTTCGACGCAAACCTTTGTAATTAGGCTACGGCCCACCGTTTTAGCTGTCAGAATCCATTTGTCTTCATGGGAAGTAGGCAAATGTGCTAGGTGGTTGAAGTTTTCGTTATTTTTTTTAAACGATAAATAATATAAATTTGCTTAATATTCTTACTATCTACTAAGTTTATTTTCATGTAATTAAGTACTTACCCACCGCACTTTCCGGGTGGACTGCGATCCTCGATCGGTTCTGCCTGCTGGGGGCCCAAATAGCGTAATTTCATCATAACTTTAACATTTTGTACTGAACCCATCCTCGAATACGTCACCGTTGAACTGCCCGCGCGCAGACGCGTCTCTGGACACCTCACACGTCGGTCTAGCTCAGAAAAACGGAAAAAACTTTTGCTAACTCGTTGCGAAAATTCTAACTTAGTGATACAGTGAGCCTCATACAGTACGAAATCTTGAATACTACAAGGCCGATTTCTTCGCGGTTTTCGACGCTGTCCTTCGTAACTAGGCTACGGCCCACCGTTTTAGCTGTCAGAATCCATTTGTCTTCATGGGAAGTAGGCAAATGTGCTAGGTGGTTGAAGTTTTCGTTATTTTTTTTAAACGATAAATAATGTAAATTTGCTTAATATTCTTACTATCTACTTAGTTTATTTTCATGTAATTAAGTACTTACCCACCGCACCTTCCGGGTGGACTGCGATCCTCGATCGGTTCTGCCGGCTGGGGGCCCAAATAGCGTAATTTCATCATAACTTTAATATTTTCTAATGAACCCATCCTCGAATACGTCACCGTTGAACTGCCCGCGCGCAGACGCGTCTTTGGACACCTCACACGTCGGTCTAGCTCAGAAAAACGGAAAAAACTTTTGCTAACTCGTTGCGAAAATTCTAACTTAGTGATACAGTGAGCCTCATACAGTACGAAATCTTGAATACTACAAGGCCGATTTCTTCGCGGTTTTCGACGCTATCCTTCGTAATTAGGCTACGGCCCACCGTTTTAGCTGTCAGAATCCATTTGTCTTCATGGGAAGTAGGCAAATGTGCTAGGTGGTTGAAGTTTTCGTTATTTTTTTTAAACGATAAATAATGTAAATTTGCTTAATATTCTTACTATCTACTAAGTTTATTTTCATGTAATTAAGTACTTACCCACCGCACCTTCCGGGTGGACTGCGACCCTCGATCGGTTCTGCCTGCTGGGGGCCCAAATAGCGTAATTTCATCATAACTTTAATATTTTGTACTGAACCCATCCTCGAATACGTCGCCGTTGAACTGCCCGCGCGCAGACGCGTCTCTGGACACCTCACACGTCGGTCTAGCTCAGAAAAACGGAAAAAACTTTTGCTAACTCGTTGCGAAAATTCTAACTTAGTGATACAGTGAGCCTCATACAGTACGAAATCTTGAATACTACAAGGCCGATTTCTTCGCGGTTTTCGACGCTATCCTTCGTAATTAGGCTACGGCCCACCGTTTTAGCTGTCAGAATCCATTTGTCTTCATGGGAAGTAGGCAAATGTGCTAGGTGGTTGAAGATTTCGTTATTTTTTTTTTGTTTTTATAAAAAATAATGTAAATTTGCTTAATATTCTTACTATCTACTAAGTTTATTTTCATGTAATTAAGTACTTACTCACCGCACCTTCCGGGTGGACTGCGATCCTCGATCGGTTCTGCCTGCTGGGGGCCCAAATAGCGTAATTTCATCATAACTTTAATATTTTGTACTGAACCCATCCTCGAATACATCACCGTTAAACTGTCCGCGCGCAGACGCGTCTCTGGACACCTCACACGTTGGTCTAGCTCAGAAAAACGGAAAAAACTTTTGCTAACTCGTTGCAAAAATTCTAACTTAGTGATACAGTGAGCCTCATACAGTACGAAATCTTGAATACTACAAGGCTGATTTCTTCGCGGTTTTCGATGCTATCCTTCGTAATAAGGCTACGGCCCACCGTTTTAGCTGTCAGAATCCATTTGTCTTCATGGGAAGTAGGCAAATGTGCTAGGTGGTTGAAGTTTTCGTTATTTTTTTTAAACGATAAATAATGTAAATTTGCTTAATATTCTTACTATCTACTAAGTTTATTTTCATGTAATTAAGTACTTACCCACCGCACCTTCCGGGTGGACTGCGATCCTCGATCGGTTCTGCCTGCTGGGGGCCCAAATAGCGTAATTTCATCATAACTTTAATATTTTGTACTGAACCCATCCTCGAATACGTCGCCGTTGAACTGTCCGCGCGCAGACGCGTCTCTGGACATCTCACACGTCGGTCTAGCTCAGAAAAACGGAAAAAACTTTTGCTAACTCGTTGCGAAAATTCTAACTTAGTGATACAGTGACCCTCACACAGTACGAAATCTTGAATACTACAAGGCCGATTTCTTCGCGGTTTTCGACGCTATCCTTCGTAATTAGGCTACGGCCCACCGTTTTAGCTGTCAGAATCCATTTGTCTTCATGGGAAGTAGGCAAATGTGCTAGGTGGTTGAAGTTTTCGTTCTTTTTTTTAAACGATAAATAATGTAAATTTGCTTAATATTCTTACTATCTACTAAGTTTATTTTCATGTAATTAAGTACTTACCCACCGCACCTTCCGGGTGGACTGCGATCCTCGATCGGTTCTGCCTGCTGGGGGCCCAAATAGCGTAATTTCATCATAACTTTAATATTTTGTACTGAACCCATCCTCGAATACGTCGCCGTTGAACTGCCCGCGCGCAGACGCGTCTCTGGACACCTCACACGTCGGTCTAGCTCAGAAAAACGGAAAAAACTTTTGCTAACTCGTTGCGAAAATTCTAACTTAGTGATACAGTGAGCCTCATACAGTACGAAATCTTGAATACTACAAGGCCGATTTCTTCGCGGTTTTCGACGCTATCCTTCGTAATTAGGCTACGGCCCACCGTTTTAGCTGTCAGAATCCATTTGTCTTCATGGGAAGTAGGCAAATGTGCTAGGTGGTTGAAGTTTTCGTTATTTTTTTTTTTATAAAAAATAATGTAAATTTGCTTAATATTCTTACTATCTACTAAGTTTATTTTCATGTAATTAAGTACTTACCCACCGCACCTTCCGGGTGGACTGCGATCCTCGATCGGTTCTGCCTGCTGGGGGCCCAAATAGCGTAATTTCATCATAACTTTAATATTTTGTACTGAACCCATCCTCGAATACGTCGCCGTTGAACTGCCCGCGCGCAGACGCGTCTCTGGACACCTCACACGTCGGTCTAGCTCAGAAAAACGGAAAAAACTTTTGCTAACTCGTTGCGAAAATTCTAACTTAGTGATACAGTGAGCCTCATACAGTACGAAATCTTGAATACTACAAGGCCGATTTCTTCGCGGTTTTCGACGCTATCCTTCGTAATTAGGCTACGGCCCACCGTTTTAGCTGTCAGAATCCATTTGTCTTCATGGGAAGTAGGCAAATGTGCTAGGTGGTTGAAGTTTTCGTTATTTTTTTTTTTTATAAAAAATAATGTAAATTTGCTTAATATTCTTACTATCTACTAAGATTATTTTCATGTAATTAAGTACTTACCCACCGCACCTTCCGGGTGGACTGCGATCCTCGATCGGTTCTGCCTGCTGGGGGCCCAAATAGCGTAATTTCATCATAACTTTAATATTTTGTACTCAACCCATCCTCGAATACGTCGCCTTTGAACTGCCCGCGCGCAGACGCGTCTCTGGACATCTCACACGTCGGTCTAGCTCAGAAAAACGGAAAAAACTTTTGCTAACTCGTTGCGAAAATTCTAACTTAGTGATACAGTGAGCCTCATACAGTACGAAATCTTGAATACTACAAGGCCGATTTCTTCGCGGTTTTCGACGCTATCCTTCGTAATTAGGCTACGGCCCACCGTTTTAGCTGTCAGAATCCATTTCTCTTCATGGGAAGTAGGCAAATGTGCTAGGTGGTTGGAGTTTTCGTTATTTTTTTTAAACGATAAATAATGTAAATTTGCTTAATATTCTTACTATCTACTAAGTTTATTTTCATGTAATTAAGTACTTACCCACCGCACCTTCCGGGTGGACTGCGATCCTCGATCGGTTCTGCCGGCTGGGGGCCCAAATAGCGTAATTTCATCATAACTTTAATATTTTCTAATGAACCCATCCTCGAATACGTCACCGTTGAACTGCCCGCGCGCAGACGCGTCTTTGGACACCTCACACGTCGGTCTAGCTCAGAAAAACGGAAAAAACTTTTGCTAACTCGTTGCGAAAATTCTAACTTAGTGATACAGTGAGCCTCATACAGTACGAAATCTTGAATACTACAAGGCCGATTTCTTCGCGGTTTTCGACGCTATCCTTCGTAATTAGGCTACGGCCCACCGGTTTAGCTGTCAGAATCCATTTGTTTTCATGGGAAGTAGGCAAATGTGCTAGGTGGTTGAAGTTTTCGTTATTATTTTTTTTTATAAAAAATAATGTAAATTTGCTTAATATTCTTACTATCTACTAAGTTTATTTTCATGTAATTAAGTACTTACCCACCGCACCTTCCGGGTGGACTGCGATCCTCGATCGGTTCTGCCTGCTGGGGGCCCAAATAGCGTAATTTCATCATAACTTTAATATTTTGTACTGAACCCATCCTCGAATACGTCGCCGTTGAACTGCCCGCGCGCAGACGCGTCTCTGGACACCTCACACGTCGGTCTAGCTCAGAAAAACGGAAAAAACTTTTGCTAACTCGTTGCGAAAATTCTAACTTAGTGATACAGTGAGCCTCATACAGTACGAAATCTTGAATACTACAAGGCCGATTTCTTCGCGGTTTTCGACGCTATCCTTCGTAATTAGGCTACGGCCCACCGTTTTAGCTGTCAGAATCCATTTGTCTTCATGGGAAGTAGGCAAATGTGCTAGGTGGTTGAAGTTTTCGTTATTTTTTTTAAACGATAAATAATGTTAATTTGCTTAATATTCTTACTATCTACTAAGTTTATTTTCATGTAATTAAGTACTTACCCACCGCACCTTCCGGGTGGACTGCGATCCTCGATCGGTTCTGCCTGCTGGGGGCCCAAATAGCGTAATTTCATCATAACTTTAATATTTTGTACTGAACCCATCCTCGAATACGTCGCCGTTGAACTGCCCGCGCGCAGACGCGTCTCTGGACACCTCGCACGTCGGTCTAGCTCAGAAAAACGGAAAAAACTTTTGCTAACTCGTTGCGAAAATTCTAACTTAGTGATACAGTGAGCCTCATACAGTACGAAATCTTGAATACTACAAGGCCGATTTCTTCGCGGTATTCAACGCTATCCTTCGTAATTAGGCTACGGCCCACCGTTTTAGCTGTCAGAATCCATTTGTTTTCATGGGAAGTAGGCAAATGTGCTAGGTGGTTGAAGTTCTCGTTATTTTTTTTTTTTATAAAAAATAATGTAAATTTGCTTAATATACTTACTATCTACTAAGTTTATTTTCATGTAATTAAGTACTTACCCACCGCACCTTCCGGGTGGACTGCGATCCTCGATCGGTTCTGCCTGCTGGGGGCCCAAATAGCGTAATTTCATCATAACTTTAATATTTTGTACTGAACCCATCCTCGAATACGTCGCCGTTGAACTGCCCGCACGCAGACGCGTCTCTGGACACCTCACACGTCGGTCTAGCTCAGAAAAACGGAAAAAACTTTTGCTAACTCGTTGCGAAAATTCTAACTTAGTGATACAGTGAGCCTCATACAGTACGAAATCTTGAATACTACAAGGCCGATTTCTTCGCGGTTTTCGACGCTATCCTTCGTAATTAGGCTACGGCCCACCGTTTTAGCTGTCAGAATCCATTTGTCTTCATGGGAAGTAGGCAAATGTGCTAGGTGGTTGAAGTTTTCGTTATTTTTTTTTTTATAAAAAATAATGTAAATTTGCTTAATATTCTTACTATCTACTAAGTTTATTTTCATGTAATTAAGTACTTACCCACCGCACCTTCCGGGTGGACTGCGATCCTCGATCGGTTCTGCCTGCTGGGGGCCCAAATAGCGTAATTTCATCATAACTTTAATATTTTGTACTGAACCCATCCTCGAATACGTCGCCGTTGAACTGCCCGCGCGCAGACGCGTCTCTGGACACCTCACACGTCGGTCTAGCTCAGAAAAACGGAAAAAACTTTTGCTAACTCGTTGCGAAAATTCTAACTTAGTGATACAGTGAGCCTCATACAGTACGAAATCTTGAATACTACAAGGCCGATTTCTTCGCGGTTTTCGACGCTATCCTTCGTAATTAGGCTACGGCCCACCGTTTTAGCTGTCAGAATCCATTTGTCTTCATGGGAAGTAGGCAAATGTGCTAGGTGGTTGAAGTTTTCGTTATTTTTTTTTTTTATAAAAAATAATGTAAATTTGCTTAATATTCTTACTATCTACTAAGATTATTTTCATGTAATTAAGTACTTACCCACCGCACCTTCCGGGTGGACTGCGATCCTCGATCGGTTCTGCCTGCTGGGGGCCCAAATAGCGTAATTTCATCATAACTTTAATATTTTGTACTCAACCCATCCTCGAATACGTCGCCTTTGAACTGCCCGCGCGCAGACGCGTCTCTGGACATCTCACACGTCGGTCTAGCTCAGAAAAACGGAAAAAACTTTTGCTAACTCGTTGCGAAAATTCTAACTTAGTGATACAGTGAGCCTCATACAGTACGAAATCTTGAATACTACAAGGCCGATTTCTTCGCGGTTTTCGACGCTATCCTTCGTAATTAGGCTACGGCCCACCGTTTTAGCTGTCAGAATCCATTTCTCTTCATGGGAAGTAGGCAAATGTGCTAGGTGGTTGGAGTTTTCGTTATTTTTTTTAAACGATAAATAATGTAAATTTGCTTAATATTCTTACTATCTACTAAGTTTATTTTCATGTAATTAAGTACTTACCCACCGCACCTTCCGGGTGGACTGCGATCCTCGATCGGTTCTGCCGGCTGGGGGCCCAAATAGCGTAATTTCATCATAACTTTAATATTTTCTAATGAACCCATCCTCGAATACGTCACCGTTGAACTGCCCGCGCGCAGACGCGTCTTTGGACACCTCACACGTCGGTCTAGCTCAGAAAAACGGAAAAAACTTTTGCTAACTCGTTGCGAAAATTCTAACTTAGTGATACAGTGAGCCTCATACAGTACGAAATCTTGAATACTACAAGGCCGATTTCTTCGCGGTTTTCGACGCTATCCTTCGTAATTAGGCTACGGCCCACCGGTTTAGCTGTCAGAATCCATTTGTTTTCATGGGAAGTAGGCAAATGTGCTAGGTGGTTGAAGTTTTCGTTATTATTTTTTTTTATAAAAAATAATGTAAATTTGCTTAATATTCTTACTATCTACTAAGTTTATTTTCATGTAATTAAGTACTTACCCACCGCACCTTCCGGGTGGACTGCGATCCTCGATCGGTTCTGCCTGCTGGGGGCCCAAATAGCGTAATTTCATCATAACTTTAATATTTTGTACTGAACCCATCCTCGAATACGTCGCCGTTGAACTGCCCGCGCGCAGACGCGTCTCTGGACACCTCACACGTCGGTCTAGCTCAGAAAAACGGAAAAAACTTTTGCTAACTCGTTGCGAAAATTCTAACTTAGTGATACAGTGAGCCTCATACAGTACGAAATCTTGAATACTACAAGGCCGATTTCTTCGCGGTTTTCGACGCTATCCTTCGTAATTAGGCTACGGCCCACCGTTTTAGCTGTCAGAATCCATTTGTCTTCATGGGAAGTAGGCAAATGTGCTAGGTGGTTGAAGTTTTCGTTATTTTTTTTAAACGATAAATAATGTTAATTTGCTTAATATTCTTACTATCTACTAAGTTTATTTTCATGTAATTAAGTACTTACCCACCGCACCTTCCGGGTGGACTGCGATCCTCGATCGGTTCTGCCTGCTGGGGGCCCAAATAGCGTAATTTCATCATAACTTTAATATTTTGTACTGAACCCATCCTCGAATACGTCGCCGTTGAACTGCCCGCGCGCAGACGCGTCTCTGGACACCTCGCACGTCGGTCTAGCTCAGAAAAACGGAAAAAACTTTTGCTAACTCGTTGCGAAAATTCTAACTTAGTGATACAGTGAGCCTCATACAGTACGAAATCTTGAATACTACAAGGCCGATTTCTTCGCGGTATTCAACGCTATCCTTCGTAATTAGGCTACGGCCCACCGTTTTAGCTGTCAGAATCCATTTGTTTTCATGGGAAGTAGGCAAATGTGCTAGGTGGTTGAAGTTCTCGTTATTTTTTTTTTTTATAAAAAATAATGTAAGTAGGATATTATTGGGCATCCTACTCCACCTTCGTTCCTTCGGCTCACTCCGTTCGCCTCGTCACTCTCGGTGAAGTAGAATGCCCAATAATATAAATGAAATGTTATGGTTCAACGTCTTTTCCACTATTTTAGTTCTAAAACTCAATATTACCTTTTCCTTATTTTACCATGACACTCACTATTTTATATTGAAAGACGTCCATGGTCAGGTTGCTCGTACATTCATTCCAGTTAGCGATTATGAGTTATAAAGGTTAATGTAAAACAACAATTGACTCATTATTAATTTAACCGTTTCAAGCAGTCATCATGAAATTTGTAAAACAACCACAATCGTTACATGTAAACAAACTTTATGTTAATTCTCAGGAGACTGGTTTTCGTCATGGAGAATTATTACCTAAATCGGTACGATGTATTATTTGTGGGCCATCAAATTGCGGAAAAACTAATTTATTAATTGGTCTTCTTATACATGAGAATGGTTTAAGATTTCAAAATGTTTATGTTTATTCTAAAACCTTGCAACAACCTAAGTACGTGTTTTTAGAAAAAGTCTTGCAACGTGTACCAGGCATTTCATTTCAGAAATATCACGAAAATGAACAAGTGCTGAGTGTTCAGACCGCAAAACCAAATTCTGTAATCGTATTTGATGATGTTGCTTGTGAAAATCAAAATAGTATGCGTGATTATTTTGCTATGGGGAGACACAAGTTCATCGATTGTTTTTATCTAAATCAGACGTATAGTAAAATCCCTAAGCAGTTAGTAAGAGACAACGCAAATCTAATCGTACTTTTTAAACAAGATGAAAGAAATATGAGACATGTGTATGAAGAACACGTCAACACTGACATGACATGGATTGAATTTCGGGAAATGTGTTCAAAAATATGGAGTATACCTTTCAATTATGTTGTAATTAATAAAGATTGTTCCAAAAACAAAGGATGTTATAGAAGTAAATTTGACACGTTTGTAGTCTTTGATTAAGAACATGACTTTATATCTATATAAGGCTATAACCTGTCTGACATTATTATTCTCCGTACGACGCTTAATCAATTACAACCTGTTTTACCAATATGGAAAAAACATTGAAACGTCAAATTGTTGATGCAGCAGAAGCAGTAAAGATAAAAGTACGAAAAATGAGAGATACTGAGATTAACAATAAACAAGCACTGGAATCTGTTTTCAAACCTGTAACAGAACCTCTCAACATAATTGCTAATGCTAGTAAGCAAAGTCCTCTCCTGCGTGTTAGTGATGATTTTGCTGATGTTCCGTTTGTTAACGAAAAATTGCAGAAACAAAGAACTGATAGCGCAGGAAGTAATGATAATAATGACGGTGAAGACAAATATGAATCCGATATCAACAGTGACTCTTCTTATGAATCAGTAGTTGAAAGTAACCAAGATTATGATACGTCATCCTGGTCAGTGTCTTCAGAAGCATTGGTAGATATTCCATTTGGAGTTAGAGCAGACCGCGGGAAACTGCTTTTAGGTTCTGCTTGCATAACGCTCAACGATCAATACATCACCGTGGCTGGACGTAAATACCGAAATACACCTGGATTAAAACAGTTGTTGCTTAAGAAAGATGTAGACTTAAGCTTGGTTACAGACAGTGATATGCAAAATTATAAGTTGATGCTACTTGATACAAATGCACATCGTTGAGACTTTGAGCCCAGTAAGCCAATAAAAAGTAATAAAGGACAAAAATATTTACAAGTTATTAAACCTCTTTTTAAACTGAAGAATACAGTTCAGGGAAAGGGTCTACCGTTACTAAAAAAGTGGAGAAAAGACGTAGATTTAGTGTACTGGGATAATCCTAATGAACTAGTGGAAAGGTTGAAATTATTAATTGCATCTAGAGATGCTGGCAACACAGGATTAGATAATGAAATTATATCTATCATTGAAGAATTGCGTGAATGTAAGATTATAAATAAATAAATGTTTGAAAATATGTTTATTTTGTCATCAGCCTCTCGATAAAATACACCTTAAACATGAACGTAGATAAATTCGGACACTACATTCACAAAAGAATGCGTTTATCAGAGTTATTTGATTTTAATGAAAATGCATTGTTAAAATCAGAAAACGGAGATTTTGATTTAAAAACATCAAGACTGACAGGAATTACATCTCCAATAGAAGCAAACGATGCTGTTAACAAGGATTATGTAGATCGAATGAATGCTAACACGTTAAAAGAATTAAATAATCTGGCTGTGAATAAGGATTATGTAGATCGGTTGAATGCTAATATGTTTAAAGAATTTAATAATCTGATTGGTACATTGCGTACTCAAATCATAAAAGATGCAAAGGGTACAGTTCAAGCTACTTTAAAAGCAAAGATACCTGAGGTTTCAACTCATTTGCAAGATAAGTTTTATACTAAAGCAGAGGTAGATAAATTACTTCAGAAAACTCCATAATGGTAAAACAGCAAATTGTAAATGAAATACACAAAGCAACACGAAGAAATTTCCCTCGTCGTTCTGTTATTCTGAAAGGAATCCATGACTTATGGCAAGCAGACTTGATGGACATGCAAAACCTGAGGAAATATAACAAAGGTTATAATTTCATCCTTGTGGTGATTGACTGTTTCTCAAAGTATGCCTGGGCTGAACCGTTAAAATCGAAAAATAAATTTGATGTTACTCGTGCATTCGAACATATACTGCTTAGTAGTTGTAATGATCCTGTTAATTTACAGACTGATATGGGAACCGAATTTTATAACATCACTTTTCAAACGCTTATGAAAAAGCACAACATTAACCATTACTCATCGTTTTCTACTAAAAAAGCATCAATTGTGGAGAGACTGATAAGAACTTTAAAAAATAAATTATATAAATATTTTAGTCTCAATGGAAACTATAAGTGGCTAGGTCTACCATTGGAAGACACATTGAAGAGATATAACAACACCAAACATCGTACTATTCAATTTAAACCGGTTGATGTGAATAAATGTAATGAACAAGTTATCAAAGAAAATATAGAAAAAATAAACAAACATGATTTGGTTCAGTGGAAGCCTAAATTCAAAGTTGGTGATTGTGTTCGTATAAGTAAATACAAACATAATTTTGAGAAAGGTTACACTCCTAATTGGTCAACTGAATTATTTATTATAAAAAAGATAAATAAAACCTTACCAGTGACATATCACATAGAAGATCAACGAAACCAAAACATATTAGGAGCTTTTTACGAACAAGAACTGCAAAGATCTAATTATCCTGATGTGTATTTGATAGAAAAGGTTTTGAAAAAGAAAGGAAATAAATTGTATGTTAAATGGTTAGGTCTAAGCAGTGCAGAAAACAGTTGGATTGAAAAAGCTGCATTAATGAACTAACTATTATAAAACCATTTTCATTCGAAATCATATCATTCTAATTTGAGTAATGCAAGGGGGTGGACTAGTTAACAACATAATTAATAATCTACCATTCGAAGTGCATTTGCCAGGATACAATTATTGTGGACCAGGAACCAAACTTCATAAACGCTTAGCGCGAGGTGATCGAGGTGTAAATAAGCTAGACGAAGCTTGCTTGCAACACGACATTGCATATACAAACCATACAGACGTATCAAATCGTCACAAAGCTGATTTACAACTACTTGATATGGCTAAACAAAGACTTAAATCAAAAGATGCGGGGAAAGGTGAAAAATTAAGCTCCTGGTTGGTAAGCAAAGTTATGAAAGCGAAACTAAAGTCTGGATCAGGCATTAAAACATTTAAAAGCTTAGTTTCGAAAATAAAATCAAAAATTAAGAAACTCAAACACAAAGATAATAAGACTTTAATAAAAGCAGCTTACTTAACCGCAAAAAAGTTATTTCCAAACATTCACCATCGAATTCGAGTACCCCGAGTAATACCCATACCAAAGACTGGAGGAGTTCTACCTTTAATTCCAATTTTCGCTGGTTTATCGGCTTTAGGAACTTTAGCTGGTGGTGCAGCTGGCATTGCAAAAACCGTTAATGATTACAAAGCAAGCAAACAAAATTTGCAAGAAACAGAGCGACATAATAAAGCTATGGAGGCTTTAGTGTTGGGTAAGGGTTTATACATTAGACCGTATAAAAGTGGTAAAGGATTGTTTATAACATCTTCAAAAAACTGAAAAATATGCTACCCAATCGCCCTCTAACTGATGTAGACATCCGAAAGTATTCAAGACACATTCCATATTTTCGGGGGGTCTACATGAAGGATCGACTACCTTCAAAGCCGAAAGACATTGAATGTGGTATCGTTAACTTAGACGATTCTAAGAACGAAGGAACGCATTGGGTAGCTTATGCTAAAGTATACAATCACTGTGAATACTTTGATAGCTATGGAAATTTAAAACCTCCAATGGAATTGATGCAATATTTCAAAAATTGTGATGTGTTATATAACTACACAGGATATCAAAAATTAAACGCAGTCAATTGTGGTCATTTATGTTTAAATTATTTGTTGACTTTTTGGAATAAAAATGTATTATAAAATAAATGCTTTTCTTTTATATCAATCATTTGCAAGATGTCACTCACTTTGTCGATAACTGGAGACTCGTCAGTGTTAACTACATACTATCCTAATACTTTACAACTAGACGGAGAGTATGAGTGTGCTTTATTGCACTTTTCAACATTTAATTCTATTCCAAACATTGACAAAAGTAATAATAAGTTCTATTATGGCATTAATGAAGTTATTGAAGTACCGGAAGGTACTTATGAATTACAAGATATTAGCGATTATTTAAAATCTGAAATAAAAGATGCAGCGATCAAACTACGGTGCAATAATAATACTTTAAAAACTACAATATTCTGTACAAAAGACATTAATTTTATCAAAGGAGACTCTTTTAGAAGACTATTAGGGTTTAACAAACAAATTTTAACAGCAAATAAATGGCATGTGTCACAGTCTCCAGTCAACATTCTACCTACGACCGTAGTCAGGATTGAATGTGATATTGTAAGCGGTTCATTTGTGAATGGTGAACCAAGTCATATTATTCACGAATTTGCACTTAATGTGCCGCCAGGATACAGGATCATAGAAATCCCGAAGAACGCAATATACTTTCCAATCAATCAAAACAACATAAGCTGCATACATATCAGACTGTTAGATATAAACAAACGATTAATCAATTTACGTGGTGAAGAAGTGCAGGTATATCTGCATCTTAGAAGAAAAAGATGATTGACTACAATAAAAATGTGTTTCACCAAGTAAAGAATATCAGTTCTGCCCGAGCTACCTATCGAAGAAGACCTTTCTCTAAGAAGATAATAAAATTAACTAAAGACAATAAAGCGTTCCTTAGAGCGATCGGATTGTTAAAATGAATATCTTAGACGTTTTATCCGCTCCAACTTACGATAATACTATAGAAGGAATCGAATTTCATTCCTACAAGCCGTACGTAACGAGTTTCAACAGGAACGATGAAATCCGCATTCCCATCAACCAACAGGATTTGTACATACTTCCTTCAGCTAGCACACTCTATTTAGAAGGCACTGTTATCGTAAACAAAAAAGATACGAAAGACAAAGCTACTAGTATCAATTTCACAAACAATGGTCTACTGTACTTGTTTCAAGATATTAGGTATGAGTTAAATGGAGTGGAGATTGATAAAATAAAAAATGCAGGTATAACTACAACCATGAAATCATTAATATCAATGAATGAAAGTGAATCAAAAATGTCTAATGCTTGGGGCTGGAATATCGATGGTATAAAAAATATTAATGGTGGAAAATTTTCTGTTTCTATTCCACTACGTAACATCCTCGGGTTTGCTGAAGATTATAAAAAAGTTGTGATAAATAGCAGACATGAACTGATATTGTTACGAAGTAATACTAATTTGAACGCTGTAAAACTTAACACCGGCGAAATAGTGGACGATGTTCAGATCAACAAAATTATATGGCGCGTACCGCATGTTAAAGTATCAGACAAAGAAAAAATAACTTTGTTAAAACTATTAGAAAAAGATAGATCACTTCAAATGGTATACAGAAATTGGGATCTGTACGAATATCCAGCTTTACCTAAAACTACAAAACATACCTGGTCAATCAAAACTTCATCTCAAATAGAAAAACCAAGGTACATTATTATCGGGTTACAAACAAATAGGAAAAGCAATGCAAGTTCGGACATGTCTCAATTCGATCACTGTCATGTTCGAGACGTTAAAGTGTATCTCAATTCAACTTATTTTCCGTATGAAAACCTAAATACGAGTTTTGCTAATAACAAAATCGCTTTATTATACGAGCAATACACCAGATTTCAACAGTCGTATTACGGACGTCGACCGGAACCCATATTAAGCGAAAAACAGTTTAGAGATTTAGCACCGCTGTTTGTTATTGATTGCTCTAGACAAGCGGATAATCTAAAGACAGGGCCAGTTGTGGACGTGAGAGTAGAAATTGAAAGTGATTCGGAGATACCAGATCAAACTTCAGCATATTGTCTCATTCTGAACGATTGCATTGTTGAATACAAACCATTAAGTAACATTGTTAAGAAGATATCATGAAGTCGGACACCCTTATAGTGGAACTCCAAGGATTTAAAGATTCTTTAAATCATTTTATTGTTAAAGAATTGGCCATTGCGAGTCATGATCATACACAGACGTTCTTGGTGAAACCACCATATTCATTCCATTACCTAACACTAGAAGAAAAAAAGCAGGTGAGATGGTTAGAAAGAAATCGAGGAATTTACTGGAGTGAAGGCTACATAGACTACAAAGAGTTTAAACGTGTTATTTTACCATATTTAGAAAATAAAAAAATTATGACAAAGGGTTTGGAAAAGATTATGTGGATTAAAGAGTTATGTGCAAACTGTGAAGTGATTGACATAGGTGAGAAGGGATGTCCTAATTTTGCGACATTAAAAAAAAAGTTCTGTAAAAATAAAACTGATTTTAATTGTGTGAACCATAAATTGAATTGTGCATTGAATAATGCTGTGTGTATTAGAAAATGGTATTTTGATAATAATATGTCTGTATTTAATTTATTTATTTAATTATTATTGTGTTGAACAGTTAATTAAAAATGTCTATGTACTCAAGAGTGTTTTATTTAATATAATCAGACCCATATAACAAACATTAAATTAGCTGCAGCAAAATGATAATCCTTCTAAATTTTATTTCAAATATAGGTACTTACGGTATTCTAAACGAATTATTCTAATAAAACATTCTGAAAGCAAATAACCTATATTTATATCATTACACTAGAGCTAATTTAAAGTTCGAGTATTTATAAGTAATACAAAATAAAACATAATTTAAACTACAAAATATTTTTATTTACTTTTTACATTATTTACAATTATTACAAATTAATTATAACTACCTACCCAATAATAATAATAATAATAGCTGTCCCCACATAGTTTATTTAATGTTACCTTACATACTTAACTTAAAAAACTTGTGATGACTGAACAGTAGCCCAACTAGATTAATCAAAGAAATCTACATTAAGTACATATTTTTTCATTTTATATTTATTTACTTTTTACATTATTTACAATTATTACAAACTAATTATAACTACCTACCCAATAATAATAATAATAATAGCTATCCCCACATAGTTTATTTAATGTTACCTACATACTTAAAAAACTTGTGATGATTGAACAGTAGCCCAACTAGATTAATCAAAGAAATCTACATTACATATTTTTCCTTTTTATATTTATTTAACTTTATTATATTTTTTAGACTAGGTATGTACAGGATAAAATACAAAAGTTAATTATAATAAAACTTACATATTTGTTATTTTAAAAATGTATACATTCAAAACTTACACAACATAAAAACCACAAATGTTTAAACACTAAACAATAAGAAAGCAAATAAATGTTATATATACCGAATAATAATATAGTCTGATAACTATAATATTACTTACATAATTTATTATTGCTTATTACTATAAAACTTAAACAATATAGTAGATACTTACAAAATAATGACACCAGTTAATAGTTCATCAGTAATAACAACTGTCCCCACAAAGTTTTTTTGATATTTTATTAATTAACGATTGCGTCTCCTCCATAACATGGTCCACCGATTCAGTCACTATATACTGCGCACTTAAAATTACCACATCATCATTGTCACTTGCAGATTCTTGTTGTTCACTGATGTCCAACACTTGTACCTGGATCAGTCGTAATCCTTTTTTCTTCTCATTGTTTATGACGAATGATTGACAGGTAGGCAGAGCCAACTTCTGTTTTACACACTCTCGTCTTGTTCTAGGCTTCTTGTTGACAGGTCCGCAGTCTTGTCTTGCTCTAGGCTCCTTGTGAACAGGTCTTTGTTGTTCTGGGATATGCCAGCTTAAACTCGGGGTCGGAAAACCTTGCGCGTATTGCGAGAAGTCGATAATATCTGGAGAATCACACATTATCAATGATCTGAAACAACCGAAAGAATAATTAATTATAATTACATAAAAACATGATGAATTAACGTTATAAATATATGGGTAGTTCTACAATACTTACAATTCGTTTCGTTCTTATTCGACGTGATATGACCGCTCCGGCTAACTGTCTAATAATGAATGTTCTACACAATAATACGACTGTGGAACGTGGTTAATATGTAATGAGACTCCATAAAGCCTTAAAGCGCTGTGATTCAATTTCAAGTTTCAACACGTTCGAGCTCGTGCACGAGCACCTGTTCGGTGTCATATTCTACACCGCGCGTGTGAACTTCGAGCCATGAGTGCTATGTCATCAAAAATGAACATTGCATGTTTTATCCAGTTGGAACCTGTATCCTCGTGCACAACATGGTGTAAGCCCTGTATGCTTTGTCATCAATCAGGAATGGGAATGAAACAGAGATAAAATCATAAAATATTATTTATTTAAGTATATATTTAGTAGGTACATACAGATAAAAACAACAATTACAATGGACACCAAGAATACACACATTTTAGAATAACATACATATAATACCAGCTATAATATTATAGCTGGGTTCAAAAGTAACTTCAGACGATACTATTTGAATTAAATTACAGGACAATATTATATTTCATATTTAAATATTAACAAACTTTTTAAATTAGTAAGTAAGATAGTAGGTACGTTATAAAATTATCTGACTTTCCATTTAGGATGTTTTACAATCAATTTTTACTTGATAGAAATGTCACTATTGTAGGTTCCTAATTACATTTTTAAGTATGGTAATACATTACATAAATATATTTGCATTACCCCAAGCTAAAGTAGATACTTTATCAAATGATAGCAACCGTTTATCATCATTGCTTGAAAGTGCTATTTTATTTACGTTCTGAGTGAATATTTCATGTTTTATTGACCTAAACATTACATTTTTTTTACGAATGACATTGCAATTGTACAAAACATTTTTATAATCAATCATGTTTAAATGTTTCGTTACACATTTTTTTATACCTTTGGCTTTTTTAATTGTTTTTTTTAAGGTTTTAATACAATAAAGCTTTGAGCGCAGTCCTACGAATTCTTTAATAACTTTACCACCCATTTCGTCCTTAAACAGTCCTGGGATCTTCTTATTATTAATGGGCAAGTGAAATTCATTGTTTATGTCATAATTAGAGGTATCAAAATATTTTAAAAAATTGAGCTTGAAATCTTCATAAACGTTATTACTCTGTACATCATAAATTAAGCTATCTGTGTCAGTATAGCACAATTCAATTCGCTTACCATAAAAAGGTTTCATGACAGAGTAGTGAAAATCGTACATATGGGTCTTAGATAATTCTAATACTGTGAACCCTATATATATTGGTTTATTAAGTATAACACGCGATGGCTTCATTTGTATTGCTACTAGATCATCAGAAAACACAGAAGCGCTATGAAAATATGGACTGGCTATCAATTTCTCAGCACAAATAGTCTTATTCGTTTTATTGTTTGAATCGCACCATTTGTTAACTAATTTTACATCTACTCTTTGTTCAACATTTTCCAGAGTCTTTCCAAAAATACTATTATTTAATAATTTGAAAAAATCTTGCTCAAACGTTGATTCTGCTTTTTGTCGTAGTTTAGTGTTAAGATCGATGTACTGTTTTAAAAAACAGCTTTGCTTAAAAACAATTGCACGGTGAATCCTTCGTAACACCAATCCATGTTGTAAACATTTTTTTAAATGAACGTAATGAATAACGTAGTGGTATTTGTCATACAAATTCGGTATTAATTTTTTATTCTTACCACCCGGTGCAACAAATTTTTCTGGACAAAATGGAAAGTCGTTATGTTCATCGTGCAATGTTTTAGGATATAATAAATCAACTTCAAGGATATAGCCGTTTTCCGCGGTATCGCTTATATCTGTTAAGCTCAATTGCAAATCATCTATTTCCTGTCTACTCATGAATCTAAAATCCGAATAAGGCAAATATTGACACATGCTATAACCATATAAATTGTTGCAATCTAAATAAATAATAAATGATTTCGGCAGAGACGAGTCGTAAGAATCCAAGTATTTATGATTGGCTTTGACATGTCTTTTGGAACACATACAAACACCTCCACGAATACCTTCTTGTATCATTCTAAAAATTTGAACATCACTTATCAATTCTAATTTAATTCTAGTTTTCAAAAGCATTGCATCGAATGATAGACTTGGTGCTGTAAGATAAAACGCAGGATCGAGATTATAGTATTGTTTACAAGTTTTTCGAAAACTTTCAAACACGTCTGTTAGCAAAAGAACGTCAGTTTTAAGATATAAATCTGTGTACATACCCATATTTTGAATATTAAATACTGACCAAATGGTCTGAGCGTGTTTATAGTCTTCATCGCTAATTGATTCATTAGTCAAGGAGTTATGAAAAAGATTTTTAGATGGTAAACATATATCTTCGTAATGTTTCCATTGAGACATGTAATCGTATGGATACACTCCTTTACGGGTAAGTAGATCAAATTGTGTTTTTTCAGGAAAATAAGATTTTAATTGCTTGAAGTCTTGTTTTTTCATTGTGTTTGCTAACTTTTCTAAGCTAGTTCCTAAAAACTTGAATGAATCTACAAATCGTACCTGTATGCTTTCATTATCGGAAATCGGAATATACTTCGTGAAAGAAATATAATTTTCTTTTGTTTTAGGTATGACTTTAATAGATCCCGGAGCGTTACCTAATTCTTTTATGAAAAGATGGCAATCATAACCCGATAAGTTATGAAAAAATACAGGTAGAAACTTAGGCATTTTATATTGCAGGTTACAGTAACTGTGAGCTGCGCCACGATATTTACCAGTCAAATGACAATGATCGCGTACCCTATCACCTAACAAGAAATTCTCACAAATATGACATGTATCAGAGTTTTCAAAGTCGAGAGCATTCTCATTCGTGTAAATCATGGGAACGGTATTATTTAAAATTCTATAAACTTTTTTGGTATCTTTATAAATAGACTTCACAAATTTTGAAACACAATCCGTACCACGATACGAGACATAACGATTATAGGTTTCATCTAGAGTGCACGTAATATGATAAGCGAAAGCGATGGGCACATGTCGCTGTCTCGTAACGGTGCTCGCCTGAGTTGGGTCAGGGTCGCAGGAGTCGTACCGCTCTAGCATTGTTTCAAAATCGGCGTATATAACAAATGGTACAAATTGCTTTCTGCCATAGTGTTCAAACTGAATGAAAGAGCCTTTTGGCGGTAGTTCAGTAGCAACTCCTCCACAACTGTGTGAAGTAAGATTATCACAACTATCAAAGAACATTAAACAAACATCACAAAAGTATAATTTACTGTGGTGCTTTGTTATTTGATTTTTAACAAGACGCGGTAAATCCGTAATGAGACAATAATGTGATAAATCATCTTTTTCTAAGTAAAGTAAATGAATCACTTTTTCCTTCAAAAATTTTGGTTTATAAAGCGGTCCAGTCACGGTATTATTTTTTAAGCCATAAATATATATACAAATTTCAGGATTATTTAATTCGAATCGAGCAATATCTGAGAAACTCATTGGAAATTGAATGTCTTTTGTGTTTAACACACTTTGAAAATTGGGGTAAGACGATACTCTTTCAGGATGAGTTTTTGCTGGATATAAAGCAGCAACAACTGACCATAAAAAGCAATAATTATCTTTATTGCGAATATTAATACATGCTTTTTTTGATTTAACTGCGGTTGGCAACTCGATAAAGCTTGAGCCGCGTAAAGGTTGATATTTGTTAACATTAACTTCCAAATGCGAACTGTTTAAAAATGTCCAGCCACTGTCACGATCTTGAAATTCTTCTAATTTTTTTTTCAACGTGTTTCTAACCTGAGATGTCAATAAATCATATTCATAATTCTGATGTACCACATAATTCTTTGTAGCAAATGATTTCATCTCCTGACTATCATTTTTAACCATCAAAAACAAAGCAAAATATTCAAAATTAATTTTTAGACATACATGTTCTTTCAGAGATTTGTTGATTAATGTTTTGATTTTTTCTTGATTATTACTCAAAAACGAATCTAAAGAATAATTTTCACTAGTGTCAATAATTCTATAAGAAGCTATACGATTTCGGAAAGCAGAATTAATTAATTCAACACCTTCGCAAACGTATGAAATATTTTTATTTTTATGATTGGTACTGCGTAGATGACCTGTCCAGTGACTGCGCTCAACAGATGTATTACAAACAGTGCAGAAAGGCATTCTAGCGTAATTAATTACCGGCTAAGTTAAAAATAAAGATTTATTTAGGATGTCCTAAATATTAATTTTAAATTAATTACCTAAGTACATTTAAAATGTATCTTAGCATTATAATATACAGCCTCTGAGTATTTGATCAACTCCTAAACCTTGAACAAGAATTTAAGACATTTTACCTACTAAGTTTAAAAATAAACATTAATTTTAGGTGTCCCAATTTAAATTTTAAGTGATTACCTAACTAGATTTAAAATTTATCTTATCACTATAATAAACAGGCTCTGAGTCATTGAACAACTCATGAGCCTTGTGCATGAATTTTTGTAGTGAGTTCCACTGTGAGCTACCTTTCTCCAGTTGCAGTTTCAAGGCAACTTCTGCCTTCTTCCAACGCTCCTCAGGAGCAATGGAGATGATATTTTCTTTATCGAATACCTTGAGTTCCACAAAAAAGGCACCGCTTAGATCCGCTGTCCGTCGTACCTTCCCGTTGGCTACGCGGGACAGCAAGGATGATCCTAACTCCGACTTCGGAGGAAGGCCACCAAAGTCTTCCAAACCGAAAAGGTCGGTGCTCCCCGGTTTCTGGTTACTGTAAACAATTAAAATTTTATTTTAATAATCTAAAAGAAACACTTTTCTAGATACAAACTATGTTGCATGATAAAATAAGTATATATTTACTTAAAATTATTGTTACAAATAAAAGTTCTCTATTGAGATCTATGTTATAATATAATAAGTGAGACTAATGAAAAGGGATAAGTCAGATAAAGAGTATTGATAAACTACCTTGATCCTGATTCTACGACCGAGGAAGCTTTGCGCTTTGTAGTTTTTTTCGTAGGCAGGGTCCTTCTCGACACGACCTTTGTATCAGTCGCCGGGCTCTTTATGTAGTCAGACATACGGGAAACGTCGGAGTCAGACCTAATGTACAACAAAAAAAGTCATGTTTAATATAACAAAACAAAAACCTACAAGGTCTTTTTTGAAATACAATAAATAAGAAATCTATCAATTTATGACAGGGCGATAACAGTTACATCAGCCGACAGGCAGAAGCCAGGTCCGTAGCTGAGTAGCAGTCACGACGGATGAATAGGGCATCATAATTACAACAGCCGGCAGGCAAAAACCAGGTCCGTAGCTGGGCATTATAACTTCAAATTTAAAATTAAGAAGTACTCACTTACATGTTAGAAAGTCGATATTAAAGTACCACTAGTACTACTTGTCACTTTGAAGATTCCGGAGCGAATGTAATTTATTGATTGAAATTAATTCGTTTATATACACAAAAAATACAATTTCAGCACAAAAATAGATAATTTCAATTTTAAACTCTAAGTACAAGTCTTACAGTTGTATAAAAAAAATGACGTTTATGTCATATTTAACCGTATTGATTGCATATCAATTTTGCTAAATTGTAATTTGTTAATTGACACAGAATAAAAAGTTACAGTAGTTTAACTTCATCTCGACCGACGACGCGCTTCGAAATTTCAGTGTGCACAATACGCAACAGCCTCGGAGGGTGGTAGTTACGCACATACGCGGAGGGTGCAACATTTAGTTACTTGAAATTTGACATGAAATTATGAACTGTATTATTCAGTGTTGTGTGTTTGAATTCATCAATATTGAAACCAGAAATATCATTTTTTACATTATCAACTCAGTCGGCATTTCGACGTCTTCCACATTAGGCATTCGCTTAAATGGTACCTGAATGAATTTCTTTCAATGTCACTGCCGAGACATACTTCTGCTTCTTTTATTTTTACTGTGTCATAAGTATTGAGAATTGAAAAATAAAGCCGACAAAGTGAACCCGATCCCAAGTAATTTTAAGTTGCAGTTAAACTCGGAAGTTATTATCATCATATAAAAACTAGTGCAAAGTAAGCTAGTTTACTCACTAATAACATTTTCATTCGTATTATTAAATAATCACTTACACCTGCAATGAAAGAAACCAAGAAACTGTAGGTATCGTGTAGGAATCGGAAGTATGTGACTGAGTTATGGTTTTATAGTTGTCCAATTTATTAATAATAACATTAACTCTAGGATTTCAATGCTTCTCCAATGTATTTATTCATTTATTCTTTACTCTTATTATCCCTAATAACCTCAGTGTTCTCTTTTTTCAAGGTCTCTTAATTAATTTTAAATCGCACTCGATAACAAGTGATAGATGGTTCGACCAATAATTCGTGTCGTACTTGATACAAAATATTCATATAAATAAAAATATATAAATATATATACTTAGTACGTAGAGGAATGAAACATGTTAAAACTAGAAGCGATTACAAACTTTAAAAATATACGAAAATAATATGTAGGAAGTTCTATAAAAGACTAATTTAGTGTTTACAACATGATGGTCATATTACTTAACAATATAAATGCATGGAATGCAATTTATGTGAACGTGGGAAGCATGCATTCCATTGTCATTGAAATTTGTCGATTCGAACTAATAAAGCTGACTTATACATAAAGCTGATTATATACATAAAACTGACAACCACCGGGTACGGTTATCGTCTACGGAACAGACTTCAACAGCGGATTCACATACAGTTTGTACACCAGATTGAATAATGTGAGATACCGACGGTTATGAATCAATAGTGTTACGTAAAAACTGATATAGGCACTAATGATTGTTAACCGTCGATGCGTTTCTGATCCGGCTGCCGTTGTCAAGTGTAACTACGCCTTAGCTTTATGCATACTGGACAAGGATCGACTATCCGTGGGACCGCGCTTGCCACTTGAGTTTTACGTGTCGATGTAACAGGATGTATCGCCTGTAATGTGTTAAACTAAATTTAGATGTCCTCGACCCAATCTGGTCACAAAATAAATGTGTACAAACTTAAGGGTGCGCGCTATTTTACTTTTGTGGAGAGACATGAGACAAACTGTCCTAAATTTAGTTTAATGTATGCGGTATCCTAAAGTTCAGATGTCCTCGAGCCAATCTGGTCACGAAAACGGGTATGTGTGTCACTAAACGACATTGCACCATCCCCAAGTATGTGGAGAGACATGAGACAATCTGTCCTGAATTTTAGATTACTGGTTCGTTCAGATATAGACCTGATTATGTTGACGTGTAAAGTTTTAAAGCAGGTGGGCGTGTTGATGTAAAAGTATGTATCGTCTGTAATGTGTTAAACTAAATTTAGATGTCCTCGACCCAATCTGGTCACAGAATAAATGTGTGTGAACCTAAGGGTGCGCGCTATTTTACTTTTGTGGAGAGACATGAGACAATCGGTCCTAAATTTAGTTTAATGTATGCAGTATCCTAAAGTTCAGATGTTCTCGAGCCAATCTGGTCACGAAAACGGGTATGTGTGTCAGTAAACGACAATGCACCATCCCCAAGTATGCGGAGAGACATGAAACAATCTGTCCTGAATTTTAGATTACTGGTTCGTTCAGATATAGACCTGATTATGTTAACGTGTAAAGTTTTAAAGCAGATGGGCGTATTGATGTAAAAGTATGTATCGTCTGTAATGTGTTAAACTAAATTTAGATGTCCTCGACCCAATCTGGTCACAGAATAAATGTGTGTGAACCTAAGGGTGCGCGCTATTTTACTTTTGTGGAGAGACATGAGACAATCGGTCCTAAATTTAGTTTAATGTATGCGGTATCCTAAAGTTCAGATGTTCTCGAGCCAATCTGGTCACGAAAACGGGTATGTGTGTAACTAAACGACGATGCACCATCCCCAAGTATTTGGAGAGACATGAGACAATCTGTCCTGAATTTTAGATTACTGGTTCGTTCAGATATAGACCTGATTATGTTAACGTGTAAAGTTTTAAAGCAGATGGGCGTATTCATGTAAAAATATGTATCGTCTGTAATGTGTTAAACTAAATTTATATGTCCTCGACCCAATCTGGTCACAGAATAAATGTGTGTGAACCTAAGGGTGCGCGCTATTTTACTTTTGTGGAGAGACATGAGACAATCGGTCCTAAATTTAGTTTAATGTATGCGGTATCCTAAAGTTCAGATGTTCTCGAGCCAATCTGGTCACGAAAACGGGTATGTGTGTCACTAAACGACAATGCACCATCCCCAAGTATGTGGAGAGACATGAGACAATCTGTCCTGAATTTTAGATAACTGGTTCGTTCAAATATAGACCTGATTATGTTAACGTGTAAAGTTTTCAAGCAGATGGGTGTATTGATGTAAAAGTATGCATCGTCTGTAATGTGTTAAACTAA
The DNA here is from genome assembly GCA_932294355.1 of Aporophyla lueneburgensis. Lineage (NCBI taxonomy): Eukaryota > Metazoa > Arthropoda > Insecta > Lepidoptera > Noctuidae > Aporophyla > Aporophyla lueneburgensis. Next base: position 6,525,738 of record OW028762.1, on the reverse strand, counting down.
ATTTAGATGTCCTCGACCCAATCTGGTCACAAAATAAATGTGTGTGGACATAAGTGTGCGCGCTATTTTACTTTTGTGGAGAGACATGAGACAATCTGTCCTGAATTTAGTTTAATGTATGTGGTATCCTAAAGTTAGATGTTCTCGAACCAATCTGGTCACGAAAACGGGTATGTGTGTCAGTAAACGACAATGCACCATCCCCAAGTATGTGGAGAGACATGAGACAATCTGTCCTGAATTTTAGATAACTGGTTCGTTCAAATATAGACCTGATTATGTTAACGTGTAAAGTTTTAAAGCTGGTGGGTAGGGGTTTTTAAGCTGGTGAGTATATTGAAATGAATCCGACAGTTGAATTTGAGGTAAGACATCTATATCAGAAATATTATTGGACGTTCTACTCCACCTTCAGTTCCATCGACTCACGCGGTCAGCCATCGATATCAGAAATATTAATATTATTGGGCATTCTATCCACCGAGAGTGACGAGGCGAACGGAGTGAGCCGAAGGAACGAAGGTGGAGTAGGATGCCCAATAATATCCTACTAATGTAAATTTGCTTAATATTCTTACTATCTACTAAGTTTATTTTCATGTAATTAAGTACTTACCCACCGCACCTTCCGGGTGGACTGCGATCCTCGATCGGTTCTGCCTGCTGGGGGCCCAAATAGCGTAATTTCATCATAACTTTAATATTTTGTACTGAACCCATCCTCGAATACGTCGCCGTTGAACTGCCCGCACGCAGACGCGTCTCTGGACACCTCACACGTCGGTCTAGCTCAGAAAAACGGAAAAAACTTTTGCTAACTCGTTGCGAAAATTCTAACTTAGTGATACAGTGAGCCTCATACAGTACGAAATCTTGAATACTACAAGGCCGATTTCTTCGCGGTTTTCGACGCTATCCTTCGTAATTAGGCTACGGCCCACCGTTTTAGCTGTCAGAATCCATTTGTCTTCATGGGAAGTAGGCAAATGTGCTAGGTGGTTGAAGTTTTCGTTATTTTTTTTAAACGATAAATAATGTTAATTTGCTTAATATTCTTACTATCTACTAAGTTTATTTTCATGTAATTAAGTACTTACCCACCGCACCTTCCGGGTGGACTGCGATCCTCGATCAGTTCTGCCTGCTGGGGGCCCAAATAGCGTAATTTCATCATAACTTTAATATTTTGTACTGAACCCATCCTCGAATACGTCGCCGTTGAACTGCCCGCGCGCAGACGCGTCTCAGGACACCTCACACGTCGGTCTAGCTCAGAAAAACGGAAAAAACTTTTGCTAACTCGTTGCGAAAATTCTAACTTAGTGATACAGTGAGCCTCATACAGTACGAAATCTTGAATACTACAAGGCCGATTTCTTCGCGGTATTCGACGCTATCCTTCGTAATTAGGCTACGGCCCACCGTTTTAGCTGTCAGAATCCATTTGTTTTCATGGGAAGTAGGCAAATGTGCTAGGTGGTTGAAGTTTTCGTTATTTTTTTTTTTTATAAAAAATAATGTAAATTTGCTTAATATTCTTACTATCTACTAAGATTATTTTCATGTAATTAAGTACTTACCCACCGCACCTTCCGGGTGGACTGCGATCCTCGATCGGTTCTGCCTGCTGGGGGCCCAAATAGCGTAATTTCATCATAACTTTAATATTTTGTACTCAACCCATCCTCGAATACGTCGCCGTTGAACTGCCCGCGCGCAGACGCGTCTCTGGACATCTCACACGTCGGTCTAGCTCAGAAAAACGGAAAAAACTTTTGCTAACTCGTTGCGAAAATTCTAACTTAGTGATACAGTGAGCCTCATACAGTACGAAATCTTGAATACTACAAGGCCGATTTCTTCGCGGTTTTCGACGCTATCCTTCGTAATTAGGCTACGGCCCACCGTTTTAGCTGTCAGAATCCATTTGTCTTCATGGGAAGTAGGCAAATGTGCTAGGTGGTTGAAGTTTTCGTTATTTTTTTTTTTTATAAAAAATAATGTAAATTTGCTTAATATTCTTACTATCTACTAAGTTTATTTTCATGTAATTAAGTACTTACCCACCGCACCTTCCGGGTGGACTGCGATCCTCGATCGGTTCTGCCTGCTGGGGGCCCAAATAGCGTAATTTCATCATAACTTTAATATTTTGTACTGAACCCATCCTCGAATACGTCGCCGTTGAACTGCCCGCGCGCAGACGCGTCTCTGGACACCTCACACGTCGGTCTAGCTCAGAAAAACGGAAAAAACTTTTGCTAACTCGTTGCGAAAATTCTAACTTAGTGATACAGTGAGCCTCATACAGTACGAAATCTTAAATACTACAAGGCCGATTTCTTCGCGGTTTTCGACGCTATCCTTCGTAATTAGGCTACGGCCCACCGTTTTAGCTGTCAGAATCCATTTGTTTTCATGGGAAGTAGGCAAATGTGCTAGGTGGTTGAAGTTTTCGTTATTTTTTTTTTTTATAAAAAATAATGTAAATTTGCTTAATATTCTTACTATCTACTAAGTTTATTTTCATGTAATTAAGTACTTACCCACCGCACCTTCCGGGTGGACTGCGATCCTCGATCGGTTCTGCCTGCTGGGGGCCCAAATAGCGTAATTTCATCATAACTTTAATATTTTGTACTGAACCCATCCTCGAATACGTCGCCGTTGAACTGCCCGCGCGCAGACGCGTCTCTGGACACCTCACACGTCGGTCTAGCTCAGAAAAACGGAAAAAACTTTTGCTAACTCGTTGCGAAAATTCTAACTTAGTGATACAGTGACCCTCATACAGTACGAAATCTTGAATACTACAAGGCCGATTTCTTCGCGGTTTTCGACGCTATCCTTCGCAATTAGGCTACGGCCCACCGTTTTAGCTGTCAGAATCCATTTGTCTTCATGGGAAGTAGGCAAATGTGATAGGTGGCTGAAGTTTTCGTTATTTTTTTTAAACGATAAATAATGTAAATTTGCTTAATATTCTTACTATCTACTAAGTTTATTTTCATGTAATTAAGTACTTACCCACCGCACCTTCCGGGTGGACTGCGATCCTCGATCGGTTCTGCCTGCTGGGGGCCCAAATAGCGTAATTTCATCATAACTTTAATATTTTGTACTGAACCTATCCTCGAATACGTCGCCGTTGAACTGCCCGCGCGCAGACGCGTCTCTGGACACCTCACACGTCGGTCTAGCTCAGAAAAACGGAAAAAACTTTTGCTAACTCGTTGCGAAAATTCTAACTTAGTGATACAGTGAGCCTCATACAGTACGAAATCTTGAATACTACAAGGCCGATTTCTTCGCGGTATTCAACGCTATCCTTCGTAATTAGGCTACGGCCCACCGTTTTAGCTGTCAGAATCCATTTGTTTTCATGGGAAGTAGGCAAATGTGCTAGGTGGTTGAAGTTTTCGTTATTTTTTTTTTTATAAAAAATAATGTAAATTTGCTTAATATTCTTACTATCTACTAAGTTTATTTTCATGTAATTAAGTACTTACCCACCGCACCTTCCGGGTGGACTGCGATCCTCGATCGGTTCTGCCTGCTGGGGGCCCAAATAGCGTAATTTCATCATAACTTTAATATTTTGTACTGAACCCATCCTCGAATACGTCGCCGTTGAACTGCCCGCACGCAGACGCGTCTCTGGACACCTCACACGTCGGTCTAGCTCAGAAAAACGGAAAAAACTTTTGCTAACTCGTTGCGAAAATTCTAACTTAGTGATACAGTGAGCCTCATACAGTACGAAATCTTGAATACTACAAGGCCGATTTCTTCGCGGTTTTCGACGCTATCCTTCGTAATTAGGCTACGGCCCACCGTTTTAGCTGTCAGAATCCATTTGTCTTCATGGGAAGTAGGCAAATGTGCTAGGTGGTTGAAGTTTTCGTTATTTTTTTTAAACGATAAATAATGTTAATTTGCTTAATATTCTTACTATCTACTAAGTTTATTTTCATGTAATTAAGTACTTACCCACCGCACCTTCCGGGTGGACTGCGATCCTCGATCGGTTCTGCCTGCTGGGGGCCCAAATAGCGTAATTTCATCATAACTTTAATATTTTGTACTGAACCCATCCTCGAATACGTCGCCGTTGAACTGCCCGCGCGCAGACGCGTCTCAGGACACCTCACACGTCGGTCTAGCTCAGAAAAACGGAAAAAACTTTTGCTAACTCGTTGCGAAAATTCTAACTTAGTGATACAGTGAGCCTCATACAGTACGAAATCTTGAATACTACAAGGCCGATTTCTTCGCGGTATTCGACGCTATCCTTCGTAATTAGGCTACGGCCCACCGTTTTAGCTGTCAGAATCCATTTCTCTTCATGGGAAGTAGGCAAATGTGCTAGGTGGTTGAAGTTTTCGTTATTTTTTTTTTTATAAAAAATAATGTAAATTTGCTTAATATTCTTACTATCTACTAAGTTTATTTTCATGTAATTAAGTACTTACCCACCGCACCTTCCGGGTGGACTGCGATCCTCGATCGGTTCTGCCTGCTGGGGGCCCAAATAGCGTAATTTCATCATAACTTTAATATTTTGTACTGAACCCATCCTCGAATACGTCACAGTTGAACTGCCCGCGCGCAGACGCGTCTCTGGACACCTCACACGTCGGTCTAGCTCAGAAAAACGGAAAAAACTTTTGCTAACTCGTTGCGAAAATTCTAACTTAGTGATACAGTGAGCCTCATACAGTACGAAATCTTGAATACTACAAGGCCGATTTCTTCGCGGTTTTTGACGCTATCCTTCGTAATTAGGCTACGGCCCACCGTTTTAGCTGTCAGAATCCATTTGTCTTCATGGGAAGTAGGCAAATGTGCTAGGTGGTTGAAGTTTTCGTTATTTTTTTTAAACGATAAATAATGTAAATTTGCTTAATATTCTTACTATCTACTAAGTTTATTTTCATGTAATTAAGTACTTACCCACCGCACCTTCCGGGTGGACTGCGATCCTCGATCGGTTCTGCCTGCTGGGGGCCCAAATAGCGTAATTTCATCATAACTTTAATATTTTGTACTGAACCCATCCTCGAATACGTCGCCGTTGAACTGCCCGCGCGCAGACGCGTCTCTGGACACCTCACACGTCGGTCTAGCTCAGAAAAACGGAAAAAACTTTTGCTAACTCGTTGCGAAAATTCTAACTTAGTGATACAGTGAGCCTCATACAGTACGAAATCTTGAATACTACAAGGCCGATTTCTTCGCGGTTTTCGACGCTATCCTTCGTAATTAGGCTACGGCCCACCGTTTTAGCTGTCAGAATCCATTTGTCTTCATGGGAAGTAGGCAAATGTGCTAGGTGGTTGAAGTTTTCGTTATTTTTTTTAAACGATAAATAATGTTAATTTGCTTAATATTCTTACTATCTACTAAGTTTATTTTCATGTAATTAAGTACTTACCCACCGCACCTTCCGGGTGGACTGCGATCCTCGATCGGTTCTGCCTGCTGGGGGCCCAAATAGCGTAATTTCATCATAACTTTAATATTTTGTACTGAACCCATCCTCGAATACGTCGCCGTTGAACTGCCCGCGCGCAGACGCGTCTCTGGACACCTCGCACGTCGGTCTAGCTCAGAAAAACGGAAAAAACTTTTGCTAACTCGTTGCGAAAATTCTAACTTAGTGATACAGTGAGCCTCATACAGTACGAAATCTTGAATACTACAAGGCCGATTTCTTCGCGGTATTCAACGCTATCCTTCGTAATTAGGCTACGGCCCACCGTTTTAGCTGTCAGAATCCATTTGTTTTCATGGGAAGTAGGCAAATGTGCTAGGTGGTTGAAGTTCTCGTTATTTTTTTTTTTTATAAAAAATAATGTAAATTTGCTTAATATTCTTACTATCTACTAAGTTTATTTTCATGTAATTAAGTACTTACCCACCGCACCTTCCGGGTGGACTGCGATCCTCGATCGGTTCTGCCTGCTGGGGGCCCAAATAGCGTAATTTCATCATAACTTTAATATTTTGTACTGAACCCATCCTCGAATACGTCGCCGTTGAACTGCCCGCACGCAGACGCGTCTCTGGACACCTCACACGTCGGTCTAGCTCAGAAAAACGGAAAAAACTTTTGCTAACTCGTTGCGAAAATTCTAACTTAGTGATACAGTGAGCCTCATACAGTACGAAATCTTGAATACTACAAGGCCGATTTCTTCGCGGTTTTCGACGCTATCCTTCGTAATTAGGCTACGGCCCACCGTTTTAGCTGTCAGAATCCATTTGTCTTCATGGGAAGTAGGCAAATGTGCTAGGTGGTTGAAGTTTTCGTTATTTTTTTTAAACGATAAATAATGTTAATTTGCTTAATATTCTTACTATCTACTAAGTTTATTTTCATGTAATTAAGTACTTACCCACCGCACCTTCCGGGTGGACTGCGATCCTCGATCAGTTCTGCCTGCTGGGGGCCCAAATAGCGTAATTTCATCATAACTTTAATATTTTGTACTGAACCCATCCTCGAATACGTCGCCGTTGAACTGCCCGCGCGCAGACGCGTCTCAGGACACCTCACACGTCGGTCTAGCTCAGAAAAACGGAAAAAACTTTTGCTAACTCGTTGCGAAAATTCTAACTTAGTGATACAGTGAGCCTCATACAGTACGAAATCTTGAATACTACAAGGCCGATTTCTTCGCGGTATTCGACGCTATCCTTCGTAATTAGGCTACGGCCCACCGTTTTAGCTGTCAGAATCCATTTGTTTTCATGGGAAGTAGGCAAATGTGCTAGGTGGTTGAAGTTTTCGTTATTTTTTTTTTTTATAAAAAATAATGTAAATTTGCTTAATATTCTTACTATCTACTAAGATTATTTTCATGTAATTAAGTACTTACCCACCGCACCTTCCGGGTGGACTGCGATCCTCGATCGGTTCTGCCTGCTGGGGGCCCAAATAGCGTAATTTCATCATAACTTTAATATTTTGTACTCAACCCATCCTCGAATACGTCGCCGTTGAACTGCCCGCGCGCAGACGCGTCTCTGGACATCTCACACGTCGGTCTAGCTCAGAAAAACGGAAAAAACTTTTGCTAACTCGTTGCGAAAATTCTAACTTAGTGATACAGTGAGCCTCATACAGTACGAAATCTTGAATACTACAAGGCCGATTTCTTCGCGGTATTCGACGCTATCCTTCGTAATTAGGCTACGGCCCACCGTTTTAGCTGTCAGAATCCATTTCTCTTCATGGGAAGTAGGCAAATGTGCTAGGTGGTTGAAGTTTTCGTTATTTTTTTTTTTATAAAAAATAATGTAAATTTGCTTAATATTCTTACTATCTACTAAGTTTATTTTCATGTTATTAAGTACTTACCCACCGCACCTTCCGGGTGGACTGCGATCCTCGATCGGTTCTGCCTGCTGGGGGCCCAAATAGCGTAATTTCATCATAACTTTAATATTTTGTACTGAACCCATCCTCGAATACGTCACAGTTGAACTGCCCGCGCGCAGACGCGTCTCTGGACACCTCACACGTCGGTCTAGCTCAGAAAAACGGAAAAAACTTTTGCTAACTCGTTGCGAAAATTCTAACTTAGTGATACAGTGAGCCTCATACAGTACGAAATCTTGAATACTACAAGGCCGATTTCTTCGCGGTTTTTGACGCTATCCTTCGTAATTAGGCTACGGCCCACCGTTTTAGCTGTCAGAATCCATTTGTCTTCATGGGAAGTAGGCAAATGTGCTAGGTGGTTGAAGTTTTCGTTATTTTTTTTAAACGATAAATAATGTAAATTTGCTTAATATTCTTACTATCTACTAAGTTTATTTTCATGTAATTAAGTACTTACCCACCGCACCTTCCGGGTGGACTGCGATCCTCGATCGGTTCTGCCTGCTGGGGGCCCAAATAGCGTAATTTCATCATAACTTTAATATTTTGTACTGAACCCATCCTCGAATACGTCGCCGTTGAACTGCCCGCGCGCAGACGCGTCTCTGGACACCTCACACGTCGGTCTAGCTCAGAAAAACGGAAAAAACTTTTGCTAACTCGTTGCGAAAATTCTAACTTAGTGATACAGTGAGCCTCATACAGTACGAAATCTTGAATACTACAAGGCCGATTTCTTCGCGGTATTCGACGCTATCCTTCGTAATTAGGCTACGGCCCACCGTTTTAGCTGTCAGAATCCATTTCTCTTCATGGGAAGTAGGCAAATGTGTTAGGTGGTTGGAGTTTTCGTTATTTTTTTTAAACGATAAATAATGTAAATTTGCTTAATATTCTTACTATCTACTAAGTTTATTTTCATGTAATTAAGTACTTACCCACCGCACCTTCCGGGTGGACTGCGATCCTCGATCGGTTCTGCCGGCTGGGGGCCCAAATAGCGTAATTTCATCATAACTTTAATATTTTCTAATGAACCCATCCTCGAATACGTCACCGTTGAACTGCCCGCGCGCAGACGCGTCTTTGGACACCTCACACGTCGGTCTAGCTCAGAAAAACGGAAAAAACTTTTGCTAACTCGTTGCGAAAATTCTAACTTAGTGATACAGTGAGCCTCATACAGTACGAAATCTTGAATACTACAAGGCCGATTTCTTCGCGGTTTTCGACGCTATCCTTCGTAATTAGGCTACGGCCCACCGGTTTAGCTGTCAGAATCCATTTGTTTTCATGGGAAGTAGGCAAATGTGCTAGGTGGTTGAAGTTTTCGTTATTTTTTTTTTTTATAAAAAATAATGTAAATTTGCTTAATATTCTTACTATCTACTAAGTTTATTTTCATGTAATTAAGTACTTACCCACCGCACCTTCCGGGTGGACTGCGATCCTCGATCGGTTCTGCCTGCTGGGGGCCCAAATAGCGTAATTTCATCATAACTTTAATATTTTGTACTGAACCCATCCTCGAATACGTCGCCGTTGAACTGCCCGCGCGCAGACGCGTCTCTGGACACCTCACACGTCGGTCTAGCTCAGAAAAACGGAAAAAACTTTTGCTAACTCGTTGCGAAAATTCTAACTTAGTGATACAGTGAGCCTCATACAGTACGAAATCTTGAATACTACAAGGCCGATTTCTTCGCGGTTTTCGACGCTATCCTTCGTAATTAGGCTACGGCCCACCGTTTTAGCTGTCAGAATCCATTTGTCTTCATGGGAAGTAGGCAAATGTGCTAGGTGGTTGAAGTTTTCGTTATTTTTTTTTTTTATAAAAAATAATGTAAATTTGCTTAATATTCTTACTATCTACTAAGTTAGGTCTAAAAAAATGGCGATGTAAAATTAGCGGAATTTAAAAAAAAAAAACGAAATTTGTTGCTTTTTTGTTGCTAATTAGTTGCTAGAAAATTATTTTTTTTGCTCCACCCGATCACAAATAATCGGCAATAACGCTAACTTTACATTAAGATAGCGTGGAAATCACTGAATGTGGACTGATCGATCAAGCGAATAGGGGTCAATTTGTTGCTAATTTGTTGCTAAAAGATGCTAAGAAGAAAAAAAAAAATATGTTTTTTTTTTAATATGCCAAAATAAATAATATCCACGCCAGCTTAACTCTCGAAATTTCCGTTAAAAAACTATAGTAAAAATTTGTTCCTCCTCATAGTGCAACTTGTTTTGGCAGACAGAGTCAGCAACAAAATAAAAACCGGAAGTCAAGAGTAGTTGGAGATCGGTTTACAAAAAAAACCGGCCACGCTTGCTTAACTAACGATTTTTCCGTGGAAAAACTATAGTAAAAATTCGTTGCTCCTCATAGTGCAGCTTGTTTAAGCAGAGAGAGTCAGCAACAAAATAAAAACCGGAAGTCAAAAGAAGTTGGAGATCGGTTTACAAAAAAACCGGCCACGCTAGCTTAACTCTAGACTTTTCCGTGGAAAAACTATAGTAAAAATTTGTTGCTGCTCATATTGGAGCTAGTCTGAGTACACAGGGTCAGCAACAAAATAAAAACCGGAAGTCAAGAGAAGTTGGAGATCGGTTTACAAATACACCGGCCACGCTAGCTTAATTCTAGACATTTCCGTGGAAAAACTAGAGTAAAAATTTGTTGCTCCTCATAGTGCAGCTTGTTTAAGCGCAGAGAGTCAGCAACAAAATAAATACCGGAAGTCAAGAAAAGTTGGAGATCGGTTTGCAAAAAAACCGGCCATGCTAGCTTAACTCTAGACTATTCCGTTAAAAAACTATAGTGAAAAATTGTTGCTCCACATAGTGTAACTTGTTTTGGCAGAGAGAGTCAGCAACAAAATAAAAACCGGCAGTCAGGAGTAGTTGGGGTTCGGTTTACAAAAAAAACTGGCCACGCTTGCTTAACTAATGATTTTTCCGTGGAAAAACTGTAGTGAAGATTTGTTGCTGCTCATAGTGGAGCTAGTCTGAGTACAAAGGGTCAGCAACAAAATAAAAACCGGAAGTCAAGAGAAGTTGGAGATCGGTTTACAAAAAAACTGGCCACGCTTGCTTAACTAATGATTTTTCCGTGGAAAAACTATAGTGAAGATTTGTTGCTGCTCATACTGCAGGTAGTCTGCGTACACAGGGTCAGCAACAAAATAAAAACTGGAAGTCAAAAGAAGTTGGAGATCGGTTTACAAAAAAACCGGCCACGCTAGCTTTACTGACGATTTTTCCGCGGAAAAATTATAGTAAAAATTTGTTGCTCCTCATAGTGCTGCTTGTTTTAACAGAGAGAGTCAGCAACAAAATAAAAACCGGAAGTCAAGAGAAGTTCGAGATCGGTTTACAAAAAAACCGGCCACGCTAGCTTAACTCTAGACTTTTCCGTGGAAAAACTATAGTAAAAATTTGTTGCTGCTCATATTGGAGTTAGTCTGAGAACACAGGGTCAGCAACAAAATAAAAACCGGAAGTCAAGAGAAGTTCGAGATCGGTTTACAAAAAAACCGGCCACGCTAGCTTAACTCTAGACTTTTCCGTGGAAAAACTATAGTAAAAATTTGTTGCTGCTCATATTGGAGTTAGTCTGAGAACACAGGGTCAGCAACAAAATAAAAACCGGAAGTCAAGAGAAGTTAAAGATCGGTTTACAAATACACCGGCCACGCTAGCTTAATTCTAGAAGTTTCCGTGGAAAAACTATATTAAAAACTAGCTTCTGCCCGCGACTTCGTACGCGGATCCTGTTGCTTATGCCAGCGACAACGGGATCGTCAAAATCGAAGATCTGAAACGTCTGATGTACAATTCTAAGGCCCGGGGACGGGAAAACAACGGGATGAGTGAGACGATTGGAGTCGTTCCAGATCTTTCATTTTTGTATGTCAATAGGTTGCCCAAGAAATGTGTTGACTGTGGATGGTCACCGATTAGCATCATCTTAATATTTCTGGAGAATTTTGTAATATTTCAATATGTACTTTCCCACCTGAGCAACACATACCGTTTGTTTCTTTTTGCCATTTAACAGCTTCACAAAATGTACAATTTTGAACCACACCTCCGATGGCGGAATATGTGGCGTAGTCAATCATAGGAGTGAACGTAAATGCACTCCGTTCCTTATCAACCCAAGGAAGGTCGCCATGCCCTACGGCGATATCTTGAGACACGTCCGATTCTTCAGATGATATCGACATTCTGTTCAGAGAATGTCGAAGGCGATCAGAATTCAAACGTTCGTTGCGCTCTTCTTCTGTCTCTTCATGCCGTACTCCAGCAATTCTTTCTCTCTCACTTTCTAACTGATTATGAATATTTTGTTGTGTGCGTGTTCGGGACAATGTATGATAATCTCGATCAGCAGTTAGTCGCGCATCACGTTCATCACTCGCTTCGAAAGACCTGTTAGTAGATGTGCAAATTCCCTGAGAACTCAATGCGTGACGTTCACGATCAGCGGACAGTCGCGCATCATGTTCCGCACTTGTCTCTAGAGACCTAGCAGCAGAATCGTAGATACGCTGAGAACTCAAGCGCAATTCTCTAGTAGTGAACGTGTCCGACTCGCGAGACAATGCATGACGTTCACGATCAGCGGACAGTCGCGCATCGTATTCTTCACTGGTCTCTAGACACCTGGATGTAGATGCATAAATACGCTGAGAACGCAAGCGAGCTTCGCGATCCGAAGATGTTTCTACGGAGCGAGTTGCAGCCTGATGTTCTCGAACAGCATCAAGTCTATCCTGACGCTCTTCGGTAGATTCTTGGGATCTTATGATCCTCAATCTTTTAGCTCCTTTGGAACGTTGGAAAAGATTTGACCTCTTTCTAGGCATGGTTATAGTTTTATTCTGAAGATACCTGATCAATTAAAATCTAAGTAACTGCGCCCCTGCGTTACCGGGTAGGCTACCGTGTCACGAAGATAAATGGAAAAGGAAATTAAACACTCAAATACCATAAGCCCGAAGGCATATTTCTTCGATAAAATAAAATAATAAATGAGAGTTTTAGCCAGTAGAGTCAAATTTTCAATGATTCATAGAATTTTCATCGAAAATCAGTCCTAAACTGTTACCGCCTTCACCGCGTGGAGGTACTCCCAGCTTATGTTATTTTATAATTATACAGTGAAATTAGTGATTGCTTTGATTTCCACATCAGGTGTTCCAGATCTACAATCTTTATACGTCAACAGAGAGTGCTTATCAGGTTGAACAACTTTTGCTAAGACGTCATTCCTATATATGTTATAGTGTAGCTTGGCTCTTAGAGTTCCACATCAGCTGTTCCAATCTTCAAATTTTATACGACAACCGAGAGTGCTCATCAAGCTGAACAACTCTTGCTAAGACGTCATTCCTATATATGTAATAGTGTAGCTGTGCTGTTGGAGTTCCACATCAGCTGTTCCAGATCTTCAAATTTTATACGACAACAGAGACTGCTCATCAGGTTGAACAATTCTTGCTAAGAAGTCATTCCTATATATGTTATAGTGTAGCTGGGCTCTTGGAGTTCCACATCAGCTGTTCCAGATCTTCAAATTTTATATGACAACAGAGAATGCTCATCAGGTTGAACAACTCTTGCTAAGACGTCATTCCTATATTTGTTATAGTGTAGCTGGGCTCTTGGAGTTCCACATCAGCTGTTTCAGATCTTAAAATTTTATACGACAACAGAGAGTGCTCATCAGGTTGAACAACTCTTGCTAAGACGTCATTCCTATATATGTTATAGTGTAGCTGGGCTGTTGGAATTCCACATCAGGTGTTCCAGATCTTCAAATTTATTCTCTTAGCAGAAAATGCTCATCACGTGAAACAATTTTTGCTATGGTACCATTTTTGTATCTCTTATAGTTTAGCTGGTCTGTTGCGGTTCTGCATCAGGTGTTCAAGTTTCTAAGATAAATTATAGCCTATATGTTGCCCAGACTTAATACTTATACAACAAAAAAAAATCATTCAAATCCGTTCAGTAGTTCCGAAGATTAGCGTGTACAAACAAACAGACAAACAGACACATTTTTTTTTGGTTTCGTGCTCTATTACTGTTTCTAAACTCCCCTCAATTTTTTTTTTAAATATATTCAAAGTATTGACACTGTTTTTTTACTGTTTTATTATATGTATATAGATATAGATTTGTTGCTGCTCATACTGGAGCTAGTCTGAGTACACAGGGTCAGCAACAAAATAAAAACCGGAAGTCAAGAGAAGTTGGAGATCGGTTTACAAAAAAACTGGCCACGCTTGCTTAACTAACGGTTTTTCCGTGGAAATACTATAGTAAAAATTCGTTGCTCCTCATAGTGCAGCTTGTTTTAGCAGAGAGAGTCAGCAACAAAATAAAACCGGAAGTCAAGAGAAGTTGGAGATTCAAGCTGGACTCCCGAGTCACGAATGGTATCGACTTTCTGAAGAGTTATGCCGTTTAAGTAATATGCTGAAGGTTGAATCAGCTTTTTCCGTGTAAATGTTATATGATAACACTTAACGGCATTGACAGTCATCATGTTACTATGACACCACTCATGTATTGCGTCCAAGTCCTTCTGTAGCAAAGCAATGTCGGTACTTGATTTAATTTCCTAATATATTTAGTTTTAGATCATCCGCAAACATAGAGCATTTTGAGTTCTTATTGGAGTGTATGATATCGTTCACAAATACCAGGAAAAGAATAGGACCAAGATGAGATCCCTGTGGCACCCCAGATGTTGAGTAATAAAGTGGCGACTGACCCTTTATAATAACTCTCTGTTGTCGTTCTGAAAGATACGATTCAAACCAGCATAGCAAATGACCACGCATACCGTAATTCTCAAGTTTTTGAAGTAGAAGCACACGAGTTACTTTGTCGAACGCGCTACTGAAGTCAGTGTAAATCTAGTCCACTTGCACACCGGAGTCCACGGATTTGCTGATATCATTAATGTAGTGAACTAAGTTGGTGGTAGGTGATTTATTAGTACAGAAACCGTACTGTTGCGTAGCCAATTGAGTTTTAATGAGTGAAGTTAGTACAGGACAAATTAATGATTCGAACAGTTTCGAGAAAATTGAAAGAAGAGATATGGGCCGATAATTTTTAACATCATTAGGCTTCCCTTTTTTAAATTTTGGAACTACGTGTGCAATTTTCCACTGCATGGGAAACTTAATTTTGCCGACATAAGGGACTTATTAAAAATAAGTTTAAGCGGTAATGATAAATATTTGGCATATTGCCTTATGAAATGCGGTGGTAGGCCGTCAGGCCCTGGACCTTTGCAGGTATTTAGTTTTTTTAATTCTTTGAGTACGTCTCGCTCTGTGAAATAATAGCTTCCTAGCGCAAGCTGAGGGTACTCTTCTGACTTTGTTTGTACCGCGACTGTACCAGCTGGAGATACAAAAGTGGCAGAAAAGTGTGAGGCAATCAGTTTACTCACTTCTTCTCCAGTTGCCACTTTCCCGCTCCAATACATCTCAGAAGGAATGTCATTAGACTTGGCTTTTTTGGCCTTAACGATTGACCAAAATGCCTTCGGATTCAGTCTGATGTTATCTTTAGTGTTGCTGACGTATGTGCTGTAGCACTTAGTTAAGAAAAATCATTAGTTAAGCAAGCGTGGCCAGTTTTTTGTTAACCCGTCTCCAACAACTCTTGACTTCCGGTTTTTATTTTGTTGCTGACTCTCTCTGCTAAAACGAGCTGCAGTATGAGCAGCAACAAATCTTCGCTATAGTTTTTCCACGGAAAAATCAATAGTTAAGCAAACGTGGCCAGTTTTTTTGTAAACCGATCTCCACCTTCTTCTTGACTTCCGGTTTTTATTTTGTTGCTGACCCTGTGAACTCAACTAGCTCCAGTATGAGCAGCAACAAATCTTCACTATAGTTTTTCCGCGGAAAAATCGTTAGTTAAGCTAGCGTGGCCGGTTTTTTTGTAAATCGAACTCCAACTACTCTTGACTTCCGGTTTATATTTTGTTGCTGACTCTCTCTGCCAAAACAAGTTACAATAAGAGGAGCAACAATTTTCTACTATAGTTTTTTAACGGAATAGTCTAGAGTTAAGCTAGCGTGGCCGGTTTTTTTGCAAACCGATCTAAAACTTTTCTTGACTTCCAGTATTTATTTTGTTGCTGACTCTCTCTGCTAAAACAAGCTGCACTATGAGGAGCAACAAATTTTTATTATAGTTTTTCCACGGAAAAGTTTAGAGTTAAGCTAGCGTGGCCGGTTTTTTTTGTAAACCAATCTCCAACTTCTCTTAACTTCCGGTTTTTATTTTGTTGCTGACTCTCTCTGTTAAAACAAGCTGCACTATGAGGAGCAACGAATTTTTACTATAGTTTTTCCACGGAAAAATCGTTACTTAAGCAAGCGTGGCAAGTTTTTTTGTAAACCGATCTCCAACTTCTCTTGACTATCGGTTTTTATTTTGTTGCTGACCCTGTGTACTCAGACTAGCTCCAGTATGAGCAGCAACAAATTTTTACTATAGTTTTTTAACGGAAATTTCGAGAGTTAAGCTGGCGTGGATATTATTTATTTTGGCATATTTAAAAAAAATACATTTTTTTTATTTTTTCTTCTTAGCATCTTTTAGCAACAAATTAGCAACAAATTGACCCCTATTCGCTTGATCGATCAGTCCACATTCAGTGATTTCCACGCTATCTTGATGTAAAGTTAGCGTTATTGCCGATTTTTTGTGATCGTGTGGAGCAAAAAAATTAATTTTCTAGCAACTAATTAGCAACAAAAAAGCAACAAATTTCGGTGTTTTTTTTTTTCAATTCCGCTAATTTTACATCGCCATTTTTTTAGACCTTACTAAGTTTATTTTCATGTAATTAAGTACTTACCCACCGCACCTTCCGGGTGGACTGCGATCCTCGATCGGTTCTGCCTGCTGGGGGCCCAAATAGCGTAATTTCATCATAACTTTAATATTTTGTACTGAACCCATCCTCGAATACGTCGCAGTTGAACTGCCCGCGCGCAGACGCGTCTCTGCACACCTCACACATCGGTCTAGCTCAGAAAAACGGAAAAAACTTTTGCTAACTCGTTGCGAAAATTCTAACTTAGTGATACAGTGAGCCTCATACAGTACGAAATCTTGAATACTACAAGTCCGATTTCTTCGCGGTTTTCGACGCTATCCTTCGTAATTAGGCTACGGCCCACCGTTTTAGCTGTCAGAATCCATTTGTCTTCATGGGAAGTAGGCAAATGTGCTAGGTGGTTGAAGATTTCGTTATTTTTTTTTTGTTTTTATAAAAAATAATGTAAATTTGCTTAATATTCTTACTATCTACTAAGTTTATTTTCATGTAATTAAGTACTTACTCACCGCACCTTCCGGGTGGACTGCGATCCTCGATCGGTTCTGCCTGCTGGGGGCCCAAATAGCGTAATTTCATCATAACTTTAATATTTTGTACTGAACCCATCCTCGAATACGTCGCCGTTGAACTGTCCGCGCGCAGACGCGTCTCTGGACATCTCACACGCGTCGGTCTAGCTCAGAAAAACGGAAAAAACTTTTGCTAACTCGTTGCGAAAATTCTAACTTAGTGATACAGTGAGCCTCATACAGTACGAAATCTTGAATACTACAAGGCCGATTTCTTCGCGGTTTTCGACGCTATCCTTCGTAATTAGGCTACGGCCCACCGTTTTAGCTGTCAGAATCCATTTGTCTTCATGGAAAGTAGGCAAATGTGCTAGGTGGTTGGAGTTTTCGTTATTTTTTTTAAACGATAAATAATGTAAATTTGCTTAATATTCTTACTATCTACTAAGTTTATTTTCATGTAATTAAGTACTTACCCACCGCACCTTCCGGGTGGACTGCGATCCTCGATCGGTTCTGCCTGCTGGGGGCCCAAATAGCGTAATTTCATCATAACTTTAATATTTTGTACTGAACCCATCCTCGAATACGTCGCCGTTGAACTAACTGCCCGCGCGCAGACGCGTCTCTGGACACCTTACACGTCGGTCTAGCTCAGAAAAACGGAAAAAACTTTTGCTAACTCGTTGCGAAAATTCTAACTTAGTGATACAGTGAGCCTCATACAGTACGAAATCTTGAATACTACAAGGCCGATTTCTTCGCGGTTTTCGACACTATCCTTCGTAATTAGGCTACGGCCCACCGTTTTAGCTGTCAGAATCCATTTGTCTTCATGGGAAGTAGGCAAATGTGCTAGGTGGTTGAAGATTTCGTTATTTTTTTTTTGTTTTTATAAAAAATAATGTAAATTTGCTTAATATTCTTACTATCTACTAAGTTTATTTTCATGTAATTAAGTACTTACTCACCGCACCTTCCGGGTGGACTGCGATCCTCGATCGGTTCTGCCTGCTGGGGGCCCAAATAGCGTAATTTCATCATAAATTGAACATTTTGTACTGAACCCATCCTCGAATACATAACCGTTAAACTGTCCGCGCGCAGACGCGTCTCTGGACACCTCACACGTTGGTCTAGCTCAGAAAAACGGAAAAAACTTTTGCTAACTCGTTGCGAAAATTCTAACTTAGTGATACAGTGAGCCTCATACAGTACGAAATCTTGAATACTACAAGGCCGATTTCTTCGCGGTTTTCGACGCTATCCTTCGTAATTAGGCTACGGCCCACCGTTTTAGCTGTCAGAATCCATTTCTCTTCATGGGAAGTAGGCAAATGTGCTAGGTGGTTGGAGTTTTCGTTATTTTTTTTAAACGATAAATAATGTAAATTTGCTTAATATTCTTACTATCTACTAAGTTTATTTTCATGTAATTAAGTACTTACCCACCGCACCTTCCGGGTGGACTGCGATCCTCGATCGGTTCTGCCTGCTGGGGGCCCAAATAGCGTAATTTCATCATAACTTTAATATTTTGTACTGAACCCATCCTTGAATACGTCGCCGTTGAACTGCCCGCGCGCAGACGCGTTTCTGGATACCTCACACGTCGGTCTAGCTCAGAAAAACGGAAAAAACTTTTGCTAACTCGTTGCGAAAATTCTAACTTAGTGATACAGTGAGCCTCATACAGTACGAAATCTTGAATACTACAAGGCCGATTTCTTCGCGGTTTTCGACGCTATCCTTCGTAATTAGGCTACGGCCCACCGTTTTAGCTGTCAGAATCCATTTGTTTTCATGGGAAGTAGGCAAATGTGCTAGGTGGTTGAAGTTTTCGTTATTTTTTTTTTTTTATAATAAATAATGTAAATTTGCTTAATATTCTTACTATCTACTAAGTTTATTTTCATGTAATTAAGTACTTACCCACCGCACCTTCCGGGTGGACTGCGATCCTCGATCGGTTCTGCCTGCTGGGGGCCCAAATAGCGTAATTTCATCACAACTTTAATATTTTGTACTGAACTCATCCTCGAATACGTCGCCGTTGAACTGCCCGCGCGCAGACGCGTCTCTAGACACCTCACACGTCGGTCTAGCTCAGAAAAACAGAAAAAACTTTTGCTAACTCATTGCGAAAATTCTAACTTAGTGATACAGTGAGCCTCATACAGTACGAAATCTTGAATACTACAAGGCCGATTTCTTCGCGGTTTTCGACGCTATCCTTCGTAATTAGGCTACGGCCCACCGTTTTAGCTATCAGAATCCATTTGTCTTCATGGGAAGTAGGCAAATGTGCTAGGTGGTTGAAGTTTTCGTTATTTTTTTTAAACGATAAATAATATAAATTTGCTTAATATTCTTACTATCTACTAAGTTTATTTTCATGTAATTAAGTACTTACCCACCGCACCTTCCGGGTGGACTGCGATCCTCGATCGGTTCTGCCTGCTGGGGGCCCAAATAGCGTAATTTCATCATAACTTTAATATTTTGTACTGAACCCATCCTCGAATACGTCACCGTTGAACTGCCCGCGCGCAGACGCGTCTCTGGACACCTCACACGTCGGTCTAGCTCAGAAAAACGGAAAAAACTTTTGCTAACTCGTTGCGAAAATTCTAACTTAGTGATACAGTGAGCCTCATACAGTACGAAATCTTGAATACTACAAGGCCGATTTCTTCGTGGTTTTCGACGCTATCCTTCGTAATTAGGCTACGGCCCACCATTTTAGCTGTCAGAATCCATTTCTCTTCATGGGAAGTAGGCAAATGTGCTAGGTGGTTGAAGTTTTCGTTATATTTTTTAAACGATAAATAATGTAAATTTGCTTAATATTCTTACTATCTACTAAGTTTATTTTCATGTAATTAAGTACTTACCCACCGCACCTTCCAGGTGGACTGCGATCCTCGATCGGTTCTGCCTGCTGGGGGCCCAAATAGCGTAATTTCATCATAACTTTAATATTTTGTACTGAACCCATCCTCGAATACGTCGCCGTTGAACTGCCCGCGCGCAGACGCATCTCTGGACACCTCACACGTCGGTCTAGCTCAGAAAAACGGAAAAAACTTTTGCTAACTCGTTGCGAAAATTCTAACTTAGTGATACAGTGAGCCTCATACAGTACGAAATCTTGAATACTACAAGGCCGATTTCTTCGCGGTTTTCGACGCTAACCTTTGTAATTAGGCTACGGCCCACCGTTTTAGCTGTCAGAATCCATTTGTCTTCATGGGAAGTAGGCAAATGTGCTAGGTGGTTGAAGTTTTCGTTATTTTTTTTAAACGATAAATAATATAAATTTGCTTAATATTCTTACTATCTACTAAGTTTATTTTCATGTAATTAAGTACTTACCCACCGCACCTTCCGGGTGGACTGCGATCCTCGATCGGTTCTGCCTGCTGGGGGCCCAAATAGCGTAATTTCATCATAACTTTAACATTTTGTACTGAACCCATCCTCGAATACGTCACCGTTGAACTGCCCGCGCGCAGACGCGTCTCTGGACACCTCACACGTCGGTCTAGCTCAGAAAAACGGAAAAAACTTTTGCTAACTCGTTGCGAAAATTCTAACTTAGTGATACAGTGAGCCTCATACAGTACGAAATCTTGAATACTACAAGGCCGATTTCTTCGCGGTTTTCGACGCTGTCCTTCGTAATTAGGCTACGGCCCACCGTTTTAGCTGTCAGAATCCATTTGTCTTCATGGGAAGTAGGCAAATGTGCTAGGTGGTTGAAGTTTTCGTTATTTTTTTTAAACGATAAATAATATAAATTTGCTTAATATTCTTACTATCTACTAAGTTTATTTTCATGTAATTAAGTACTTACCCACCGCACCTTCCGGGTGGACTGCGATCCTCGATCGGTTCTGCCTGCTGGGGGCCCAAATAGCGTAATTTCATCATAACTTTAACATTTTGTACTGAACCCATCCTCGAATACGTCACCGTTGAACTGCCCGCGCGCAGACGCGTCTCTGGACACCTCACACGTCGGTCTAGCTCAGAAAAACGGAAAAAACTTTTGCTAACTCGTTGCGAAAATTCTAACTTAGTGATACAGTGAGCCTCATACAGTACGAAATCTTGAATACTACAAGGCCGATTTCTTCGCGGTTTTCGACGCTGTCCTTCGTAATTAGGCTACGGCCCACCGTTTTAGCTGTCAGAATCCATTTGTCTTCATGGGAAGTAGGCAAATGTGCTAGGTGGTTGAAGTTTTCGTTATTTTTTTTAAACGATAAATAATGTAAATTTGCTTAATATTCTTACTATCTACTAAGTTTATTTTCATGTAATTAAGTACTTACCCACCGCACCTTCCGGGTGGACTGCGATCCTCGATCGGTTCTGCCTGCTGGGGGCCCAAATAGCGTAATTTCATCATAACTTTAATATTTTCTACTGAACCCATCCTCGAATACGTCACCGTTGAACTGCCCGCGCGCAGACGCGTCTTTGGACACCTCACACGTCGGTCTAGCTCAGAAAAACGGAAAAAACTTTTGCTAACTCGTTGCGAAAATTCTAACTTAGTGATACAGTGAGCCTCATACAGTACGAAATCTTGAATACTACAAGGCCGATTTCTTCGCGGTTTTCGACGCTATCCTTCGTAATTAGGCTACGGCCCACCGTTTTAGCTGTCAGAATCCATTTGTCTTCATGGGAAGTAGGCAAATGTGCTAGGTGGTTGAAGTTTTCGTTATTTTTTTTAAACGATAAATAATGTAAATTTGCTTAATATTCTTACTATCTACTAAGTTTATTTTCATGTAATTAAGTACTTACCCACCGCACCTTCCGGGTGGACTGCGATCCTCGATCGGTTCTGCCTGCTGGGGGCTCAAATAGCGTAATTTCATCATAACTTTAATATTTTGTACTGAACCCATCCTCGAATACGTCGCCGTTGAACTGCCCGCGCGCAGGCGCGTCTCTGGACACCTCACACGTCGGTCTAGCTCAGAAAAACGGAAAAAACTTTTGCTAACTCGTTGCGAAAATTCTAACTTAGTGATACAGTGAGCCTCATACAGTACGAAATCTTGAATACTACAAGGCCGATTTCTTCGCGGTTTTCGACGCTATCCTTCGTAATTAGGCTACGGCCCACCGTTTTAGCTGTCAGAATCCATTTGTCTTCATGGGAAGTAGGCAAATGTGCTAGGTGGTTGAAGATTTCGTTATTTGTTTTTTGTTTTTATAAAAAATAATGTAAATTTGCTTAATATTCTTACTATCTACTAAGTTTATTTTCATGTAATTAAGTACTTACTCACCGCACCTTCCGGGTGGACTGCGATCCTCGATCGGTTCTGCCTGCTGGGGGCCCAAATAGCGTAATTTCATCATAACTTTAATATTTTGTACTGAACCCATCCTCGAATACATCACCGTTAAACTGTCCGCGCGCAGACGCGTCTCTGGACACCTCACACGTTGGTCTAGCTCAGAAAAACGGAAAAAACTTTTGCTAACTCGTTGCGAAAATTCTAACTTAGTGATACAGTGAGCCTCATACAGTACGAAATCTTGAATACTACAAGGCCGATTTGTTCGCGGTTTTCGACGCTATCCTTCGTAATTAGGCTACGGCCCACCGTTTTAGCTGTCAGAATCCATTTGTCTTCATGGGAAGTAGGCAAATGTGCTAGGTGGTTGAAGTTTTCGTTATTTTTTTTTTTTATAAAAAATAATGTAAATTTGCTTAATATTCTTACTATCTACTAAGTTTATTTTCATGTAATTAAGTACTTACTCACCGCACCTTCCGGGTGGACTGCGATCCTCGATCGGTTCTGCCTGCTGGGGGCCCAAATAGCGTAATTTCATCATAACTTTAACATTTTGTACTGAACCCATCCTCGAATACATAACCGTTAAACTGTCCGCGCGCAGACGCGTCTCTGGACACCTCACACGTTGGTCTAGCTCAGAAAAACGGAAAAAACTTTTGCTAACTCTTTGCGAAAATTCTAACTTAGTGATACAGTGAGCCTCATACAGTACGAAATCTTGAATACTACAAGGCCGATTTCTTCGCGGTTTTCGACGCTATCCTTCGTAATTAGGCTACGGCCCACCGTTTTAGCTGTCAGAATCCATTTCTCTTCATGGGAAGTAGGCAAATGTGCTAGGTGGTTGGAGTTTTCGTTATTTTTTTTAAACGATAAATAATGTAAATTTGCTTAATATTCTTACTATCTACTAAGTTTATTTTCATGTAATTAAGTACTTACCCACCGCACCTTCCGGGTGGACTGCGATCCTCGATCGGTTCTGCCTGCTGGGGGCCCAAATAGCGTAATTTCATCATAACTTTAATATTTTGTACTGAACCCATCCTTGAATACGTCGCCGTTGAACTGCCCGCGCGCAGACGCGTTTCTGGATACCTCACACGTCGGTCTAGCTCAGAAAAACGGCAAAAACTTTTGCTAACTCGTTGCGAAAATTCTAACTTAGTGATACAGTGAGCCTCATACAGTACGAAATCTTGAATACTACAAGGCCGATTTCTTCGCGGTTTTCGACGCTATCCTTCGAAATTAGGCTACGGCCCACCGTTTTAGCTGTCAGAATCCATTTCTCTTCATGGGAAGTAGGCAAATGTGCTAGGTGGTTGGAGTTTTCGTTATTTTTTTTAAACGATAAATAATGTAAATTTGCTTAATATTCTTACTATCTACTAAGTTTATTTTCATGTAATTAAGTACTTACCCACCGCACCTTCCGGGTGGACTGCGATCCTCGATCGGTTCTGCCTGCTGGGGGCCCAAATAGCGTAATTTCATCACAACTTTAATATTTTGTATTGAACCCATCCTTGAATACGTCGCCGTTGAACTGCCCGCGCGCAGACGCGTTTCTGGATACCTCACACGTCGGTCTAGCTCAGAAAAACGGAAAAAACTTTTGCTAACTCGTTGCGAAAATTCTAACTTAGTGATACAGTGAGCCTCATACAGTACGAAATCTTGAATACTACAAGGCCGATTTCTTCGCGGTTTTCGACGCTATCCTTCGTAATTAGGCTACGGCCCACCGTTTTAGCTGTCAGAATCCATTTGTCTTCATGGGAAGTAGGCAAATGTGCTAGGTGGTTGAAGTTTTCGTTATTTTTTTTTTTTATAAAAAATAATGTAAATTTGCTTAATATTCTTACTATCTACTAAGTTTATTTTCATGTAATTAAGTACTTACCCACCGCACCTTCCGGGTGGACTGCGATCCTCGATCGGTTCTGCCTGCTGGGGGCCCAAATAGCGTAATTTCATCATAACTTTAATATTTTTTACTGAACCCATCCTCGAATACGTCGCAGTTGAACTGCCCGCGCGCAGACGCGTCTCTGGACACCTTACACGTCGGTCTAGCTCAGAAAAACGGAAAAAACTTTTGCTAACTCGTTGCGAAAATTCTAACTTAGTGATACAGTGAGCCTCATACAGTACGAAATCTTGAATACTACAAGGCCGATTTCTTCGCGGTTTTCGACGCTATCCTTCGTAATTAGGCTACGGCCCACCGTTTTAGCTGTCAGAATCCATTTGTCTTCATGGGAAGTAGGCAAATGTGCTAGGTGGTTGAAGATTTCGTTATTTTTTTTTTGTTTTTATAAAAAATAATGTAAATTTGCTTAATATTCTTACTATCTACTAAGTTTATTTTCATGTAATTAAGTACTTACTCACCGCACCTTCCGGGTGGACTGCGATCCTCGATCGGTTCTGCCTGCTGGGGGCCCAAATAGCGTAATTTCATCATAACTTTAACATTTTGTACTGAACCCATCCTCGAATACATAACCGTTAAACTGTCCGCGCGCAGACGCGTCTCTGGACACCTCACACGTTGGTCTAGCTCAGAAAAACGGAAAAAACTTTTGCTAACTCTTTGCGAAAATTCTAACTTAGTGATACAGTGAGCCTCATACAGTACGAAATCTTGAATACTACAAGGCCGATTTCTTCACGGTTTTCGACGCTATCCTTCGTAATTAGGCTACGGCCCACCGTTTTAGCTGTCAGAATCCATTTGTTTTCATGGGAAGTAGGCAAATGTGCTAGGTGGTTGGAGTTTTCGTTATTTTTTTTAAACGATAAATAATGTAAAATTGCTTAATATTCTTACTATCTACTAAGTTTATTTTCATGTAATTAAGTCCACCGCACCTTCCGGGTGGACTGCGATCCTCGATCGGTTCTGCCTGCTGGGGGCCCAAATAGCGTAATTTCATCATAACTTTAATATTTTGTACTGAACCCATCCTCGAATACGTCGCCGTTGAACTAACTGCCCGCGCGCAGACGCGTCTCTGGACACCTTACACGTCGGTCTAGCTCAGAAAAACGGAAAAAACTTTTGCTAACTCGTTGCGAAAATTCTAACTTAGTGATACAGTGAGCCTCATACAGTACGAAATCTTGAATACTACAAGGCCGATTTCTTCGCGGTTTTCGACACTATCCTTCGTAATTAGGCTACGGCCCACCGTTTTAGCTGTCAGAATCCATTTGTCTTCATGGGAAGTAGGCAAATGTGCTAGGTGGTTGAAGTTTTCGTAATTTTTTGTTTTATAAAAGATAATGTAAATTTGCTTAATATTCTTACTATCTACTAAGTTTATTTTCATGTAATTAAGTACTTACCCACCGCACCTTCCAGGTGGACTGCGATCCTCGATCGGTTCTGCCTGCTGGGGGCCCAAATAGCGTAATTTCATCATAACTTTAATATTTTGTACTGAACCCATCCTTGAATACGTCGCAGTTGAACTGCCCGCGCGCAGACGCGTCTCTGGACACCTCACACGTCGGTCTAGCTCAGAAAAACGGAAAAAACTTTTGCTAACTCGTTGCGAAAATTCTAACTTAGTGATACAGTGAGCCTCATACAGTACGAAATCTTGAATACTACAAGGCCGATTTCTTCGCGGTTTTCGACGCTATCCTTCGTAATTAGGCTACGGCCCACCGTTTTAGCTGTCAGAATCCATTTGTCTTCATGGAAAGTAGGCAAATGTGATAAGTGGCTGAAGTTTTCGTTATTTTTTTTAAACGATAAATAATGTAAATTTGCTTAATATTCTTACTATCTACTAAGTTTATTTTCATGTAATTAAGTACTTACCCACCGCACCTTCCGGGTGGACTGCGATCCTCGATCGGTTCTGCCTGCTGGGGGCCCAAATAGCGTAATTTCATCATAACTTTAATATTTTGTACTGAACCCATCCTCGAATACGTCGCCGTTGAACTAACTGCCCGCGCGCAGACGTGTCTCTGGACACCTTACACGTCGGTCTAGCTCAGAAAAACGGAAAAAACTTTTGCTAACTCGTTGCGAAAATTCTAACTTAGTGATACAGTGAGCCTCATACAGTACGAAATCTTGAATACTACAAGGCCGATTTCTTCGCGGTTTTCGACACTATCCTTCGTAATTAGGCTACGGCCCACCGTTTTAGCTGTCAGAATCCATTTGTCTTCATGGGAAGTAGGCAAATGTGCTAGGTGGTTGAAGATTTCGTTATTTTTTTTTTGTTTTTATAAAAAATAATGTAAATTTGCTTAATATTCTTACTATCTACTAAGTTTATTTTCATGTAATTAAGTACTTACTCACCGCACCTTCCGGGTGGACTGCGATCCTCGATCGGTTCTGCCTGCTGGGGGCCCAAATAGCGTAATTTCATCATAACTTTAACATTTTGTACTGAACCCATCCTCGAATACATAACCGTTAAACTGTCCGCGCGCAGACGCGTCTCTGGACACCTCACACGTTGGTCTAGCTCAGAAAAACGGAAAAAACTTTTGCTAACTCTTTGCGAAAATTCTAACTTAGTGATACAGTGAGCCTCATACAGTACGAAATCTTGAATACTACAAGGCCGATTTCTTCGCGGTTTTCGACGCTATCCTTCGTAATTAGGCTACGGCCCACCGTTTTAGCTGTCAGAATCCATTTCTCTTCATGGGAAGTAGGCAAATGTGCTAGGTGGTTGGAGTTTTCGTTATTTTTTTTAAACGATAAATAATGTAAATTTGCTTAATATTCTTACTATCTACTAAGTTTATTTTCATGTAATTAAGTACTTACCCACCGCACCTTCCGGGTGGACTGCGATCCTCGATCGGTTCTGCCTGCTGGGGGCCCAAATAGCGTAATTTCATCATAACTTTAATATTTTGTACTGAACCCATCCTTGAATACGTCGCCGTTGAACTGCCCGCGCGCAGACGCGTTTCTGGATACCTCACACGTCGGTCTAGCTCAGAAAAACGGAAAAAACTTTTGCTAACTCGTTGCGAAAATTCTAACTTAGTGATACAGTGAGCCTCATACAGTACGAAATCTTGAATACTACAAGGCCGATTTCTTCGCGGTTTTCGACGCTATCCTTCGTAATTAGGCTACGGCCCACCGTTTTAGCTGTCAGAATCCATTTGTTTTCATGGGAAGTAGGCAAATGTGCTAGGTGGTTGAAGTTTTCGTTATTTTTTTTTTTATAAAAAATAATGTAAATTTGCTTAATATTCTTACTATCTACTAAGTTTATTTTCATGTAATTAAGTACTTACCCACCGCACCTTCCGGGTGGACTGCGATCCTCGATCGGTTCTGCCTGCTGGGGGCCCAAATAGCGTAATTTCATCATAACTTTAATATTTTGTACTGAACCCATCCTCGAATACGTCGCCGTTGAACTGCCCGCGCGCAGACGCGTCTCTGGACATCTCACACGTCGGTCTAGCTCAGAAAAACGGAAAAAACTTTTGCTAACTCGTTGCGAAAATTCTAACTTAGTGATACAGTGAGCCTCATACAGTACGAAATCTTGAATACTACAAGGCCGATTTCTTCGCGGTTTTCAACGCTATCCTTCGAAATTAGGCTACGGCCCACCGTTTTAGCTGTCAGAATCCATTTCTCTTCATGGGAAGTAGGCAAATGTGCTAGGTTGTTGGAGTTTTCGTTATTTTTTTTAAACGATAAATAATGTAAATTTGCTTAATATTCTTACTATCTACTAAGTTTATTTTCATGTAATTAAGTACTTACCCACCGCACCTTCCGGGTGGACTGCGATCCTCGATCGGTTCTGCCTGCTGGGGGCCCAAATAGCGTAATTTCATCATAACTTTAATATTTTGTACTGAACCCATCCTTGAATACGTCGCCGTTGAACTGCCGGCGCGCAGACGCGTTTCTGGATACCTCACACGTCGGTCTAGCTCAGAAAAACGGAAAAAACTTTTGCTAACTCGTTGCGAAAATTCTAACTTAGTGATACAGTGAGCCTCATACAGTACGAAATCTTGAATACTACAAGGCCGATTTCTTCGCGGTTTTCGACGCTATCCTTCGTAATTAGGCTACGGCCCACCGTTTTAGCTGTCAGAATCCATTTGTCTTCATGGGAAGTAGGCAAATGTGCTAGGTGGTTGAAGTTTTCGTTATTTTTTTTTTTTATAAAAAATAATGTAAATTTGCTTAATATTCTTACTATCTACTAAGTTTATTTTCATGTAATTAAGTACTTACCCACCGCACCTTCCGGGTGGACTGCGATCCTCGATCGGTTCTGCCTGCTGGGGGCCCAAATAGCGTAATTTCATCATAACTTTAATATTTTGTACTGAACCCATCCTCGAATACGTCGCAGTTGAACTGCCCGCGCGCAGACGCGTCTCTGGACACCTCACACGTCGGTCTAGCTCAGAAAAACGGAAAAAACTTTTGCTAACTCGTTGCGAAAATTCTAACTTAGTGATACAGTGAGCCTCATACAGTACGAAATCTTGAATACTACAAGGCCGATTTCTTCGCGGTTTTCGACGCTATCCTTCGTAATTAGGCTACGGCCCACCGTTTTAGCTGTCAGAATCCATTTCTCTTCATGGGAAGTAGGCAAATGTGCTAGGTGGTTGAAGTTTTCGTTATTTTTTTTAAACGATAAATAATGTAAATTTGCTTAATATTCTTACTATCTACTAAGTTTATTTTCATGTAATTAAGTACTTACCCACCGCACCTTCCGGGTGGACTGCGATCCTCGATCGGTTCTGCCTGCTGGGGGCCCAAATAGCGTAATTTCATCATAACTTTAATATTTTGTACTGAACCCATCCTCGAATACGTCGCCGTTGAACTGTCCGCGCGCAGACGCGTCTCTGGACATCTCACACGTCGGTCTAGCTCAGAAAAACGGAAAAAACTTTTGCTAACTCGTTGCGAAAATTCTAACTTAGTGATACAGTGACCCTCATACAGTACGAAATCTTGAATACTACAAGGCCGATTTCTTCGCGGTTTTCGACGCTATCCTTCGTAATTAGGCTACGGCCCACCGTTTTAGCTGTCAGAATCCATTTGTCTTCATGGGAAGTAGGCAAATGTGCTAGGTGGTTGAAGTTTTCGTTATTTTTTTTAAACGATAAATAATGTAAATTTGCTTAATATTCTTACTATCTACTAAGTTAATTTTCATGTAATTAAGTACTTACCCACCGCACCTTCCGGGTGGACTGCGATCCTCGATCGGTTCTGCCTGCTGGGGGCCCAAATAGCGTAATTTCATCATAACTTTAATATTTTGTACTGAACCCATCCTCGAATACGTCGCCGTTGAACTGCCCGCGCGCAGACGCGTCTCTGGACACCTCACACGTCGGTCTAGCTCAGAAAAACGGAAAAAACTTTTGCTAACCCGTTGCGAAAATTCTAACTTAGTGATACAGTGAGCCTCATACAGTACGAAATCTTGAATACTACAAGGCCGATTTCTTCGCGGTTTTCGACGCTATCCTTCGTAATTAGGCTACGGCCCACCGTTTTAACTGTCAGAATCCATTTGTCTTCATGGGAAGTAGGCAAATGTGCTAGGTGGTTGAAGAAGTTTTCGTTATTTTTTTTTAAACGATAAATAATGTAAATTTGCTTAATATTCTTACTATCTACTAAGTTTATTTTCATGTAATTAAGTACTTACCCACCGCACCTTCCGGGTGGACTGCGATCCTCGATCGGTTCTGCCTGCTGGGGGCCCAAATAGCGTAATTTCATCATAACTTTAATATTTTGTACTGAATCCATCTTCGAATACGTTGCCGTTGAACTGCCCGCGCGCAGACGCGTCTCTGGACACCTCACACGTCGGTCTAGCTCAGAAAAACGGAAAAAACTTTTGCTAACCCGTTGCGAAAATTCTAACTTAGTGATACAGTGAGCCTCATACAGTACGAAATCTTGAATACTACAAGGCCGATTTCTTCGCGGTTTTCGACGCTATCCTTCGTAATTAGGCTACGGCCCACCGTTTTAGCTGTCAGAATCCATTTGTCTTCATGGGAAGTAGGCAAATGTGCTAGGTGGTTGAAGAAGTTTTCGTTATTTTTTTTAAACGATAAATAATGTAAATTTGCTTAATATTCTTACTATCTACTAAGTTTATTTTCATGTAATTAAGTACTGACCCACCGCACCTTCCGGGTGGACTGCGATCCTCGATCGGTTCTGCCTGCTGGGGGCCCAAATAGCGTAATTTCATCATAACTTTAATATTTTGTACTGAACCCATCCTCGAATACGTCGCCGTTGAACTGCCCGCGCGCAGACGCGTCTCTGGACAACTCACACGTCGGTCTAGCTCAGAAAAACGGAAAAAACTTTTGCTAACTCGTTGCGAAAATTCTAACTTAGTGATACAGTGAGCCTCATACAGTACGAAATCTTGAATACTACAAGGCCGATTTCTTCGCAGTTTTCGACGCTATCCTTCGAAATTAGGCTACGGCCCACCGTTTTAGCTGTCAGAATCCATTTGTCTTCATGGGAAGTAGGCAAATGTGCTAGGTGGTTGAAGAAGTTTTCGTTATTTTTTTTAAACGATAAGTAATGTAAATTTGCTTAATATTCTTACTATCTACTAAGTTTATTTTCATGTAATTAAGTACTTACCCACCGCACCTTCCGGGTGGACTGCGATCCTCGATCGGTTCTGCCTGCTGGGGCCCAAATAGCGTAATTTCATCATAACTTTAATATTTTGTACTGGACCCATCCTCGAATACGTCGCCGTTGAACTGCCCGCGCGCAGACGCGTCTCTGGACACCTCACACGTCGGTCTAGCTCAGAAAAACGGAAAAAACTTTTGCTAACTCGTTGCGAAAATTCTAACTTAGTGATACAGTGAGCCTCATACAGTACGAAATCTTGAATACTACAAGGCCGATTTCTTCGCGGTTTTCGACGCTATCCTTCGTAAATAGGCTACGGCCCACCGTTTTAGCTGTCAGAATCCATTTGTCTTCATGGGAAGTAGGCAAATGTGCTAGGTGGTTGAAGAAGTTTTCGTTATTTTTTTTAAACGATAAATAATGTAAATTTGCTGAATATTCTTACTATCTACTAAGTTTATTTTCATGTAATTAAGTACTTACCCACCGCACCTTCCGGGTGGACTACGATCCTCGATCGGTTCTGCCTGCTGGGGGCCCAAATAGCGTAATTTCATCATAACTTTAATATTTTGTACTGAACCCATCCTCGAATACGTCGCCGTTGAACTGCTCGCGCGCAGACGCGTCTCTGGACATCTCACACGTCGGTCTAGCTCAGAAAAATGGAAAAAACTTTTGCTAACTCGTTGCGAAAATTCTAACTTAGTGGTACAGTGAGCCTCATACAGTACGAAATCTTGAATACTACAAGGCCGATTTCTTCGCGGTTTTCGACGCTATCCTTCGTAATTAGGCTACGGCCCACCGTTTTAGCTGTCAGAATCCATTTGTCTTCATGGGAAGTAGGCAAATGTGCTAGGTGGTTGAAGAAGTTTTCGTTACTTTTTTTAAACGATAAATAATGTAAATTTGCTTAATATTCTTACTATCTACTAAATTTATTTTCATGTAATTAAGTACTTACCCACCGCACCTTCCGGGTGGACTGCAATCCTCTATCAGTTCTGCCTGCTGGGGGCCCAAATAGCGTAATTTCATCATAACTTTAATATTTTGTACTGAATCCATCCTCGAATACGTCGCCGTTGAACTGCCCGCGCGCAGACGCGTCTCTGGACACCTCACACGTCGGTCTAGCTCAGAAAAACGGAAAAAACTTTTGCTAACTCGTTGCGAAAAGTCTAACTTAGTGATACAGTGAGCCTCATACAGTACGAAATCTTGAATACTACAAGGCCGATTTCTTCGCGGTTTTCGACGCTATCCTTCGTAATTAGGCTACGGCCCACCGTTTTAGCTGTCAGAATCCATTTCTCTTCATGGGAAGTAGGCAAATGTGCTAGGTGGTTGAAGAAGTTTTCGTTATTTTTTTTAAACGATAAATAATGTAAATTTGCTTAATATTCTTACTATCTACTAAGTTTATTTTCATGTAATTAAGTACTGACCCACCGCACCTTCCGGGTGGACTGCGATCCTCGATCGGTTCTGCCTGCTGGGGGCCCAAATAGCGTAATTTCATCATAACTTTAATATTTTGTACTGAACCCATCCTCGAATACGTCGCCGTTGAACTGCCCGCGCGCAGACGCGTCTCTGGACAACTCACACGTCAGTCTAGCTCAGAAAAACGGAAAAAACTTTTGCTAACTCGTTGCGAAAATTCTAACTTAGTGATACAGTGAGCCTCATACAGTACGAAATCTTGAATACTACAAGGCCGATTTCTTCGCGGTTTTCGACGCTATCCTTCGTAATTAGGCTACGGCCCACCGTTTTAGCTGTCAGAATCCATTTGTCTTCATGGGAAGTAGGCAAATGTGCTAGGTGGTTGAAGAAGTTTTCGTTATTTTTTTTAAACCATAAATAATGTAAATTTGCTTAATATTCTTACTATCTACTAAGTTTATTTTCATGTAATTAAGTACTGACCCACCGCACCTTCCGGGTGGACTGCGATCCTCGATCGGTTCTGCCTGCTGGGGGCCCAAATAGCGTAATTTCATCATAACTTTAATATTTTGTACTGAACCCATCCTCGAATACGTCGCCGTTGAACTGCCCGCGCGCAGACGCGTCTCTGGACAACTCACACGTCGGTCTAGCTCAGAAAAACGGAAAAAACTTTTGCTAACTCGTTGCGAAAATTCTAACTTAGTGATACAGTGAGCCTCATACAGTACGAAATCTTGAATACTACAAGGCCGATTTCTTCGCGGTTTTCGACGCTATCCTTCGTAATTAGGCTACGGCCCACCGTTTTAGCTGTCAGAATCCATTTGTCTTCATGGGAAGTAGGCAAATGTGCTAGGTGGTTGAAGAAGTTTTCGTTATTTTTTTTAAACGATAAGTAATGTAAATTTGCTTAATATTCTTACTATCTACTAAGTTTATTTTCATGTAATTAAGTACTTACCCACCGCACCTTCCGGGTGGACTGCGATCCTCGATCGGTTCTGCCTGCTGGGGCCCAAATAGCGTAATTTCATCATAACTTTAATATTTTGTACTGGACCCATCCTCGAATACGTCGCCGTTGAACTGCCCGCGCGCAGACGCGTCTCTGGACACCTCACACGTCGGTCTAGCTCAGAAAAACGGAAAAAACTTTTGCTAACTCGTTGCGAAAATTCTAACTTAGTGATACAGTGAGCCTCATACAGTACGAAATCTTGAATACTACAAGGCCGATTTCTTCGCGGTTTTCGACGCTATCCTTCGTAATTAGGCTACGGCCCACCGTTTTAGCTGTCAGAATCCATTTGTCTTCATGGGAAGTAGGCAAATGTGCTAGGTGGTTGAAGAAGTTTTCGTTATTTTTTTTTAAACGATAAATAATGTAAATTTGCTTAATATTCTTACTATCTACTAAGTTTATTTTCATGTAATTAAGTACTTACCCACCGCACCTTCCGGGTGGACTGCGATCCTCGATCGGTTCTGCCTGCTGGGGGCCCAAATAGCGTAATTTCATCATAACTTTAATATTTTGTACTGAATCCATCCTCGAATACGTTGCCGTTGAACTGCCCGCGCGCAGACGCGTCTCTGGACACCTCACACGTCGGTCTAGCTCAGAAAAACGGAAAAAACTTTTGCTAACTCGTTGCGAAAATTCTAACTTAGTGATACAGTGAGCCTCATACAGTACGAAATCTTGAATACTACAAGGCCGATTTCTTCGCGGTTTTCGACGCTATCCTTCGTAATTAGGCTACGGCCCACCGTTTTAGCTGTCAGAATCCATTTGTCTTCATGGGAAGTAGGCAAATGTGCTAGGTGGTTGAAGTTTTCGTTATTTTTTTTAAACGATAAATAATGTAAATTTGCTTAATATTCTTACTATCTACTAAGTTTATTTTCATGTAATTAAGTACTTACCCACCGCACCTTCCGGGTGGACTGCGATCCTCGATCGGTTCTGCCTGCTGGGGCCCAAATAGCGTAATTTCATCATAACTTTAATATTTTGTACTGGACCCATCCTCGAATACGTCGCCGTTGAACTGCCCGCGCGCAGACGCGTCTCTGGACACCTCACACGTCGGTCTAGCTCAGAAAAACGGAAAAAACTTTTGCTAACTCGTTGCGAAAATTCTAACTTAGTGATACAGTGAGCCTCATACAGTACGAAATCTTGAATACTACAAGGCCGATTTCTTCGCGGTTTTCGACGCTATCCTTCGTAATTAGGCTACGGCCCACCGTTTTAGCTGTCAGAATCCATTTGAATTCATGGGAAGTAGGCAAATGTGCTAGGTGGTTGAAGTTTTCGTTATTTTTTTTTAAACGATAAATAATATAAATTTGCTTTATATTCTTACTATCTACTAAGTTTATTTTCATGTAATTAAGTACTTATCTACCGCACCTTCCGGGTGGACTGCGATCCTCGATCGGTTCTGCCTGCTGGGCGCCCAAATAGAGTAATTTCATCATAACTTTAATATTTTGTACTGAACCCATCCTCGAATACGTCGCCGGTGAACTGCCCGCGCGCAGACGCGTCTCTGGACACCTCACACGTCGGTCTAGCTCAGAAAAACGGAAAAAACTTTTGCTAACTCGTTGCGAAAATTCTAACTTAGTGATACAGTGAGCCTCATACAGTACGAAATCTTGAATACTACAAGGCCGATTTCTTCGCGGTTTTCGACGCTATCCTTCGTAATTAGGCTACGGCCCACCGTTTTAGCTGTCAGAATCCATTTGTCTTCATGGGAAGTAGGCAAATGTGCTAGGTGGTTGAAGAAGTTTTCGTTATTTTTTTTAAACGATAAATAATGTAAATTTGCTTAATATTCTTACTATCTACTAAGTTTATTTTCATGTAATTAAGTACTGACCCACCGCACCTTCCGGGTGGACTGCGATCCTCGATCGGTTCTGCCTGCTGGGGGCCCAAATAGCGTAATTTCATCATAACTTTAATATTTTGTACTGAACCCATCCTCGAATACGTCGCCGTTGAACTGCCCGCGCGCAGACGCGTCTCTGGACAACTCACACGTCGGTCTAGCTCAGAAAAACGGAAAAAACTTTTGCTAACTCGTTGCGAAAATTCTAACTTAGTGATACAGTGAGCCTCATACAGTACGAAATCTTGAATACTACAAGGCCGATTTCTTCGCGGTTTTCGACGCTATCCTTCGTAATTAGGCTACGGCCCACCGTTTTAGCTGTCAGAATCCATTTGTCTTCATGGGAAGTAGGCAAATGTGCTAGGTGGTTCAAGAAGTTTTCGTTATTTTTTTTAAACGATAAGTAATGTAAATTTGCTTAATATTCTTACTATCTACTAAGTTTATTTTCATGTAATTAAGTACTTACCCACCGCACCTTCCGGGTGGACTGCGATCCTCGATCGGTTCTGCCTGCTGGGGCCCAAATAGCGTAATTTCATCATAACTTTAATATTTTGTACTGGACCCATCCTCGAATACGTCGCCGTTGAACTGCCCGCGCGCAGACGCGTCTCTGGACACCTCACACGTCAGTCTAGCTCAGAAAAACGGAAAAAACTTTTGCTAACTCGTTGCGAAAATTCTAACTTAGTGATACAGTGAGCCTCATACAGTACGAAATCTTGAATACTACAAGGCCGATTTCTTCGCGGTTTTCGACGCTATCCTTCGTAATTAGGCTACGGCCCACCGTTTTAGCTGTCAGAATCCATTTGTCTTCATGGGAAGTAGGCAAATGTGCTAGGTGGTTGAAGAAGTTTTCGTTATTTTTTTTTAAACGATAAATAATGTAAATTTGCTTAATATTCTTACTATCTACTAAGTTTATTTTCATGTAATTAAGTACTTACCCACCGCACCTTCCGGGTGGACTGCGATCCTCGATCGGTTCTGCCTGCTGGGGGCCCAAATAGCGTAATTTCATCATAACTTTAATATTTTGTACTGAATCCATCCTCGAATACGTTGCCGTTGAACTGCCCGCGCGCAGACGCGTCTCTGGACACCTCACACGTCGGTCTAGCTCAGAAAAACGGAAAAAACTTTTGCTAACTCGTTGCGAAAATTCTAACTTAGTGATACAGTGAGCCTCATACAGTACGAAA
The DNA here is from genome assembly GCA_932294355.1 of Aporophyla lueneburgensis. Lineage (NCBI taxonomy): Eukaryota > Metazoa > Arthropoda > Insecta > Lepidoptera > Noctuidae > Aporophyla > Aporophyla lueneburgensis. The sequence continues at coordinate 6,489,397 of OW028762.1, read as the reverse complement.
TCTTGAATACTACAAGGCCGATTTCTTCGCGGTTTTCGACGCTATCCTTCGTAATTAGGCTACGGCCCACCGTTTTAGCTGTCAGAATCCATTTGTCTTCATGGGAAGTAGGCAAATGTGCTAGGTGGTTGAAGAAGTTTTCGTTATTTTTTTTAAACGATAAGTAATGTAAATTTGCTTAATATTCTTACTATCTACTAAGTTTATTTTCATGTAATTAAGTACTTACCCACCGCACCTTCCGGGTGGACTGCGATCCTCGATCGGTTCTGCCTGCTGGGGCCCAAATAGCGTAATTTCATCATAACTTTAATATTTTGTACTGGACCCATCCTCGAATACGTCGCCGTTGAACTGCCCGCGCGCAGACGCGTCTCTGGACACCTCACACGTCGGTCTAGCTCAGAAAAACGGAAAAAACTTTTGCTAACTCGTTGCGAAAATTCTAACTTAGTGATACAGTGAGCCTCATACAGTACGAAATCTTGAATACTACAAGGCCGATTTCTTCGCGGTTTTCGACGCTATCCTTCGTAATTAGGCTACGGCCCACCGTTTTAGCTGTCAGAATCCATTTGTCTTCATGGGAAGTAGGCAAATGTGCTAGGTGGTTGAAGAAGTTTTCGTTATTTTTTTTTAAACGATAAATAATGTAAATTTGCTTAATATTCTTACTATCTACTAAGTTTATTTTCATGTAATTAAGTACTTACCCACCGCACCTTCCGGGTGGACTGCGATCCTCGATCGGTTCTGCCTGCTGGGGGCCCAAATAGCGTAATTTCATCATAACTTTAATATTTTGTACTGAATCCATCCTCGAATACGTTGCCGTTGAACTGCCCGCGCGCAGACGCGTCTCTGGACACCTCACACGTCGGTCTAGCTCAGAAAAACGGAAAAAACTTTTGCTAACTCGTTGCGAAAATTCTAACTTAGTGATACAGTGAGCCTCATACAGTACGAAATCTTGAATACTACAAGGCCGATTTCTTCGCGGTTTTCGACGCTATCCTTCGTAATTAGGCTACGGCCCACCGTTTTAGCTGTCAGAATCCATTTGTCTTCATGGGAAGTAGGCAAATGTGCTAGGTGGTTCAAGAAGTTTTCGTTATTTTTTTTAAACGATAAGTAATGTAAATTTGCTTAATATTCTTACTATCTACTAAGTTTATTTTCATGTAATTAAGTACTTACCCACCGCACCTTCCGGGTGGACTGCGATCCTCGATCGGTTCTGCCTGCTGGGGCCCAAATAGCGTAATTTCATCATAACTTTAATATTTTGTACTGGACCCATCCTCGAATACGTCGCCGTTGAACTGCCCGCGCGCAGACGCGTCTCTGGACACCTCACACGTCAGTCTAGCTCAGAAAAACGGAAAAAACTTTTGCTAACTCGTTGCGAAAATTCTAACTTAGTGATACAGTGAGCCTCATACAGTACGAAATCTTGAATACTACAAGGCCGATTTCTTCGCGGTTTTCGACGCTATCCTTCGTAATTAGGCTACGGCCCACCGTTTTAGCTGTCAGAATCCATTTGTCTTCATGGGAAGTAGGCAAATGTGCTAGGTGGTTGAAGAAGTTTTCGTTATTTTTTTTTAAACGATAAATAATGTAAATTTGCTTAATATTCTTACTATCTACTAAGTTTATTTTCATGTAATTAAGTACTTACCCACCGCACCTTCCGGGTGGACTGCGATCCTCGATCGGTTCTGCCTGCTGGGGGCCCAAATAGCGTAATTTCATCATAACTTTAATATTTTGTACTGAATCCATCCTCGAATACGTTGCCGTTGAACTGCCCGCGCGCAGACGCGTCTCTGGACACCTCACACGTCGGTCTAGCTCAGAAAAACGGAAAAAACTTTTGCTAACTCGTTGCGAAAATTCTAACTTAGTGATACAGTGAGCCTCATACAGTACGAAATCTTGAATACTACAAGGCCGATTTCTTCGCGGTTTTCGACGCTATCCTTCGTAATTAGGCTACGGCCCACCGTTTTAGCTGTCAGAATCCATTTGTCTTCATGGGAAGTAGGCAAATGTGCTAGGTGGTTGAAGAAGTTTTCGTTATTTTTTTTAAACGATAAGTAATGTAAATTTGCTTAATATTCTTACTATCTACTAAGTTTATTTTCATGTAATTAAGTACTTACCCACCGCACCTTCCGGGTGGACTGCGATCCTCGATCGGTTCTGCCTGCTGGGGCCCAAATAGCGTAATTTCATCATAACTTTAATATTTTGTACTGGACCCATCCTCGAATACGTCGCCGTTGAACTGCCCGCGCGCAGACGCGTCTCTGGACACCTCACACGTCGGTCTAGCTCAGAAAAACGGAAAAAACTTTTGCTAACTCGTTGCGAAAATTCTAACTTAGTGATACAGTGAGCCTCATACAGTACGAAATCTTGAATACTACAAGGCCGATTTCTTCGCGGTTTTCGACGCTATCCTTCGTAATTAGGCTACGGCCCACCGTTTTAGCTGTCAGAATCCATTTGTCTTCATGGGAAGTAGGCAAATGTGCTAGGTGGTTGAAGAAGTTTTCGTTATTTTTTTTTAAACGATAAATAATGTAAATTTGCTTAATATTCTTACTATCTACTAAGTTTATTTTCATGTAATTAAGTACTTACCCACCGCACCTTCCGGGTGGACTGCGATCCTCGATCGGTTCTGCCTGCTGGGGGCCCAAATAGCGTAATTTCATCATAACTTTAATATTTTGTACTGAATCCATCCTCGAATACGTTGCCGTTGAACTGCCCGCGCGCAGACGCGTCTCTGGACACCTCACACGTCGGTCTAGCTCAGAAAAACGGAAAAAACTTTTGCTAACTCGTTGCGAAAATTCTAACTTAGTGATACAGTGAGCCTCATACAGTACGAAATCTTGAATACTACAAGGCCGATTTCTTCGCGGTTTTCGACGCTATCCTTCGTAATTAGGCTACGGCCCACCGTTTTAGCTGTCAGAATCCATTTGTCTTCATGGGAAGTAGGCAAATGTGCTAGGTGGTTGAAGAAGTTTTCGTTATTTTTTTTAAACGATAAATAATGTAAATTTGCTTAATATTCTTACTATCTACTAAGTTTATTTTCATGTAATTAAGTACTTACCCACCGCACCTTCCGGGTGGACTGCGATCCTCGATCGGTTCTGCCTGCTGGGGCCCAAATAGCGTAATTTCATCATAACTTTAATATTTTGTACTGGACCCATCCTCGAATACGTCGCCGTTGAACTGCCCGCGCGCAGACGCGTCTCTGGACACCTCACACGTCGGTCTAGCTCAGAAAAACGGAAAAAACTTTTGCTAACTCGTTGCGAAAATTCTAACTTAGTGATACAGTGAGCCTCATACAGTACGAAATCTTGAATACTACAAGGCCGATTTCTTCGCGGTTTTCGACGCTATCCTTCGTAATTAGGCTACGGCCCACCGTTTTAGCTGTCAGAATCCATTTGAATTCATGGGAAGTAGGCAAATGTGCTAGGTGGTTGAAGTTTTCGTTATTTTTTTTTAAACGATAAATAATATAAATTTGCTTTATATTCTTACTATCTACTAAGTTTATTTTCATGTAATTAAGTACTTATCTACCGCACCTTCCGGGTGGACTGCGATCCTCGATCGGTTCTGCCTGCTGGGCGCCCAAATAGAGTAATTTCATCATAACTTTAATATTTTGTACTGAACCCATCCTCGAATACGTCGCCGGTGAACTGCCCGCGCGCAGACGCGTCTCTGGACACCTCACACGTCGGTCTAGCTCAGAAAAACGGAAAAAACTTTTGCTAACTCGTTGCGAAAATTCTAACTTAGTGATACAGTGAGCCTCATACAGTACGAAATCTTGAATACTACAAGGCCGATTTCTTCGCGGTTTTCGACGCTATCCTTCGTAATTAGGCTACGGCCCACCGTTTTAGCTGTCAGAATCCATTTGTCTTCATGGGAAGTAGGCAAATGTGCTAGGTGGTTGAAGAAGTTTTCGTTATTTTTTTTAAACGATAAATAATGTAAATTTGCTTAATATTCTTACTATCTACTAAGTTTATTTTCATGTAATTAAGTACTGACCCACCGCACCTTCCGGGTGGACTGCGATCCTCGATCGGTTCTGCCTGCTGGGGGCCCAAATAGCGTAATTTCATCATAACTTTAATATTTTGTACTGAACCCATCCTCGAATACGTCGCCGTTGAACTGCCCGCGCGCAGACGCGTCTCTGGACAACTCACACGTCGGTCTAGCTCAGAAAAACGGAAAAAACTTTTGCTAACTCGTTGCGAAAATTCTAACTTAGTGATACAGTGAGCCTCATACAGTACGAAATCTTGAATACTACAAGGCCGATTTCTTCGCGGTTTTCGACGCTATCCTTCGTAATTAGGCTACGGCCCACCGTTTTAGCTGTCAGAATCCATTTGTCTTCATGGGAAGTAGGCAAATGTGCTAGGTGGTTCAAGAAGTTTTCGTTATTTTTTTTAAACGATAAGTAATGTAAATTTGCTTAATATTCTTACTATCTACTAAGTTTATTTTCATGTAATTAAGTACTTACCCACCGCACCTTCCGGGTGGACTGCGATCCTCGATCGGTTCTGCCTGCTGGGGCCCAAATAGCGTAATTTCATCATAACTTTAATATTTTGTACTGGACCCATCCTCGAATACGTCGCCGTTGAACTGCCCGCGCGCAGACGCGTCTCTGGACACCTCACACGTCAGTCTAGCTCAGAAAAACGGAAAAAACTTTTGCTAACTCGTTGCGAAAATTCTAACTTAGTGATACAGTGAGCCTCATACAGTACGAAATCTTGAATACTACAAGGCCGATTTCTTCGCGGTTTTCGACGCTATCCTTCGTAATTAGGCTACGGCCCACCGTTTTAGCTGTCAGAATCCATTTGTCTTCATGGGAAGTAGGCAAATGTGCTAGGTGGTTGAAGAAGTTTTCGTTATTTTTTTTTAAACGATAAATAATGTAAATTTGCTTAATATTCTTACTATCTACTAAGTTTATTTTCATGTAATTAAGTACTTACCCACCGCACCTTCCGGGTGGACTGCGATCCTCGATCGGTTCTGCCTGCTGGGGGCCCAAATAGCGTAATTTCATCATAACTTTAATATTTTGTACTGAATCCATCCTCGAATACGTTGCCGTTGAACTGCCCGCGCGCAGACGCGTCTCTGGACACCTCACACGTCGGTCTAGCTCAGAAAAACGGAAAAAACTTTTGCTAACTCGTTGCGAAAATTCTAACTTAGTGATACAGTGAGCCTCATACAGTACGAAATCTTGAATACTACAAGGCCGATTTCTTCGCGGTTTTCGACGCTATCCTTCGTAATTAGGCTACGGCCCACCGTTTTAGCTGTCAGAATCCATTTGTCTTCATGGGAAGTAGGCAAATGTGCTAGGTGGTTGAAGAAGTTTTCGTTATTTTTTTTAAACGATAAATAATGTAAATTTGCTTAATATTCTTACTATCTACTAAGTTTATTTTCATGTAATTAAGTACTTACCCACCGCACCTTCCGGGTGGACTGCGATCCTCGATCGGTTCTGCCTGCTGGGGCCCAAATAGCGTAATTTCATCATAACTTTAATATTTTGTACTGGACCCATCCTCGAATACGTCGCCGTTGAACTGCCCGCGCGCAGACGCGTCTCTGGACACCTCACACGTCGGTCTAGCTCAGAAAAACGGAAAAAACTTTTGCTAACTCGTTGCGAAAATTCTAACTTAGTGATACAGTGAGCCTCATACAGTACGAAATCTTGAATACTACAAGGCCGATTTCTTCGCGGTTTTCGACGCTATCCTTCGTAATTAGGCTACGGCCCACCGTTTTAGCTGTCAGAATCCATTTGTCTTCATGGGAAGTAGGCATATGTGCTAAGTGGTTGAAGTTTTCGTTATTTTTTTTTAAACGATAAATAATATAAATTTGCTTTATATTCTTACTATCTACTAAGATTATTTTCATGTAATTAAGTACTTATCTACCGCACCTTCCGGGTGGACTGCGATCCTTGATCGGTTCTGCCTGCTGGGGGCCCAAATAGCGTAATTTCATCATAACTTTAATATTTTGTACTGAACCCATCCTCGAATACGTCGCCGTTGAACTGCCCGCGCGCAGACGCGTCTCTGGACACCTCACACGTCGGTCTAGCTCAGAAAAACGGAAAAAACTTTTGCTAACTCGTTGCCAAAATTCTAACTTAGTGATACAGTGAGCCTCATACAGTACGAAATCTTGAATACTACAAGGCCGATTTCTTCGCGGTTTTCGACGCTATCCTTCGTAATTAGGCTACGGCCCACCGTTTTAGCTGTCAGAATCCATTTGTCTTCATGGGAAGTAGGCAAATGTGCTAGGTGGTTGAAGAAGTTTTCGTTATTTTTTTTAAACGATAAATAATGTAAATTTGCTTAATATTCTTACTATCTACTAAGTTTACTTTCAAGTAATTAAGTACTTACCTACCGCACCTTCCGGGTGGACTGCGATCCTCGATCGGTTATGCCTGCTGGGGGCCCAAATAGCGTAATTTCATCATAACTTTAATATTTTGTACTGAACCCATCCTCGAATACGTCGCCGTTGAACTGCCCGCGCGCAGACGCGTCTCTGGACTCCTCACACGTCGGTCTAGCTCAGAAAAACGGAAAAAACTTTTGCCAACTCGTTGCGAAAATTCTAACTTAGTGATACAGTGAGCCTCATACAGTACGAAATCTTGAATACTACAAGGCCGATTTCTTCGCGGTTTTCGACGCTATCCTTCGTAATTAGGCTACGGCCCACCGTTTTAGCTAACAGAATCCATTTGTCTTCATGGGAAGTAGGCAAATGTGCTAGGTGGTTGAAGAAGTTTTCGTTATTTTTTTTAAACGATAAATAATGTAAATTTGCTTAATATTCTTACTATCTACTAAGTTTATTTTCATGTAATTAAGTACTTACCCACCGCACCTTCCGGGTGGACTGCGATCCTCGATCGGTTCTGCCTGCTGGGGGCCCAAATAGCGTAATTTCATCATAACTTTAATATTTTGTACTGAACCCATCCTCGAATACGTCGCCGTTGAACTGCCCGCGCGCAGACGCGTCTCTGGACTCCTCACACGTCGGTCTAGCTCAGAAAAACGGAAAAAACTTTTGCCAACTCGTTGCGAAAATTCTAACTTAGTGATACAGTGAGCCTCATACAGTACGAAATCTTGAATACTACAAGGCCGATTTCTTCGCGGTTTTCGACGCTATCCTTCGTAATTAGGCTACGGCCCACCGTTTTAGCTAACAGAATCCATTTGTCTTCATGGGAAGTAGGCAAATGTGCTAGGTGGTTGAAGAAGTTTTCGTTATTTTTTTTAAACAATAAATAATGTAAATTTGCTTAATATTCTTACTATCTACTAAGTTTATTTTCATGTAATTAAGTACTTACCCACCGCACCTTCCGGGTGGACTGCGATCCTCGATCGGTTCTGCCTGCTGGGCGCATAAATAGAGTAATTTCATCATAACTTTAATATTTTGTACTGAACCCATCCTCGAATACGTCGCCGGTGAACTGCCCGCGCGCAGACGCGTCTCTGGACACCTCACACGTCGGTCTAGCTCAGAGAAACGGAAAAAACTTTTGCTAACTCGTTGCGAAAATTCTAACTTAGTGATACAGTGAGCCTCATACAGTACGAAATCTTGAATACTACAAGGCCGATTTCTTCGCGGTTTTCAACGCTATCCTTCGTAATTAGGCTACGGCCCACCGTTTTAGCTGTCAGAATCCATTTGTCTTCATGGGAAGTAGGCAAATGTGCTAGGTGGTTGAAGAAGTTTTCGTTATTTTTTTTAAACGATAAATAATGTAAATTTGCTTAATATTCTTACTATCTACTAAGTTTACTTTCATGTAATTAAGTACTTACCTACCGCACCTTCCGGGTGGACTGCGATCCTCGATCGGTTATGCCTGCTGGGGGCCCAAATAGCGTAATTTCATCATAACTTTAATATTTTGTACTGAATCCATCCTCGAATACGTCGCCGTTGAACTGCCCGCGCGCAGACGCGTCACTGGACACCTCACACGTCGGTCTAGCTCAGAAAAACGGAAAAAACTTTTGCCAACTCTTTGCGAAAATTCTAACTTAGTGATACAGTGAGCCTCATACAGTACGAAATCTTGAATACTACAAGGCCGATTTCTTCGCGGTTTTCGACGCTATCCTTCGTAATTAGGCTACGGCCCACCGTTTTAGCTAACAGAATCCATTTGTCTTCATGGGAAGTAGGCAAATGTGCTAGGTGGTTGAAGAAGTTTTCGTTATTTTTTTTAAACGATAAATAATGTAAATTTGCTTAATATTCTTACTATCTACTAAGTTTATTTTCTTGTAATTAAGTACTTACCCACCGCACCTTCCGGGTGGACTGCGATCCTCGATCGGTTCTGCCTGCTGGGGGCGCAAATAGCGTAACTTCATCATAACTTTAATATTTTGTACTGAACCCATCCTCGAATACGTCGCCGTTGAACTGCCCGCGCGCAGACGCGTCTCTGGACACCTCACACGTCGGTCTAGCTCAGAAAAACGGAAAAAACTTTTGCTAACTCGTTGCGAAAATTCTAACTTAGTGATACAGTGAGCCTCATACAGTACGAAATCTTGAATACTACAAGGCCGATTTCTTCGCGGTTTTCGACGCTATCCTTCGTAATTAGGCTACGGCCCACCGTTTTAGCTGTCAGAATCCATTTGTCTTCATGGGAAGTAGGCAAATGTGCTAGGTGGTTGAAGAAGTTTTCGTTATTTTTTTTAAACGATAAATAATGTAAATTTGCTTAATATTCTTACTATCTACTAAGTTTACTTTCATGTAATTAAGTACTTACCTACCGCACCTTCCGGGTGGACTACGATCCTCGATCGGTTCTGCCTGCTGGGGGCCCAAATAGCGTAATTTCATCATAACTTTAATATTTTGTACTGAACCCATCCTCGAATACGTCGCCGTTGAACTGCTCGCGCGCAGACGCGTCTCTGGACATCTCACACGTCGGTCTAGCTCAGAAAAATGGAAAAAACTTTTGCTAACTCGTTGCGAAAATTCTAACTTAGTGGTACAGTGAGCCTCATACAGTACGAAATCTTGAATACTACAAGGCCGATTTCTTCGCGGTTTTCGACGCTATCCTTCGTATTTAGGCTACGGCCCACCGTTTTAGCTGTCAGAATCCATTTGTCTTCATGGAAAGTAGGCAAATGTGCTAGGTGGTTGAAGAAGTTTTCGTTACTTTTTTTAAACGATAAATAATGTAAATTTGCTTAATATTCTTACTATCTACTAAATTTATTTTCATGTAATTAAGTACTTACCCACCGCACCTTCCGGGTGGACTGCAATCCTCTATCAGTTCTGCCTGCTGGGGGCCCAAATAGCGTAATTTCATCATAACTTTAATATTTTGTACTGAATCCATCCTCGAATACGTCGCCGTTGAACTGCCCGCGCGCAGACGCGTCTCTGGACACCTCACACGTCGGTCTAGCTCAGAAAAACGGAAAAAACTTTTGCTAACTCGTTGCGAAAAGTCTAACTTAGTGATACAGTGAGCCTCATACAGTACGAAATCTTGAATACTACAAGGCCGATTTCTTCGCGGTTTTCGACGCTATCCTTCGTAATTAGGCTACGGCCCACCGTTTTAGCTGTCAGAATCCATTTATCTTCATGGGAAGTAGGCAAATGTGCTAGGTGGTTGAAGAAGTTTTCGTTATTTTTTTTAAACGATAAATAATGTAAATTTGCTTAATATTCTTACTATCTACTAAGTTTATTTTCATGTAATTAAGTACTGACCCACCGCACCTTCCGGGTGGACTGCGATCCTCGATCGGTTCTGCCTGCTGGGGGCCCAAATAGCGTAATTTCATCATAACTTTAATATTTTGTACTGAACCCATCCTCGAATACGTCGCCGTTGAACTGCCCGCGCGCAGACGCGTCTCTGGACAACTCACACGTCAGTCTAGCTCAGAAAAACGGAAAAAACTTTTGCTAACTCGTTGCGAAAATTCTAACTTAGTGATACAGTGAGCCTCATACAGTACGAAATCTTGAATACTACAAGGCCGATTTCTTCGCGGTTTTCGACGCTATCCTTCGTAATTAGGCTACGACCCACCGTTTTAGCTGTCAGAATCCATTTGTCTTCATGGGAAGTAGGCAAATGTGATAGGTGGTTGAAGAAGTTTTCGTTATTTTTTTTAAACCATAAATAATGTAAATTTGCTTAATATTCTTACTATCTACTAAGTTTATTTTCATGTAATTAAGTACTGACCCACCGCACCTTCCGGGTGGACTGCGATCCTCGATCGGTTCTGCCTGCTGGGGGCCCAAATAGCGTAATTTCATCATAACTTTAATATTTTGTACTGAACCCATCCTCGAATACGTCGCCGTTGAACTGCCCGCGCGCAGACGCGTCTCTGGACAACTCACACGTCGGTCTAGCTCAGAAAAACGGAAAAAACTTTTGCTAACTCGTTGCGAAAATTCTAACTTAGTGATACAGTGAGCCTCATACAGTACGAAATCTTGAATACTACAAGGCCGATTTCTTCGCGGTTTTCGACGCTATCCTTCGTAATTAGGCTACGGCCCACCGTTTTAGCTGTCAGAATCCATTTGTCTTCATGGGAAGTAGGCAAATGTGCTAGGTGGTTGAAGAAGTTTTCGTTATTTTTTTTAAACGATAAGTAATGTAAATTTGCTTAATATTCTTACTATCTACTAAGTTTATTTTCATGTAATTAAGTACTTACCCACCGCACCTTCCGGGTGGACTGCGATCCTCGATCGGTTCTGCCTGCTGGGGCCCAAATAGCGTAATTTCATCATAACTTTAATATTTTGTACTGGACCCATCCTCGAATACGTCGCCGTTGAACTGCCCGCGCGCAGACGCGTCTCTGGACACCTCACACGTCGGTCTAGCTCAGAAAAACGGAAAAAACTTTTGCTAACTCGTTGCGAAAATTCTAACTTAGTGATACAGTGAGCCTCATACAGTACGAAATCTTGAATACTACAAGGCCGATTTCTTCGCGGTTTTCGACGCTATCCTTCGTAATTAGGCTACGGCCCACCGTTTTAGCTGTCAGAATCCATTTGTCTTCATGGGAAGTAGGCAAATGTGCTAGGTGGTTGAAGAAGTTTTCGTTATTTTTTTTAAACGATAAATAATGTAAATTTGCTTAATATTCTTACTATCTACTAAGTTTATTTTCTTGTAATTAAGTACTTACCCACCGCACCTTCCGGGTGGACTGCGATCCTCGATCGGTTCTGCCTGCTGGGGGCGCAAATAGCGTAACTTCATCATAACTTTAATATTTTGTACTGAACCCATCCTCGAATACGTCGCCGTTGAACTGCCCGCGCGCAGACGCGTCTCTGGACACCTCACACGTCGGTCTAGCTCAGAAAAACGGAAAAAACTTTTGCTAACTCGTTGCGAAAATTCTAACTTAGTGATACAGTGAGCCTCATACAGTACGAAATCTTGAATACTACAAGGCCGATTTCTTCGCGGTTTTCGACGCTATCCTTCGTAATTAGGCTACGGCCCACCGTTTTAGCTGTCAGAATCCATTTGTCTTCATGGGAAGTAGGCAAATGTGCTAGGTGGTTGAAGAAGTTTTCGTTATTTTTTTTAAACGATAAATAATGTAAATTTGCTTAATATTCTTACTATCTACTAAGTTTACTTTCATGTAATTAAGTACTTACCTACCGCACCTTCCGGGTGGACTACGATCCTCGATCGGTTCTGCCTGCTGGGGGCCCAAATAGCGTAATTTCATCATAACTTTAATATTTTGTACTGAACCCATCCTCGAATACGTCGCCGTTGAACTGCTCGCGCGCAGACGCGTCTCTGGACATCTCACACGTCGGTCTAGCTCAGAAAAATGGAAAAAACTTTTGCTAACTCGTTGCGAAAATTCTAACTTAGTGGTACAGTGAGCCTCATACAGTACGAAATCTTGAATACTACAAGGCCGATTTCTTCGCGGTTTTCGACGCTATCCTTCGTATTTAGGCTACGGCCCACCGTTTTAGCTGTCAGAATCCATTTGTCTTCATGGAAAGTAGGCAAATGTGCTAGGTGGTTGAAGAAGTTTTCGTTACTTTTTTTAAACGATAAATAATGTAAATTTGCTTAATATTCTTACTATCTACTAAATTTATTTTCATGTAATTAAGTACTTACCCACCGCACCTTCCGGGTGGACTGCAATCCTCTATCAGTTCTGCCTGCTGGGGGCCCAAATAGCGTAATTTCATCATAACTTTAATATTTTGTACTGAATCCATCCTCGAATACGTCGCCGTTGAACTGCCCGCGCGCAGACGCGTCTCTGGACACCTCACACGTCGGTCTAGCTCAGAAAAACGGAAAAAACTTTTGCTAACTCGTTGCGAAAAGTCTAACTTAGTGATACAGTGAGCCTCATACAGTACGAAATCTTGAATACTACAAGGCCGATTTCTTCGCGGTTTTCGACGCTATCCTTCGTAATTAGGCTACGGCCCACCGTTTTAGCTGTCAGAATCCATTTATCTTCATGGGAAGTAGGCAAATGTGCTAGGTGGTTGAAGAAGTTTTCGTTATTTTTTTTAAACGATAAATAATGTAAATTTGCTTAATATTCTTACTATCTACTAAGTTTATTTTCATGTAATTAAGTACTGACCCACCGCACCTTCCGGGTGGACTGCGATCCTCGATCGGTTCTGCCTGCTGGGGGCCCAAATAGCGTAATTTCATCATAACTTTAATATTTTGTACTGAACCCATCCTCGAATACGTCGCCGTTGAACTGCCCGCGCGCAGACGCGTCTCTGGACAACTCACACGTCAGTCTAGCTCAGAAAAACGGAAAAAACTTTTGCTAACTCGTTGCGAAAATTCTAACTTAGTGATACAGTGAGCCTCATACAGTACGAAATCTTGAATACTACAAGGCCGATTTCTTCGCGGTTTTCGACGCTATCCTTCGTAATTAGGCTACGACCCACCGTTTTAGCTGTCAGAATCCATTTGTCTTCATGGGAAGTAGGCAAATGTGATAGGTGGTTGAAGAAGTTTTCGTTATTTTTTTTAAACCATAAATAATGTAAATTTGCTTAATATTCTTACTATCTACTAAGTTTATTTTCATGTAATTAAGTACTGACCCACCGCACCTTCCGGGTGGACTGCGATCCTCGATCGGTTCTGCCTGCTGGGGGCCCAAATAGCGTAATTTCATCATAACTTTAATATTTTGTACTGAACCCATCCTCGAATACGTCGCCGTTGAACTGCCCGCGCGCAGACGCGTCTCTGGACAACTCACACGTCGGTCTAGCTCAGAAAAACGGAAAAAACTTTTGCTAACTCGTTGCGAAAATTCTAACTTAGTGATACAGTGAGCCTCATACAGTACGAAATCTTGAATACTACAAGGCCGATTTCTTCGCGGTTTTCGACGCTATCCTTCGTAATTAGGCTACGGCCCACCGTTTTAGCTGTCAGAATCCATTTGTCTTCATGGGAAGTAGGCAAATGTGCTAGGTGGTTGAAGAAGTTTTCGTTATTTTTTTTAAACGATAAGTAATGTAAATTTGCTTAATATTCTTACTATCTACTAAGTTTATTTTCATGTAATTAAGTACTTACCCACCGCACCTTCCGGGTGGACTGCGATCCTCGATCGGTTCTGCCTGCTGGGGCCCAAATAGCGTAATTTCATCATAACTTTAATATTTTGTACTGGACCCATCCTCGAATACGTCGCCGTTGAACTGCCCGCGCGCAGACGCGTCTCTGGACACCTCACACGTCGGTCTAGCTCAGAAAAACGGAAAAAACTTTTGCTAACTCGTTGCGAAAATTCTAACTTAGTGATACAGTGAGCCTCATACAGTACGAAATCTTGAATACTACAAGGCCGATTTCTTCGCGGTTTTCGACGCTATCCTTCGTAATTAGGCTACGGCCCACCGTTTTAGCTGTCAGAATCCATTTGTCTTCATGGGAAGTAGGCAAATGTGCTAGGTGGTTGAAGAAGTTTTCGTTATTTTTTTTTAAACGATAAATAATGTAAATTTGCTTAATATTCTTACTATCTACTAAGTTTATTTTCATGTAATTAAGTACTTACCCACCGCACCTTCCGGGTGGACTGCGATCCTCGATCGGTTCTGCCTGCTGGGGGCCCAAATAGCGTAATTTCATCATAACTTTAATATTTTGTACTGAATCCATCCTCGAATACGTTGCCGTTGAACTGCCCGCGCGCAGACGCGTCTCTGGACACCTCACACGTCGGTCTAGCTCAGAAAAACGGAAAAAACTTTTGCTAACTCGTTGCGAAAATTCTAACTTAGTGATACAGTGAGCCTCATACAGTACGAAATCTTGAATACTACAAGGCCGATTTCTTCGCGGTTTTCGACGCTATCCTTCGTAATTAGGCTACGGCCCACCGTTTTAGCTGTCAGAATCCATTTGTCTTCATGGGAAGTAGGCAAATGTGCTAGGTGGTTGAAGAAGTTTTCGTTATTTTTTTTAAACGATAAATAATGTAAATTTGCTTAATATTCTTACTATCTACTAAGTTTATTTTCATGTAATTAAGTACTTACCCACCGCACCTTCCGGGTGGACTGCGATCCTCGATCGGTTCTGCCTGCTGGGGCCCAAATAGCGTAATTTCATCATAACTTTAATATTTTGTACTGGACCCATCCTCGAATACGTCGCCGTTGAACTGCCCGCGCGCAGACGCATCTCTGGACACCTCACACGTCGGTCTAGCTCAGAAAAACGGAAAAAACTTTTGCTAACTCGTTGCGAAAATTCTAACTTAGTGATACAGTGAGCCTCATACAGTACGAAATCTTGAATACTACAAGGCCGATTTCTTCGCGGTTTTCGACGCTATCCTTCGTAATTAGGCTACGGCCCACCGTTTTAGCTGTCAGAATCCATTTGAATTCATGGGAAGTAGGCAAATGTGCTAGGTGGTTGAAGTTTTCGTTATTTTTTTTTAAACGATAAATAATATAAATTTGCTTTATATTCTTACTATCTACTAAGTTTATTTTCATGTAATTAAGTACTTATCTACCGCACCTTCCGGGTGGACTGCGATCCTCGATCGGTTCTGCCTGCTGGGCGCCCAAATAGAGTAATTTCATCATAACTTTAATATTTTGTACTGAACCCATCCTCGAATACGTCGCCGTTGAACTGTCCGCGCGCAGACGCGTCTCTGGACACCTCACACGTCGGTCTAGCTCAGAAAAACGGAAAAAACTTTTGCTAACTCGTTGCGAAAATTCTAACTTAGTGATACAGTGAGCCTCATACAGTACGAAATCTTGAATACTACAAGGCCGATTTCTTCGCAGTTTTCGACGCTATCCTTCGTAATTAGGCTACGGCCCACCGTTTTAGCTGTCAGAATCCATTTGTCTTCATGGGAAGTAGGCAAATGTGCTAGGTGGTTGAAGAAGTTTTCGTTATTTTTTTTAAACAATAAATAATGTAAATTTGCTTAATATTCTTACTATCTACTAAGTTTATTTTCATGTAATTAAGTACTTACCCACCGCACCTTCCGGGTGGACTGCGATCCTCGATCGGTTCTGCCTGCTGGGGGCCCAAATAGCGTAATTTCATCATAACTTTAATATTTTGTACTGAACCCATCCTCGAATACGTCGCCGTTGAACTGCCCGCGCGCAGACGCGTCTCTGGACACCTCACACGTCGGTCTAGCTCAGAAAAACGGAAAAAACTTTTGCTAACTCGTTGCGAAAATTCTAACTTAGTGATACAGTGAGCCTCATACAGTACGAAATCTTGAATACTACAAGGCCGATTTCTTCACGGTTTTCGACGCTATCCTTCGTAATTAGGCTACGGCCCACCGTTTTAGCTGTCAGAATCCATTTGTCTTCATGGGAAGTAGGCAAATGTGCTAGGTGGTTGAAGAAGTTTTCGTTATTTTTTTTAAACAATAAATAATGTAAATTTGCTTAATATTCTTACTATCTACTAAGTTTATTTTCATGTAATTAAGTACTTACCCACCGCACCTTCCGGGTGGACTGCGATCCTCGATCGGTTCTGCCTGCTGGGCGCATAAATAGAGTAATTTCATCATAACTTTAATATTTTGTACTGAACCCATCCTCGAATACGTCGCCGGTGAACTGCCCGCGCGCAGACGCGTCTCTGGACACCTCACACGTCGGTCTAGCTTAGAGAAACGGAAAAAACTTTTGCTAACCCGTTGCGAAAATTCTAACTTAGTGATACAGTGAGCCTCATACAGTACGAAATCTTGAATACTACAAGGCCGATTTCTTCGCGGTTTTCAACGCTATCCTTCGTAATTAGGCTACGGCCCACCGTTTTAGCTGTCAGAATCCATTTGTCTTCATGGGAAGTAGGCAAATGTGCTAGGTGGTTGAAGAAGTTTTCGTTATTTTTTTTAAACGATAAATAATGTAAATTTGCTTAATATTCTTACTATCTACTAAGTTTACTTTCAAGTAATTAAGTACTTACCTACCGCACCTTCCGGGTGGACTGCGATCCTCGATCGGTTATGCCTGCTGGGGGCCCAAATAGCGTAATTTCATCATAACTTTAATATTTTGTACTGAATCCATCCTCGAATACGTCGCCGTTGAACTGCCCGCGCGCAGACGCGTCACTGGACACCTCACACGTCGGTCTAGCTCAGAAAAACGGAAAAAACTTTTGCCAACTCTTTGCGAAAATTCTAACTTAGTGATACAGTGAGCCTCATACAGTACGAAATCTTGAATACTACAAGGCCGATTTCTTCGCGGTTTTCGACGCTATCCTTCGTAATTAGGCTACGGCCCACCGTTTTAGCTAACAGAATCCATTTGTCTTCATGGGAAGTAGGCAAATGTGCTAGGTGGTTGAAGAAGTTTTCGTTATTTTTTTTAAACGATAAATAATGTAAATTTGCTTAATATTCTTACTATCTACTAAGTTTATTTTCATGTAATTAAGTACTTACCCACCGCACCTTCCGGGTGGACTGCGATCCTCGATCGGTTCTGCCTGCTGGGGGCGCAAATAGCGTAACTTCATCATAACTTTAATATTTTGTACTGAACCCATCCTCGAATACGTCGCCGTTGAACTGCCCGCGCGCAGACGCGTCTCTGGACACCTCACACGTCGGTCTAGCTCAGAAAAACGGAAAAAACTTTTGCTAACTCGTTGCGAAAATTCTAACTTAGTGATACAGTGAGCCTCATACAGTACGAAATCTTGAATACTACAAGGCCGATTTCTTCGCGGTTTTCGACGCTATCCTTCGTAATTAGGCTACGGCCCACCGTTTTAGCTGTCAGAATCCATTTGTCTTCATGGGAAGTAGGCAAATGTGCTAGGTGGTTGAAGAAGTTTTCGTTATTTTTTTTAAACGATAAATAATGTAAATTTGCTTAATATTCTTACTATCTACTAAGTTTACTTTCATGTAATTAAGTACTTACCTACCGCACCTTCCGGGTGGACTACGATCCTCGATCGGTTCTGCCTGCTGGGGGCCCAAATAGCGTAATTTCATCATAACTTTAATATTTTGTACTGAACCCATCCTCGAATACGTCGCCGTTGAACTGCTCGCGCGCAGACGCGTCTCTGGACATCTCACACGTCGGTCTAGCTCAGAAAAATGGAAAAAACTTTTGCTAACTCGTTGCGAAAATTCTAACTTAGTGGTACAGTGAGCCTCATACAGTACGAAATCTTGAATACTACAAGGCCGATTTCTTCGCGGTTTTCGACGCTATCCTTCGTATTTAGGCTACGGCCCACCGTTTTAGCTGTCAGAATCCATTTGTCTTCATGGAAAGTAGGCAAATGTGCTAGGTGGTAGAAGAAGTTTTCGTTACTTTTTTTAAACGATAAATAATGTAAATTTGCTTAATATTCTTACTATCTACTAAATTTATTTTCATGTAATTAAGTACTTACCCACCGCACCTTCCGGGTGGACTGCAATCCTCTATCAGTTCTGCCTGCTGGGGGCCCAAATAGCGTAATTTCATCATAACTTTAATATTTTGTACTGAATCCATCCTCGAATACGTCGCCGTTGAACTGCCCGCGCGCAGACGCGTCTCTGGACACCTCACACGTCGGTCTAGCTCAGAAAAACGGAAAAAACTTTTGCTAACTCGTTGCGAAAAGTCTAACTTAGTGATACAGTGAGCCTCATACAGTACGAAATCTTGAATACTACAAGGCCGATTTCTTCGCGGTTTTCGACGCTATCCTTCGTAATTAGGCTACGGCCCACCGTTTTAGCTGTCAGAATCCATTTGTCTTCATGGGAAGTAGGCAAATGTGCTAGGTGGTTGAAGAAGTTTTCGTTATTTTTTTTAAACGATAAATAATGTAAATTTGCTTAATATTCTTACTATCTACTAAGTTTATTTTCATGTAATTAAGTACTGACCCACCGCACCTTCCGGGTGGACTGCGATCCTCGATCGGTTCTGCCTGCTGGGGGCCCAAATAGCGTAATTTCATCATAACTTTAATATTTTGTACTGAACCCATCCTCGAATACGTCGCCGTTGAACTGCCCGCGCGCAGACGCGTCTCTGGACAACTCACACGTCAGTCTAGCTCAGAAAAACGGAAAAAACTTTTGCTAACTCGTTGCGAAAATTCTAACTTAGTGATACAGTGAGCCTCATACAGTACGAAATCTTGAATACTACAAGGCCGATTTCTTCGCGGTTTTCGACGCTATCCTTCGTAATTAGGCTACGGCCCACCGTTTTAGCTGTCAGAATCCATTTGTCTTCATGGGAAGTAGGCAAATGTGCTAGGTGGTTGAAGAAGTTTTCGTTATTTTTTTTAAACCATAAATAATGTAAATTTGCTTAATATTCTTACTATCTACTAAGTTTATTTTCATGTAATTAAGTACTGACCCACCGCACCTTCCGGGTGGACTGCGATCCTCGATCGGTTCTGCCTGCTGGGGGCCCAAATAGCGTAATTTCATCATAACTTTAATATTTTGTACTGAACCCATCCTCGAATACGTCGCCGTTGAACTGCCCGCGCGCAGACGCGTCTCTGGACAACTCACACGTCGGTCTAGCTCAGAAAAACGGAAAAAACTTTTGCTAACTCGTTGCGAAAATTCTAACTTAGTGATACAGTGAGCCTCATACAGTACGAAATCTTGAATACTACAAGGCCGATTTCTTCGCGGTTTTCGACGCTATCCTTCGTAATTAGGCTACGGCCCACCGTTTTAGCTGTCAGAATCCATTTGTCTTCATGGGAAGTAGGCAAATGTGCTAGGTGGTTGAAGAAGTTTTCGTTATTTTTTTTAAACGATAAGTAATGTAAATTTGCTTAATATTCTTACTATCTACTAAGTTTATTTTCATGTAATTAAGTACTTACCCACCGCACCTTCCGGGTGGACTGCGATCCTCGATCGGTTCTGCCTGCTGGGGCCCAAATAGCGTAATTTCATCATAACTTTAATATTTTATACTGGACCCATCCTCGAATACGTCGCCGTTGAACTGCCCGCGCGCAGACGCGTCTCTGGACACCTCACACGTCGGTCTAGCTCAGAAAAACGGAAAAAACTTTTGCTAACTCGTTGCGAAAATTCTAACTTAGTGATACAGTGAGCCTCATACAGTACGAAATCTTGAATACTACAAGGCCGATTTCTTCGCGGTTTTCGACGCTATCCTTCGTAATTAGGCTACGGCCCACCGTTTTAGCTGTCAGAATCCATTTGAATTCATGGGAAGTAGGCAAATGTGCTAGGTGGTTGAAGTTTTCGTTATTTTTTTTTAAACGATAAATAATATAAATTTGCTTTATATTCTTACTATCTACTAAGTTTATTTTCATGTAATTAAGTACTTATCTACCGCACCTTCCGGGTGGACTGCGATCCTCGATCGGTTCTGCCTGCTGGGCGCCCAAATAGAGTAATTTCATCATAACTTTAATATTTTGTACTGAACCCATCCTCGAATACGTCGCCGTTGAACTGTCCGCGCGCAGACGCGTCTCTGGACACCTCACACGTCGGTCTAGCTCAGAAAAACGGAAAAAACTTTTGCTAACTCGTTGCGAAAATTCTAACTTAGTGATACAGTGAGCCTCATACAGTACGAAATCTTGAATACTACAAGGCCGATTTCTTCGCGGTTTTCGACGCTATCCTTCGTAATTAGGCTACGGCCCACCGTTTTAGCTGTCAGAATCCATTTGTCTTCATGGGAAGTAGGCAAATGTGCTAGGTGGTTGAAGAAGTTTTCGTTATTTTTTTTAAACAATAAATAATGTAAATTTGCTTAATATTCTTACTATCTACTAAGTTTATTTTCATGTAATTAAGTACTTACCCACCGCACCTTCCGGGTGGACTGCGATCCTCGATCGGTTCTGCCTGCTAGGGGCCCAAATAGCGTAATTTCATCATAACTTTAATATTTTGTACTGAACCCATCCTCGAATACGTCGCCGTTGAACTGCCCGCGCGCAGACGCGTCTCTGGACACCTCACACGTCGGTCTAGCTCAGAAAAACGGAAAAAACTTTTGCTAACTCGTTGCGAAAATTCTAACTTAGTGATACAGTGAGCCTCATACAGTACGAAATCTTGAATACTACAAGGCCGATTTCTTCACGGTTTTCGACGCTATCCTTCGTAATTAGGCTACGGCCCACCGTTTTAGCTGTCAGAATCCATTTGTCTTCATGGGAAGTAGGCAAATGTGCTAGGTGGTTGAAGAAGTTTTCGTTATTTTTTTTAAACGATAAATAATGTAAATTTGCTTAATATTCTTACTATCTACTAAGTTTACTTTCAAGTAATTAAGTACTTACCTACCGCACCTTCCGGGTGGACTGCGATCCTCGATCGGTTATGCCTGCTGGGGGCCCAAATAGCGTAATTTCATCATAACTTTAATATTTTGTACTGAACCCATCCTCGAATACGTCGCCGTTGAACTGCCCGCGCGCAGACGCGTCTCTGGACAACTTACACGTCGGTCTAGCTCAGAAAAACGGAAAAAACTTTTGCTAACTCGTTGCGAAAATTCTAACTTAGTGATACAGTGAGCCTCATACAGTACGAAATCTTGAATACTACAAGGCCGATTTCTTCGCGGTTTTCGACGCTATCCTTCGTAATTAGGCTACGGCCCACCGTTTTAGCTGTCAGAATCCATTTGAATTCATGGGAAGTAGGCAAATGTGCTAGGTGGTTGAAGTTTTCGTTATTTTTTTTTAAACGATAAATAATATAAATTTGCTTTATATTCTTACTATCTACTAAGTTTATTTTCATGTAATTAAGTACTTATCTACCGCACCTTCCGGGTGGACTGCGATCCTCGATCGGTTCTGCCTGCTGGGCGCCCAAATAGAGTAATTTCATCATAACTTTAATATTTTGTACTGAACCCATCCTCGAATACGTCGCCGTTGAACTGTCCGCGCGCAGACGCGTCTCTGGACACCTCACACGTCGGTCTAGCTCAGAAAAACGGAAAAAACTTTTGCTAACTCGTTGCGAAAATTCTAACTTAGTGATACAGTGAGCCTCATACAGTACGAAATCTTGAATACTACAAGGCCGATTTCTTCGCGGTTTTCGACGCTATCCTTCGTAATTAGGCTACGGCCCACCGTTTTAGCTGTCAGAATCCATTTGTCTTCATGGGAAGTAGGCAAATGTGCTAGGTGGTTGAAGAAGTTTTCGTTATTTTTTTTAAACAATAAATAATGTAAATTTGCTTAATATTCTTACTATCTACTAAGTTTATTTTCATGTAATTAAGTACTTACCCACCGCACCTTCCGGGTGGACTGCGATCCTCGATCGGTTCTGCCTGCTGGGGGCCCAAATAGCGTAATTTCATCATAACTTTAATATTTTGTACTGAACCCATCCTCGAATACGTCGCCGTTGAACTGCCCGCGCGCAGACGCGTCTCTGGACACCTCACACGTCGGTCTAGCTCAGAAAAACGGAAAAAACTTTTGCTAACTCGTTGCGAAAATTCTAACTTAGTGATACAGTGAGCCTCATACAGTACGAAATCTTGAATACTACAAGGCCGATTTCTTCGCGGTTTTCGACGCTATCCTTCGTAATTAGGCTACGGCCCACCGTTTTAGCTGTCAGAATCCATTTGTCTTCATGGGAAGTAGGCAAATGTGCTAGGTGGTTGAAGAAGTTTTCGTTATTTTTTTTAAACGATAAATAATGTAAATTTGCTTAATATTCTTACTATCTACTAAGTTTACTTTCATGTAATTAAGTACTTACCTACCGCACCTTCCGGGTGGACTACGATCCTCGATCGGTTCTGCCTGCTGGGGGCCCAAATAGCGTAATTTCATCATAACTTTAATATTTTGTACTGAACCCATCCTCGAATACGTCGCCGTTGAACTGCTCGCGCGCAGACGCGTCTCTGAACATCTCACACGTCGGTCTAGCTCAGAAAAATGGAAAAAACTTTTGCTAACTCGTTGCGAAAATTCTAACTTAGTGGTACAGTGAGCCTCATACAGTACGAAATCTTGAATACTACAAGGCCGATTTCTTCGCGGTTTTCGACGCTATCCTTCGTATTTAGGCTACGGCCCACCGTTTTAGCTGTCAGAATCCATTTGTCTTCATGGAAAGTAGGCAAATGTGCTAGGTGGTTGAAGAAGTTTTCGTTACTTTTTTTAAACGATAAATAATGTAAATTTGCTTAATATTCTTACTATCTACTAAATTTATTTTCATGTAATTAAGTACTTACCCACCGCACCTTCCGGGTGGACTGCAATCCTCTATCAGTTCTGCCTGCTGGGGGCCCAAATAGCGTAATTTCATCATAACTTTAATATTTTGTACTGAATCCATCCTCGAATACGTCGCCGTTGAACTGCCCGCGCGCAGACGCGTCTCTGGACACCTCACACGTCGGTCTAGCTCAGAAAAACGGAAAAAACTTTTGCTAACTCGTTGCGAAAAGTCTAACTTAGTGATACAGTGAGCCTCATACAGTACGAAATCTTGAATACTACAAGGCCGATTTCTTCGCGGTTTTCGACGCTATCCTTCGTAATTAGGCTACGGCCCACCGTTTTAGCTGTCAGAATCCATTTGTCTTCATGGGAAGTAGGCAAATGTGCTAGGTGGTTGAAGAAGTTTTCGTTATTTTTTTTAAACGATAAATAATGTAAATTTGCTTAATATTCTTACTATCTACTAAGTTTATTTTCATGTAATTAAGTACTGACCCACCGCACCTTCCGGGTGGACTGCGATCCTCGATCGGTTCTGCCTGCTGGGGGCCCAAATAGCGTAATTTCATCATAACTTTAATATTTTGTACTGAACCCATCCTCGAATACGTCGCCGTTGAACTGCCCGCGCGCAGACGCGTCTCTGGACAACTCACACGTCAGTCTAGCTCAGAAAAACGGAAAAAACTTTTGCTAACTCGTTGCGAAAATTCTAACTTAGTGATACAGTGAGCCTCATACAGTACGAAATCTTGAATACTACAAGGCCGATTTCTTCGCGGTTTTCGACGCTATCCTTCGTAATTAGGCTACGGCCCACCGTTTTAGCTGTCAGAATCCATTTGTCTTCATGGGAAGTAGGCAAATGTGCTAGGTGGTTGAAGAAGTTTTCGTTATTTTTTTTAAACCATAAATAATGTAAATTTGCTTAATATTCTTACTATCTACTAAGTTTATTTTCATGTAATTAAGTACTGACCCACCGCACCTTCCGGGTGGACTGCGATCCTCGATCGGTTCTGCCTGCTGGGGGCCCAAATAGCGTAATTTCATCATAACTTTAATATTTTGTACTGAACCCATCCTCGAATACGTCGCCGTTGAACTGCCCGCGCGCAGACGCGTCTCTGGACAACTCACACGTCGGTCTAGCTCAGAAAAACGGAAAAAACTTTTGCTAACTCGTTGCGAAAATTCTAACTTAGTGATACAGTGAGCCTCATACAGTACGAAATCTTGAATACTACAAGGCCGATTTCTTCGCGGTTTTCGACGCTATCCTTCGTAATTAGGCTACGGCCCACCGTTTTAGCTGTCAGAATCCATTTGAATTCATGGGAAGTAGGCAAATGTGCTAGGTGGTTGAAGTTTTCGTTATTTTTTTTTAAACGATAAATAATATAAATTTGCTTTTTATTCTTACTATCTACTAAGTTTATTTTCATGTAATTAAGTACTTATCTACCGCACCTTCCGGGTGGACTGCGATCCTCGATCGGTTCTGCCTGCTGGGCGCCCAAATAGAGTAATTTCATCATAACTTTAATATTTTGTACTGAACCCATCCTCGAATACGTCGCCGTTGAACTGTCCGCGCGCAGACGCGTCTCTGGACACCTCACACGTCGGTCTAGCTCAGAAAAACGGAAAAAACTTTTGCTAACTCGTTGCGAAAATTCTAACTTAGTGATACAGTGAGCCTCATACAGTACGAAATCTTGAATACTACAAGGGTTATTTCTTCGCGGTTTTCGACGCTATCCTTCGTAATTAGGCTATGGCCCACCGTTTTAGCTGTCAGAATCCATTTGTCTTCATGGGAAGTAGGCAAATGTGCTAGGTGGTTGAAGAAGTTTTCGTTATTTTTTTTAAACAATAAATAATGTAAATTTGCTTAATATTCTTACTATCTACTAAGTTTATTTTCATGTAATTAAGTACTTACCCACCGCACCTTCCGGGTGGACTGCGATCCTCGATCGGTTCTGCCTGCTGGGGGCCCAAATAGCGTAATTTCATCATAACTTTAATATTTTGTACTGAACCCATCCTCGAATACGTCGCCGTTGAACTGCCCGCGCGCAGACGCGTCTCTGGACACCTCACACGTCGGTCTAGCTCAGAAAAACGGAAAAAACTTTTGCTAACTCGTTGCGAAAATTCTAACTTAGTGATACAGTGAGCCTCATACAGTACGAAATCTTGAATACTACAAGGCCGATTTCTTCGCGGTTTTCGACGCTATCCTTCGTAATTAGGCTACGGCCCACCGTTTTAGCTGTCAGAATCCATTTGTCTTCATGGGAAGTAGGCAAATGTGCTAGGTGGTTGAAGTTTTCGTTATTTTTTTTAAACGATAAATAATGTAAATTTGCTTAATATTCTTACAATCTACTAAGTTTATTTTCATGTAATTAAGTACTTAACCACCGCACCTTCCGGGTGGACTGCGATCCTCGATCGGTTCTGCCTGCTGGGCGCCCAAATAGCGTAATTTCATCATAACTTTAATATTTTGTACTGAACCCATCCTCGAATACGTCGCCGTTGAACTGCCCGCGCGCAGACGCGTCTCTGGACACCTCACACGTCGGTCTAGCTCAGAAAAACGGAAAAAACTTTTGCTAACTCGTTGCGAAAATTCTAACTTAGTGATACAGTGAGCCTCATACAGTACGAAATCTTGAATACTACAAGGCCGATTTCTTCGCGGTTTTCGACGCTATCCTTCGTAATTAGGCTACGGCCCACCGTTTTAGCTGTCAGAATCCATTTGTCTTCATGGGAAGTAGGCAAATGTGCTAGGTGGTTGAAGAAGTTTTCGTTATTTTTTTTAAACAATAAATAATGTAAATTTGCTTAATATTCTTACTATCTACTAAGTTTATTTTCATGTAATTAAGTACTTACCCACCGCACCTTCCGGGTGGACTGCGATTCTCGATCGGTTCTGCCTGCTGGGGGCCCAAATAGCGTAATTTCATCATAACTTTAATATTTTGTACTGAACCCATCCTCGAATACGTCGCCGTTGAACTGCCCGCGCGCAGACGCGTCTCTGGACAACTCACACGTCAGTCTAGCTCAGAAAAACGGAAAAAACTTTTGCTAACTCGTTGCGAAAATTCTAACTTAGTGATACAGTGAGCCTCATACAGTACGAAATCTTGAATACTACAAGGCCGATTTCTTCGCGGTTTTCGACGCTATCCTTCGTAATTAGGCTACGGCCCACCGTTTTAGCTGTCAGAATCCATTTGTCTTCATGGGAAGTAGGCAAATGTGCTAGGTGGTTGAAGAAGTTTTCGTTATTTTTTTTAAACCATAAATAATGTAAATTTGCTTAATATTCTTACTATCTACTAAGTTTATTTTCATGTAATTAAGTACTGACCCACCGCACCTTCCGGGTGGACTGCGATCCTCGATCGGTTCTGCCTGCTGGGGGCCCAAATAGCGTAATTTCATCATAACTTTAATATTTTGTACTGAACCCATCCTCGAATACGTCGCCGTTGAACTGCCCGCGCGCAGACGCGTTTCTGGACAACTCACACGTCGGTCTAGCTCAGAAAAACGGAAAAAACTTTTGCTAACTCGTTGCCAAAATTCTAACTTAGTGATACAGTGAGCCTCATACAGTACGAAATCTTGAATACTACAAGGCCGATTTCTTCGCGGTTTTCGACGCTATCCTTCGTAATTAGGCTACGGCCCACCGTTTTAGCTGTCAGAATCCATTTGTCTTCATGGGAAGTAGGCAAATGTGCTAGGTGGTTCAAGAAGTTTTCGTTATTTTTTTTAAACGATAAGTAATGTAAATTTGCTTAATATTCTTACTATCTACTAAGTTTATTTTCATGTAATTAAGTACTTACCCACCGCACCTTCCGGGTGGACTGCGATCCTCGATCGGTTCTGCCTGCTGGGGCCCAAATAGCGTAATTTCATCATAACTTTAATATTTTGTACTGGACCCATCCTCGAATACGTCGCCGTTGAACTGCCCGCGCGCAGACGCGTCTCTGGACACCTCACACGTCAGTCTAGCTCAGAAAAACGGAAAAAACTTTTGCTAACTCGTTGCGAAAATTCTAACTTAGTGATACAGTGAGCCTCATACAGTACGAAATCTTGAATACTACAAGGCCGATTTCTTCGCGGTTTTCGACGCTATCCTTCGTAATTAGGCTACGGCCCACCGTTTTAGCTGTCAGAATCCATTTGTCTTCATGGGAAGTAGGCAAATGTGCTAGGTGGTTGAAGAAGTTTTCGTTATTTTTTTTTAAACGATAAATAATGTAAATTTGCTTAATATTCTTACTATCTACTAAGTTTATTTTCATGTAATTAAGTACTTACCCACCGCACCTTCCGGGTGGACTGCGATCCTCGATCGGTTCTGCCTGCTGGGGGCCCAAATAGCGTAATTTCATCATAACTTTAATATTTTGTACTGAATCCATCCTCGAATACGTTGCCGTTGAACTGCCCGCGCGCAGACGCGTCTCTGGACACCTCACACGTCGGTCTAGCTCAGAAAAACGGAAAAAACTTTTGCTAACTCGTTGCGAAAATTCTAACTTAGTGATACAGTGAGCCTCATACAGTACGAAATCTTGAATACTACAAGGCCGATTTCTTCGCGGTTTTCGACGCTATCCTTCGTAATTAGGCTACGGCCCACCGTTTTAGCTGTCAGAATCCATTTGTCTTCATGGGAAGTAGGCAAATGTGCTAGGTGGTTGAAGAAGTTTTCGTTATTTTTTTTAAACGATAAATAATGTAAATTTGCTTAATATTCTTACTATCTACTAAGTTTATTTTCATGTAATTAAGTACTTACCCACCGCACCTTCCGGGTGGACTGCGATCCTCGATCGGTTCTGCCTGCTGGGGCCCAAATAGCGTAATTTCATCATAACTTTAATATTTTGTACTGGACCCATCCTCGAATACGTCGCCGTTGAACTGCCCGCGCGCAGACGCGTCTCTGGACACCTCACACGTCGGTCTAGCTCAGAAAAACGGAAAAAACTTTTGCTAACTCGTTGCGAAAATTCTAACTTAGTGATACAGTGAGCCTCATACAGTACGAAATCTTGAATACTACAAGGCCGATTTCTTCGCGGTTTTCGACGCTATCCTTCGTAATTAGGCTACGGCCCACCGTTTTAGCTGTCAGAATCCATTTGTCTTCATGGGAAGTAGGCATATGTGCTAGGTGGTTGAAGTTTTCGTTATTTTTTTTTAAACGATAAATAATATAAATTTGCTTTATATTCTTACTATCTACTAAGTTTATTTTCATGTTATTAAGTACTTATCTACCGCACCTTCCGGGTGGACTGCGATCCTTGATCGGTTCTGCCTGCTGGGGGCCCAAATAGCGTAATTTCATCATAACTTTAATATTTTGTACTGAACCCATCCTCGAATACGTCGCCGTTGAACTGCCCGCGCGCAGACGCGTCTCTGGACACCTCACACGTCGGTCTAGCTCAGAAAAACGGAAAAAACTTTTGCTAACTCGTTGCCAAAATTCTAACTTAGTGATACAGTGAGCCTCATACAGTACGAAATCTTGAATACTACAAGGCCGATTTCTTCGCGGTTTTCGACGCTATCCTTCGTAATTAGGCTACGGCCCACCGTTTTAGCTGTCAGAATCCATTTGTCTTCATGGGAAGTAGGCAAATGTGCTAGGTGGTTGAAGAAGTTTTCGTTATTTTTTTTAAACGATAAATAATGTAAATTTGCTTAATATTCTTACTATCTACTAAGTTTATTTTCATGTAATTAAGTACTTACCCACCGCACCTTCCGGGTGCACTGCGATCCTCGATCGGTTCTGCCTGCTGGGGGCCCAAATAGCGTAATTTCATCATAACTTTAATATTTTGTACTGAACCCATCCTCGAATACGTCGCCGTTGAACTGCCCGCGCGCAGACGCGTCTCTGGACTCCTCACACGTCGGTCTAGCTCAGAAAAACGGAAAAAACTTTTGCCAACTCGTTGCGAAAATTCTAACTTAGTGATACAGTGAGCCTCATACAGTACGAAATCTTGAATACTACAAGGCCGATTTCTTCGCGGTTTTCGACGCTATCCTTCGTAATTAGGCTACGGCCCACCGTTTTAGCTGTCAGAATCCATTTGTCTTCATGGGAAGTAGGCAAATGTGCTAGGTGGTTGAAGTTTTCGTTATTTTTTTTTAAACGATAAATAATATAAATTTGCTTTATATTCTTACTATCTACTAAGTTTATTTTCATGTAATTAAGTACTTATCTACCGCACCTTCCGGGTGGACTGCGATCCTCGATCGGTTCTGCCTGCTGGGCGCCCAAATAGAGTAATTTCATCATAACTTTAATATTTTGTACTGAACCCATCCTCGAATACGTCGCCGTTGAACTGTCCGCGCGCAGACGCGTCTCTGGACACCTCACACGTCGGTCTAGCTCAGAAAAACGGAAAAAACTTTTGCTAACTCGTTGCGAAAATTCTAACTTAGTGATACAGTGAGCCTCATACAGTACGAAATCTTGAATACTACAAGGCCGATTTCTTCGCGGTTTTCGACGCTATCCTTCGTAATTAGGCTACGGCCCACCGTTTTAGCTGTCAGAATCCATTTGTCTTCATGGGAAGTAGGCAAATGTGCTAGGTGGTTGAAGAAGTTTTCGTTATTTTTTTTAAACAATAAATAATGTAAATTTGCTTAATATTCTTACTATCTACTAAGTTTATTTTCATGTAATTAAGTACTTACCCACCGCACCTTCCGGGTGGACTGCGATCCTCGATCGGTTCTGCCTGCTGGGGGCCCAAATAGCGTAATTTCATCATAACTTTAATATTTTGTACTGAACCCATCCTCGAATACGTCGCCGTTGAACTGCCCGCGCGCAGACGCGTCTTTGGACACCTCACACGTCAGTCTAGCTCAGAAAAACGGAAAAAACTTTTGCTAACTCGTTGCGAAAATTCTAACTTAGTGATACAGTGAGCCTCATACAGTACGAAATCTTGAATACTACAAGGCCGATTTCTTCACGGTTTTCGACGCTATCCTTCGTAATTAGGCTACGGCCCACCGTTTTAGCTGTCAGAATCCATTTGTCTTCATGGGAAGTAGGCAAATGTGCTAGGTGGTTGAAGAAGTTTTCGTTATTTTTTTTAAACGATAAATAATGTAAATTTGCTTAATATTCTTACTATCTACTAAGTTTACTTTCAAGTAATTAAGTACTTACCTACCGCACCTTCCGGGTGGACTGCGATCCTCGATCGGTTATGCCTGCTGGGGGCCCAAATAGCGTAATTTCATCATAACTTTAATATTTTGTACTGAACCCATCCTCGAATACGTCGCCGTTGAACTGCCCGCGTGCAGACGCGTCTCTGGACACCTCACACGTCGGTTTAGCTCAGAAAAAACGGAAAAAACTTTTGCCAACTCGTTGCGAAAATTCTAACTTAGTGATACAGTGAGCCTCATACAGTACGAAATCTTGAATACTACAAGGCCGATTTCTTCGCGGTTTTCGACGCTATCCTTCGTAATTAGGCTACGGCCCACCGTTTTAGCTGTCAGAATCCATTTGTCTTCATGGGAAGTAGGCAAATGTGCTAGGTGGTTGAAGAAGTTTTCGTTATTTTTTTTAAACGATAAATAATGTAAATTTGCTTAATATTCTTACTATCTACTAAGTTTATTTTCATGTAATTAAGTACTTACCCACCGCACCTTCCGGGTGCACTGCGATCCTCGATCGGTTCTGCCTGCTGGGGGCCCAAATAGCGTAATTTCATCATAACTTTAATATTTTGTACTGAACCCATCCTCGAATACGTCGCCGTTGAACTGCCCGCGCGCAGACGCGTCTCTGGACTCCTCACACGTCGGTCTAGCTCAGAAAAACGGAAAAAACTTTTGCCAACTCGTTGCGAAAATTCTAACTTAGTGATACAGTGAGCCTCATACAGTACGAAATCTTGAATACTACAAGGCCGATTTCTTCGCGGTTTTCGACGCTATCCTTCGTAATTAGGCTACGGCCCACCGTTTTAGCTGTCAGAATCCATTTGTCTTCATGGGAAGTAGGCAAATGTGCTAGGTGGTTGAAGTTTTCGTTATTTTTTTTAAACGATAAATAATGTAAATTTGCTTAATATTCTTACAATCTACTAAGTTTATTTTCATGTAATTAAGTACTTACCCACCGCACCTTCCGGGTGGACTGCGATCCTCGATCGGTTCTGCCTGCTGGGCGCCCAAATAGCGTAATTTCATCATAACTTTAATATTTTGTACTGAACCCATCCTCGAATACGTCACCGTTGAACTGCCCGCGCGCAGACGCGTCTCTGGACACCTCACACGTCGGTCTAGCTCAGAAAAACGGAAAAAACTTTTGCTAACTCGTTGCGAAAATTCTAACTTAGTGATACAGTGAGCCTCATACAGTACGAAATCTTGAATACTACAAGGCCGATTTCTTCGCGGTTTTCGACGCTATCCTTCGTAATTAGGCTACGGCCCACCGTTTTAGCTGTCAGAATCCATTTGTCTTCATGGGAAGTAGGCAAATGTGCTAGGTGGTTGAAGAAGTTTTCGTTATTTTTTTTAAACAATAAATAATGTAAATTTGCTTAATATTCTTACTATCTACTAAGTTTATTTTCATGTAATTAAGTACTTACCCACCGCACCTTCCGGGTGGACTGCGATTCTCGATCGGTTCTGCCTGCTGGGGGCCCAAATAGCGTAATTTCATCATAACTTTAATATTTTGTACTGAACCCATCCTCGAATACGTCGCCGTTGAACTGCCCGCGCGCAGACGCGTCTCTGGACACCTCACACGTCGGTCTAGCTCAGAGAAACGGAAAAAACTTTTGCTAACTCGTTGCGAAAATTCTAACTTAGTGATACAGTGAGCCTCATACAGTACGAAATCTTGAATACTACAAGGCCGATTTCTTCGCGGTTTTCAACGCTATCCTTCGTAATTAGGCTACGGCCCACCGTTTTAGCTGTCAGAATCCATTTGTCTTCATGGGAAGTAGGCAAATGTGCTAGGTGGTTGAAGAAGTTTTCGTTATTTTTTTTAAACGATAAATAATGTAAATTTGCTTAATATTCTTACTATCTACTAAGTTTACTTTCATGTAATTAAGTACTTACCTACCGCACCTTCCGGGTGGACTGCGATCCTCGATCGGTTATGCCTGCTGGGGGCCCAAATAGCGTAATTTCATCATAACTTTAATATTTTGTACTGAATCCATCCTCGAATACGTCGCCGTTGAACTGCCCGCGCGCAGACACGTCTCTGGACACCTCACACGTCGGTCTAGCTCAGAAAAACGGAAAAAACTTTTGCTAACTCGTTGCGAAAATTCTAACTTAGTGATACAGTGAGCCTCATACAGTACGAAATCTTGAATACTACAAGGCCGATTTCTTCGCGGTTTTCGACGCTATCCTTCGTAATTAGGCTACGGCCCACCGTTTTAGCTGTCAGAATCCATTTGTCTTCATGGGAAGTAGGCAAATGTGCTAGGTGGTTGAAGAAGTTTTCGTTATTTTTTTTAAACGATAAATAATGTAAATTTGCTTAATATTCTTACTATCTACTAAGTTTATTTTCATGTAATTAAGTACTGACCCACCGCACCTTCCGGGTGGACTGCGATCCTCGATCGGTTCTGCCTGCTGGGGGCCCAAATAGCGTAATTTCATCATAACTTTAATATTTTGTACTGAACCCATCCTCGAATACGTCGCCGTTGAACTGCCCGCGCGCAGACGCGTCTCTGGACAACTCACACGTCACTCTAGCTCAGAAAAACGGAAAAAACTTTTGCTAACTCGTTGCGAAAATTCTAACTTAGTGATACAGTGAGCCTCATACAGTACGAAATCTTGAATACTACAAGGCCGATTTCTTCGCGGTTTTCGACGCTATCCTTCGTAATTAGGCTACGGCCCACCGTTTTAGCTGTCAGAATCCATTTGTCTTCATGGGAAGTAGGCAAATGTGCTAGGTGGTTGAAGAAGTTTTCGTTATTTTTTTTAAACCATAAATAATGTAAATTTGCTTAATATTCTTACTATCTACTAAGTTTATTTTCATGTAATTAAGTACTGACCCACCGCACCTTCCGGGTGGACTGCGATCCTCGATCGGTTCTGCCTGCTGGGGGCCCAAATAGCGTAATTTCATCATAACTTTAATATTTTGTACTGAACCCATCCTCGAATACGTCGCCGTTGAACTGCCCGCGCGCAGACGCGTCTCTGGACAACTCACACGTCGGTCTAGCTCAGAAAAACGGAAAAAACTTTTGCTAACTCGTTGCCAAAATTCTAACTTAGTGATACAGTGAGCCTCATACAGTACGAAATCTTGAATACTACAAGGCCGATTTCTTCGCGGTTTTCGACGCTATCCTTCGTAATTAGGCTACGGCCCACCGTTTTAGCTGTCAGAATCCATTTGTCTTCATGGGAAGTAGGCAAATGTGCTAGGTGGTTCAAGAAGTTTTCGTTATTTTTTTTAAACGATAAGTAATGTAAATTTGCTTAATATTCTTACTATCTACTAAGTTTATTTTCATGTAATTAAGTACTTACCCACCGCACCTTCCGGGTGGACTGCGATCCTCGATCGGTTCTGCCTGCTGGGGCCCAAATAGCGTAATTTCATCATAACTTTAATATTTTGTACTGGACCCATCCTCGAATACGTCGCCGTTGAACTGCCCGCGCGCAGACGCGTCTCTGGACACCTCACACGTCAGTCTAGCTCAGAAAAACGGAAAAAACTTTTGCTAACTCGTTGCGAAAATTCTAACTTAGTGATACAGTGAGCCTCATACAGTACGAAATCTTGAATACTACAAGGCCGATTTCTTCGCGGTTTTCGACGCTATCCTTCGTAATTAGGCTACGGCCCACCGTTTTAGCTGTCAGAATCCATTTGTCTTCATGGGAAGTAGGCAAATGTGCTAGGTGGTTGAAGAAGTTTTCGTTATTTTTTTTTAAACGATAAATAATTTAAATTTGCTTAATATTCTTACTATCTACTAAGTTTATTTTCATGTAATTAAGTACTTACCCACCGCACCTTCCGGGTGGACTGCGATCCTCGATCGGTTCTGCCTGCTGGGGGGCCAAATAGCGTAATTTCATCATAACTTTAATATTTTGTACTGAATCCATCCTCGAATACGTTGCCGTTGAACTGCCCGCGCGCAGACGCGTCTCTGGACACCTCACACGTCGGTCTAGCTCAGAAAAACGGAAAAAACTTTTGCTAACTCGTTGCGAAAATTCTAACTTAGTGATACAGTGAGCCTCATACAGTACGAAATCTTGAATACTACAAGGCCGATTTCTTCGCGGTTTTCGACGCTATCCTTCGTAATTAGGCTACGGCCCACCGTTTTAGCTGTCAGAATCCATTTGTCTTCATGGGAAGTAGGCAAATGTGCTAGGTGGTTGAAGAAGTTTTCGTTATTTTTTTTAAACGATAAATAATGTAAATTTGCTTAATATTCTTACTATCTACTAAGTTTATTTTCATGTAATTAAGTACTTACCCACCGCACCTTCCGGGTGGACTGCGATCCTCGATCGGTTCTGCCTGCTGGGGCCCAAATAGCGTAATTTCATCATAACTTTAATATTTTGTACTGGACCCATCCTCGAATACGTCGCCGTTGAACTGCCCGCGCGCAGACGCGTCTCTGGACACCTCACACGTCGGTCTAGCTCAGAAAAACGGAAAAAACTTTTGCTAACTCGTTGCGAAAATTCTAACTTAGTGATACAGTGAGCCTCATACAGTACGAAATCTTGAATACTACAAGGCCGATTTCTTCGCGGTTTTCGACGCTATCCTTCGTAATTAGGCTACGGCCCACCGTTTTAGCTGTCAGAATCCATTTGTCTTCATGGGAAGTAGGCATATGTGCTAGGTGGTTGAAGTTTTCGTTATTTTTTTTTAAACGATAAATAATATAAATTTGCTTTATATTCTTACTATCTACTAAGTTTATTTTCATGTAATTAAGTACTTATCTACCGCACCTTCCGGGTGGACTGCGATCCTTGATCGGTTCTGCCTGCTGGGGGCCCAAATAGCGTAATTTCATCATAACTTTAATATTTTGTACTGAACCCATCCTCGAATACGTCGCCGTTGAACTGCCCGCGCGCAGACGCGTCTCTGGACACCTCACACGTCGGTCTAGCTCAGAAAAACGGAAAAAACTTTTGCTAACTCGTTGCCAAAATTCTAACTTAGTGATACAGTGAGCCTCATACAGTACGAAATCTTGAATACTACAAGGCCGATTTCTTCGCGGTTTTCGACGCTATCCTTCGTAATTAGGCTACGGCCCACCGTTTTAGCTGTCAGAATCCATTTGTCTTCATGGGAAGTAGGCAAATGTGCTAGGTGGTTGAAGAAGTTTTCGTTATTTTTTTTAAACGATAAATAATGTAAATTTGCTTAATATTCTTACTATCTACTAAGTTTACTTTCAAGTAATTAAGTACTTACCTACCGCACCTTCCGGGTGGACTGCGATCCTCGATCGGTTATGCCTGCTGGGGGCCCAAATAGCGTAATTTCATCATAACTTTAATATTTTGTACTGAACCCATCCTCGAATACGTCGCCGTTGAACTGCCCGCGTGCAGACGCGTCTCTGGACACCTCACACGTCGGTTTAGCTCAGAAAAAACGGAAAAAACTTTTGCCAACTCGTTGCGAAAATTCTAACTTAGTGATACAGTGAGCCTCATACAGTACGAAATCTTGAATACTACAAGGCCGATTTCTTCGCGGTTTTCGACGCTATCCTTCGTAATTAGGCTACGGCCCACCGTTTTAGCTGTCAGAATCCATTTGTCTTCATGGGAAGTAGGCAAATGTGCTAGGTGGTTGAAGAAGTTTTCGTTATTTTTTTTAAACGATAAATAATGTAAATTTGCTTAATATTCTTACTATCTACTAAGTTTATTTTCATGTAATTAAGTACTTACCCACCGCACCTTCCGGGTGCACTGCGATCCTCGATCGGTTCTGCCTGCTGGGGGCCCAAATAGCGTAATTTCATCATAACTTTAATATTTTGTACTGAACCCATCCTCGAATACGTCGCCGTTGAACTGCCCGCGCGCAGACGCGTCTCTGGACTCCTCACACGTCGGTCTAGCTCAGAAAAACGGAAAAAACTTTTGCCAACTCGTTGCGAAAATTCTAACTTAGTGATACAGTGAGCCTCATACAGTACGAAATCTTGAATACTACAAGGCCGATTTCTTCGCGGTTTTCGACGCTATCCTTCGTAATTAGGCTACGGCCCACCGTTTTAGCTGTCAGAATCCATTTGTCTTCATGGGAAGTAGGCAAATGTGCTAGGTGGTTGAAGTTTTCGTTATTTTTTTTAAACGATAAATAATGTAAATTTGCTTAATATTCTTACAATCTACTAAGTTTATTTTCATGTAATTAAGTACTTACCCACCGCACCTTCCGGGTGGACTGCGATCCTCGATCGGTTCTGCCTGCTGGGCGCCCAAATAGCGTAATTTCATCATAACTTTAATATTTTGTACTGAACCCATCCTCGAATACGTCGCCGTTGAACTGCCCGCGCGCAGACGCGTCTCTGGACACCTCACACGTCGGTCTAGCTCAGAAAAACGGAAAAAACTTTTGCTAACTCGTTGCGAAAATTCTAACTTAGTGATACATTGAACCTCATACAGTACGAAATCTTGAATACTACAAGGCCGATTTCTTCGCGGTTTTCGACGCTATCCTTCGTAATTAGGCTACGGCCCACCGTTTTAGCTGTCAGAATCCATTTGTCTTCATGGGAAGTAGGCAAATGTGCTAGGTGGTTGAAGAAGTTTTCGTTATTTTTTTTAAACAATAAATAATGTAAATTTGCTTAATATTCTTACTATCTACTAAGTTTATTTTCATGTAATTAAGTACTTACCCACCGCACCTTCCGGGTGGACTGCGATTCTCGATCGGTTCTGCCTGCTGGGGGCCCAAATAGCGTAATTTCATCATAACTTTAATATTTTGTACTGAACCCATCCTCGAATACGTCGCCGTTGAACTGCCCGCGCGCAGACGCGTCTCTGGACACCTCACACGTCGGTCTAGCTCAGAGAAACGGAAAAAACTTTTGCTAACTCGTTGCGAAAATTCTAACTTAGTGATACAGTGAGCCTCATACAGTACGAAATCTTGAATACTACAAGGCCGATTTCTTCGCGGTTTTCAACGCTATCCTTCGTAATTAGGCTACGGCCCACCGTTTTAGCTGTCAGAATCCATTTGTCTTCATGGGAAGTAGGCAAATGTGCTAGGTGGTTGAAGAAGTTTTCGTTATTTTTTTTAAACGATAAATAATGTAAATTTGCTTAATATTCTTACTATCTACTAAGTTTACTTTCATGTAATTAAGTACTTACCTACCGCACCTTCCGGGTGGACTGCGATCCTCGATCGGTTATGCCTGCTGGGGGCCCAAATAGCGTAATTTCATCATAACTTTAATATTTTGTACTGAACCCATCCTGGAATACGTCGCCGTTGAACTGCCCGCGCGCAGACGCGTCACTGGACACCTCACACGTCGGTCTAGCTCAGAAAAACGGAAAAAACTTTTGCCAACTCTTTGCGAAAATTCTAACTTAGTGATACAGTGAGCCTCATACAGTACGAAATCTTGAATACTACAAGGCCGATTTCTTCGCGGTTTTCGACGCTATCCTTCGTAATTAGGCTACGGCCCACCGTTTTAGCTATCAGAATCCATTTGTCTTCATGGGAAGTAGTCAAATGTGCTAGGTGGTTGAAGAAGTTTTCGTTATTTTTTTTAAACGATAAATAATGTAAATTTGCTTAATATTCTTACTATCTACTAAGTTTATTTTCATGTAATTAAGTACTTACCCACCGCACCTTCCGGGTGGACTGCGATCCTCGATCGGTTCTGCCTGCTGGGGGCGCAAATAGCGTAACTTCATCATAACTTTAATATTTTGTACTGAACCCATCCTCGAATACGTCGCCGTTGAACTGCCCGCGCGCAGACGCGTCTCTGGACACCTCACACGTCGGTCTAGCTCAGAAAAACGGAAAAAACTTTTGCTAACTCGTTGCGAAAATTCTAACTTAGTGATACAGTGAGCCTCATACAGTACGAAATCTTGAATACTACAAGGCCGATTTCTTCGCGGTTTTCGACGCTATCCTTCGTAATTAGGCTACGGCCCACCGTTTTAGCTGTCAGAATCCATTTGTCTTCATGGGAAGTAGGCAAATGTGCTAGGTGGTTGAAGAAGTTTTCGTTATTTTTTTTAAACGATAAATAATGTAAATTTGCTTAATATTCTTACTATCTACTAAGTTTACTTTCATGTAATTAAGTACTTACCTACCGCACCTTCCGGGTGGACTGCGATCCTCGATCGGTTATGCCTGCTGGGGGCCCAAATAGCGTAATTTCATCATAACTTTAATATTTTGTACTGAACCCATCCTCGAATACGTCGCCGTTGAACTGCCCGCGTGCAGACGCGTCTCTGGACACCTCACACGTCGGTTTAGCTCAGAAAAACGGAAAAAACTTTTGCCAACTCGTTGCGAAAATTCTAACTTAGTGATACAGTGAGCCTCATACAGTACGAAATCTTGAATACTACAAGGCCGATTTCTTCGCGGTTTTCGACGCTATCCTTCGTAATTAGGCTACGGCCCACCGTTTTAGCTGTCAGAATCCATTTGTCTTCATGGGAAGTAGGCAAATGTGCTAGGTGGTTGAAGAAGTTTTCGTTATTTTTTTTAAACGATAAATAATGTAAATTTGCTTAATATTCTTACTATCTACTAAGTTTATTTTCATGTAATTAAGTACTTACCCACCGCACCTTCCGGGTGGACTGCGATCCTCGATCGGTTCTGCCTGCTGGGGGCCCAAATAGCGTAATTTCATCATAACTTTAACTTTTATTTTGTACTGAACCCATCCTCGAATACGTCGCCGTTGAACTGCCCGCGCGCAGACGCGTCTCTGGACTCCTCACACGTCGGTCTAGCTCAGAAAAACGGAAAAAACTTTTGCTAACTCGTTGCGAAAATTCTAACTTAGTGATACAGTGAGCCTCATACAGTACGAAATCTTGAATACTACAAGGCCGATTTCTTCGCGGTTTTCGACGCTATCCTTCGTAATTAGGCTACGGCCCACCGTTTTAGCTGTCAGAATCCATTTGTCTTCATGGGAAGTAGGCAAATGTGCTAGGTGGTTGAAGTTTTCGTTATTTTTTTTAAACGATAAATAATGTAAATTTGCTTAATATTCTTACAATCTACTAAGTTTATTTTCATGTAATTAAGTACTTACCCACCGCACCTTCCGGGTGGACTGCGATCCTCGATCGGTTCTGCCTGCTGGGCGCCCAAATAGCGTAATTTCATCATAACTTTAATATTTTGTACTGAACCCATCCTCGAATACGTCGCCGTTGAACTGCCCGCGCGCAGACGCGTCTCTGGACACCTCACACGTCGGTCTAGCTCAGAAAAACGGAAAAAACTTTTGCTAACTCGTTGCGAAAATTCTAACTTAGTGATACAGTGAGCCTCATACAGTACGAAATCTTGAATACTACAAGGCCGATTTCTTCGCGGTTTTCGACGCTATCCTTCGTAATTAGGCTACGGCCCACCGTTTTAGCTGTCAGAATCCATTTGTCTTCATGGGAAGTAGGCAAATGTGCTAGGTGGTGCAAGAAGTTTTCGTTATTTTTTTTAAACGATAAATAATGTAAATTTGCTTAATATTCTTACTATCTACTAAGTTTATTTTCATGTAATTAAGTACTTACCCACCGCACCTTCCGGGTGGACTGCGATCCTCGATCGGTTCTGCCTGCTGGGGGCCCAAATAGCGTAATTTCATCATAACTTTAATATTTTGTACTGAACCCATCCTCGAATACGTCGCCGTTGAACTGCCCGCGCGCAGACGCGTCTCTGGACTCCTCACACGTCGGTCTAGCTCAGAAAAACGGAAAAAACTTTTGCTAACTCGTTGCGAAAATTCTAACTTAGTGATACAGTGAGCCTCATACAGTACGAAATCTTGAATACTACAAGGCCGATTTCTTCGCGGTTTTCGACGCTATCCTTCGTAATTAGGCTACGGCCCACCGTTTTAGCTGTCAGAATCCATTTGTCTTCATGGGAAGTAGGCAATTGTGCTAGGTGGTTGAAGTTTTCGTTATTTTTTTTAAACGATAAATAATGTAAATTTGCTTAATATTCTTACAATCTACTAAGTTTATTTTCATGTAATTATGTACTGACCCACCGCACCTTCCGGGTGGACTGCGATCCTCGATCGGTTCTGCCTGCTGGGGGCCCAAATAGCGTAATTTCATCATAACTTTAATATTTTGTACTGAACCCATCCTCGAATACGTCGCCGTTGAACTGCCCGCGCGCAGACGAGTCTCTGGACACCTCACACGTCGGTCTAGCTCAGAAAAACGGAAAAAACTTTTGCTAACTCGTTGCGAAAATTCTAACTTAGTGATACAGTGAGCCTCATACAGTACGAAATCTAGAATACTACAAGGCCGATTTCTTCGCGGTTTTCGACGCTATCCTTCGTATTTAGGCTACCGCCCACCGTTTTAGCTGTCAGAATCCATTTGTCTTCATGGGAAGTAGCAAAATTAATGTGCTAGGTAGTTGAAGTTTTCGTTATTTTTTTTAAACGATAAATAATGTAAATTTGCTTAATATTCTTACTATCTACTAAGTTTATTTTCATGTAATTAAGTACTTACCCACCGCACCTTCCGGGTGGACTGCGATCCTCGATCGGTTCTGCCTGCTGGGGGCCCAAATAGCGTAATTTCATCATAACTTTAATATTTTGTACTGAACCCATCCTCGAATACGTCGCCGTTGAACTGCCCGCACGCAGACGTGTCTCTGGACACCTCACACGTCGGTCTAGCTCAGAAAAACGGAAAAAACTTTTGCTAACTCGTTGCGAAAATTCTAACTTAGTGATACAGTGAGCCTCATACAGTACGAAATCTTGAATACTACAAGGCCGATTTCTTCGCGGTTTTCGACGCTATCCTTCGTAATTAGGCTACGGCCCACCGTTTTAGCTGTCAGAATCCATTTGTCTTCATGGGAAGTAGGCAAATGTGCTAGGTGGTTGAAGTTTTCGTTATTTTTTTTAAACGATAAATAATGTAAATTTGCTTAATATTCTTACTGTTATAGTGATTTGAAATTATGTACTACTTTGTATGATACGGACACTCAGCACCTTCGGGATGAATTGTTTGTTAGGGAATTTGCACTTAAGGATATCTTTAGTAAATATGAGGCTACTCAACAAGACCTGAGTAAGCGCATGCAGGAAGCCTGTGAGTTGACAGACCTGGTCAAGTGCAATGCAGAGAGGTATGAGTCTCTTACAAATAACCTCTCTTTTAGCTGCACTTGCTCCGCGGCACCTCAGCCTCAACTTGATACACCCACACCCTCAGAAACTCAGCCAGTAAATAGCCGTATTACTGATGATAATAGCCATATTAACACAACCTATTTTTTTTCTGACAAATTTGGTCAAGGTTATGGTAGCATATTTAATCAGTGTTCACAATAATTGTTCACCCGGTGCCAGTATTAGCCAATTATTAAGTAAAATTAAATTGTCAAAAATAAACCCTGGTTCTACAGTAATATTATTATATGGGGATAGTTTAAATGTTAGAAAAAAAGAAATAATTCAATGTGTCCATTTGATGTTACATCTCAATGAGACCAATCACTGTAAATTTATTTTCTGTGCCTTGCCTTATTCTCAATACTTGTCTGAGGAGCAAAACAGGCACATTCATAATTTAAATATGTTAATTTATAATAGGACTAGTTGTCACAGTGACGCTATTTTATATTTTAATTGTAATCAATTTATTACTGATTACAAATTAACAAATTATACTATGTATTTGCCACCTAGTTGTAGGAGACAAATTGCTAATCTTTTAGCATACAATTTACACCGTGACACTGGTACTTGTAGGGTACCAGCGATTACTGTTAGTAGTGGTTCTAGCACCACTTTTGATACACCTAGTAGTTTAAACTATTAGGTGCGACAACAGGTAAGCCGCATATGTTGAATGTTGTTCATCAAAATATGCAGGGTTTGTCCGGCAAAGAACTAGAGTTAAGTTTATTTATAGAAACCCATGATGTTCAGGTATTATGTTTGACTGAACACTGGTTGAAAGAACATGAAATAGTGTTTATGAATGATGATTTTTTTACTGTGCAAAGTGCATTTGTGAGAAAAAGTGCTATACGCGGTGGATCATTAGTTCTTGTTTCAAACAAGTTGAAATGTAAACAACGTTTAGATTTAGTTAATCTTTCCATCGAGCGCACTATTGAGTTGTCTTGTGTTGAACTAGAGCGTTACGTCATAATATGCGTTTATCGTCCACCCTCTGGGGATTTTATTCATTTCGAGTCGGTCATGGAGGACTCACTCAACAAATTAAAATCAATTAATAAATGTATAATTTTATGTGGAGATTTTAATATTAATATTTTAGATGTTACTCCATTAAGTATTAGACTGCTCAATCTGTTTAAGTCATTTAATTTAATAAACTTGTTTTTCGAACCTACTAGGATCACGGCATCGTCTTCGACTTGTCTTGATAATATATTTAGTGATTGTGATGCCAATAATAAGTTAGTGTTAAGTGACTTAACGTCTGACCACTGTGGATTATTAGCCAGCTTCCCTTTGCCAT
Source organism: Aporophyla lueneburgensis (assembly GCA_932294355.1). NCBI lineage: Eukaryota > Metazoa > Arthropoda > Insecta > Lepidoptera > Noctuidae > Aporophyla > Aporophyla lueneburgensis. The sequence continues at coordinate 6,446,547 of OW028762.1, read as the reverse complement.
TACTAAAAAAGCCGCATAAAATAGAATGTAGACCCTATACAGTTAGTCGTTGCAACAAATTTAAAAATAATATTGCTCATAGGATTACACCATCTATAGTAGAACACGAGAATCCTAATGAAATCTATGGAGCCCTTTTTGAAATAGTGCAAAAATAATACCAATCTACTTTCAAGACCAAAACTATTGACATTAATAGCACCTCTGTTAGCTTCAACCAATGGGCTACTCCAGGTATTTATAAAAGTAGAGCGAGACTATACGAGTTATATGGTTTAAAAAAATATATATTTGATACTCCTTTTCTAGAGTATATCAGAAATTATTCAAAGTTATTTAAAAAAATCTGTGCTTTCGCTAAATCTAAATTTTTAAGCGATCAAATTAAAAATTCAAACAATAAAATAAAAACCACTTGGAAAATCATTAACAATGAAACGGGTAAATCGGTTAAACAGGAAAAACAACTGGAGATTATGATTAACAACAAATTGGTTAATAAAGCTGCCGATGTAGCTGAGGCATTTAATGAGTTTTTTGCCAACATACCTATAACTACGACTTGCTCCTTAAATTCGTCCCCGTCTAAAGCTGAAAACCTTTTGCATAATAGTGTGCCCAGATGTAGTCGCTTATTTAGTTTCGAACATGTAACGCCTCGTGACGTGGTTAATATTTTCAATACACTTAAGTCAAAAAACACTGGAGATTACTGGGGCATCTCCATTAAACTGTTAAGTAATATAATAGACATCGTAGCCCCCTATCTAGCTGTAACTTTTAATAAATGTGTTGATTCGGGATCTTTTCCTGACCTCATGAAGAGTAGTAAAGTCATACCATTATTTAAAACAGGTAATAAAAATAACGTTGGCAATTTTAGGCCCATTTCTATCTTACCTGCATTTAGTAAAATATTTGAAAATTTAATACTCAAGCAGTTGCTAAGACATTTTAATTTAAAAAGCCTCCTTCATAATGAGCAATATGGCTTTACAAAAGATCGTTCGACAACAGATGCGGGTGTTGCTCTGCTGAAACACATTTTCAACGCATGGGAGAACTCGCAAAATGCTATCGGAGTTTTTTGTGATCTCTCCAAAGCTTTTGATTGCGTTCACCATGACACACTTTTGCGTAAACTACGTCAGTACGGTGTTCAAAACGAAGCTTTCAATGTCATAAGTTCTTACTTACAAAATAGGCACAAATGTGTAGATGTCAATGGTGTAAAATCTTCCGGGCTATTAGTTCAGTTAGGTGTACCTCAAGGCTCAATACTGGGTCCATTCTTATTCTTAGTGTACATTAATGACTTACCATTCTATTTAAAGAATATCTGTGACATTGTACTATTTGCTGATGACACCTCACTTATCTTTAAAGTAGACAGGAATAGAAAAGATTTTGACGACGTGAACAGTGCGCTCTCAATGGCTACGGATTGGTTTACGACAAATAACCTAGTTCTTAATGCTAAGAAAACGAAATGTATAAAGTTCGCCTTACCGAATGTTAGGAATCTGGGACCCAATGTCGTTTTAAATAATCAGGTGCTTGATACTGTACGCTCGGCAGTTTTTCTGGGCATAACAGTAGACGCCAAACTTCAGTGGGGATCACATATATCAAGCCTAGCGGGAAGGCTCAGTTCGGCCGCCTACGCCGTAAGGAAAGTTAGACAGTACACGGACGTTGATACAGCTCGATTAGTCTATTTTAGTTATTTTCATAGCATAATGTCCTACGGCATTCTGCTGTGGGGCAAAGCCGCGGACATTCAAAATATTTTTGTTCTTCAAAAACGAGCTGTTCGAGCGATTTACCAACTAGGTGCTAGAGTTTCTCTGAGAGATTTGTTTAAAGATATTGGTATTCTTACGGTGGCATCACAATTCATCTTCGCCAACATCTTATATATTAGGCAAAACATACACTTGTACACTAAAAACAGTGATATTCATAACATTAATACTAGAAATAAGGACAAACTACGTGCTCCTTTTCACCGGCTTCATAAGGTTCATAATTCTTTTGTTGGTCTTGGTATTACCTTTTATAACAAGCTGCCCTCTGCTTTGCTAGATTTGCAGTTTAATGAGTTTAAAGCTAAAGTAAAATCCAACCTTTGTTCAAAGGCATACTATTCTATCAACGACTACTTAAACGATAAGAATAGTTGGTCGCTGTGATTAACTCAAGACAATGTTTATGTTCTTTCAATCCAGAATTAGCTTTCCTACTGACAGTTTATATGGGTAGTTCATATAATTGTTTTTTTTTTATTTTATTTTTATTTAACTGATTTTGTTAATTATTTTTTATTTTCTTTTAATTTCACTTATTGTGGACATAATCTACTCATTACAATAATTTTAAATGAGTTGTATTGCAACATGTAGTTAGCTAGCGACCTCGTCAGCTGTTCATAATATTCTAGCCTGACCAATCGGCAGCAAGTTCGTCATGCTCCCTTAGATGTCACTGCTTGCGGTAGCGTCGGGGGTCGGGTTACCACCTTCCCTCAAATATGGCGAGGGGGGTAATGGCTGACCTTTGCGTTATGCTCGTGAACGGGTGCTGCTTGTGGTAACTGGTCGACTTGCTGACCATGGTTTTTGTTATTGTTATTTGTATTAACTATTATTTTATTTTTACTCCGGAGGTCCTAGTTTAACTATTGTAACTTCAACTTAGCTATATGCATCAATGTATGTATATGTATCATTTCGCGTCGTTGAATATGTAAGCGGGCCCTTTATGCCTGGAGGCTTTATTTAAGTTTTACGTTCTGTTTACGATTTTGTTTTATTATTTATTTCAGCTTGAGTTTACTTTTCAATGTTTTGTTCGTATATTGGCGTGTGCTAGCTGACATATGGCGAATAATGTATGTTTTGTTTTGTTTTATAATATTAATTACTTACACGATATTGTATAGAATCAAGTTCTTCTAACTTAACAGACAGCTGTGCTGCTGGGGAGTTTGTTCCGCCACTTCTTCTTCCCAGCTAAAGCACTAGGAAGTGTCGAAGGGCGGGCGTTTTGGGGGGACTGTCTTTTGTAACTTTGACGTTCAAAAAGTGCTGACTCTCAGCCTAGTTTGAATAAATGACTTTTGATTTTGATTTTTACTATCTACTAAGTTTATTTTCATGTAATTAAGTACTTACCCACCGCACCTTCCAGGTGGACTGCGATCCTCGATCGGTTCTGCCTGCTGGGGGCCCAAATAGCGTAATTTCATCATAACTTTAATATTTTGTACTGAACCCATCCTCGAATACGTCGCCGTTGAACTGCCCGCGCGCAGACGCGTCTCTGGACACCTCACACGTCGGTCTAGCTCAGAAAAACGGAAAAAACTTTTGCTAACTCGTTGCGAAAATTCTAACTTAGTGATACAGTGAGCCTCATACAGTACGAAATCTTGAATACTACAAGGCCGATTTCTTCGCGGTTTTCGACGCTATCCTTCGTAATTAGGCTACGGCCCACCGTTTTAGCTGTCAGAATCCATTTGTCTTCATGGGAAGTAGGCAAATGTGCTAGGTGGTTGAAGAAGTTTTCGTTATTTTTTTTAAACGATAAATAATGTAAATTTGCTTAATATTCTTACTATCTACTAAGTTTATTTTCATGTAATTAAGTACTTACCCACCGCACCTTCCGGGTGGACTGCGATCCTCGATCGGTTCTGCCTGCTGGGGGCCCAAATAGCGTAATTTCATCATAACTTTAATATTTTGTACTGAACCCATCCTCGAATACGTCGCCGTTGAACTGCCCGCGCGCAGACGCGTCTCTGGACACCTCACACGTCGGTCTACCTCAGAAAAACGGAAAAAAATTTTGCTAACTCGTTGCGAAAATTCTAACTTAGTGATACAGTGAGCCTCATACAGTACGAAATCTTGAATACTACAAGGCCGATTTCTTCGCGGTTTTCGACGCTATCCTTCGTAATTAGGCTACGGCCCACCGTTTTAGCTGTCAGAATCCATTTGTCTTCATGGAAAGTAGGCAAATGTGATAGGTGGCTGAAGTTTTCGTTATTTTTTTTAAACGATAAATAATGTAAATTTGCTTAATATTCTTACTATCTACTAAGTTTATTTTCATGTAATTAAGTACTTACCCACCGCACCTTCCGGGTGGACTGCGATCCTCGATCGGTTCTGCCTGCTGGGGGCCCAAATAGCGTAATTTCATCATAACTTTAATATTTTGTACTGAACCCATCCTCGAATACGTCGCCGTTGAACTAACTGCCCGCGCGCAGACGTGTCTCTGGACACCTTACACGTCGGTCTAGCTCAGAAAAACGGAAAAAACTTTTGCTAACTCGTTGCGAAAATTCTAACTTAGTGATACAGTGAGCCTCATACAGTACGAAATCTTGAATACTACAAGGCCGATTTCTTCGCGGTTTTCGACACTATCCTTCGTAATTAGGCTACGGCCCACCGTTTTAGCTGTCAGAATCCATTTGTCTTCATGGGAAGTAGGCAAATGTGCTAGGTGGTTGAAGATTTCGTTATTTTTTTTTTGTTTTTATAAAAAATAATGTAAATTTGCTTAATATTCTTACTATCTACTAAGTTTATTTTCATGTAATTAAGTACTTACTCACCGCACCTTCCGGGTGGACTGCGATCCTCGATCGGTTCTGCCTGCTGGGGGCCCAAATAGCGTAATTTCATCATAACTTTAACATTTTGTACTGAACCCATCCTCGAATACATAACCGTTAAACTGTCCGCGCGCAGACGCGTCTCTGGACACCTCACACGTTGGTCTAGCTCAGAAAAACGGAAAAAACTTTTGCTAACTCTTTGCGAAAATTCTAACTTAGTGATACAGTGAGCCTCATACAGTACGAAATCTTGAATACTACAAGGCCGATTTCTTCGCGGTTTTCGACGCTATCCTTCGTAATTAGGCTACGGCCCACCGTTTTAGCTGTCAGAATCCATTTCTCTTCATGGGAAGTAGGCAAATGTGCTAGGTGGTTGGAGTTTTCGTTATTTTTTTTAAACGATAAATAATGTAAATTTGCTTAATATTCTTACTATCTACTAAGTTTATTTTCATGTAATTAAGTACTTACCCACCGCACCTTCCGGGTGGACTGCGATCCTCGATCGGTTCTGCCTGCTGGGGGCCCAAATAGCGTAATTTCATCATAACTTTAATATTTTGTACTGAACCCATCCTTGAATACGTCGCCGTTGAACTGCCCGCGCGCAGACGCGTTTCTGGATACCTCACACGTCGGTCTAGCTCAGAAAAACGGAAAAAACTTTTGCTAACTCGTTGCGAAAATTCTAACTTAGTGATACAGTGAGCCTCATACAGTACGAAATCTTGAATACTACAAGGCCGATTTCTTCGCGGTTTTCGACGCTATCCTTCGTAATTAGGCTACGGCCCACCGTTTTAGCTGTCAGAATCCATTTGTTTTCATGGGAAGTAGGCAAATGTGCTAGGTGGTTGAAGTTTTCGTTATTTTTTTTTTTATATAAAATAATGTAAATTTGCTTAATATTCTTACTATCTACTAAGTTTATTTTCATGTAATTAAGTACTTACCCACCGCACCTTCCGGGTGGACTGCGATCCTCGATCGGTTCTGCCTGCTGGGGGCCCAAATAGCGTAATTTCATCATAACTTTAATATTTTGTACTGAACCCATCCTCGAATACGTCGCCGTTGAACTGCCCGCGCGCAGACGCGTCTCTGGACATCTCACACGTCGGTCTAGCTCAGAAAAACGGAAAAAACTTTTGCTAACTCGTTGCGAAAATTCTAACTTAGTGATACAGTGAGCCTCATACAGTACGAAATCTTGAATACTACAAGGCCGATTTCTTCGCGGTTTTCAACGCTATCCTTCGAAATTAGGCTACGGCCCACCGTTTTAGCTGTCAGAATCCATTTCTCTTCATGGGAAGTAGGCAAATGTGCTAGGTTGTTGGAGTTTTCGTTATTTTTTTTAAACGATAAATAATGTAAATTTGCTTAATATTCTTACTATCTACTAAGTTTATTTTCATGTAATTAAGTACTTACCCACCGCACCTTCCGGGTGGACTGCGATCCTCGATCGGTTCTGCCTGCTGGGGGCCCAAATAGCGTAATTTCATCATAACTTTAATATTTTGTACTGAACCCATCCTTGAATACGTCGCCGTTGAACTGCCGGCGCGCAGACGCGTTTCTGGATACCTCACACGTCGGTCTAGCTCAGAAAAACGGAAAAAACTTTTGCTAACTCGTTGCGAAAATTCTAACTTAGTGATACAGTGAGCCTCATACAGTACGAAATCTTGAATACTACAAGGCCGATTTCTTCGCGGTTTTCGACGCTATCCTTCGTAATTAGGCTACGGCCCACCGTTTTAGCTGTCAGAATCCATTTGTCTTCATGGGAAGTAGGCAAATGTGCTAGGTGGTTGAAGTTTTCGTTATTTTTTTTTTTTATAAAAAATAATGTAAATTTGCTTAATATTCTTACTATCTACTAAGTTTATTTTCATGTAATTAAGTACTTACCCACCGCACCTTCCGGGTGGACTGCGATCCTCGATCGGTTCTGCCTGCTGGGGGCCCAAATAGCGTAATTTCATCATAACTTTAATATTTTGTACTGAACCCATCCTCGAATACGTCGCAGTTGAACTGCCCGCGCGCAGACGCGTCTCTGGACACCTCACACGTCGGTCTAGCTCAGAAAAACGGAAAAAACTTTTGCTAACTCGTTGCGAAAATTCTAACTTAGTGATACAGTGAGCCTCATACAGTACGAAATCTTGAATACTACAAGGCCGATTTCTTCGCGGTTTTCGACGCTATCCTTCGTAATTAGGCTACGGCCCACCGTTTTAGCTGTCAGAATCCATTTCTCTTCATGGGAAGTAGGCAAATGTGCTAGGTGGTTGAAGTTTTCGTTATTTTTTTTAAACGATAAATAATGTAAATTTGCTTAATATTCTTACTATCTACTAAGTTTATTTTCATGTAATTAAGTACTTACCCACCGCACCTTCCGGGTGGACTGCGATCCTCGATCGGTTCTGCCTGCTGGGGGCCCAAATAGCGTAATTTCATCATAACTTTAATATTTTGTACTGAACCCATCCTCGAATACGTCGCCGTTGAACTGTCCGCGCGCAGACGCGTCTCTGGACATCTCACACGTCGGTCTAGCTCAGAAAAACGGAAAAAACTTTTGCTAACTCGTTGCGAAAATTCTAACTTAGTGATACAGTGACCCTCATACAGTACGAAATCTTGAATACTACAAGGCCGATTTCTTCGCGGTTTTCGACGCTATCCTTCGTAATTAGGCTACGGCCCACCGTTTTAGCTGTCAGAATCCATTTGTCTTCATGGGAAGTAGGCAAATGTGCTAGGTGGTTGAAGTTTTCGTTATTTTTTTTAAACGATAAATAATGTAAATTTGCTTAATATTCTTACTATCTACTAAGTTAATTTTCATGTAATTAAGTACTTACCCACCGCACCTTCCGGGTGGACTGCGATCCTCGATCGGTTCTGCCTGCTGGGGGCCCAAATAGCGTAATTTCATCATAACTTTAATATTTTGTACTGAACCCATCCTCGAATACGTCGCCGTTGAACTGCCCGCGCGCAGACGCGTCTCTGGACACCTCACACGTCGGTCTAGCTCAGAAAAACGGAAAAAACTTTTGCTAACCCGTTGCGAAAATTCTAACTTAGTGATACAGTGAGCCTCATACAGTACGAAATCTTGAATACTACAAGGCCGATTTCTTCGCGGTTTTCGACGCTATCCTTCGTAATTAGGCTACGGCCCACCGTTTTAACTGTCAGAATCCATTTGTCTTCATGGGAAGTAGGCAAATGTGCTAGGTGGTTGAAGAAGTTTTCGTTATTTTTTTTTAAACGATAAATAATGTAAATTTGCTTAATATTCTTACTATCTACTAAGTTTATTTTCATGTAATTAAGTACTTACCCACCGCACCTTCCGGGTGGACTGCGATCCTCGATCGGTTCTGCCTGCTGGGGGCCCAAATAGCGTAATTTCATCATAACTTTAATATTTTGTACTGAATCCATCTTCGAATACGTTGCCGTTGAACTGCCCGCGCGCAGACGCGTCTCTGGACACCTCACACGTCGGTCTAGCTCAGAAAAACGGAAAAAACTTTTGCTAACCCGTTGCGAAAATTCTAACTTAGTGATACAGTGAGCCTCATACAGTACGAAATCTTGAATACTACAAGGCCGATTTCTTCGCGGTTTTCGACGCTATCCTTCGTAATTAGGCTACGGCCCACCGTTTTAGCTGTCAGAATCCATTTGTCTTCATGGGAAGTAGGCAAATGTGCTAGGTGGTTGAAGAAGTTTTCGTTATTTTTTTTAAACGATAAATAATGTAAATTTGCTTAATATTCTTACTATCTACTAAGTTTATTTTCATGTAATTAAGTACTGACCCACCGCACCTTCCGGGTGGACTGCGATCCTCGATCGGTTCTGCCTGCTGGGGGCCCAAATAGCGTAATTTCATCATAACTTTAATATTTTGTACTGAACCCATCCTCGAATACGTCGCCGTTGAACTGCCCGCGCGCAGACGCGTCTCTGGACAACTCACACGTCGGTCTAGCTCAGAAAAACGGAAAAAACTTTTGCTAACTCGTTGCGAAAATTCTAACTTAGTGATACAGTGAGCCTCATACAGTACGAAATCTTGAATACTACAAGGCCGATTTCTTCGCGGTTTTCGACGCTATCCTTCGAAATTAGGCTACGGCCCACCGTTTTAGCTGTCAGAATCCATTTGTCTTCATGGGAAGTAGGCAAATGTGCTAGGTGGTTGAAGAAGTTTTCGTTATTTTTTTTAAACGATAAGTAATGTAAATTTGCTTAATAATCTTACTATCTACTAAGTTTATTTTCATGTAATTAAGTACTTACCCACCGCACCTTCCGGGTGGACTGCGATCCTCGATCGGTTCTGCCTGCTGGGGCCCAAATAGCGTAATTTCATCATAACTTTAATATTTTGTACTGGACCCATCCTCGAATACGTCGCCGTTGAACTGCCCGCGCGCAGACGCGTCTCTGGACACCTCACACGTCGGTCTAGCTCAGAAAAACGGAAAAAACTTTTGCTAACTCGTTGCGAAAATTCTAACTTAGTGATACAGTGAGCCTCATACAGTACGAAATCTTGAATACTACAAGGCCGATTTCTTCGCGGTTTTCGACGCTATCCTTCGTAAATAGGCTACGGCCCACCGTTTTAGCTGTCAGAATCCATTTGTCTTCATGGGAAGTAGGCAAATGTGCTAGGTGGTTGAAGAAGTTTTCGTTATTTTTTTTAAACGATAAATAATGTAAATTTGCTGAATATTCTTACTATCTACTAAGTTTATTTTCATGTAATTAAGTACTTACCCACCGCACCTTCCGGGTGGACTACGATCCTCGATCGGTTCTGCCTGCTGGGGGCCCAAATAGCGTAATTTCATCATAACTTTAATATTTTGTACTGAACCCATCCTCGAATACGTCGCCGTTGAACTGCTCGCGCGCAGACGCGTCTCTGGACATCTCACACGTCGGTCTAGCTCAGAAAAATGGAAAAAACTTTTGCTAACTCGTTGCGAAAATTCTAACTTAGTGGTACAGTGAGCCTCATACAGTACGAAATCTTGAATACTACAAGGCCGATTTCTTCGCGGTTTTCGACGCTATCCTTCGTAATTAGGCTACGGCCCACCGTTTTAGCTGTCAGAATCCATTTGTCTTCATGGGAAGTAGGCAAATGTGCTAGGTGGTTGAAGAAGTTTTCGTTACTTTTTTTAAACGATAAATAATGTAAATTTGCTTAATATTCTTACTATCTACTAAATTTATTTTCATGTAATTAAGTACTTACCCACCGCACCTTCCGGGTGGACTGCAATCCTCTATCAGTTCTGCCTGCTGGGGGCCCAAATAGCGTAATTTCATCATAACTTTAATATTTTGTACTGAATCCATCCTCGAATACGTCGCCGTTGAACTGCCCGCGCGCAGACGCGTCTCTGGACACCTCACACGTCGGTCTAGCTCAGAAAAACGGAAAAAACTTTTGCTAACTCGTTGCGAAAAGTCTAACTTAGTGATACAGTGAGCCTCATACAGTACGAAATCTTGAATACTACAAGGCCGATTTCTTCGCGGTTTTCGACGCTATCCTTCGTAATTAGGCTACGGCCCACCGTTTTAGCTATCAGAATCCATTTGTCTTCATGGGAAGTAGGCAAATGTGCTAGGTGGTTGAAGAAGTTTTCGTTATTTTTTTTAAACGATAAATAATGTAAATTTGCTTAATATTCTTACTATCTACTAAGTTTATTTTCATGTAATTAAGTACTTACCCACCGCACCTTCCGGGTGGACTGCAATCCTCGATCGGTTCTGCCTGCTGGGGCCCAAATAGCGTAATTTCATCATAACTTTAATATTTTGTACTGAACCCATCCTCGAATACGTCGCCGGTGAACTGCCCGCGCGCAGACGCGTCTCTGGACACCTCACACGTCGGTCTAGCTCAGAAAAACGAAAAAAACTTTTGCTAACTCGTTGCGAAAATTCTAACTTAGTGATACAGTGAGCCTCATACAGTACGAAATCTTGAATACTACAAGGCCGATTTCTTCGCGGTTTTCGACGCTATCCTTCGTAATTAGGCTACGGCCCACCGTTTTAGCTGTCAGAATCCATTTGTCTTCATGGGAAGTAGGCAAATGTGCTAGGTGGTTGAAGAAGTTTTCGTTATTTTTTTTAAACGATAAATAATGTAAATTTGCTTAATATTCTTACTATCTACTAAGTTTATTTTCATGTAATTAAGTACTTACCCACCGCACCTTCCGGGTGGACTGCGATCCTCGATCGGTTCTGCCTGCTGGGGGCCCAAATAGCGTAATTTCATCATAACTTTAATATTTTGTACTGAACCCATCCTCGAATACGTCGCCGTTGAACTGCCCGCGCGCAGACGCGTCTCTGGACATCTCACACGTCGGTCTAGCTCAGAAAAACGGAAAAAACTTTTGCTAACTCGTTGCGAAAATTCTAACTTAGTGATACAGTGAGCCTCATACAGTACGAAATCTTGAATACTACAAGGCCGATTTCTTCGCGGTTTTCGACGCTATCCTTCGTAATTAGGCTACGGCCCACCGTTTTAGCTGTCAGAATCCATTTCTCTTCATGGGAAGTAGGCAAATGTGCTAGGTGGTTGAAGAAGTTTTCGTTATTTTTTTTAAACGATAAATAATGTAAATTTGCTTAATATTCTTACTATCTACTAAGTTTATTTTCATGTAATTAAGTACTGACCCACCGCACCTTCCGGGTGGACTGCGATCCTCGATCGGTTCTGCCTGCTGGGGGCCCAAATAGCGTAATTTCATCATAACTTTAATATTTTGTACTGAACCCATCCTCGAATACGTCGCCGTTGAACTGCCCGCGCGCAGACGCGTCTCTGGACAACTCACACGTCAGTCTAGCTCAGAAAAACGGAAAAAACTTTTGCTAACTCGTTGCGAAAATTCTAACTTAGTGATACAGTGAGCCTCATACAGTACGAAATCTTGAATACTACAAGGCCGATTTCTTCGCGGTTTTCGACGCTATCCTTCGTAATTAGGCTACGGCCCACCGTTTTAGCTGTCAGAATCCATTTGTCTTCATGGGAAGTAGGCAAATGTGCTAGGTGGTTGAAGAAGTTTTCGTTATTTTTTTTAAACCATAAATAATGTAAATTTGCTTAATATTCTTACTATCTACTAAGTTTATTTTCATGTAATTAAGTACTGACCCACCGCACCTTCCGGGTGGACTGCGATCCTCGATCGGTTCTGCCTGCTGGGGGCCCAAATAGCGTAATTTCATCATAACTTTAATATTTTGTACTGAACCCATCCTCGAATACGTCGCCGTTGAACTGCCCGCGCGCAGACGCGTCTCTGGACAACTCACACGTCGGTCTAGCTCAGAAAAACGGAAAAAACTTTTGCTAACTCGTTGCGAAAATTCTAACTTAGTGATACAGTGAGCCTCATACAGTACGAAATCTTGAATACTACAAGGCCGATTTCTTCGCGGTTTTCGACGCTATCCTTCGTAATTAGGCTACGGCCCACCGTTTTAGCTGTCAGAATCCATTTGTCTTCATGGGAAGTAGGCAAATGTGCTAGGTGGTTGAAGAAGTTTTCGTTATTTTTTTTAAACGATAAGTAATGTAAATTTGCTTAATATTCTTACTATCTACTAAGTTTATTTTCATGTAATTAAGTACTTACCCACCGCACCTTCCGGGTGGACTGCGATCCTCGATCGGTTCTGCCTGCTGGGGCCCAAATAGCGTAATTTCATCATAACTTTAATATTTTGTACTGGACCCATCCTCGAATACGTCGCCGTTGAACTGCCCGCGCGCAGACGCGTCTCTGGACACCTCACACGTCGGTCTAGCTCAGAAAAACGGAAAAAACTTTTGCTAACTCGTTGCGAAAATTCTAACTTAGTGATACAGTGAGCCTCATACAGTACGAAATCTTGAATACTACAAGGCCGATTTCTTCGCGGTTTTCGACGCTATCCTTCGTAATTAGGCTACGGCCCACCGTTTTAGCTGTCAGAATCCATTTGTCTTCATGGGAAGTAGGCAAATGTGCTAGGTGGTTGAAGAAGTTTTCGTTATTTTTTTTTAAACGATAAATAATGTAAATTTGCTTAATATTCTTACTATCTACTAAGTTTATTTTCATGTAATTAAGTACTTACCCACCGCACCTTCCGGGTGGACTGCGATCCTCGATCGGTTCTGCCTGCTGGGGGCCCAAATAGCGTAATTTCATCATAACTTTAATATTTTGTACTGAATCCATCCTCGAATACGTTGCCGTTGAACTGCCCGCGCGCAGACGCGTCTCTGGACACCTCACACGTCGGTCTAGCTCAGAAAAACGGAAAAAACTTTTGCTAACTCGTTGCGAAAATTCTAACTTAGTGATACAGTGAGCCTCATACAGTACGAAATCTTGAATACTACAAGGCCGATTTCTTCGCGGTTTTCGACGCTATCCTTCGTAATTAGGCTACGGCCCACCGTTTTAGCTGTCAGAATCCATTTGTCTTCATGGGAAGTAGGCAAATGTGCTAGGTGGTTGAAGTTTTCGTTATTTTTTTTAAACGATAAATAATGTAAATTTGCTTAATATTCTTACTATCTACTAAGTTTATTTTCATGTAATTAAGTACTTACCCACCGCACCTTCCGGGTGGACTGCGATCCTCGATCGGTTCTGCCTGCTGGGGCCCAAATAGCGTAATTTCATCATAACTTTAATATTTTGTACTGGACCCATCCTCGAATACGTCGCCGTTGAACTGCCCGCGCGCAGACGCGTCTCTGGACACCTCACACGTCGGTCTAGCTCAGAAAAACGGAAAAAACTTTTGCTAACTCGTTGCGAAAATTCTAACTTAGTGATACAGTGAGCCTCATACAGTACGAAATCTTGAATACTACAAGGCCGATTTCTTCGCGGTTTTCGACGCTATCCTTCGTAATTAGGCTACGGCCCACCGTTTTAGCTGTCAGAATCCATTTGAATTCATGGGAAGTAGGCAAATGTGCTAGGTGGTTGAAGTTTTCGTTATTTTTTTTTAAACGATAAATAATATAAATTTGCTTTATATTCTTACTATCTACTAAGTTTATTTTCATGTAATTAAGTACTTATCTACCGCACCTTCCGGGTGGACTGCGATCCTCGATCGGTTCTGCCTGCTGGGCGCCCAAATAGAGTAATTTCATCATAACTTTAATATTTTGTACTGAACCCATCCTCGAATACGTCGCCGGTGAACTGCCCGCGCGCAGACGCGTCTCTGGACACCTCACACGTCGGTCTAGCTCAGAAAAACGGAAAAAACTTTTGCTAACTCGTTGCGAAAATTCTAACTTAGTGATACAGTGAGCCTCATACAGTACGAAATCTTGAATACTACAAGGCCGATTTCTTCGCGGTTTTCGACGCTATCCTTCGTAATTAGGCTACGGCCCACCGTTTTAGCTGTCAGAATCCATTTGTCTTCATGGGAAGTAGGCAAATGTGCTAGGTGGTTGAAGAAGTTTTCGTTATTTTTTTTAAACGATAAATAATGTAAATTTGCTTAATATTCTTACTATCTACTAAGTTTATTTTCATGTAATTAAGTACTGACCCACCGCACCTTCCGGGTGGACTGCGATCCTCGATCGGTTCTGCCTGCTGGGGGCCCAAATAGCGTAATTTCATCATAACTTTAATATTTTGTACTGAACCCATCCTCGAATACGTCGCCGTTGAACTGCCCGCGCGCAGACGCGTCTCTGGACAACTCACACGTCGGTCTAGCTCAGAAAAACGGAAAAAACTTTTGCTAACTCGTTGCGAAAATTCTAACTTAGTGATACAGTGAGCCTCATACAGTACGAAATCTTGAATACTACAAGGCCGATTTCTTCGCGGTTTTCGACGCTATCCTTCGTAATTAGGCTACGGCCCACCGTTTTAGCTGTCAGAATCCATTTGTCTTCATGGGAAGTAGGCAAATGTGCTAGGTGGTTCAAGAAGTTTTCGTTATTTTTTTTAAACGATAAGTAATGTAAATTTGCTTAATATTCTTACTATCTACTAAGTTTATTTTCATGTAATTAAGTACTTACCCACCGCACCTTCCGGGTGGACTGCGATCCTCGATCGGTTCTGCCTGCTGGGGCCCAAATAGCGTAATTTCATCATAACTTTAATATTTTGTACTGGACCCATCCTCGAATACGTCGCCGTTGAACTGCCCGCGCGCAGACGCGTCTCTGGACACCTCACACGTCAGTCTAGCTCAGAAAAACGGAAAAAACTTTTGCTAACTCGTTGCGAAAATTCTAACTTAGTGATACAGTGAGCCTCATACAGTACGAAATCTTGAATACTACAAGGCCGATTTCTTCGCGGTTTTCGACGCTATCCTTCGTAATTAGGCTACGGCCCACCGTTTTAGCTGTCAGAATCCATTTGTCTTCATGGGAAGTAGGCAAATGTGCTAGGTGGTTGAAGAAGTTTTCGTTATTTTTTTTTAAACGATAAATAATGTAAATTTGCTTAATATTCTTACTATCTACTAAGTTTATTTTCATGTAATTAAGTACTTACCCACCGCACCTTCCGGGTGGACTGCGATCCTCGATCGGTTCTGCCTGCTGGGGGCCCAAATAGCGTAATTTCATCATAACTTTAATATTTTGTACTGAATCCATCCTCGAATACGTTGCCGTTGAACTGCCCGCGCGCAGACGCGTCTCTGGACACCTCACACGTCGGTCTAGCTCAGAAAAACGGAAAAAACTTTTGCTAACTCGTTGCGAAAATTCTAACTTAGTGATACAGTGAGCCTCATACAGTACGAAATCTTGAATACTACAAGGCCGATTTCTTCGCGGTTTTCGACGCTATCCTTCGTAATTAGGCTACGGCCCACCGTTTTAGCTGTCAGAATCCATTTGTCTTCATGGGAAGTAGGCAAATGTGCTAGGTGGTTGAAGAAGTTTTCGTTATTTTTTTTAAACGATAAATAATGTAAATTTGCTTAATATTCTTACTATCTACTAAGTTTATTTTCATGTAATTAAGTACTTACCCACCGCACCTTCCGGGTGGACTGCGATCCTCGATCGGTTCTGCCTGCTGGGGCCCAAATAGCGTAATTTCATCATAACTTTAATATTTTGTACTGGACCCATCCTCGAATACGTCGCCGTTGAACTGCCCGCGCGCAGACGCGTCTCTGGACACCTCACACGTCGGTCTAGCTCAGAAAAACGGAAAAAACTTTTGCTAACTCGTTGCGAAAATTCTAACTTAGTGATACAGTGAGCCTCATACAGTACGAAATCTTGAATACTACAAGGCCGATTTCTTCGCGGTTTTCGACGCTATCCTTCGTAATTAGGCTACGGCCCACCGTTTTAGCTGTCAGAATCCATTTGTCTTCATGGGAAGTAGGCATATGTGCTAAGTGGTTGAAGTTTTCGTTATTTTTTTTTAAACGATAAATAATATAAATTTGCTTTATATTCTTACTATCTACTAAGATTATTTTCATGTAATTAAGTACTTATCTACCGCACCTTCCGGGTGGACTGCGATCCTTGATCGGTTCTGCCTGCTGGGGGCCCAAATAGCGTAATTTCATCATAACTTTAATATTTTGTACTGAACCCATCCTCGAATACGTCGCCGTTGAACTGCCCGCGCGCAGACGCGTCTCTGGACACCTCACACGTCGGTCTAGCTCAGAAAAACGGAAAAAACTTTTGCTAACTCGTTGCCAAAATTCTAACTTAGTGATACAGTGAGCCTCATACAGTACGAAATCTTGAATACTACAAGGCCGATTTCTTCGCGGTTTTCGACGCTATCCTTCGTAATTAGGCTACGGCCCACCGTTTTAGCTGTCAGAATCCATTTGTCTTCATGGGAAGTAGGCAAATGTGCTAGGTGGTTGAAGAAGTTTTCGTTATTTTTTTTAAACGATAAATAATGTAAATTTGCTTAATATTCTTACTATCTACTAAGTTTATTTTCATGTAATTAAGTACTTACCCACCGCACCTTCCGGGTGCACTGCGATCCTCGATCGGTTCTGCCTGCTGGGGGCCCAAATAGCGTAATTTCATCATAACTTTAATATTTTGTACTGAACCCATCCTCGAATACGTCGCCGTTGAACTGCCCGCGCGCAGACGCGTCTCTGGACTCCTCACACGTCGGTCTAGCTCAGAAAAACGGAAAAAACTTTTGCCAACTCGTTGCGAAAATTCTAACTTAGTGATACAGTGAGCCTCATACAGTACGAAATCTTGAATACTACAAGGCCGATTTCTTCGCGGTTTTCGACGCTATCCTTCGTAATTAGGCTACGGCCCACCGTTTTAGCTAACAGAATCCATTTGTCTTCATGGGAAGTAGGCAAATGTGCTAGGTGGTTGAAGAAGTTTTCGTTATTTTTTTTAAACGATAAATAATGTAAATTTGCTTAATATTCTTACTATCTACTAAGTTTATTTTCATGTAATTAAGTACTTACCCACCGCACCTTCCGGGTGGACTGCGATCCTCGATCGGTTCTGCCTGCTGGGGGCCCAAATAGCGTAATTTCATCATAACTTTAATATTTTGTACTGAACCCATCCTCGAATACGTCGCCGTTGAACTGCCCGCGCGCAGACGCGTCTCTGGACTCCTCACACGTCGGTCTAGCTCAGAAAAACGGAAAAAACTTTTGCCAACTCGTTGCGAAAATTCTAACTTAGTGATACAGTGAGCCTCATACAGTACGAAATCTTGAATACTACAAGGCCGATTTCTTCGCGGTTTTCGACGCTATCCTTCGTAATTAGGCTACGGCCCACCGTTTTAGCTAACAGAATCCATTTGTCTTCATGGGAAGTAGGCAAATGTGCTAGGTGGTTGAAGAAGTTTTCGTTATTTTTTTTAAACAATAAATAATGTAAATTTGCTTAATATTCTTACTATCTACTAAGTTTATTTTCATGTAATTAAGTACTTACCCACCGCACCTTCCGGGTGGACTGCGATCCTCGATCGGTTCTGCCTGCTGGGCGCATAAATAGAGTAATTTCATCATAACTTTAATATTTTGTACTGAACCCATCCTCGAATACGTCGCCGGTGAACTGCCCGCGCGCAGACGCGTCTCTGGACACCTCACACGTCGGTCTAGCTCAGAGAAACGGAAAAAACTTTTGCTAACTCGTTGCGAAAATTCTAACTTAGTGATACAGTGAGCCTCATACAGTACGAAATCTTGAATACTACAAGGCCGATTTCTTCGCGGTTTTCAACGCTATCCTTCGTAATTAGGCTACGGCCCACCGTTTTAGCTGTCAGAATCCATTTGTCTTCATGGGAAGTAGGCAAATGTGCTAGGTGGTTGAAGAAGTTTTCGTTATTTTTTTTAAACGATAAATAATGTAAATTTGCTTAATATTCTTACTATCTACTAAGTTTACTTTCATGTAATTAAGTACTTACCTACCGCACCTTCCGGGTGGACTGCGATCCTCGATCGGTTATGCCTGCTGGGGGCCCAAATAGCGTAATTTCATCATAACTTTAATATTTTGTACTGAATCCATCCTCGAATACGTCGCCGTTGAACTGCCCGCGCGCAGACGCGTCACTGGACACCTCACACGTCGGTCTAGCTCAGAAAAACGGAAAAAACTTTTGCCAACTCTTTGCGAAAATTCTAACTTAGTGATACAGTGAGCCTCATACAGTACGAAATCTTGAATACTACAAGGCCGATTTCTTCGCGGTTTTCGACGCTATCCTTCGTAATTAGGCTACGGCCCACCGTTTTAGCTAACAGAATCCATTTGTCTTCATGGGAAGTAGGCAAATGTGCTAGGTGGTTGAAGAAGTTTTCGTTATTTTTTTTAAACGATAAATAATGTAAATTTGCTTAATATTCTTACTATCTACTAAGTTTATTTTCTTGTAATTAAGTACTTACCCACCGCACCTTCCGGGTGGACTGCGATCCTCGATCGGTTCTGCCTGCTGGGGGCGCAAATAGCGTAACTTCATCATAACTTTAATATTTTGTACTGAACCCATCCTCGAATACGTCGCCGTTGAACTGCCCGCGCGCAGACGCGTCTCTGGACACCTCACACGTCGGTCTAGCTCAGAAAAACGGAAAAAACTTTTGCTAACTCGTTGCGAAAATTCTAACTTAGTGATACAGTGAGCCTCATACAGTACGAAATCTTGAATACTACAAGGCCGATTTCTTCGCGGTTTTCGACGCTATCCTTCGTAATTAGGCTACGGCCCACCGTTTTAGCTGTCAGAATCCATTTGTCTTCATGGGAAGTAGGCAAATGTGCTAGGTGGTTGAAGAAGTTTTCGTTATTTTTTTTAAACGATAAATAATGTAAATTTGCTTAATATTCTTACTATCTACTAAGTTTACTTTCATGTAATTAAGTACTTACCTACCGCACCTTCCGGGTGGACTACGATCCTCGATCGGTTCTGCCTGCTGGGGGCCCAAATAGCGTAATTTCATCATAACTTTAATATTTTGTACTGAATCCATCCTCGAATACGTCGCCGTTGAACTGCCCGCGCGCAGACACGTCTCTGGACACCTCACACGTCGGTCTAGCTCAGAAAAACGGAAAAAACTTTTGCTAACTCGTTGCGAAAATTCTAACTTAGTGATACAGTGAGCCTCATACAGTACGAAATCTTGAATACTACAAGGCCGATTTCTTCGCGGTTTTCGACGCTATCCTTCGTAATTAGGCTACGGCCCACCGTTTTAGCTGTCAGAATCCATTTGTCTTCATGGGAAGTAGGCAAATGTGCTAGGTGGTTGAAGAAGTTTTCGTTATTTTTTTTAAACGATAAATAATGTAAATTTGCTTAATATTCTTACTATCTACTAAGTTTATTTTCATGTAATTAAGTACTGACCCACCGCACCTTCCGGGTGGACTGCGATCCTCGATCGGTTCTGCCTGCTGGGGGCCCAAATAGCGTAATTTCATCATAACTTTAATATTTTGTACTGAACCCATCCTCGAATACGTCGCCGTTGAACTGCCCGCGCGCAGACGCGTCTCTGGACAACTCACACGTCAGTCTAGCTCAGAAAAACGGAAAAAACTTTTGCTAACTCGTTGCGAAAATTCTAACTTAGTGATACAGTGAGCCTCATACAGTACGAAATCTTGAATACTACAAGGCCGATTTCTTCGCGGTTTTCGACGCTATCCTTCGTAATTAGGCTACGGCCCACCGTTTTAGCTGTCAGAATCCATTTGTCTTCATGGGAAGTAGGCAAATGTGCTAGGTGGTTGAAGAAGTTTTCGTTATTTTTTTTAAACCATAAATAATGTAAATTTGCTTAATATTCTTACTATCTACTAAGTTTATTTTCATGTAATTAAGTACTGACCCACCGCACCTTCCGGGTGGACTGCGATCCTCGATCGGTTCTGCCTGCTGGGGGCCCAAATAGCGTAATTTCATCATAACTTTAATATTTTGTACTGAACCCATCCTCGAATACGTCGCCGTTGAACTGCCCGCGCGCAGACGCGTCTCTGGACAACTCACACGTCGGTCTAGCTCAGAAAAACGGAAAAAACTTTTGCTAACTCGTTGCGAAAATTCTAACTTAGTGATACAGTGAGCCTCATACAGTACGAAATCTTGAATACTACAAGGCCGATTTCTTCGCGGTTTTCGACGCTATCCTTCGTAATTAGGCTACGGCCCACCGTTTTAGCTGTCAGAATCCATTTGTCTTCATGGGAAGTAGGCAAATGTGCTAGGTGGTTGAAGAAGTTTTCGTTATTTTTTTTAAACGATAAGTAATGTAAATTTGCTTAATATTCTTACTATCTACTAAGTTTATTTTCATGTAATTAAGTACTTACCCACCGCACCTTCCGGGTGGACTGCGATCCTCGATCGGTTCTGCCTGCTGGGGCCCAAATAGCGTAATTTCATCATAACTTTAATATTTTGTACTGGACCCATCCTCGAATACGTCGCCGTTGAACTGCCCGCGCGCAGACGCGTCTCTGGACACCTCACACGTCGGTCTAGCTCAGAAAAACGGAAAAAACTTTTGCTAACTCGTTGCGAAAATTCTAACTTAGTGATACAGTGAGCCTCATACAGTACGAAATCTTGAATACTACAAGGCCGATTTCTTCGCGGTTTTCGACGCTATCCTTCGTAATTAGGCTACGGCCCACCGTTTTAGCTGTCAGAATCCATTTGTCTTCATGGGAAGTAGGCAAATGTGCTAGGTGGTTGAAGAAGTTTTCGTTATTTTTTTTTAAACGATAAATAATGTAAATTTGCTTAATATTCTTACTATCTACTAAGTTTATTTTCATGTAATTAAGTACTTACCCACCGCACCTTCCGGGTGGACTGCGATCCTCGATCGGTTCTGCCTGCTGGGGGCCCAAATAGCGTAATTTCATCATAACTTTAATATTTTGTACTGAATCCATCCTCGAATACGTTGCCGTTGAACTGCCCGCGCGCAGACGCGTCTCTGGACACCTCACACGTCGGTCTAGCTCAGAAAAACGGAAAAAACTTTTGCTAACTCGTTGCGAAAATTCTAACTTAGTGATACAGTGAGCCTCATACAGTACGAAATCTTGAATACTACAAGGCCGATTTCTTCGCGGTTTTCGACGCTATCCTTCGTAATTAGGCTACGGCCCACCGTTTTAGCTGTCAGAATCCATTTGTCTTCATGGGAAGTAGGCAAATGTGCTAGGTGGTTGAAGAAGTTTTCGTTATTTTTTTTAAACGATAAATAATGTAAATTTGCTTAATATTCTTACTATCTACTAAGTTTATTTTCATGTAATTAAGTACTTACCCACCGCACCTTCCGGGTGGACTGCGATCCTCGATCGGTTCTGCCTGCTGGGGCCCAAATAGCGTAATTTCATCATAACTTTAATATTTTGTACTGGACCCATCCTCGAATACGTCGCCGTTGAACTGCCCGCGCGCAGACGCATCTCTGGACACCTCACACGTCGGTCTAGCTCAGAAAAACGGAAAAAACTTTTGCTAACTCGTTGCGAAAATTCTAACTTAGTGATACAGTGAGCCTCATACAGTACGAAATCTTGAATACTACAAGGCCGATTTCTTCGCGGTTTTCGACGCTATCCTTCGTAATTAGGCTACGGCCCACCGTTTTAGCTGTCAGAATCCATTTGAATTCATGGGAAGTAGGCAAATGTGCTAGGTGGTTGAAGTTTTCGTTATTTTTTTTTAAACGATAAATAATATAAATTTGCTTTATATTCTTACTATCTACTAAGTTTATTTTCATGTAATTAAGTACTTATCTACCGCACCTTCCGGGTGGACTGCGATCCTCGATCGGTTCTGCCTGCTGGGCGCCCAAATAGAGTAATTTCATCATAACTTTAATATTTTGTACTGAACCCATCCTCGAATACGTCGCCGTTGAACTGTCCGCGCGCAGACGCGTCTCTGGACACCTCACACGTCGGTCTAGCTCAGAAAAACGGAAAAAACTTTTGCTAACTCGTTGCGAAAATTCTAACTTAGTGATACAGTGAGCCTCATACAGTACGAAATCTTGAATACTACAAGGCCGATTTCTTCGCAGTTTTCGACGCTATCCTTCGTAATTAGGCTACGGCCCACCGTTTTAGCTGTCAGAATCCATTTGTCTTCATGGGAAGTAGGCAAATGTGCTAGGTGGTTGAAGAAGTTTTCGTTATTTTTTTTAAACAATAAATAATGTAAATTTGCTTAATATTCTTACTATCTACTAAGTTTATTTTCATGTAATTAAGTACTTACCCACCGCACCTTCCGGGTGGACTGCGATCCTCGATCGGTTCTGCCTGCTGGGGGCCCAAATAGCGTAATTTCATCATAACTTTAATATTTTGTACTGAACCCATCCTCGAATACGTCGCCGTTGAACTGCCCGCGCGCAGACGCGTCTCTGGACACCTCACACGTCGGTCTAGCTCAGAAAAACGGAAAAAACTTTTGCTAACTCGTTGCGAAAATTCTAACTTAGTGATACAGTGAGCCTCATACAGTACGAAATCTTGAATACTACAAGGCCGATTTCTTCACGGTTTTCGACGCTATCCTTCGTAATTAGGCTACGGCCCACCGTTTTAGCTGTCAGAATCCATTTGTCTTCATGGGAAGTAGGCAAATGTGCTAGGTGGTTGAAGAAGTTTTCGTTATTTTTTTTAAACAATAAATAATGTAAATTTGCTTAATATTCTTACTATCTACTAAGTTTATTTTCATGTAATTAAGTACTTACCCACCGCACCTTCCGGGTGGACTGCGATCCTCGATCGGTTCTGCCTGCTGGGCGCATAAATAGAGTAATTTCATCATAACTTTAATATTTTGTACTGAACCCATCCTCGAATACGTCGCCGGTGAACTGCCCGCGCGCAGACGCGTCTCTGGACACCTCACACGTCGGTCTAGCTTAGAGAAACGGAAAAAACTTTTGCTAACCCGTTGCGAAAATTCTAACTTAGTGATACAGTGAGCCTCATACAGTACGAAATCTTGAATACTACAAGGCCGATTTCTTCGCGGTTTTCAACGCTATCCTTCGTAATTAGGCTACGGCCCACCGTTTTAGCTGTCAGAATCCATTTGTCTTCATGGGAAGTAGGCAAATGTGCTAGGTGGTTGAAGAAGTTTTCGTTATTTTTTTTAAACGATAAATAATGTAAATTTGCTTAATATTCTTACTATCTACTAAGTTTACTTTCATGTAATTAAGTACTTACCTACCGCACCTTCCGGGTGGACTGCGATCCTCGATCGGTTATGCCTGCTGGGGGCCCAAATAGCGTAATTTCATCATAACTTTAATATTTTGTACTGAATCCATCCTCGAATACGTCGCCGTTGAACTGCCCGCGCGCAGACGCGTCACTGGACACCTCACACGTCGGTCTAGCTCAGAAAAACGGAAAAAACTTTTGCCAACTCTTTGCGAAAATTCTAACTTAGTGATACAGTGAGCCTCATACAGTACGAAATCTTGAATACTACAAGGCCGATTTCTTCGCGGTTTTCGACGCTATCCTTCGTAATTAGGCTACGGCCCACCGTTTTAGCTAACAGAATCCATTTGTCTTCATGGGAAGTAGGCAAATGTGCTAGGTGGTTGAAGAAGTTTTCGTTATTTTTTTTAAACGATAAATAATGTAAATTTGCTTAATATTCTTACTATCTACTAAGTTTATTTTCATGTAATTAAGTACTTACCCACCGCACCTTCCGGGTGGACTGCGATCCTCGATCGGTTCTGCCTGCTGGGGGCGCAAATAGCGTAACTTCATCATAACTTTAATATTTTGTACTGAACCCATCCTCGAATACGTCGCCGTTGAACTGCCCGCGCGCAGACGCGTCTCTGGACACCTCACACGTCGGTCTAGCTCAGAAAAACGGAAAAAACTTTTGCTAACTCGTTGCGAAAATTCTAACTTAGTGATACAGTGAGCCTCATACAGTACGAAATCTTGAATACTACAAGGCCGATTTCTTCGCGGTTTTCGACGCTATCCTTCGTAATTAGGCTACGGCCCACCGTTTTAGCTGTCAGAATCCATTTGTCTTCATGGGAAGTAGGCAAATGTGCTAGGTGGTTGAAGAAGTTTTCGTTATTTTTTTTAAACGATAAATAATGTAAATTTGCTTAATATTCTTACTATCTACTAAGTTTACTTTCATGTAATTAAGTACTTACCTACCGCACCTTCCGGGTGGACTACGATCCTCGATCGGTTCTGCCTGCTGGGGGCCCAAATAGCGTAATTTCATCATAACTTTAATATTTTGTACTGAACCCATCCTCGAATACGTCGCCGTTGAACTGCTCGCGCGCAGACGCGTCTCTGGACATCTCACACGTCGGTCTAGCTCAGAAAAATGGAAAAAACTTTTGCTAACTCGTTGCGAAAATTCTAACTTAGTGGTACAGTGAGCCTCATACAGTACGAAATCTTGAATACTACAAGGCCGATTTCTTCGCGGTTTTCGACGCTATCCTTCGTATTTAGGCTACGGCCCACCGTTTTAGCTGTCAGAATCCATTTGTCTTCATGGAAAGTAGGCAAATGTGCTAGGTGGTAGAAGAAGTTTTCGTTACTTTTTTTAAACGATAAATAATGTAAATTTGCTTAATATTCTTACTATCTACTAAATTTATTTTCATGTAATTAAGTACTTACCCACCGCACCTTCCGGGTGGACTGCAATCCTCTATCAGTTCTGCCTGCTGGGGGCCCAAATAGCGTAATTTCATCATAACTTTAATATTTTGTACTGAATCCATCCTCGAATACGTCGCCGTTGAACTGCCCGCGCGCAGACGCGTCTCTGGACACCTCACACGTCGGTCTAGCTCAGAAAAACGGAAAAAACTTTTGCTAACTCGTTGCGAAAAGTCTAACTTAGTGATACAGTGAGCCTCATACAGTACGAAATCTTGAATACTACAAGGCCGATTTCTTCGCGGTTTTCGACGCTATCCTTCGTAATTAGGCTACGGCCCACCGTTTTAGCTGTCAGAATCCATTTGTCTTCATGGGAAGTAGGCAAATGTGCTAGGTGGTTGAAGAAGTTTTCGTTATTTTTTTTAAACGATAAATAATGTAAATTTGCTTAATATTCTTACTATCTACTAAGTTTATTTTCATGTAATTAAGTACTGACCCACCGCACCTTCCGGGTGGACTGCGATCCTCGATCGGTTCTGCCTGCTGGGGGCCCAAATAGCGTAATTTCATCATAACTTTAATATTTTGTACTGAACCCATCCTCGAATACGTCGCCGTTGAACTGCCCGCGCGCAGACGCGTCTCTGGACAACTCACACGTCAGTCTAGCTCAGAAAAACGGAAAAAACTTTTGCTAACTCGTTGCGAAAATTCTAACTTAGTGATACAGTGAGCCTCATACAGTACGAAATCTTGAATACTACAAGGCCGATTTCTTCGCGGTTTTCGACGCTATCCTTCGTAATTAGGCTACGGCCCACCGTTTTAGCTGTCAGAATCCATTTGTCTTCATGGGAAGTAGGCAAATGTGCTAGGTGGTTGAAGAAGTTTTCGTTATTTTTTTTAAACCATAAATAATGTAAATTTGCTTAATATTCTTACTATCTACTAAGTTTATTTTCATGTAATTAAGTACTGACCCACCGCACCTTCCGGGTGGACTGCGATCCTCGATCGGTTCTGCCTGCTGGGGGCCCAAATAGCGTAATTTCATCATAACTTTAATATTTTGTACTGAACCCATCCTCGAATACGTCGCCGTTGAACTGCCCGCGCGCAGACGCGTCTCTGGACAACTCACACGTCGGTCTAGCTCAGAAAAACGGAAAAAACTTTTGCTAACTCGTTGCGAAAATTCTAACTTAGTGATACAGTGAGCCTCATACAGTACGAAATCTTGAATACTACAAGGCCGATTTCTTCGCGGTTTTCGACGCTATCCTTCGTAATTAGGCTACGGCCCACCGTTTTAGCTGTCAGAATCCATTTGTCTTCATGGGAAGTAGGCAAATGTGCTAGGTGGTTGAAGAAGTTTTCGTTATTTTTTTTAAACGATAAGTAATGTAAATTTGCTTAATATTCTTACTATCTACTAAGTTTATTTTCATGTAATTAAGTACTTACCCACCGCACCTTCCGGGTGGACTGCGATCCTCGATCGGTTCTGCCTGCTGGGGCCCAAATAGCGTAATTTCATCATAACTTTAATATTTTATACTGGACCCATCCTCGAATACGTCGCCGTTGAACTGCCCGCGCGCAGACGCGTCTCTGGACACCTCACACGTCGGTCTAGCTCAGAAAAACGGAAAAAACTTTTGCTAACTCGTTGCGAAAATTCTAACTTAGTGATACAGTGAGCCTCATACAGTACGAAATCTTGAATACTACAAGGCCGATTTCTTCGCGGTTTTCGACGCTATCCTTCGTAATTAGGCTACGGCCCACCGTTTTAGCTGTCAGAATCCATTTGAATTCATGGGAAGTAGGCAAATGTGCTAGGTGGTTGAAGTTTTCGTTATTTTTTTTTAAATGATAAATAATATAAATTTGCTTTATATTCTTACTATCTACTAAGTTTATTTTCATGTAATTAAGTACTTATCTACCGCACCTTCCGGGTGGACTGCGATCCTCGATCGGTTCTGCCTGCTGGGCGCCCAAATAGAGTAATTTCATCATAACTTTAATATTTTGTACTGAACCCATCCTCGAATACGTCGCCGTTGAACTGTCCGCGCGCAGACGCGTCTCTGGACACCTCACACGTCGGTCTAGCTCAGAAAAACGGAAAAAACTTTTGCTAACTCGTTGCGAAAATTCTAACTTAGTGATACAGTGAGCCTCATACAGTACGAAATCTTGAATACTACAAGGCCGATTTCTTCGCGGTTTTCGACGCTATCCTTCGTAATTAGGCTACGGCCCACCGTTTTAGCTGTCAGAATCCATTTGTCTTCATGGGAAGTAGGCAAATGTGCTAGGTGGTTGAAGAAGTTTTCGTTATTTTTTTTAAACAATAAATAATGTAAATTTGCTTAATATTCTTACTATCTACTAAGTTTATTTTCATGTAATTAAGTACTTACCCACCGCACCTTCCGGGTGGACTGCGATCCTCGATCGGTTCTGCCTGCTAGGGGCCCAAATAGCGTAATTTCATCATAACTTTAATATTTTGTACTGAACCCATCCTCGAATACGTCGCCGTTGAACTGCCCGCGCGCAGACGCGTCTCTGGACACCTCACACGTCGGTCTAGCTCAGAAAAACGGAAAAAACTTTTGCTAACTCGTTGCGAAAATTCTAACTTAGTGATACAGTGAGCCTCATACAGTACGAAATCTTGAATACTACAAGGCCGATTTCTTCACGGTTTTCGACGCTATCCTTCGTAATTAGGCTACGGCCCACCGTTTTAGCTGTCAGAATCCATTTGTCTTCATGGGAAGTAGGCAAATGTGCTAGGTGGTTGAAGAAGTTTTCGTTATTTTTTTTAAACGATAAATAATGTAAATTTGCTTAATATTCTTACTATCTACTAAGTTTACTTTCAAGTAATTAAGTACTTACCTACCGCACCTTCCGGGTGGACTGCGATCCTCGATCGGTTATGCCTGCTGGGGGCCCAAATAGCGTAATTTCATCATAACTTTAATATTTTGTACTGAACCCATCCTCGAATACGTCGCCGTTGAACTGCCCGCGTGCAGACGCGTCTCTGGACACCTCACACGTCGGTTTAGCTCAGAAAAAACGGAAAAAACTTTTGCCAACTCGTTGCGAAAATTCTAACTTAGTGATACAGTGAGCCTCATACAGTACGAAATCTTGAATACTACAAGGCCGATTTCTTCGCGGTTTTCGACGCTATCCTTCGTAATTAGGCTACGGCCCACCGTTTTAGCTGTCAGAATCCATTTGTCTTCATGGGAAGTAGGCAAATGTGCTAGGTGGTTGAAGAAGTTTTCGTTATTTTTTTTAAACAATAAATAATGTAAATTTGCTTAATATTCTTACTATCTACTAAGTTTATTTTCATGTAATTAAGTACTTACCCACCGCACCTTCCGGGTGGACTGCGATCCTCGATCGGTTCTGCCTGCTAGGGGCCCAAATAGCGTAATTTCATCATAACTTTAATATTTTGTACTGAACCCATCCTCGAATACGTCGCCGTTGAACTGCCCGCGCGCAGACGCGTCTCTGGACACCTCACACGTCGGTCTAGCTCAGAAAAACGGAAAAAACTTTTGCTAACTCGTTGCGAAAATTCTAACTTAGTGATACAGTGAGCCTCATACAGTACGAAATCTTGAATACTACAAGGCCGATTTCTTCACGGTTTTCGACGCTATCCTTCGTAATTAGGCTACGGCCCACCGTTTTAGCTGTCAGAATCCATTTGTCTTCATGGGAAGTAGGCAAATGTGCTAGGTGGTTGAAGAAGTTTTCGTTATTTTTTTTAAACGATAAATAATGTAAATTTGCTTAATATTCTTACTATCTACTAAGTTTACTTTCAAGTAATTAAGTACTTACCTACCGCACCTTCCGGGTGGACTGCGATCCTCGATCGGTTATGCCTGCTGGGGGCCCAAATAGCGTAATTTCATCATAACTTTAATATTTTGTACTGAACCCATCCTCGAATACGTCGCCGTTGAACTGCCCGCGTGCAGACGCGTCTCTGGACACCTCACACGTCGGTTTAGCTCAGAAAAAACGGAAAAAACTTTTGCCAACTCGTTGCGAAAATTCTAACTTAGTGATACAGTGAGCCTCATACAGTACGAAATCTTGAATACTACAAGGCCGATTTCTTCGCGGTTTTCGACGCTATCCTTCGTAATTAGGCTACGGCCCACCGTTTTAGCTGTCAGAATCCATTTGTCTTCATGGGAAGTAGGCAAATGTGCTAGGTGGTTGAAGTTTTCGTTATTTTTTTTTAAACGATAAATAATATAAATTTGCTTTATATTCTTACTATCTACTAAGTTTATTTTCATGTAATTAAGTACTTATC
Organism: Aporophyla lueneburgensis; assembly: GCA_932294355.1. Classification (NCBI taxonomy): domain Eukaryota; kingdom Metazoa; phylum Arthropoda; class Insecta; order Lepidoptera; family Noctuidae; genus Aporophyla; species Aporophyla lueneburgensis. Next base: position 6,417,264 of record OW028762.1, on the reverse strand, counting down.
TACCGCACCTTCCGGGTGGACTGCGATCCTCGATCGGTTCTGCCTGCTGGGCGCCCAAATAGAGTAATTTCATCATAACTTTAATATTTTGTACTGAACCCATCCTCGAATACGTCGCCGTTGAACTGTCCGCGCGCAGACGCGTCTCTGGACACCTCACACGTCGGTCTAGCTCAGAAAAACGGAAAAAACTTTTGCTAACTCGTTGCGAAAATTCTAACTTAGTGATACAGTGAGCCTCATACAGTACGAAATCTTGAATACTACAAGGCCGATTTCTTCGCGGTTTTCGACGCTATCCTTCGTAATTAGGCTACGGCCCACCGTTTTAGCTGTCAGAATCCATTTGTCTTCATGGGAAGTAGGCAAATGTGCTAGGTGGTTGAAGAAGTTTTCGTTATTTTTTTTAAACAATAAATAATGTAAATTTGCTTAATATTCTTACTATCTACTAAGTTTATTTTCATGTAATTAAGTACTTACCCACCGCACCTTCCGGGTGGACTGCGATCCTCGATCGGTTCTGCCTGCTGGGGGCCCAAATAGCGTAATTTCATCATAACTTTAATATTTTGTACTGAACCCATCCTCGAATACGTCGCCGTTGAACTGCCCGCGCGCAGACGCGTCTTTGGACACCTCACACGTCAGTCTAGCTCAGAAAAACGGAAAAAACTTTTGCTAACTCGTTGCGAAAATTCTAACTTAGTGATACAGTGAGCCTCATACAGTACGAAATCTTGAATACTACAAGGCCGATTTCTTCACGGTTTTCGACGCTATCCTTCGTAATTAGGCTACGGCCCACCGTTTTAGCTGTCAGAATCCATTTGTCTTCATGGGAAGTAGGCAAATGTGCTAGGTGGTTGAAGAAGTTTTCGTTATTTTTTTTAAACGATAAATAATGTAAATTTGCTTAATATTCTTACTATCTACTAAGTTTACTTTCAAGTAATTAAGTACTTACCTACCGCACCTTCCGGGTGGACTGCGATCCTCGATCGGTTATGCCTGCTGGGGGCCCAAATAGCGTAATTTCATCATAACTTTAATATTTTGTACTGAACCCATCCTCGAATACGTCGCCGTTGAACTGCCCGCGTGCAGACGCGTCTCTGGACACCTCACACGTCGGTTTAGCTCAGAAAAAACGGAAAAAACTTTTGCCAACTCGTTGCGAAAATTCTAACTTAGTGATACAGTGAGCCTCATACAGTACGAAATCTTGAATACTACAAGGCCGATTTCTTCGCGGTTTTCGACGCTATCCTTCGTAATTAGGCTACGGCCCACCGTTTTAGCTGTCAGAATCCATTTGTCTTCATGGGAAGTAGGCAAATGTGCTAGGTGGTTGAAGAAGTTTTCGTTATTTTTTTTAAACGATAAATAATGTAAATTTGCTTAATATTCTTACTATCTACTAAGTTTATTTTCATGTAATTAAGTACTTACCCACCGCACCTTCCGGGTGCACTGCGATCCTCGATCGGTTCTGCCTGCTGGGGGCCCAAATAGCGTAATTTCATCATAACTTTAATATTTTGTACTGAACCCATCCTCGAATACGTCGCCGTTGAACTGCCCGCGCGCAGACGCGTCTCTGGACTCCTCACACGTCGGTCTAGCTCAGAAAAACGGAAAAAACTTTTGCCAACTCGTTGCGAAAATTCTAACTTAGTGATACAGTGAGCCTCATACAGTACGAAATCTTGAATACTACAAGGCCGATTTCTTCGCGGTTTTCGACGCTATCCTTCGTAATTAGGCTACGGCCCACCGTTTTAGCTGTCAGAATCCATTTGTCTTCATGGGAAGTAGGCAAATGTGCTAGGTGGTTGAAGTTTTCGTTATTTTTTTTAAACGATAAATAATGTAAATTTGCTTAATATTCTTACAATCTACTAAGTTTATTTTCATGTAATTAAGTACTTACCCACCGCACCTTCCGGGTGGACTGCGATCCTCGATCGGTTCTGCCTGCTGGGCGCCCAAATAGCGTAATTTCATCATAACTTTAATATTTTGTACTGAACCCATCCTCGAATACGTCGCCGTTGAACTGCCCGCGCGCAGACGCGTCTCTGGACACCTCACACGTCGGTCTAGCTCAGAAAAACGGAAAAAACTTTTGCTAACTCGTTGCGAAAATTCTAACTTAGTGATACAGTGAGCCTCATACAGTACGAAATCTTGAATACTACAAGGCCGATTTCTTCGCGGTTTTCGACGCTATCCTTCGTAATTAGGCTACGGCCCACCGTTTTAGCTGTCAGAATCCATTTGTCTTCATGGGAAGTAGGCAAATGTGCTAGGTGGTTGAAGAAGTTTTCGTTATTTTTTTTAAACGATAAGTAATGTAAATTTGCTTAATATTCTTACTATCTACTAAGTTTATTTTCATGTAATTAAGTACTTACCCACCGCACCTTCCGGGTGGACTGCGATCCTCGATCGGTTCTGCCTGCTGGGGCCCAAATAGCGTAATTTCATCATAACTTTAATATTTTGTACTGGACCCATCCTCGAATACGTCGCCGTTGAACTGCCCGCGCGCAGACGCGTCTCTGGACACCTCACACGTCGGTCTAGCTCAGAAAAACGGAAAAAACTTTTGCTAACTCGTTGCGAAAATTCTAACTTAGTGATACAGTGAGCCTCATACAGTACGAAATCTTGAATACTACAAGGCCGATTTCTTCGCGGTTTTCGACGCTATCCTTCGTAATTAGGCTACGGCCCACCGTTTTAGCTGTCAGAATCCATTTGTCTTCATGGGAAGTAGGCAAATGTGCTAGGTGGTTGAAGAAGTTTTCGTTATTTTTTTTAAACGATAAATAATGTAAATTTGCTTAATATTCTTACTATCTACTAAGTTTATTTTCATGTAATTAAGTACTTACCCACCGCACCTTCCGGGTGGACTGCGATCCTCGATCGGTTCTGCCTGCTGGGGCCCAAATAGCGTAATTTCATCATAACTTTAATATTTTGTACTGGACCCATCCTCGAATACGTCGCCGTTGAACTGCCCGCGCGCAGACGCGTCTCTGGACACCTCACACGTCGGTCTAGCTCAGAAAAACGGAAAAAACTTTTGCTAACTCGTTGCGAAAATTCTAACTTAGTGATACAGTGAGCCTCATACAGTACGAAATCTTGAATACTACAAGGCCGATTTCTTCGCGGTTTTCGACGCTATCCTTCGTAATTAGGCTACGGCCCACCGTTTTAGCTGTCAGAATCCATTTGAATTCATGGGAAGTAGGCAAATGTGCTAGGTGGTTGAAGTTTTCGTTATTTTTTTTTAAACGATAAATAATATAAATTTGCTTTATATTCTTACTATCTACTAAGTTTATTTTCATGTAATTAAGTACTTATCTACCGCACCTTCCGGGTGGACTGCGATCCTCGATCGGTTCTGCCTGCTGGGCGCCCAAATAGAGTAATTTCATCATAACTTTAATATTTTGTACTGAACCCATCCTCGAATACGTCGCCGTTGAACTGTCCGCGCGCAGACGCGTCTCTGGACACCTCACACGTCGGTCTAGCTCAGAAAAACGGAAAAAACTTTTGCTAACTCGTTGCGAAAATTCTAACTTAGTGATACAGTGAGCCTCATACAGTACGAAATCTTGAATACTACAATGCCGATTTCTTCGCGGTTTTCGACGCTATCCTTCGTAATTAGGCTACGGCCCACCGTTTTAGCTGTCAGAATCCATTTGTCTTCATGGGAAGTAGGCAAATGTGCTAGGTGGTTGAAGAAGTTTTCGTTATTTTTTTTAAACAATAAATAATGTAAATTTGCTTAATATTCTTACTATCTACTAAGTTTATTTTCATGTAATTAAGTACTTACCCACCGCACCTTCCGGGTGGACTGCGATCCTCGATCGGTTCTGCCTGCTGGGGGCCCAAATAGCGTAATTTCATCATAACTTTAATATTTTGTACTGAACCCATCCTCGAATACGTCGCCGTTGAACTGCCCGCGCGCAGACGCGTTTCTGGACACCTCACACGTCGGTCTAGCTCAGAAAAACGGAAAAAACTTTTGCTAACTCGTTGCGAAAATTCTAACTTAGTGATACAGTGAGCCTCATACAGTACGAAATCTTGAATACTACAAGGCCGATTTCTTCGCGGTTTTCGACGCTATCCTTCGTAATTAGGCTACGGCCCACCGTTTTAGCTGTCAGAATCCATTTGTCTTCATGGGAAGTAGGCAAATGTGCTAGGTGGTTGAAGAAGTTTTCGTTATTTTTTTTAAACGATAAATAATGTAAATTTGCTTAATATTCTTACTATCTACTAAGTTTACTTTCATGTAATTAAGTACTTACCTACCGCACCTTCCGGGTGGACTACGATCCTCGATCGGTTCTGCCTGCTGGGGGCCCAAATAGCGTAATTTCATCATAACTTTAATATTTTGTACTGAACCCATCCTCGAATACGTCGCCGTTGAACTGCTCGCGCGCAGACGCGTCTCTGGACATCTCACACGTCGGTCTAGCTCAGAAAAATGGAAAAAACTTTTGCTAACTCGTTGCGAAAATTCTAACTTAGTGGTACAGTGAGCCTCATACAGTACGAAATCTTGAATACTACAAGGCCGATTTCTTCGCGGTTTTCGACGCTATCCTTCGTATTTAGGCTACGGCCCACCGTTTTAGCTGTCAGAATCCATTTGTCTTCATGGAAAGTAGGCAAATGTGCTAGGTGGTTGAAGAAGTTTTCGTTACTTTTTTTAAACGATAAATAATGTAAATTTGCTTAATATTCTTACTATCTACTAAATTTATTTTCATGTAATTAAGTACTTACCCACCGCACCTTCCGGGTGGACTGCAATCCTCTATCAGTTCTGCCTGCTGGGGGCCCAAATAGCGTAATTTCATCATAACTTTAATATTTTGTACTGAATCCATCCTCGAATACGTCGCCGTTGAACTGCCCGCGCGCAGACGCGTCTCTGGACACCTCACACGTCGGTCTAGCTCAGAAAAACGGAAAAAACTTTTGCTAACTCGTTGCGAAAAGTCTAACTTAGTGATACAGTGAGCCTCATACAGTACGAAATCTTGAATACTACAAGGCCGATTTCTTCGCGGTTTTCGACGCTATCCTTCGTAATTAGGCTACGGCCCACCGTTTTAGCTGTCAGAATCCATTTTTCTTCATGGGAAGTAGGCAAATGTGCTAGGTGGTTGAAGAAGTTTTCGTTATTTTTTTTAAACGATAAATAATGTAAATTTGCTTAATATTCTTACTATCTACTAAGTTTATTTTCATGTAATTAAGTACTGACCCACCGCACCTTCCGGGTGGACTGCGATCCTCGATCGGTTCTGCCTGCTGGGGGCCCAAATAGCGTAATTTCATCATAACTTTAATATTTTGTACTGAACCCATCCTCGAATACGTCGCCGTTGAACTGCCCGTGCGCAGACGCGTCTCTGGACAACTCACACGTCAGTCTAGCTCAGAAAAACGGAAAAAACTTTTGCTAACTCGTTGCGAAAATTCTAACTTAGTGATACAGTGAGCCTCATACAGTACGAAATCTTGAATACTACAAGGCCGATTTCTTCGCGGTTTTCGACGCTATCCTTCGTAATTAGGCTACGGCCCACCGTTTTAGCTGTCAGAATCCATTTGTCTTCATGGGAAGTAGGCAAATGTGCTAGGTGGTTGAAGAAGTTTTCGTTATTTTTTTTAAACCATAAATAATGTAAATTTGCTTAATATTCTTACTATCTACTAAGTTTATTTTCATGTAATTAAGTACTGACCCACCGCACCTTCCGGGTGGACTGCGATCCTCGATCGGTTCTGCCTGCTGGGGGCCCAAATAGCGTAATTTCATCATAACTTTAATATTTTGTACTGAACCCATCCTCGAATACGTCGCCGTTGAACTGCCCGCGCGCAGACGCGTCTCTGGACAACTCACACGTCGGTCTAGCTCAGAAAAACGGAAAAAACTTTTGCTAACTCGTTGCGAAAATTCTAACTTAGTGATACAGTGAGCCTCATACAGTACGAAATCTTGAATACTACAAGGCCGATTTCTTCGCAGTTTTCGACGCTATCCTTCGTAATTAGGCTACGGCCCACCGTTTTAGCTGTCAGAATCCATTTGAATTCATGGGAAGTAGGCAAATGTGCTAGGTGGTTGAAGTTTTCGTTATTTTTTTTTAAACGATAAATAATATAAATTTGCTTTATATTCTTACTATCTACTAAGTTTATTTTCATGTAATTAAGTACTTATCTACCGCACCTTCCGGGTGGACTGCGATCCTCGATCGGTTCTGCCTGCTGGGCGCCCAAATAGAGTAATTTCATCATAACTTTAATATTTTGTACTGAACCCATCCTCGAATACGTCGCCGTTGAACTGTCCGCGCGCAGACGCGTCTCTGGACACCTCACACGTCGGTCTAGCTCAGAAAAACGGAAAAAACTTTTGCTAACTCGTTGCGAAAATTCTAACTTAGTGATACAGTGAGCCTCATACAGTACGAAATCTTGAATACTACAAGGCCGATTTCTTCGCGGTTTTCGACGCTATCCTTCGTAATTAGGCTATGGCCCACCGTTTTAGCTGTCAGAATCCATTTGTCTTCATGGGAAGTAGGCAAATGTGCTAGGTGGTTGAAGAAGTTTTCGTTATTTTTTTTAAACAATAAATAATGTAAATTTGCTTAATATTCTTACTATCTACTAAGTTTATTTTCATGTAATTAAGTACTTACCCACCGCACCTTCCGGGTGGACTGCGATCCTCGATCGGTTCTGCCTGCTGGGGGCCCAAATAGCGTAATTTCATCATAACTTTAATATTTTGTACTGAACCCATCCTCGAATACGTCGCCGTTGAACTGCCCGCGCGCAGACGCGTCTCTGGACACCTCACACGTCGGTCTAGCTCAGAAAAACGGAAAAAACTTTTGCTAACTCGTTGCGAAAATTCTAACTTAGTGATACAGTGAGCCTCATACAGTACGAAATCTTGAATACTACAAGGCCGATTTCTTCACGGTTTTCGACGCTATCCTTCGTAATTAGGCTACGGCCCACCGTTTTAGCTGTCAGAATCCATTTGTCTTCATGGGAAGTAGGCAAATGTGCTAGGTGGTTGAAGAAGTTTTCGTTATTTTTTTTAAACGATAAATAATGTAAATTTGCTTAATATTCTTACTATCTACTAAGTTTACTTTCAAGTAATTAAGTACTTACCTACCGCACCTTCCGGGTGGACTGCGATCCTCGATCGGTTATGCCTGCTGGGGGCCCAAATAGCGTAATTTCATCATAACTTTAATATTTTGTACTGAACCCATCCTCGAATACGTCGCCGTTGAACTGCCCGCGTGCAGACGCGTCTCTGGACACCTCACACGTCGGTTTAGCTCAGAAAAAACGGAAAAAACTTTTGCCAACTCGTTGCGAAAATTCTAACTTAGTGATACAGTGAGCCTCATACAGTACGAAATCTTGAATACTACAAGGCCGATTTCTTCGCGGTTTTCGACGCTATCCTTCGTAATTAGGCTACGGCCCACCGTTTTAGCTGTCAGAATCCATTTGTCTTCATGGGAAGTAGGCAAATGTGCTAGGTGGTTGAAGAAGTTTTCGTTATTTTTTTTAAACGATAAATAATGTAAATTTGCTTAATATTCTTACTATCTACTAAGTTTATTTTCATGTAATTAAGTACTTACCCACCGCACCTTCCGGGTGCACTGCGATCCTCGATCGGTTCTGCCTGCTGGGGGCCCAAATAGCGTAATTTCATCATAACTTTAATATTTTGTACTGAACCCATCCTCGAATACGTCGCCGTTGAACTGCCCGCGCGCAGACGCGTCTCTGGACTCCTCACACGTCGGTCTAGCTCAGAAAAACGGAAAAAACTTTTGCCAACTCGTTGCGAAAATTCTAACTTAGTGATACAGTGAGCCTCATACAGTACGAAATCTTGAATACTACAAGGCCGATTTCTTCGCGGTTTTCGACGCTATCCTTCGTAATTAGGCTACGGCCCACCGTTTTAGCTGTCAGAATCCATTTGTCTTCATGGGAAGTAGGCAAATGTGCTAGGTGGTTGAAGTTTTCGTTATTTTTTTTAAACGATAAATAATGTAAATTTGCTTAATATTCTTACAATCTACTAAGTTTATTTTCATGTAATTAAGTACTTAACCACCGCACCTTCCGGGTGGACTGCGATCCTCGATCGGTTCTGCCTGCTGGGCGCCCAAATAGCGTAATTTCATCATAACTTTAATATTTTGTACTGAACCCATCCTCGAATACGTCGCCGTTGAACTGCCCGCGCGCAGACGCGTCTCTGGACACCTCACACGTCGGTCTAGCTCAGAAAAACGGAAAAAACTTTTGCTAACTCGTTGCGAAAATTCTAACTTAGTGATACAGTGAGCCTCATACAGTACGAAATCTTGAATACTACAAGGCCGATTTCTTCGCGGTTTTCGACGCTATCCTTCGTAATTAGGCTACGGCCCACCGTTTTAGCTGTCAGAATCCATTTGTCTTCATGGGAAGTAGGCAAATGTGCTAGGTGGTTGAAGAAGTTTTCGTTATTTTTTTTAAACAATAAATAATGTAAATTTGCTTAATATTCTTACTATCTACTAAGTTTATTTTCATGTAATTAAGTACTTACCCACCGCACCTTCCGGGTGGACTGCGATTCTCGATCGGTTCTGCCTGCTGGGGGCCCAAATAGCGTAATTTCATCATAACTTTAATATTTTGTACTGAACCCATCCTCGAATACGTCGCCGTTGAACTGCCCGCGCGCAGACGCGTCTCTGGACAACTCACACGTCAGTCTAGCTCAGAAAAACGGAAAAAACTTTTGCTAACTCGTTGCGAAAATTCTAACTTAGTGATACAGTGAGCCTCATACAGTACGAAATCTTGAATACTACAAGGCCGATTTCTTCGCGGTTTTCGACGCTATCCTTCGTAATTAGGCTACGGCCCACCGTTTTAGCTGTCAGAATCCATTTGTCTTCATGGGAAGTAGGCAAATGTGCTAGGTGGTTGAAGAAGTTTTCGTTATTTTTTTTAAACCATAAATAATGTAAATTTGCTTAATATTCTTACTATCTACTAAGTTTATTTTCATGTAATTAAGTACTGACCCACCGCACCTTCCGGGTGGACTGCGATCCTCGATCGGTTCTGCCTGCTGGGGGCCCAAATAGCGTAATTTCATCATAACTTTAATATTTTGTACTGAACCCATCCTCGAATACGTCGCCGTTGAACTGCCCGCGCGCAGACGCGTTTCTGGACAACTCACACGTCGGTCTAGCTCAGAAAAACGGAAAAAACTTTTGCTAACTCGTTGCCAAAATTCTAACTTAGTGATACAGTGAGCCTCATACAGTACGAAATCTTGAATACTACAAGGCCGATTTCTTCGCGGTTTTCGACGCTATCCTTCGTAATTAGGCTACGGCCCACCGTTTTAGCTGTCAGAATCCATTTGTCTTCATGGGAAGTAGGCAAATGTGCTAGGTGGTTCAAGAAGTTTTCGTTATTTTTTTTAAACGATAAGTAATGTAAATTTGCTTAATATTCTTACTATCTACTAAGTTTATTTTCATGTAATTAAGTACTTACCCACCGCACCTTCCGGGTGGACTGCGATCCTCGATCGGTTCTGCCTGCTGGGGCCCAAATAGCGTAATTTCATCATAACTTTAATATTTTGTACTGGACCCATCCTCGAATACGTCGCCGTTGAACTGCCCGCGCGCAGACGCGTCTCTGGACACCTCACACGTCAGTCTAGCTCAGAAAAACGGAAAAAACTTTTGCTAACTCGTTGCGAAAATTCTAACTTAGTGATACAGTGAGCCTCATACAGTACGAAATCTTGAATACTACAAGGCCGATTTCTTCGCGGTTTTCGACGCTATCCTTCGTAATTAGGCTACGGCCCACCGTTTTAGCTGTCAGAATCCATTTGTCTTCATGGGAAGTAGGCAAATGTGCTAGGTGGTTGAAGAAGTTTTCGTTATTTTTTTTTAAACGATAAATAATGTAAATTTGCTTAATATTCTTACTATCTACTAAGTTTATTTTCATGTAATTAAGTACTTACCCACCGCACCTTCCGGGTGGACTGCGATCCTCGATCGGTTCTGCCTGCTGGGGGCCCAAATAGCGTAATTTCATCATAACTTTAATATTTTGTACTGAATCCATCCTCGAATACGTTGCCGTTGAACTGCCCGCGCGCAGACGCGTCTCTGGACACCTCACACGTCGGTCTAGCTCAGAAAAACGGAAAAAACTTTTGCTAACTCGTTGCGAAAATTCTAACTTAGTGATACAGTGAGCCTCATACAGTACGAAATCTTGAATACTACAAGGCCGATTTCTTCGCGGTTTTCGACGCTATCCTTCGTAATTAGGCTACGGCCCACCGTTTTAGCTGTCAGAATCCATTTGTCTTCATGGGAAGTAGGCAAATGTGCTAGGTGGTTGAAGAAGTTTTCGTTATTTTTTTTAAACGATAAATAATGTAAATTTGCTTAATATTCTTACTATCTACTAAGTTTATTTTCATGTAATTAAGTACTTACCCACCGCACCTTCCGGGTGGACTGCGATCCTCGATCGGTTCTGCCTGCTGGGGCCCAAATAGCGTAATTTCATCATAACTTTAATATTTTGTACTGGACCCATCCTCGAATACGTCGCCGTTGAACTGCCCGCGCGCAGACGCGTCTCTGGACACCTCACACGTCGGTCTAGCTCAGAAAAACGGAAAAAACTTTTGCTAACTCGTTGCGAAAATTCTAACTTAGTGATACAGTGAGCCTCATACAGTACGAAATCTTGAATACTACAAGGCCGATTTCTTCGCGGTTTTCGACGCTATCCTTCGTAATTAGGCTACGGCCCACCGTTTTAGCTGTCAGAATCCATTTGTCTTCATGGGAAGTAGGCATATGTGCTAGGTGGTTGAAGTTTTCGTTATTTTTTTTTAAACGATAAATAATATAAATTTGCTTTATATTCTTACTATCTACTAAGTTTATTTTCATGTAATTAAGTACTTATCTACCGCACCTTCCGGGTGGACTGCGATCCTTGATCGGTTCTGCCTGCTGGGGGCCCAAATAGCGTAATTTCATCATAACTTTAATATTTTGTACTGAACCCATCCTCGAATACGTCGCCGTTGAACTGCCCGCGCGCAGACGCGTCTCTGGACACCTCACACGTCGGTCTAGCTCAGAAAAACGGAAAAAACTTTTGCTAACTCGTTGCCAAAATTCTAACTTAGTGATACAGTGAGCCTCATACAGTACGAAATCTTGAATACTACAAGGCCGATTTCTTCGCGGTTTTCGACGCTATCCTTCGTAATTAGGCTACGGCCCACCGTTTTAGCTGTCAGAATCCATTTGTCTTCATGGGAAGTAGGCAAATGTGCTAGGTGGTTGAAGAAGTTTTCGTTATTTTTTTTAAACGATAAATAATGTAAATTTGCTTAATATTCTTACTATCTACTAAGTTTATTTTCATGTAATTAAGTACTTACCCACCGCACCTTCCGGGTGCACTGCGATCCTCGATCGGTTCTGCCTGCTGGGGGCCCAAATAGCGTAATTTCATCATAACTTTAATATTTTGTACTGAACCCATCCTCGAATACGTCGCCGTTGAACTGCCCGCGCGCAGACGCGTCTCTGGACTCCTCACACGTCGGTCTAGCTCAGAAAAACGGAAAAAACTTTTGCCAACTCGTTGCGAAAATTCTAACTTAGTGATACAGTGAGCCTCATACAGTACGAAATCTTGAATACTACAAGGCCGATTTCTTCGCGGTTTTCGACGCTATCCTTCGTAATTAGGCTACGGCCCACCGTTTTAGCTGTCAGAATCCATTTGTCTTCATGGGAAGTAGGCAAATGTGCTAGGTGGTTGAAGTTTTCGTTATTTTTTTTTAAACGATAAATAATATAAATTTGCTTTATATTCTTACTATCTACTAAGTTTATTTTCATGTAATTAAGTACTTATCTACCGCACCTTCCGGGTGGACTGCGATCCTCGATCGGTTCTGCCTGCTGGGCGCCCAAATAGAGTAATTTCATCATAACTTTAATATTTTGTACTGAACCCATCCTCGAATACGTCGCCGTTGAACTGTCCGCGCGCAGACGCGTCTCTGGACACCTCACACGTCGGTCTAGCTCAGAAAAACGGAAAAAACTTTTGCTAACTCGTTGCGAAAATTCTAACTTAGTGATACAGTGAGCCTCATACAGTACGAAATCTTGAATACTACAAGGCCGATTTCTTCGCGGTTTTCGACGCTATCCTTCGTAATTAGGCTACGGCCCACCGTTTTAGCTGTCAGAATCCATTTGTCTTCATGGGAAGTAGGCAAATGTGCTAGGTGGTTGAAGAAGTTTTCGTTATTTTTTTTAAACAATAAATAATGTAAATTTGCTTAATATTCTTACTATCTACTAAGTTTATTTTCATGTAATTAAGTACTTACCCACCGCACCTTCCGGGTGGACTGCGATCCTCGATCGGTTCTGCCTGCTGGGGGCCCAAATAGCGTAATTTCATCATAACTTTAATATTTTGTACTGAACCCATCCTCGAATACGTCGCCGTTGAACTGCCCGCGCGCAGACGCGTCTTTGGACACCTCACACGTCAGTCTAGCTCAGAAAAACGGAAAAAACTTTTGCTAACTCGTTGCGAAAATTCTAACTTAGTGATACAGTGAGCCTCATACAGTACGAAATCTTGAATACTACAAGGCCGATTTCTTCACGGTTTTCGACGCTATCCTTCGTAATTAGGCTACGGCCCACCGTTTTAGCTGTCAGAATCCATTTGTCTTCATGGGAAGTAGGCAAATGTGCTAGGTGGTTGAAGAAGTTTTCGTTATTTTTTTTAAACGATAAATAATGTAAATTTGCTTAATATTCTTACTATCTACTAAGTTTACTTTCAAGTAATTAAGTACTTACCTACCGCACCTTCCGGGTGGACTGCGATCCTCGATCGGTTATGCCTGCTGGGGGCCCAAATAGCGTAATTTCATCATAACTTTAATATTTTGTACTGAACCCATCCTCGAATACGTCGCCGTTGAACTGCCCGCGTGCAGACGCGTCTCTGGACACCTCACACGTCGGTTTAGCTCAGAAAAAACGGAAAAAACTTTTGCCAACTCGTTGCGAAAATTCTAACTTAGTGATACAGTGAGCCTCATACAGTACGAAATCTTGAATACTACAAGGCCGATTTCTTCGCGGTTTTCGACGCTATCCTTCGTAATTAGGCTACGGCCCACCGTTTTAGCTGTCAGAATCCATTTGTCTTCATGGGAAGTAGGCAAATGTGCTAGGTGGTTGAAGAAGTTTTCGTTATTTTTTTTAAACGATAAATAATGTAAATTTGCTTAATATTCTTACTATCTACTAAGTTTATTTTCATGTAATTAAGTACTTACCCACCGCACCTTCCGGGTGCACTGCGATCCTCGATCGGTTCTGCCTGCTGGGGGCCCAAATAGCGTAATTTCATCATAACTTTAATATTTTGTACTGAACCCATCCTCGAATACGTCGCCGTTGAACTGCCCGCGCGCAGACGCGTCTCTGGACTCCTCACACGTCGGTCTAGCTCAGAAAAACGGAAAAAACTTTTGCCAACTCGTTGCGAAAATTCTAACTTAGTGATACAGTGAGCCTCATACAGTACGAAATCTTGAATACTACAAGGCCGATTTCTTCGCGGTTTTCGACGCTATCCTTCGTAATTAGGCTACGGCCCACCGTTTTAGCTGTCAGAATCCATTTGTCTTCATGGGAAGTAGGCAAATGTGCTAGGTGGTTGAAGTTTTCGTTATTTTTTTTAAACGATAAATAATGTAAATTTGCTTAATATTCTTACAATCTACTAAGTTTATTTTCATGTAATTAAGTACTTACCCACCGCACCTTCCGGGTGGACTGCGATCCTCGATCGGTTCTGCCTGCTGGGCGCCCAAATAGCGTAATTTCATCATAACTTTAATATTTTGTACTGAACCCATCCTCGAATACGTCACCGTTGAACTGCCCGCGCGCAGACGCGTCTCTGGACACCTCACACGTCGGTCTAGCTCAGAAAAACGGAAAAAACTTTTGCTAACTCGTTGCGAAAATTCTAACTTAGTGATACAGTGAGCCTCATACAGTACGAAATCTTGAATACTACAAGGCCGATTTCTTCGCGGTTTTCGACGCTATCCTTCGTAATTAGGCTACGGCCCACCGTTTTAGCTGTCAGAATCCATTTGTCTTCATGGGAAGTAGGCAAATGTGCTAGGTGGTTGAAGAAGTTTTCGTTATTTTTTTTAAACAATAAATAATGTAAATTTGCTTAATATTCTTACTATCTACTAAGTTTATTTTCATGTAATTAAGTACTTACCCACCGCACCTTCCGGGTGGACTGCGATTCTCGATCGGTTCTGCCTGCTGGGGGCCCAAATAGCGTAATTTCATCATAACTTTAATATTTTGTACTGAACCCATCCTCGAATACGTCGCCGTTGAACTGCCCGCGCGCAGACGCGTCTCTGGACACCTCACACGTCGGTCTAGCTCAGAGAAACGGAAAAAACTTTTGCTAACTCGTTGCGAAAATTCTAACTTAGTGATACAGTGAGCCTCATACAGTACGAAATCTTGAATACTACAAGGCCGATTTCTTCGCGGTTTTCAACGCTATCCTTCGTAATTAGGCTACGGCCCACCGTTTTAGCTGTCAGAATCCATTTGTCTTCATGGGAAGTAGGCAAATGTGCTAGGTGGTTGAAGAAGTTTTCGTTATTTTTTTTAAACGATAAATAATGTAAATTTGCTTAATATTCTTACTATCTACTAAGTTTACTTTCATGTAATTAAGTACTTACCTACCGCACCTTCCGGGTGGACTGCGATCCTCGATCGGTTATGCCTGCTGGGGGCCCAAATAGCGTAATTTCATCATAACTTTAATATTTTGTACTGAATCCATCCTCGAATACGTCGCCGTTGAACTGCCCGCGCGCAGACACGTCTCTGGACACCTCACACGTCGGTCTAGCTCAGAAAAACGGAAAAAACTTTTGCTAACTCGTTGCGAAAATTCTAACTTAGTGATACAGTGAGCCTCATACAGTACGAAATCTTGAATACTACAAGGCCGATTTCTTCGCGGTTTTCGACGCTATCCTTCGTAATTAGGCTACGGCCCACCGTTTTAGCTGTCAGAATCCATTTGTCTTCATGGGAAGTAGGCAAATGTGCTAGGTGGTTGAAGAAGTTTTCGTTATTTTTTTTAAACGATAAATAATGTAAATTTGCTTAATATTCTTACTATCTACTAAGTTTATTTTCATGTAATTAAGTACTGACCCACCGCACCTTCCGGGTGGACTGCGATCCTCGATCGGTTCTGCCTGCTGGGGGCCCAAATAGCGTAATTTCATCATAACTTTAATATTTTGTACTGAACCCCTCCTCGAATACGTCGCCGTTGAACTGCCCGCGCGCAGACGCGTCTCTGGACAACTCACACGTCAGTCTAGCTCAGAAAAACGGAAAAAACTTTTGCTAACTCGTTGCGAAAATTCTAACTTAGTGATACAGTGAGCCTCATACAGTACGAAATCTTGAATACTACAAGGCCGATTTCTTCGCGGTTTTCGACGCTATCCTTCGTAATTAGGCTACGGCCCACCGTTTTAGCTGTCAGAATCCATTTGTCTTCATGGGAAGTAGGCAAATGTGCTAGGTGGTTGAAGAAGTTTTCGTTATTTTTTTTAAACCATAAATAATGTAAATTTGCTTAATATTCTTACTATCTACTAAGTTTATTTTCATGTAATTAAGTACTGACCCACCGCACCTTCCGGGTGGACTGCGATCCTCGATCGGTTCTGCCTGCTGGGGGCCCAAATAGCGTAATTTCATCATAACTTTAATATTTTGTACTGAACCCATCCTCGAATACGTCGCCGTTGAACTGCCCGCGCGCAGACGCGTCTCTGGACAACTCACACGTCGGTCTAGCTCAGAAAAACGGAAAAAACTTTTGCTAACTCGTTGCCAAAATTCTAACTTAGTGATACAGTGAGCCTCATACAGTACGAAATCTTGAATACTACAAGGCCGATTTCTTCGCGGTTTTCGACGCTATCCTTCGTAATTAGGCTACGGCCCACCGTTTTAGCTGTCAGAATCCATTTGTCTTCATGGGAAGTAGGCAAATGTGCTAGGTGGTTCAAGAAGTTTTCGTTATTTTTTTTAAACGATAAGTAATGTAAATTTGCTTAATATTCTTACTATCTACTAAGTTTATTTTCATGTAATTAAGTACTTACCCACCGCACCTTCCGGGTGGACTGCGATCCTCGATCGGTTCTGCCTGCTGGGGCCCAAATAGCGTAATTTCATCATAACTTTAATATTTTGTACTGGACCCATCCTCGAATACGTCGCCGTTGAACTGCCCGCGCGCAGACGCGTCTCTGGACACCTCACACGTCAGTCTAGCTCAGAAAAACGGAAAAAACTTTTGCTAACTCGTTGCGAAAATTCTAACTTAGTGATACAGTGAGCCTCATACAGTACGAAATCTTGAATACTACAAGGCCGATTTCTTCGCGGTTTTCGACGCTATCCTTCGTAATTAGGCTACGGCCCACCGTTTTAGCTGTCAGAATCCATTTGTCTTCATGGGAAGTAGGCAAATGTGCTAGGTGGTTGAAGAAGTTTTCGTTATTTTTTTTTAAACGATAAATAATTTAAATTTGCTTAATATTCTTACTATCTACTAAGTTTATTTTCATGTAATTAAGTACTTACCCACCGCACCTTCCGGGTGGACTGCGATCCTCGATCGGTTCTGCCTGCTGGGGGGCCAAATAGCGTAATTTCATCATAACTTTAATATTTTGTACTGAATCCATCCTCGAATACGTTGCCGTTGAACTGCCCGCGCGCAGACGCGTCTCTGGACACCTCACACGTCGGTCTAGCTCAGAAAAACGGAAAAAACTTTTGCTAACTCGTTGCGAAAATTCTAACTTAGTGATACAGTGAGCCTCATACAGTACGAAATCTTGAATACTACAAGGCCGATTTCTTCACGGTTTTCGACGCTATCCTTCGTAATTAGGCTACGGCCCACCGTTTTAGCTGTCAGAATCCATTTGTCTTCATGGGAAGTAGGCAAATGTGCTAGGTGGTTGAAGAAGTTTTCGTTATTTTTTTTAAACGATAAATAATGTAAATTTGCTTAATATTCTTACTATCTACTAAGTTTACTTTCAAGTAATTAAGTACTTACCTACCGCACCTTCCGGGTGGACTGCGATCCTCGATCGGTTATGCCTGCTGGGGGCCCAAATAGCGTAATTTCATCATAACTTTAATATTTTGTACTGAACCCATCCTCGAATACGTCGCCGTTGAACTGCCCGCGTGCAGACGCGTCTCTGGACACCTCACACGTCGGTTTAGCTCAGAAAAAACGGAAAAAACTTTTGCCAACTCGTTGCGAAAATTCTAACTTAGTGATACAGTGAGCCTCATACAGTACGAAATCTTGAATACTACAAGGCCGATTTCTTCGCGGTTTTCGACGCTATCCTTCGTAATTAGGCTACGGCCCACCGTTTTAGCTGTCAGAATCCATTTGTCTTCATGGGAAGTAGGCAAATGTGCTAGGTGGTTGAAGAAGTTTTCGTTATTTTTTTTAAACGATAAATAATGTAAATTTGCTTAATATTCTTACTATCTACTAAGTTTATTTTCATGTAATTAAGTACTTACCCACCGCACCTTCCGGGTGCACTGCGATCCTCGATCGGTTCTGCCTGCTGGGGGCCCAAATAGCGTAATTTCATCATAACTTTAATATTTTGTACTGAACCCATCCTCGAATACGTCGCCGTTGAACTGCCCGCGCGCAGACGCGTCTCTGGACTCCTCACACGTCGGTCTAGCTCAGAAAAACGGAAAAAACTTTTGCCAACTCGTTGCGAAAATTCTAACTTAGTGATACAGTGAGCCTCATACAGTACGAAATCTTGAATACTACAAGGCCGATTTCTTCGCGGTTTTCGACGCTATCCTTCGTAATTAGGCTACGGCCCACCGTTTTAGCTGTCAGAATCCATTTGTCTTCATGGGAAGTAGGCAAATGTGCTAGGTGGTTGAAGTTTTCGTTATTTTTTTTAAACGATAAATAATGTAAATTTGCTTAATATTCTTACAATCTACTAAGTTTATTTTCATGTAATTAAGTACTTACCCACCGCACCTTCCGGGTGGACTGCGATCCTCGATCGGTTCTGCCTGCTGGGCGCCCAAATAGCGTAATTTCATCATAACTTTAATATTTTGTACTGAACCCATCCTCGAATACGTCACCGTTGAACTGCCCGCGCGCAGACGCGTCTCTGGACACCTCACACGTCGGTCTAGCTCAGAAAAACGGAAAAAACTTTTGCTAACTCGTTGCGAAAATTCTAACTTAGTGATACAGTGAGCCTCATACAGTACGAAATCTTGAATACTACAAGGCCGATTTCTTCGCGGTTTTCGACGCTATCCTTCGTAATTAGGCTACGGCCCACCGTTTTAGCTGTCAGAATCCATTTGTCTTCATGGGAAGTAGGCAAATGTGCTAGGTGGTTGAAGAAGTTTTCGTTATTTTTTTTAAACAATAAATAATGTAAATTTGCTTAATATTCTTACTATCTACTAAGTTTATTTTCATGTAATTAAGTACTTACCCACCGCACCTTCCGGGTGGACTGCGATTCTCGATCGGTTCTGCCTGCTGGGGGCCCAAATAGCGTAATTTCATCATAACTTTAATATTTTGTACTGAACCCATCCTCGAATACGTCGCCGTTGAACTGCCCGCGCGCAGACGCGTCTCTGGACACCTCACACGTCGGTCTAGCTCAGAGAAACGGAAAAAACTTTTGCTAACTCGTTGCGAAAATTCTAACTTAGTGATACAGTGAGCCTCATACAGTACGAAATCTTGAATACTACAAGGCCGATTTCTTCGCGGTTTTCAACGCTATCCTTCGTAATTAGGCTACGGCCCACCGTTTTAGCTGTCAGAATCCATTTGTCTTCATGGGAAGTAGGCAAATGTGCTAGGTGGTTGAAGAAGTTTTCGTTATTTTTTTTAAACGATAAATAATGTAAATTTGCTTAATATTCTTACTATCTACTAAGTTTACTTTCATGTAATTAAGTACTTACCTACCGCACCTTCCGGGTGGACTGCGATCCTCGATCGGTTATGCCTGCTGGGGGCCCAAATAGCGTAATTTCATCATAACTTTAATATTTTGTACTGAATCCATCCTCGAATACGTCGCCGTTGAACTGCCCGCGCGCAGACACGTCTCTGGACACCTCACACGTCGGTCTAGCTCAGAAAAACGGAAAAAACTTTTGCTAACTCGTTGCGAAAATTCTAACTTAGTGATACAGTGAGCCTCATACAGTACGAAATCTTGAATACTACAAGGCCGATTTCTTCGCGGTTTTCGACGCTATCCTTCGTAATTAGGCTACGGCCCACCGTTTTAGCTGTCAGAATCCATTTGTCTTCATGGGAAGTAGGCAAATGTGCTAGGTGGTTGAAGAAGTTTTCGTTATTTTTTTTAAACGATAAATAATGTAAATTTGCTTAATATTCTTACTATCTACTAAGTTTATTTTCATGTAATTAAGTACTGACCCACCGCACCTTCCGGGTGGACTGCGATCCTCGATCGGTTCTGCCTGCTGGGGGCCCAAATAGCGTAATTTCATCATAACTTTAATATTTTGTACTGAACCCCTCCTCGAATACGTCGCCGTTGAACTGCCCGCGCGCAGACGCGTCTCTGGACAACTCACACGTCAGTCTAGCTCAGAAAAACGGAAAAAACTTTTGCTAACTCGTTGCGAAAATTCTAACTTAGTGATACAGTGAGCCTCATACAGTACGAAATCTTGAATACTACAAGGCCGATTTCTTCGCGGTTTTCGACGCTATCCTTCGTAATTAGGCTACGGCCCACCGTTTTAGCTGTCAGAATCCATTTGTCTTCATGGGAAGTAGGCAAATGTGCTAGGTGGTTGAAGAAGTTTTCGTTATTTTTTTTAAACCATAAATAATGTAAATTTGCTTAATATTCTTACTATCTACTAAGTTTATTTTCATGTAATTAAGTACTGACCCACCGCACCTTCCGGGTGGACTGCGATCCTCGATCGGTTCTGCCTGCTGGGGGCCCAAATAGCGTAATTTCATCATAACTTTAATATTTTGTACTGAACCCATCCTCGAATACGTCGCCGTTGAACTGCCCGCGCGCAGACGCGTCTCTGGACAACTCACACGTCGGTCTAGCTCAGAAAAACGGAAAAAACTTTTGCTAACTCGTTGCCAAAATTCTAACTTAGTGATACAGTGAGCCTCATACAGTACGAAATCTTGAATACTACAAGGCCGATTTCTTCGCGGTTTTCGACGCTATCCTTCGTAATTAGGCTACGGCCCACCGTTTTAGCTGTCAGAATCCATTTGTCTTCATGGGAAGTAGGCAAATGTGCTAGGTGGTTCAAGAAGTTTTCGTTATTTTTTTTAAACGATAAGTAATGTAAATTTGCTTAATATTCTTACTATCTACTAAGTTTATTTTCATGTAATTAAGTACTTACCCACCGCACCTTCCGGGTGGACTGCGATCCTCGATCGGTTCTGCCTGCTGGGGCCCAAATAGCGTAATTTCATCATAACTTTAATATTTTGTACTGGACCCATCCTCGAATACGTCGCCGTTGAACTGCCCGCGCGCAGACGCGTCTCTGGACACCTCACACGTCAGTCTAGCTCAGAAAAACGGAAAAAACTTTTGCTAACTCGTTGCGAAAATTCTAACTTAGTGATACAGTGAGCCTCATACAGTACGAAATCTTGAATACTACAAGGCCGATTTCTTCGCGGTTTTCGACGCTATCCTTCGTAATTAGGCTACGGCCCACCGTTTTAGCTGTCAGAATCCATTTGTCTTCATGGGAAGTAGGCAAATGTGCTAGGTGGTTGAAGAAGTTTTCGTTATTTTTTTTTAAACGATAAATAATTTAAATTTGCTTAATATTCTTACTATCTACTAAGTTTATTTTCATGTAATTAAGTACTTACCCACCGCACCTTCCGGGTGGACTGCGATCCTCGATCGGTTCTGCCTGCTGGGGGGCCAAATAGCGTAATTTCATCATAACTTTAATATTTTGTACTGAATCCATCCTCGAATACGTTGCCGTTGAACTGCCCGCGCGCAGACGCGTCTCTGGACACCTCACACGTCGGTCTAGCTCAGAAAAACGGAAAAAACTTTTGCTAACTCGTTGCGAAAATTCTAACTTAGTGATACAGTGAGCCTCATACAGTACGAAATCTTGAATACTACAAGGCCGATTTCTTCGCGGTTTTCGACGCTATCCTTCGTAATTAGGCTACGGCCCACCGTTTTAGCTGTCAGAATCCATTTGTCTTCATGGGAAGTAGGCAAATGTGCTAGGTGGTTGAAGAAGTTTTCGTTATTTTTTTTAAACGATAAATAATGTAAATTTGCTTAATATTCTTACTATCTACTAAGTTTATTTTCATGTAATTAAGTACTTACCCACCGCACCTTCCGGGTGGACTGCGATCCTCGATCGGTTCTGCCTGCTGGGGCCCAAATAGCGTAATTTCATCATAACTTTAATATTTTGTACTGGACCCATCCTCGAATACGTCGCCGTTGAACTGCCCGCGCGCAGACGCGTCTCTGGACACCTCACACGTCGGTCTAGCTCAGAAAAACGGAAAAAACTTTTGCTAACTCGTTGCGAAAATTCTAACTTAGTGATACAGTGAGCCTCATACAGTACGAAATCTTGAATACTACAAGGCCGATTTCTTCGCGGTTTTCGACGCTATCCTTCGTAATTAGGCTACGGCCCACCGTTTTAGCTGTCAGAATCCATTTGTCTTCATGGGAAGTAGGCATATGTGCTAGGTGGT
The DNA here is from genome assembly GCA_932294355.1 of Aporophyla lueneburgensis. Taxonomy (NCBI): domain Eukaryota; kingdom Metazoa; phylum Arthropoda; class Insecta; order Lepidoptera; family Noctuidae; genus Aporophyla; species Aporophyla lueneburgensis. The sequence goes on along the minus strand of OW028762.1, from coordinate 6,395,121 downwards.
TGAAGTTTTCGTTATTTTTTTTTAAACGATAAATAATATAAATTTGCTTTATATTCTTACTATCTACTAAGTTTATTTTCATGTAATTAAGTACTTATCTACCGCACCTTCCGGGTGGACTGCGATCCTTGATCGGTTCTGCCTGCTGGGGGCCCAAATAGCGTAATTTCATCATAACTTTAATATTTTGTACTGAACCCATCCTCGAATACGTCGCCGTTGAACTGCCCGCGCGCAGACGCGTCTCTGGACACCTCACACGTCGGTCTAGCTCAGAAAAACGGAAAAAACTTTTGCTAACTCGTTGCCAAAATTCTAACTTAGTGATACAGTGAGCCTCATACAGTACGAAATCTTGAATACTACAAGGCCGATTTCTTCGCGGTTTTCTACGCTATCCTTCGTAATTAGGCTACGGCCCACCGTTTTAGCTGTCAGAATCCATTTGTCTTCATGGGAAGTAGGCAAATGTGCTAGGTGGTTGAAGAAGTTTTCGTTATTTTTTTTAAACGATAAATAATGTAAATTTGCTTAATATTCTTACTATCTACTAAGTTTACTTTCAAGTAATTAAGTACTTACCTACCGCACCTTCCGGGTGGACTGCGATCCTCGATCGGTTATGCCTGCTGGGGGCCCAAATAGCGTAATTTCATCATAACTTTAATATTTTGTACTGAACCCATCCTCGAATACGTCGCCGTTGAACTGCCCGCGTGCAGACGCGTCTCTGGACACCTCACACGTCGGTTTAGCTCAGAAAAAACGGAAAAAACTTTTGCCAACTCGTTGCGAAAATTCTAACTTAGTGATACAGTGAGCCTCATACAGTACGAAATCTTGAATACTACAAGGCCGATTTCTTCGCGGTTTTCGACGCTATCCTTCGTAATTAGGCTACGGCCCACCGTTTTAGCTGTCAGAATCCATTTGTCTTCATGGGAAGTAGGCAAATGTGCTAGGTGGTTGAAGAAGTTTTCGTTATTTTTTTTAAACGATAAATAATGTAAATTTGCTTAATATTCTTACTATCTACTAAGTTTATTTTCATGTAATTAAGTACTTACCCACCGCACCTTCCGGGTGCACTGCGATCCTCGATCGGTTCTGCCTGCTGGGGGCCCAAATAGCGTAATTTCATCATAACTTTAATATTTTGTACTGAACCCATCCTCGAATACGTCGCCGTTGAACTGCCCGCGCGCAGACGCGTCTCTGGACTCCTCACACGTCGGTCTAGCTCAGAAAAACGGAAAAAACTTTTGCCAACTCGTTGCGAAAATTCTAACTTAGTGATACAGTGAGCCTCATACAGTACGAAATCTTGAATACTACAAGGCCGATTTCTTCGCGGTTTTCGACGCTATCCTTCGTAATTAGGCTACGGCCCACCGTTTTAGCTGTCAGAATCCATTTGTCTTCATGGGAAGTAGGCAAATGTGCTAGGTGGTTGAAGTTTTCGTTATTTTTTTTAAACGATAAATAATGTAAATTTGCTTAATATTCTTACAATCTACTAAGTTTATTTTCATGTAATTAAGTACTTACCCACCGCACCTTCCGGGTGGACTGCGATCCTCGATCGGTTCTGCCTGCTGGGCGCCCAAATAGCGTAATTTCATCATAACTTTAATATTTTGTACTGAACCCATCCTCGAATACGTCGCCGTTGAACTGCCCGCGCGCAGACGCGTCTCTGGACACCTCACACGTCGGTCTAGCTCAGAAAAACGGAAAAAACTTTTGCTAACTCGTTGCGAAAATTCTAACTTAGTGATACAGTGAACCTCATACAGTACGAAATCTTGAATACTACAAGGCCGATTTCTTCGCGGTTTTCAACGCTATCCTTCGTAATTAGGCTACGGCCCACCGTTTTAGCTATCAGAATCCATTTGTCTTCATGGGAAGTAGTCAAATGTGCTAGGTGGTTGAAGAAGTTTTCGTTATTTTTTTTAAACGATAAATAATGTAAATTTGCTTAATATTCTTACTATCTACTAAGTTTATTTTCATGTAATTAAGTACTTACCCACCGCACCTTCCGGGTGGACTGCGATCCTCGATCGGTTCTGCCTGCTGGGGGCGCAAATAGCGTAACTTCATCATAACTTTAATATTTTGTACTGAACCCATCCTCGAATACGTCGCCGTTGAACTGCCCGCGCGCAGACGCGTCTCTGGACACCTCACACGTCGGTCTAGCTCAGAAAAACGGAAAAAACTTTTGCTAACTCGTTGCGAAAATTCTAACTTAGTGATACAGTGAGCCTCATACAGTACGAAATCTTGAATACTACAAGGCCGATTTCTTCGCGGTTTTCGACGCTATCCTTCGTAATTAGGCTACGGCCCACCGTTTTAGCTGTCAGAATCCATTTGTCTTCATGGGAAGTAGGCAAATGTGCTAGGTGGTTGAAGAAGTTTTCGTTATTTTTTTTAAACGATAAATAATGTAAATTTGCTTAATATTCTTACTATCTACTAAGTTTACTTTCATGTAATTAAGTACTTACCTACCGCACCTTCCGGGTGGACTGCGATCCTCGATCGGTTATGCCTGCTGGGGGCCCAAATAGCGTAATTTCATCATAACTTTAATATTTTGTACTGAACCCATCCTCGAATACGTCGCCGTTGAACTGCCCGCGTGCAGACGCGTCTCTGGACACCTCACACGTCGGTTTAGCTCAGAAAAAACGGAAAAAACTTTTGCCAACTCGTTGCGAAAATTCTAACTTAGTGATACAGTGAGCCTCATACAGTACGAAATCTTGAATACTACAAGGCCGATTTCTTCGCGGTTTTCGACGCTATCCTTCGTAATTAGGCTACGGCCCACCGTTTTAGCTGTCAGAATCCATTTGTCTTCATGGGAAGTAGGCAAATGTGCTAGGTGGTTGAAGAAGTTTTCGTTATTTTTTTTAAACGATAAATAATGTAAATTTGCTTAATATTCTTACTATCTACTAAGTTTATTTTCATGTAATTAAGTACTTACCCACCGCACCTTCCGGGTGGACTGCGATCCTCGATCGGTTCTGCCTGCTGGGGGCCCAAATAGCGTAATTTCATCATAACTTTAACTTTTATTTTGTACTGAACCCATCCTCGAATACGTCGCCGTTGAACTGCCCGCGCGCAGACGCGTCTCTGGACTCCTCACACGTCGGTCTAGCTCAGAAAAACGGAAAAAACTTTTGCTAACTCGTTGCGAAAATTCTAACTTAGTGATACAGTGAGCCTCATACAGTACGAAATCTTGAATACTACAAGGCCGATTTCTTCGCGGTTTTCGACGCTATCCTTCGTAATTAGGCTACGGCCCACCGTTTTAGCTGTCAGAATCCATTTGTCTTCATGGGAAGTAGGCAAATGTGCTAGGTGGTTGAAGTTTTCGTTATTTTTTTTAAACGATAAATAATGTAAATTTGCTTAATATTCTTACAATCTACTAAGTTTATTTTCATGTAATTAAGTACTTACCCACCGCACCTTCCGGGTGGACTGCGATCCTCGATCGGTTCTGCCTGCTGGGCGCCCAAATAGCGTAATTTCATCATAACTTTAATATTTTGTACTGAACCCATCCTCGAATACGTCGCCGTTGAACTGCCCGCGCGCAGACGCGTCTCTGGACACCTCACACGTCGGTCTAGCTCAGAAAAACGGAAAAAACTTTTGCTAACTCGTTGCGAAAATTCTAACTTAGTGATACAGTGAGCCTCATACAGTACGAAATCTTGAATACTACAAGGCCGATTTCTTCGCGGTTTTCGACGCTATCCTTCGTAATTAGGCTACGGCCCACCGTTTTAGCTGTCAGAATCCATTTGTCTTCATGGGAAGTAGGCAAATGTGCTAGGTGGTGCAAGAAGTTTTCGTTATTTTTTTTAAACGATAAATAATGTAAATTTGCTTAATATTCTTACTATCTACTAAGTTTATTTTCATGTAATTAAGTACTTACCCACCGCACCTTCCGGGTGGACTGCGATCCTCGATCGGTTCTGCCTGCTGGGGGCCCAAATAGCGTAATTTCATCATAACTTTAATATTTTGTACTGAACCCATCCTCGAATACGTCGCCGTTGAACTGCCCGCGCGCAGACGCGTCTCTGGACTCCTCACACGTCGGTCTAGCTCAGAAAAACGGAAAAAACTTTTGCTAACTCGTTGCGAAAATTCTAACTTAGTGATACAGTGAGCCTCATACAGTACGAAATCTTGAATACTACAAGGCCGATTTCTTCGCGGTTTTCGACGCTATCCTTCGTAATTAGGCTACGGCCCACCGTTTTAGCTGTCAGAATCCATTTGTCTTCATGGGAAGTAGGCAATTGTGCTAGGTGGTTGAAGTTTTCGTTATTTTTTTTAAACGATAAATAATGTAAATTTGCTTAATATTCTTACAATCTACTAAGTTTATTTTCATGTAATTATGTACTGACCCACCGCACCTTCCGGGTGGACTGCGATCCTCGATCGGTTCTGCCTGCTGGGGGCCCAAATAGCGTAATTTCATCATAACTTTAATATTTTGTACTGAACCCATCCTCGAATACGTCGCCGTTGAACTGCCCGCGCGCAGACGAGTCTCTGGACACCTCACACGTCGGTCTAGCTCAGAAAAACGGAAAAAACTTTTGCTAACTCGTTGCGAAAATTCTAACTTAGTGATACAGTGAGCCTCATACAGTACGAAATCTAGAATACTACAAGGCCGATTTCTTCGCGGTTTTCGACGCTATCCTTCGTATTTAGGCTACCGCCCACCGTTTTAGCTGTCAGAATCCATTTGTCTTCATGGGAAGTAGCAAAATTAATGTGCTAGGTAGTTGAAGTTTTCGTTATTTTTTTTAAACGATAAATAATGTAAATTTGCTTAATATTCTTACTATCTACTAAGTTTATTTTCATGTAATTAAGTACTTACCCACCGCACCTTCCGGGTGGACTGCGATCCTCGATCGGTTCTGCCTGCTGGGGGCCCAAATAGCGTAATTTCATCATAACTTTAATATTTTGTACTGAACCCATCCTCGAATACGTCGCCGTTGAACTGCCCGCACGCAGACGTGTCTCTGGACACCTCACACGTCGGTCTAGCTCAGAAAAACGGAAAAAACTTTTGCTAACTCGTTGCGAAAATTCTAACTTAGTGATACAGTGAGCCTCATACAGTACGAAATCTTGAATACTACAAGGCCGATTTCTTCGCGGTTTTCGACGCTATCCTTCGTAATTAGGCTACGGCCCACCGTTTTAGCTGTCAGAATCCATTTGTCTTCATGGGAAGTAGGCAAATGTGCTAGGTGGTTGAAGTTTTCGTTATTTTTTTTAAACGATAAATAATGTAAATTTGCTTAATATTCTTACTGTTATAGTGATTTGAAATTATGTACTACTTTGTATGATACGGACACTCAGCACCTTCGGGATGAATTGTTTGTTAGGGAATTTGCACTTAAGGATATCTTTAGTAAATATGAGGCTACTCAACAAGACCTGAGTAAGCGCATGCAGGAAGCCTGTGAGTTGACAGACCTGGTCAAGTGCAATGCAGAGAGGTATGAGTCTCTTACAAATAACCTCTCTTTTAGCTGCACTTGCTCCGCGGCACCTCAGCCTCAACTTGATACACCCACACCCTCAGAAACTCAGCCAGTAAATAGCCGTATTACTGATGATAATAGCCATATTAACACAACCTATTTTTTTTCTGACAAATTTGGTCAAGGTTATGGTAGCATATTTAATCAGTGTTCACAATAATTGTTCACCCGGTGCCAGTATTAGCCAATTATTAAGTAAAATTAAATTGTCAAAAATAAACCCTGGTTCTACAGTAATATTATTATATGGGGATAGTTTAAATGTTAGAAAAAAAGAAATAATTCAATGTGTCCATTTGATGTTACATCTCAATGAGACCAATCACTGTAAATTTATTTTCTGTGCCTTGCCTTATTCTCAATACTTGTCTGAGGAGCAAAACAGGCACATTCATAATTTAAATATGTTAATTTATAATAGGACTAGTTGTCACAGTGACGCTATTTTATATTTTAATTGTAATCAATTTATTACTGATTACAAATTAACAAATTATACTATGTATTTGCCACCTAGTTGTAGGAGACAAATTGCTAATCTTTTAGCATACAATTTACACCGTGACACTGGTACTTGTAGGGTACCAGCGATTACTGTTAGTAGTGGTTCTAGCACCACTTTTGATACACCTAGTAGTTTAAACTATTAGGTGCGACAACAGGTAAGCCGCATATGTTGAATGTTGTTCATCAAAATATGCAGGGTTTGTCCGGCAAAGAACTAGAGTTAAGTTTATTTATAGAAACCCATGATGTTCAGGTATTATGTTTGACTGAACACTGGTTGAAAGAACATGAAATAGTGTTTATGAATGATGATTTTTTTACTGTGCAAAGTGCATTTGTGAGAAAAAGTGCTATACGCGGTGGATCATTAGTTCTTGTTTCAAACAAGTTGAAATGTAAACAACGTTTAGATTTAGTTAATCTTTCCATCGAGCGCACTATTGAGTTGTCTTGTGTTGAACTAGAGCGTTACGTCATAATATGCGTTTATCGTCCACCCTCTGGGGATTTTATTCATTTCGAGTCGGTCATGGAGGACTCACTCAACAAATTAAAATCAATTAATAAATGTATAATTTTATGTGGAGATTTTAATATTAATATTTTAGATGTTACTCCATTAAGTATTAGACTGCTCAATCTGTTTAAGTCATTTAATTTAATAAACTTGTTTTTCGAACCTACTAGGATCACGGCATCGTCTTCGACTTGTCTTGATAATATATTTAGTGATTGTGATGCCAATAATAAGTTAGTGTTAAGTGACTTAACGTCTGACCACTGTGGATTATTAGCCAGCTTCCCTTTGCCATTACTAAAAAAGCCGCATAAAATAGAATGTAGACCCTATACAGTTAGTCGTTGCAACAAATTTAAAAATAATATTGCTCATAGGATTACACCATCTATAGTAGAACACGAGAATCCTAATGAAATCTATGGAGCCCTTTTTGAAATAGTGCAAAAATAATACCAATCTACTTTCAAGACCAAAACTATTGACATTAATAGCACCTCTGTTAGCTTCAACCAATGGGCTACTCCAGGTATTTATAAAAGTAGAGCGAGACTATACGAGTTATATGGTTTAAAAAAATATATATTTGATACTCCTTTTCTAGAGTATATCAGAAATTATTCAAAGTTATTTAAAAAAATCTGTGCTTTCGCTAAATCTAAATTTTTAAGCGATCAAATTAAAAATTCAAACAATAAAATAAAAACCACTTGGAAAATCATTAACAATGAAACGGGTAAATCGGTTAAACAGGAAAAACAACTGGAGATTATGATTAACAACAAATTGGTTAATAAAGCTGCCGATGTAGCTGAGGCATTTAATGAGTTTTTTGCCAACATACCTATAACTACGACTTGCTCCTTAAATTCGTCCCCGTCTAAAGCTGAAAACCTTTTGCATAATAGTGTGCCCAGATGTAGTCGCTTATTTAGTTTCGAACATGTAACGCCTCGTGACGTGGTTAATATTTTCAATACACTTAAGTCAAAAAACACTGGAGATTACTGGGGCATCTCCATTAAACTGTTAAGTAATATAATAGACATCGTAGCCCCCTATCTAGCTGTAACTTTTAATAAATGTGTTGATTCGGGATCTTTTCCTGACCTCATGAAGAGTAGTAAAGTCATACCATTATTTAAAACAGGTAATAAAAATAACGTTGGCAATTTTAGGCCCATTTCTATCTTACCTGCATTTAGTAAAATATTTGAAAATTTAATACTCAAGCAGTTGCTAAGACATTTTAATTTAAAAAGCCTCCTTCATAATGAGCAATATGGCTTTACAAAAGATCGTTCGACAACAGATGCGGGTGTTGCTCTGCTGAAACACATTTTCAACGCATGGGAGAACTCGCAAAATGCTATCGGAGTTTTTTGTGATCTCTCCAAAGCTTTTGATTGCGTTCACCATGACACACTTTTGCGTAAACTACGTCAGTACGGTGTTCAAAACGAAGCTTTCAATGTCATAAGTTCTTACTTACAAAATAGGCACAAATGTGTAGATGTCAATGGTGTAAAATCTTCCGGGCTATTAGTTCAGTTAGGTGTACCTCAAGGCTCAATACTGGGTCCATTCTTATTCTTAGTGTACATTAATGACTTACCATTCTATTTAAAGAATATCTGTGACATTGTACTATTTGCTGATGACACCTCACTTATCTTTAAAGTAGACAGGAATAGAAAAGATTTTGACGACGTGAACAGTGCGCTCTCAATGGCTACGGATTGGTTTACGACAAATAACCTAGTTCTTAATGCTAAGAAAACGAAATGTATAAAGTTCGCCTTACCGAATGTTAGGAATCTGGGACCCAATGTCGTTTTAAATAATCAGGTGCTTGATACTGTACGCTCGGCAGTTTTTCTGGGCATAACAGTAGACGCCAAACTTCAGTGGGGATCACATATATCAAGCCTAGCGGGAAGGCTCAGTTCGGCCGCCTACGCCGTAAGGAAAGTTAGACAGTACACGGACGTTGATACAGCTCGATTAGTCTATTTTAGTTATTTTCATAGCATAATGTCCTACGGCATTCTGCTGTGGGGCAAAGCCGCGGACATTCAAAATATTTTTGTTCTTCAAAAACGAGCTGTTCGAGCGATTTACCAACTAGGTGCTAGAGTTTCTCTGAGAGATTTGTTTAAAGATATTGGTATTCTTACGGTGGCATCACAATTCATCTTCGCCAACATCTTATATATTAGGCAAAACATACACTTGTACACTAAAAACAGTGATATTCATAACATTAATACTAGAAATAAGGACAAACTACGTGCTCCTTTTCACCGGCTTCATAAGGTTCATAATTCTTTTGTTGGTCTTGGTATTACCTTTTATAACAAGCTGCCCTCTGCTTTGCTAGATTTGCAGTTTAATGAGTTTAAAGCTAAAGTAAAATCCAACCTTTGTTCAAAGGCATACTATTCTATCAACGACTACTTAAACGATAAGAATAGTTGGTCGCTGTGATTAACTCAAGACAATGTTTATGTTCTTTCAATCCAGAATTAGCTTTCCTACTGACAGTTTATATGGGTAGTTCATATAATTGTTTTTTTTTTATTTTATTTTTATTTAACTGATTTTGTTAATTATTTTTTATTTTCTTTTAATTTCACTTATTGTGGACATAATCTACTCATTACAATAATTTTAAATGAGTTGTATTGCAACATGTAGTTAGCTAGCGACCTCGTCAGCTGTTCATAATATTCTAGCCTGACCAATCGGCAGCAAGTTCGTCATGCTCCCTTAGATGTCACTGCTTGCGGTAGCGTCGGGGGTCGGGTTACCACCTTCCCTCAAATATGGCGAGGGGGGTAATGGCTGACCTTTGCGTTATGCTCGTGAACGGGTGCTGCTTGTGGTAACTGGTCGACTTGCTGACCATGGTTTTTGTTATTGTTATTTGTATTAACTATTATTTTATTTTTACTCCGGAGGTCCTAGTTTAACTATTGTAACTTCAACTTAGCTATATGCATCAATGTATGTATATGTATCATTTCGCGTCGTTGAATATGTAAGCGGGCCCTTTATGCCTGGAGGCTTTATTTAAGTTTTACGTTCTGTTTACGATTTTGTTTTATTATTTATTTCAGCTTGAGTTTACTTTTCAATGTTTTGTTCGTATATTGGCGTGTGCTAGCTGACATATGGCGAATAATGTATGTTTTGTTTTGTTTTATAATATTAATTACTTACACGATATTGTATAGAATCAAGTTCTTCTAACTTAACAGACAGCTGTGCTGCTGGGGAGTTTGTTCCGCCACTTCTTCTTCCCAGCTAAAGCACTAGGAAGTGTCGAAGGGCGGGCGTTTTGGGGGGACTGTCTTTTGTAACTTTGACGTTCAAAAAGTGCTGACTCTCAGCCTAGTTTGAATAAATGACTTTTGATTTTGATTTTTACTATCTACTAAGTTTATTTTCATGTAATTAAGTACTTACCCACCGCACCTTCCAGGTGGACTGCGATCCTCGATCGGTTCTGCCTGCTGGGGGCCCAAATAGCGTAATTTCATCATAACTTTAATATTTTGTACTGAACCCATCCTCGAATACGTCGCCGTTGAACTGCCCGCGCGCAGACGCGTCTCTGGACACCTCACACGTCGGTCTAGCTCAGAAAAACGGAAAAAACTTTTGCTAACTCGTTGCGAAAATTCTAACTTAGTGATACAGTGAGCCTCATACAGTACGAAATCTTGAATACTACAAGGCCGATTTCTTCGCGGTTTTCGACGCTATCCTTCGTAATTAGGCTACGGCCCACCGTTTTAGCTGTCAGAATCCATTTGTCTTCATGGGAAGTAGGCAAATGTGCTAGGTGGTTGAAGAAGTTTTCGTTATTTTTTTTAAACGATAAATAATGTAAATTTGCTTAATATTCTTACTATCTACTAAGTTTATTTTCATGTAATTAAGTACTTACCCACCGCAACTTCCGGGTGGACTGCGATCCTCGATCGGTTCTGCCTGCTGGGGGCCCAAATAGCGTAATTTCATCATAACTTTAATATTTTGTACTGAACCCATCCTCGAATACGTCGCCGTTGAACTGCCCGCGCGCAGACGCGTCTCTGGACACCTCACACGTCGGTCTACCTCAGAAAAACGGAAAAAAATTTTGCTAACTCGTTGCGAAAATTCTAACTTAGTGATACAGTGAGCCTCATACAGTACGAAATCTTGAATACTACAAGGCCGATTTCTTCGCGGTTTTCGACGCTATCCTTCGTAATTAGGCTACGGCCCACCGTTTTAGCTGTCAGAATCCATTTGTCTTCATGGGAAGTAGGCAAATGTGCTAGGTGGTTGAAGTTTTCGTTATTTTTTTTAAACGATAAATAATGTAAATTTGCTTAATATTCTTACTATCTACTAAGTTTATTTTCATGTAATTAAGTACTTACCCACCGCACCTTCCGGGTGGACTGCGATCCTCGATCGGTTCTGCCTGCTGGGGGCCCAAATAGCGTAATTTCATCATAACTTTAATATTTTGTACTGAACCCATCCTCGAATACGTCACCGTTGAACTAACTGCCCGCGCGCAGACGCGTCTCTGGACACCTCACACGTCGGTCTAGCTCAGAAAAACGGAAAAAACTTTTGCTAACTCGTTGCGAAAATTCTAACTTAGTGATACAGTGAGCCTCATACAGTACGAAATCTTGAATACTACAAGGCCGATTTCTTCGCGGTTTTCGACGCTATCCTTCGTAATTAGGCTACGGCCCACCGTTTTAGCTGTCAGAATCCATTTGTCTTCATGGGAAGTAGGCAAATGTGCTAGGTGGTTGAAGTTTTCGTTATTTTTTTAAACGATAAATAATGTAAATTTGCTTAATATTCTTACTATCTACTAAGTTTATTTTCATGTAATTAAGTACTTACTCACCGCACCTTCCGGGTGGACTGCGATCCTCGATCGGTTCTGCCTGCTGGGGGCCGAAATAGCGTAATTTCATCATAACTTTAATATTTTGTACTGAACCCATCCTCGAATACGTCGCCGTTGAACTGCCCGCGCGCAGACGCGTCTCTGGACACCTCACACGTCGGTCTAGCTCAGAAAAACGGAAAAAACTTTTGCTAACTCGTTGCGAAAATTCTAACTTAGTGATACAGTGAGCCTCATACAGTACGAAATCTTGAATACTACAAGGCCGATTTCTTCGCGGTTTTCGACGCTATCCTTCGTAATTAGGCTACGGCCCACCGTTTTAGCTGTCAGAATCCATTTGTCTTCATGGGAAGTAGGCAAATGTGCTAGGTGGTTGAAGTTTTCGTTATTTTTTTTAAACGATAAATAATGTAAATTTGCTTAATATTCTTACTATCTACTAAGTTTATTTTCATGTAATTAAGTACTTACCCACCGCACCTTCCGGGTGGACTGCGATCCTCGATCGGTTCTGCCTGCTGGGGGCCCAAATAGCGTAATTTCATCATAACTTTAATATTTTGTACTGAACCCATCCTCGAATATCGAATATCGGCGACGAATTGACGTGATTTTTAAGTGGAGATAGTTGAAGGGATGGAGAGTGACATAGGCTACTTTTTTTCTTTTTCAGGTGGCTGGGGTGAACTTAGAAAAGCCATGTTTTTCCCATGGACAGTTGTTTGTAGCATGTTCGCGTGTGTCCAATGCCCAGAATCTTTACATTCTATCCCCAAATGCAAAGACATATAATATCGTCTACATTAGCGTATTAAAATAACATTCTGTTCCGAGTTCTATTCTGTGTTCTAAATCAGGAAAGGGAAGCCGTGTTACCCCGAATTTAACGCGAGTGAAGCCGCGGGTAAAAGCTGGTACTGTTATAAAAGCAGAGGCCTATAACACAATAACAGTGTCAAAATAGAAAATCTTAAAATTTCCAATAAGGTCTCTATAATTTTGAAGAAGTGATATATTTTTTTGTTCCTCAACCGGTTCTGTGCTTCTCACGTCCAATGGATCCCTTCGGTCTTCACCAGGTCATCTGTCTTGTGGGAGGCATTTCAACGCTACGTTTTCCAGTACGCGGTCTCCAAAACCTTTCGGCCCCATCGGCTATCAGTTCTGTGAGCCACTGTCCCATAGAAAATCTAAATACTTACTTGACCCAAATGTATGGAATAGCTGATAATTTTTCCGCGATTACGATTTTGTTGCCATGGAAACAGTTGTTCTGTTTGACAGTCAGTCAAACAATCAATAAACTCAGCCTATCGTTGTTCGTGTGCTGCCGGACGTAAAGAATAACATCGCTACATTTCTTCCTGTGAGTGTCGTAATAGGCGACTAAGGGGCTTACTAGAGAATGGGCAGCAGCGTTCTCTATACATTTTACCAACATACTGCGATTGCCAGCCCGCCTACCAAGCGTGGCAAATTGAGGGAGACAAATGTCCAGTAGTTGACATCTCACGGCTGAAATGATGATGTTGATGATCGTAGTCCACTGCTGGACATAAGCTTCTCAGAGGCTGTGCCACAACACCCTGTCCTCCGCCTTCCGCATCCAGTCTGTCCCAGCCGCTTAGTAGTAGTGTTCTAATTAGTATGTATTACGCACTGTTTACTAGCTAAAAAAGATTTTAATTTAGTTAAGAAATTATGCGAATCAGAATTTCTAGAACATTGATTCTAATTTAGTTGTCAAAATTTGACAAAAAATTCATCATCATTCATCAAAGAGAGAAAGAGAAACAACAAAAATGGCTCCCAAAGTTGGGTTAAAAATCTTAAAAATGAATATGGAGTAATAATTGATATTGCCAATGAAAATAATTCCAGACATGTATTGTCTCATATCGATAAAAATGAAAAAATCCAATCGAACTAAACTTGCATCAAGAGGAATGCAATGACCTGCCGGGGTCGCATGATTGTTTGAAAGAGATACCGTAACCCTGGCACATGGGCAACTGATGGAACACGGGTAGGTTTTAGTCAGTAAAAGTCTGACACGCCCTCCCGCTCCGCCCAGAGCGGAAGAAGTCATTTGATGATTTCCCATACTGAAAAAAAAAACTAAAAAATTCTAGTGACGAACAAATACAATACCTATAGCAGTGTTAGACATCGTTAGAAAACTTATTGCAAATAATTAATATTAGTAAGTGTAGAGTATAGTGCAAGAATAATTGAGAAAATGCCTCTTATAGGCCGTTAATCTGCTCAGAACTGAAAAATATCATATTAGGTGAAAACTTTCTTCATAGGGAATGCAATAAGTCGTTTTAGTGTGATTTCGAGCAAATACGTTGGCCTATAAAAAGTAGCCTATGTTACTCCTTATAAGCTTGTCTGTTTATATGTGTGCATAAATGGTAAAATCAAATAAATGGTTAAATAAATAACATCAGCTATCTCCCAGTAAAAGTCCCGTCAAAATTGATCCGGCTGGATTTTGGAGATTAGTGGAAACATACAGACAGACAGACCGATAGACAGACATAAAATTTGAAAATAGTTTTTTTTTTATTACTTATAGATACCATATCTTTTTGTATGCAAATAGTAAAAAGCTGTTAATTTGAAATTACAAATAGACACTTCAATTTTATTTTATTGTATTTTATTTATAAAAAATAGGCACATAAAATACACTTTTGAATGACAACATTATACCTTAGAACAGAATTGATTCTAGTCGCCCATTCCAAAGCTGCGTCTGGAGAAGAATGGGCAAGAAGAAGAAAATATAAGTATATAAGTTTACCACCTAAGAATACATATGGAATGCAATAAAAGTATTGAGTATTTAAACTCCATCGTTACTCTTCGTCTGCATCAGCCTTGCCTTATTCCAACTATGTATGAGTCGACTTCCTATCTAACGTAATGTCGGTAAATACTAGTATTTTACATGGAGTGACTGCCTCTGTGACTTCCACAACCCAGTTACTGGGTAATACGATATCCCTTGGTAAGACTGCCTGTCAGGCTTTCGGGTTTCTGACAAGTCATTACGCCTATCAAAGGAGAGGTTCTATGCCTGCTTTCTCTCCTTTTTAAGTTTTTCGTAGTCTTTCATCCTTGATATCTTCGGCGAATTCAGAACCGGCGAAGAATTTATGGTGTTGGTTAAATAGTTGTCTCAATCCTCGCAAAGGAATCGAAGAGCTTAACGGAAATTAAATTTAGCATTTATTACATTACAGTCGTATCCTGTCTGAACAAATCTACATAATAAAATAAATTAAAAACATCTTTTATTGCAGCCCCATAAAGTCCATTTAGTTAATATACAAACCAAACTAGTGTTAGTGCTTATATCTATCGATGAATTTAATCTGTTTGTTACTATCCTTAAAAAAATAATTCATTCTACATCAATCTACATAGTCTACACATCATTTGACCAAGATTATGTCTGAACTCTAAAAGAGATCTCTGAGTTTGTTTTGGCCCTTCTGCTCAGAGTAGTCAGATAGGAAACGCCGACCTCATCTAGTTAAAAAAAACATGTTTGACGTGTAAAAGTGTTTTTACATACCTACGTACCTTCAGATAAAAAACCGGTCAAGTGCGAGTCGGACTAGCGCACCGAGGGTTCCGTACAAACCTGTAGGTATTCTCGGTTTATGCATAAATAAATAAATAAATATCTTTGGACAACCAACACATCGTTGTCTGATCCCAAACTAGGCAGAACCTGTACTATGGGAACCAGACAACTGATAAACATACTTATATATTTCAAAAACATACATATTATAGATAAATTACACCCAGACACGGAACAAATGATTGTGCTCATCACACAAACATTTGTCCTGGGTGGGAATCGAACCCACGACCTCAGTCTTAGCAGTCAGGGTCACTAACCACTAGACTAACAGGCCAGTCAAAGGTATAAGGTTCATGTTTATGAAAATAAATATATATATTTTTTAATTTTTATATTTCAGTTGATCGAATGAAAGGTAAATTGCCGTTTACGATTTATGACGTTTAAAAAAAACGACTTACTCGATTTCATTCAAACCAATTTTCGGTGGTAGTTTACATGGTAATGAACATCATTTATTTTTTTAGTTTTACCACTTTGGAAGTGTCTCTCGCACAAACTATTCAGTTTAGAAAAAAATGATGTTAGAAACCTCAATACCATTTTTAAAGACCTATTCATAGATACCCCACACGCATGGGTTTGATGAAAAAAAAAATTTGAGTGTCCGTTCTATGTATGGGGAACCCCAACATTTATTGTTTTTTTTTTCTATTTTAGTATAAAAATCTTAATGCGGTTCACAGAATAAATCTACTTACCAAGTTTCAACAGCATAGCTCTTATAGTTTCGGAAAATAGTGGCCTTGACATACAGACGGACAGACAGACAGGCAGACTGACAAACAGATAGATAGACAGACAGACAGACAGACATGACGAATCTACGATATAAGGGTTCCGGTTTTTGCCATTTTAAGAAATGACTTATCCATCGTTTCATATGTTCGAAAAATTTGTCTGGTCAACAACGTGCAACAAGCAATGAATGTTGTTGAACTGTCAATATGAATGCCATTCCTACTGTTAGCAAACTGAAGGTAGTTACGTAACACATAACGTAACTTAACTACCCGCAGTTTCTATATTCTATTCAAATCTCTCAACCCAACAAGCTTTGCAAATAAATACAAAATAATGACTTGGTACTAATGTAATGAAAGAAAACTTATGTAAATATGTAGTTTCTAATCACATGACGCGTATATAAGGTTAGTACATACAGCTAGGTTTAAAGTATCTAGACTCCTGTGTGGGCCGCACGCACTTTTAAAAACTAGCTCCTGTTTCCATAGCACCACGAACAGGTCCGCTCAATCTGTGTGGTTCATTCTTCAAAAGACCATTTCAGTCACCAATCTACATGGTCTTCACATGATGTGACCAAGGTTATATCTGGACTTTAAAAGAGACTGAATTTGTTTCGGCCTTTCTTCTCAGAGTAGTCAGTTAGGTAACGACGACCTCATCTGGTTTAAAAAAAATCATTAACATGTAAAAGTGTTTGTACAAACCTAAACCTCTTCCAAGGAACTGCCTCGATAAAGTAATTACTATTCTTTTTATATCCTACAAACGTAAATCTAACAAAATCGTCAGACATCTCCCGCCATTTTGAACAAATGACAGATCATTACACATTTTGGCTTAATAACTTCTAACACAGATAATAATAAACCATTGTTATGTAGTGAAATAGTTTAAAAACATTTTAAGGTAATTTAGCAATTTAATTAGGACTGATTCGTAACTTCTTCGTAGTTACGAATCATTAAAAGAATATCAATATGAACTGACAGTATTGTATTTTATTATACAGGGTGATTGGAAGATGGGTGCAAAGCTTTAAGGTGAAGATAGTATAGACAATTTAGAACCATTTTGAGCCATGGTTGCCTTAGACGAAGTCTTACCAAATTTTTAAGTTTTTTTTTTTTCGGAAATTCTCAAAATTTAATGTAAACTGCATAATTATGGCCAAATTGAATGATAAATGAATTAATTTTTTATTTATTTAATTGAAGTAATGCGTAAGCAACCAAGCAAAACATGTTTTAGGCTTCTGTGTCATTAGACATTTTTTTTACAGATATTTAAAGCTCAGAAAAAATAAAAAAATTGTACAATACGTCTTTTAAAACTTATTTTAAAAAAAAACGGAGGGTGCTTTTTTTGTTCAAACCTTTTTGAAGACATGCTTGATAATCGTTCTTTCTTTTGAGGTATCATTTATGCGGATATCTTAAAAAAATATTGAAATTAGGACCTACAAACCAATTCGAGGGAGAAATTTTTAATTTTAGGCAGTCTAACAAAACACAAATTTTTTGCTTAAAAGAATACTTTATGTGCTCGAAATGATAACATCGTTCAATTCTAAGAATTTTTGGCACATGCAGGAACCAATTGAGGGGAACCCATTGAGGGGATTCTCTAAACAATGGCCACCGAGAGCGGTGCGACGGCATTTCCAGGTAGAACGCCCAATGAATAGCAAAAAGCGATAAGAGTTGGTTTTTACAGCAAAATGGTCTTAGTTACTGAGGCAACAAAGTCGTTTTTCTTTAGTCATGGTCAGTCGGTCTGTGATGAAGCCGTTACATCTTTTACTTATTAGTCAAACTACTGCCCTTGTGAGTGGACGTTGTCGTGTTGATTCACAATTTGCCGTGTTCAGTTGTAGCCCTTTGCGTTCCTGCACGTGTTGTTTGCGTTAGTTTTGAACTTTTTTGTTTCACCGTGTCCAGTCGTAGCCTCGCGCTCCTGCACGTGTTGATTTTTGACTTAATTGTGTTGAGTTGACATTTAGTGCGCTCCTACGCCGTTTTTCTTAATTGTTAAGTGACTATGGCTACTTTTTCCAATCAAGAATATGCGAATATCGTATTTATGTACGGTAGAGCAGATGGCAATGGATCTTTGGCGCGACGGATGTATCAAGAGCGCTATCCGAATCGCAGGATACCGAATGTCCGAGTGTTTTACAACACGTTTCGTCGTCTTGCCCAAGATGGGTTTCACCGCGTGGAACCTGGAGTCAACCCGGGCAGACACGAAACTGCCGTCGACGAAGACATTTTAGCAGCATTTCAAGCGGATCCTACTACCAGTACTAGAGCAGTAGCTCGAAATTTAAACATTTCTCAATGGAAGGTGTGGCATACAATGCACCAAAATGATAAGTATCCGTTCCATGGCAGGAGTGTGCAAGGTCTAGTAGAGCAAGATCCTCAAAGAAGAATTCAGTTCTGCCGTTTCCTCCTCAACAGAGACATCGAAGATGCGTGGTTTCTGAAATCAATCTTGTGGACGGATGAAAGTAAATTTTCAAGGGAAGGTATTACAAACTTTTACAACAGTAGTGTATAATTGGGGTTCCTGGATCAGAGATCCAGTCACCCCAATTATACATTTGATGTGAACTATACAATCAGTCATTCGATCAATATTTTGAGGACTAGACAATCAGTCATTCTATCAATATTTTGTGAACTAGACAAATCAGTCAATAAATGAATATTTTGTGAACAATTAGATTTGATTTGATTTGTGATCAGTCAATCGATCAATATTTATTCAAACATTTCATTAATTTATTTACTCAGGTTCTACATTCTAGTATTCGAAATAATTTGATTTTGTAGATCATATTATTTCGAATGCTTCTATGTAGAACATATCCATTACGATGCGATTATTACGATCGTGGCAGGAGGGGCGTTTCGTAGTATCTGTGTCCCCATAGGAAAAAAGGCGTGAGTTTGTGTATGTATGTATTCGACTATTCTAAAATATGTACAATTCATTGCGGTGCGATGCTGTCGAGGTAGTGCGGATGTGCTACACACAGTATCACTTTTATTCTCCCCCCGCCCCTTTGATCTTATCACAACACAATCACAACCACAACACATCCTTACACTAAGTGAGTAAAGCTCATAAAGTAGCCCATTACTAGGTACAAATCTTTGATAATACGTTTGGTGCATTGGTTACTAGCTCGTCTCTATTCCAACTATAAATTGGGGTAGGCTTGTATGATAAATACTGATTGAAGCCCTATCCCTCAATAATGATAAAAAAAGGTAGAACATGTTAGTGAGTTTTTGATTTACCTTTTGTTTAAGAAGTTTTTGAAGGGGGAAAATGGTAAATAAAAGATTGAACCAGAATAATATTATGATACATTTATTAATGGATTTCCATTGAGTCTGAGATTTTTACAACAATATCCTTATCAGAATTATATATATTATCCATATACATATTTTTTACAACATGTTGTATACATAATTCGGCATCACATTTGCACTGGGAGCTTTCACTGTCACTCAACTTTTCAGCATCATAGATTTCAATTCTAATCACCTTTCCCCCGTTGACATTAGACCCCCGCGTAAGTTTCTTCACGTAAGAAAAAATAGCGGGGGACTTTTTCAGTTTCTTACTATTCGGTCCATCGAGGTTTAACAACCTTTCACCTCGCTGTCCCGCTGGTGGATTCGCAGGAATGAAGTTAAACAGATCGTTTTCGGAGTCCTGAAAATAAATAAAACGTATGACTAACTAATAAACCTAAATAATACCTAACTCTAGTTGCCTTTATTCAAACATTAAATATTCCTACATGCTATACACATGGCTACATAATATTAGATTGATTGTTGGTTTTAACTCAGCTAGGAATCGAACCCAAGGCCTACAACGAATACCACCACTTATCAATCACTCTACCCACATTACTATTCTCGTGTGTTTAAACTAAAAAAAACATGTCCTAATTTAAAAAATAAAACCATCTATCCTGTCTATCTTCTATGTTATCTTATATTCTCATGTAAGTGACTGTTTGTCTTTTTGAGAATAAATTATTTAAACCGAAACCAGATTACTGAAATAAAAGGTCTACATAATATTTTAATTCGTGTGATGAAAAAGTGAATTGAGCGTAAAATGCATTAAAATGTTTGTTGCAAGCATTTCACTATTCAAATTCAATAATAAATGATGGTAGGATCTGTTATTAAACCAAGTTGAAACTTTTTAATAAAAACAAATATAAAATAAAAGAATTAAATTAATACTCACCGACATAATTATTACTCGTTGATTTACTCGCGCTTGCTGGTAGGAAACTAATTAATAATTGATTTTTCAAGATATTTTATCCTTTACATAGGGTTCTATTAAATAATTTTAAATTGATTTAAAGTTCAAAATTGCTGTGAAAAAAGTCTAATAGCACATGTCAGCATAATTTTATATATTCGCGACAAAGCGACGCTATACCGTTTCAGATTACGCATACCATAATATAAAGCCACCGGTAAATAGACGGCGGTGCGATGCGATAGCGTCGCGATGACGTTTCAATGCTAGCTAGGGAAGGCGTGGGCACTGCTCAACAACACAGGATAGTAATGATGCAGTAGTTTAACTTTATAGAAAACGTCCAAAACGACACGCTTCAAAATCTCAGTGTATACCGGTACACAGTTGTTCGATTGCGCAATATACGTGGATTTTTCTATCGAGCAGCCGTAGGTAATTAATTCAAGATCACTGCACTATTAACTTACTGTATCATTATTATCCGTGTCCACATCATGTGTTATCGCATATACTGATTTAAACAATTCAAAACATCACCGCGACGCTACCGCACCGCATCGCTATCTGTGAACTGGTGACTTAAAAGTCAATACACACATAAAGCGGCATCATCCAGAGCGGCACTTAATAGACATCAGAACTGGACCACCCACTGATTTATCGACTTTAAGTATGTTTAACTATGAAGATAAAGTTCAAATTGCAAGATCTCGATGTTTATTGTTTAGGAAGATATTTTTCTACAACGTAAACTATTACATATTTGGGTGTAAGGGCTGATAAAGCATTTTTGTAACGCGTGATCTATTCCTTATACGGGATATCGTGACGCAGATTTTGCACTATTTAAGAGTGCATCCTGCAGAAGCTGGATCACATCAACACTTCAACTAGGAGCGGTTACATCTAAATCACTACCAAACTACCAGATCTTACTAATTACCAAAGCAACGTCAATCTTCTAAAAACTTTTTAACAAAAAATTAAAGCGCCGAAAAACTGAAAAGCATAAAATAATAAACCTTAAAATTATGAGTCGGCGCTTTGAGTGTTCCTTGTTCATTGATTTTTCAGCGCCGACTCAAAATTTTAAGGTTTATTATTTTATGCTTTTCAGTTTTTCGGCGCTTTAATTTTTTGTTAAAAAGTTTTTATTTTATGATTTTTTGTGGCTTTAATGTACTAATAATACTTGGCAAGGATACCCTATCCAACAATAAAAGAATTATCAAAATCGGACTACTCTGTACAAAGTTATGAGTGTTTATACGTTACAATCAGTGAGTGAACAATCAATCATCCCCTGTTTTCCAACCCTTAGGGTTCGATTTTGTTTTCCAAATTTATATGGGACCACCTTGAGAGTATACCCTTTCCAATAGAAGAAGAATTGTCACAATCGGACCACTATGTAAAAAGTTGTGAGTGTCAGTGAGTGAACAATCAATCATCCCCTGTTTTCCAACCCTTAGGGTTCGATTTTGTTTTCCAAATTTATATGAGACCACCTTGGGAGTATACCCTTTCCAATAGAAGAAGAATTGTCACAATCGGACCACTATGTAACAAGTTATGCGTGTTTATACGTTACAATCAGTGAGTGAACAATCAATCATCCCCTGTTTTCCAACCCTTAGGGTTCGATTTTGTTTTGCAAATTTATATGGGACCACCTTGGAAGTATACCCTTTCCAATAGAAGAAGAATTGTCACAATCGGACCACTATGTAAAAAGTTATGCGTGATTATACATAAAAAAAAAAAAAAAATATACGCGTCGAATTGAGAACCTCCTCCATTTTTTTTCGTCGGTTGAAAATGTAAGTACATATCTACTCACTTTTGAATGTAATTTACTATGTGTTGTTTCCACCTAATTCACTATTCAATCATTCGAGTATTATAGTATTCAGATAAGTTAGTAGTACTACATCTATAAAAATTAAACTGTTAATTGATTCATAATTTTTAATAATCATTTATTCAAGTAATAAGTGCATTCAATTAATATCGCCTACACGATTTAAACAAACTGATTAATGATTCATTGTTTTTATTTATTACAGGTCCAAGAACACGGCTGACCATATTTTCCCTACGGAGGACGAATCGACGGACGAGGAGCATGTCTCAGTGAAAACCAAGCCGAAGGAGAACAAAAAGCGCAAGCCTTCGTCAACGAGCAGCTCCCAGCCATCTACGAGTAAGAAAGCTAAGCCGACCATTCACCCAATCACTCCTGTCACCAAGTCAACGGCTCGCGAGTTGTTCGGGAGCGACAGTGACGACGATGAAATTGAGGTGGTTGCGGACAAGAAGAATGCCCCGATATGCTCGTACATCACTAGGAGACTAGCGAACGGGTTTTCACGTCAAATGAACGAGCAGAAGAGAGGTGAGTTCTATAATATAGAACTCAAAGTATATAAATGTAATGAAATAGAGCGGGTCCAACCAGTAAATAGGTGGCGCCACTCGGTAATCACGATCAAAAACAAATGTGATGAGGATTCAGAGTCCTGGCGTTGCCTAAACGCCTACATAACAAGCACCCGGAAGGAGTTTAAAAGATGTACTCCTACTTTTATAAGCTCTTACCAATAGTTTACATTATGAGATTTAAGCTATACCACATTAATTATACTTACATGGAGTTTATTTTAAGATAGAATTTTATAACCGCATTTAATCCCAATAATTAAACTATACAATAAAAAATGTTGTGTCTTTTTTTTCCAGTTATACACCCCGTCGATGGCTCATCAAATTCTGATAATAATAAAATCTGAGATGAATATTCCAGCAATTTAGTATGATACAAATAAGTCAAAGTTTGATAAAGTTAAATCCCAGATTGATATTCCAGAAATTGAATATGATACGAATGTTTATGAGCCAAATTGTTTACCAAAGTATATTCATTGTGATAAATGCAAAATTGAGATCCCAGAAGATAAATATAGATATCATAAGAGAACGAATATTCATAAATCGAATTGTTTAATAAAGTCAAAGGTTGATAATATTGATATTGTAGCTACGGCATTTAAAAATAGAATCATGACTTATCGCTTAAACCCTTCAATAGAAGACGAGTACGTCATACTAGAGGCGTTCTTGGGTGATAAGCGAAAAGATGTTTTGAAAATCATTGAATTATCATTATTGGAACATACCTGCATTAAAGTTAACTTCGAGCTGTTCGCTTACTTTTTACTACCACAATTAAGTGAGCAGCAGCTCAAGTCATTTAATACGAAATATGAAACTATATACAGCAGTACTGACATTAATAATTTATTCTCAAATATAATAGAAATATTTAAAAGAAAACTTACTGAATTTGAGCATTGTGAATCTGGATGGTCATTTGTCTGTACAAGTCATTTAGAAATAAATATAAATAAATACTCTCCCATGCGGGGTGGTACTTATTTAGAGCTACCACAACTTATTAAAAACACAAAGAGTTGTTTGAATATACGCAATAATGATGAATACTGTTTTTTATGGAGCATTATTCCCAGCAAAAAGTAATGTATGTAGAACAAGCTCTTATCCGCACTTTAGTTCAATATTTAATATTCAAGGAATTTCATTTCCACCTTAACCTAAAGATATCAAGTTATTTGAAAAGAATAATTGTGAGTTCAGTATTAATATTTACGGATTAGATGAACATTGTACTGTAACCGGCCCTCTATATGTGACGAATTGTAAGAAAGATAAACATATTAACTTACTGTATTTTGAAAAACAAAATAAAGGACATTATTGCTTGATAAAAAACCTTTTACGCTAAGTGCGACGGCAAGTTACTTGTCACAAGGGTCAAATGCATTTATGTGAAGCATGTTTGCAATTTTTTACTTCCGAACAAAAGCATCATTCTCATAGTTGTTCCAAAATTTTAACCATACTGCCGGATGAAAACAATATATTACAATTCAAAAATTATGAACGAAAGCAAAAAAATAACTTTGTGATTTATGCTGACTTTGAAAGTATACTATTAAATTATAAAGAAAAATGTAATGATAAAAGTACGATAAAAAATAAACTACATCAACCGTCTTGTTTTGCATATTATTTATGTTGCTCACATGATAGTAGCTTGAACAAATTCGTAACATACAGAGTGTTTGTTAAGAGATTAATTAACGAAGCGAAAGTAATTCACAATATTTTAATGACTAAGAAACCCATGAGATCTATGACGAAAGAGCAAACTGATAATTATAGTAAAGCAACTACATGCCATATCTGTAATCATTTATTATTTGGTGATAAAGTTTGTGATCATGATCATATTACATCCGAGTACAGAGGCGCGGCACATTCGCACTGCAATTTAATTTATAGAGTGTGTTCATTTATCCCAGTTATCTTTCATAACTTATCTGGTTATGATTCTCATATATTTATTACAGAATTATCGAAATATGATGGTGAGATAAAAATTATACCAAAAACAAAAGAAAAATATATAAGCATAACTAAAATAATTAAAGCTGAAACAGGATGTAAACCTATACAGATTAAATTTATAGATTCATTTCAATTTCTTAGTTCAAGTCTTGACAATTTGAGTAAAAGTTTAACGGAGAACGATTTTAATCATTTATCATCACATTTCTCAGATAAAAGCCAATTAAATTTACTGCGAAGCAAAGTTGTATATCCGTATGAGCATGTTTGTTCATGGCAAGCATATAATGAAACACAACTTCCAGCAAAGAATCATTTTTATAACACTTTACAAATGAAGCACATAACAGATGCTGAATATCAACATGCCCAAACCGTATGGAAATGTTTTGATATTAGTTCTCTTGGTGAATATACTGACCTGTATTTAAAGTGTGATGTACTATTATTATGTGATATATTTGAAAATTTTAGAAATATATATCTGCAGCACTATAAACTCGATCCTGCGTATTATGTGACGTCGCCTGGATTAAGATGGGACGCTATGCTCCTATACACAGGTGTTCAGTTAGAATTGATCAATGATTTTGAAATTTATAAAATGTTAGAAAAAGGAAT
The DNA here is from genome assembly GCA_932294355.1 of Aporophyla lueneburgensis. Classification (NCBI taxonomy): domain Eukaryota; kingdom Metazoa; phylum Arthropoda; class Insecta; order Lepidoptera; family Noctuidae; genus Aporophyla; species Aporophyla lueneburgensis. Next base: position 6,369,793 of record OW028762.1, on the reverse strand, counting down.
ACGTGGAGGATTAGCTCAGTGCTCTCACCGATATGCTGAAGCCAATAACATTTATTTACCTTATTTCGATAATTCTAAACCATCAACATATTTGATATATTTAGACTGTAATAATCTTTATGGTTATGCTATGACTAAAAAATTACCGATATCAGAGTTTAAATTTATGAAAAAGGATGATATCAAAAATTTTAATTTATTGGATGTTCCTGATGATGGCGAGTACGGTTATGTTTTAGAAGTAGATTTAGCGTATCCAAATCATTTACATAGTGACTTGCCTTTTGCTCCAGAGAAATTCATACCTATTGGAGGGAAAACACCAAAGTTAATTGCAAATTTGTATGATAAATATAACTACATTATTCATTATATTCATTTAAAAGCATGTCTTAAAAATGGCCTAATCTTAAAAAAAAATCATAGAATCCTTTGTTTTAAACAAGAATTTTTTTGAAAAAGTATATAGACTTGAATACTAGCTTACGACAAGCAGCTTCAACATCATTGGAAAGAGATTTTTTTAAGCTTCTTAATAATTCAATATTTGGTAAAACTATTGAAAATAAACGTAAGCAAGTGGAGGTCAAATTAATAACCAAATGGAGTGATGATTTAAATATTACAAATAAAATAGTAGGTGCTGAGAAATTAATCACAAAACCTAATTTAAAAAGTGTTTCTATCTTTAATGAAAACTTTATAGCAATACAACTGAGTCCCTTGAAACTTGTTTTAGACAGACCAATATATATTGGGTTTGCTGTGCTAGAATTCTCTAAGTGGCATCTGTACAATTATCACTATAATTTCATTAACAATAAATATGGTGACAAAGCTAAATTATGTTACACTGATACTGATAGTTTGTTGTATTTAATACATACTGAAGACTTTTATAAAGATATGCGTGATAATTTATCAGAATTCGATACAAGTAATTTTGAAACTAATAATCATTACTTTATTCCTAAGGTGAACGAAAAAATTCCTGGTTTATTTGAAGACGAGTTAGGAGGTGACCCAATTGAAGAATTCCCAATTTATAGGCTTAAGAGCAAAGCTTTATTGCATTAAATCATTAAATACTCAAATAAACAAAGCTAAAGATGTATCAAAGCCTGTTACAAGATGTTTAAAATCATCTAATTATAAAGATGTTTTATTTAAAACTTAACATTAAAGCGTAAGATGAATATGATAAAATCAATGAAGCATGTGCTTTTCTCACAAGAAGTAAATAAAGTAGTTTTAAACAGGATAGACGATAAAAGGCATGTTCTGGGCAATCAAAAAGATACCGTACCTTGGGGTCATTGTTATTACATATGTTAATTCAATATATTTTTTATTTTTTCCTTCAATTGTAGACTTATATGATATATTTAAATATGAGAATTGTTATGCATTATATAAAATCGAATAATTATATTGTTAGTTAATACATACATATTTAGCTGTACTCTATATTTGATGGTTTTATATATAACCCTTTTTCAACATTACCTGTATAGATATTATCTAAGTATAAACGATCATTTTTATTTATTTGTGTACTTATTCGTTGAAACCAAAGCTAAAAGAACTACCAAAAATCTGATTATTGCGGTTTATAATTACTTAGTGTTCCTGATAAGCATTATAAATACTAGAACATATATTTTTTTCTGACAGATACAAACATGAAGTGGGTCAAGCAACCAGTTTCATTAGAAGTAAAAAATATTGAGGTGGAGAAAAATAAGCTACACGCAAAGCATAGTGTTCTTTTGCCGAATAATATAAGATGTATAATATGTGGCCCTTCGAATTGTGGGAAAACGAACGTCATGATTAGTTTGTTAATCCATGAAAATGGCTTAAAGTTTAAAAATGTTTACTTGTATTCAAAGACTAGCTTTCAACCAAAATATATTTTTCTAAAACAAATCTTAGAAAGAGTGCCAGAAGTAAAACTTTTTATATTTAATTTTGATGACGAAGTTATTCATCCTAACGATGCATTACCGAATTCTGTTATTATTTTTGATGACGTGGTTTGTGAAAAACAAATTAACATACGAAATTATTTTACAATGGGCAGACACAGAAATATAGATTGTTTTTATTTATCTCAAACATATTCAAAAATACCAAAGCAGTTATTACGTGACAATGTTAACTTTTTGATAATTTTCAAGCAAGATGAAGTTAACATGAAACATATATACGATGAACATGTTAGTTCTGATATAGAGTGGTCGAAGTTTAAAGATATATGTTCTAAAATCTGGATACATCCTTATGATTTTTTGACTATTAATAAGGATTGTGAATTAAACAAAGGCAGATATAGACAATCATTCGACAAGTTTATTTATTGTGATTAATGGCTATATAAATTATGAGTGCAAAAAATTAAAATCATTTGAGCATAAATACTTCCTAATATAAGTCGTATAATGGACCACAACATTACAGATCAATTAATTAAGTCTGCGGACGCTATTAAGGCAAAAGTGAAACAAATGAAAGATTATGAGTTTAAAACTGACACTCATTTGAAATATTTATTCAAGCCTCTCGCAGACCCTCTAAATGCAATCGTAGCTAACAAGCAAATTTCTACAATAAAAAATGAAGATACTTATGATGACGAAATTAAACACACTGATATAGGTTCAACAATATTTTTGCGTGATAAATCTCATGATATGTACAAACATGAATCATCTAATGAGTCAAGCTCGTTAGAATTTTTTTATTCAGAAGATGAAGGAGATAATGGATCGGAAAAAGATATAAATGCATCGTTGAAAAAAGAAGATATCACTGAAATATATGAGGATATGAATATACCATTTGGTGTACGTAGTGAGAATAACAAACATATGATCGGAAATACAATAGTTAATTTCTCAACCACTCATGAGAACTCTGGTAAAGTGTTTAACATTTGCGTAGCTAATAAACAGTATACAATAACACCTGGTCTAAAAGAACTATTGCTTCGCAAAAAGCCTGATTTAAGTTTAGTCAATTTAAAAGATAAATTGGTTTACAAAGAAATACTCCTGAAAACTAATGCTCATAAAAGAGACTTTGACCCTGCAGGTCAAATTAAAGGTGATAAAGGTCTAAAATATTCTCAAGTGGTCAAACCATTATTTTCTGAGTCTTATAAATGCTTACAAGCACCAATAGAAGTTAAATCTAGGCCAAAAAGAGGTGCTGGTTTACCGTTTCTTAAAAAAATATAAAAAAAATACTGAACTTGTTTATTGGGATGATCCTAATGAATTAGTGGACAGGCTTAAACTTTTGATCGCTTCTAAAACTGCAGGTAATACTAACCTTGATAACGAGATTTTATCAATTATTGAAGAACTAAAAGAAGTGGGTGTAATACATGAATAAAAGGGCTTATCATAGACACTGTTACTTAGTCTAATTTTATAGTTCAGAAGTGACAGTTGAAAGAATGAGCAAAGTGAAAAGAGACATCATAAACGAAATTCACAAAGTGCAAGAATCAATTTTTCTCGAAGACATGTAATATTAAAAGATATTGATGATCTTTGGCAAGCCGATTTAATGGATATGCAAAGCATTTCCAAATTCAATACGAACTGCAAATATATTTTAGTGGTTATCGATGGATTCTCTAAGTATGCTTGGGCTATTCCACTTAAACAAAAAAATAAAGAATCTGTATCTAATGCATTCAATACGATATTGAGAAAAACGCATCCCAAGAAACTTGCAAACAGACCTAGGAACAGAATTTTACAACGCATGTTTTCAAAAAATTATAAAAAATAATTCTATCAATCACTACAGCACTTATTCGACCAAAAAGGCCTCCATTGTAGAACGACTTATAAGGACGATAAAAAGTAAGCTTTACAAGGAATTCAGTTTAAAAGGGAACTATAAATGGACTGACGGTACGCTTGCTAAAGTAATTAACAGATATAATCAAACAATACATACAACAATTGGTTTACCACCAACTCGACTCAATCATAAAAATAAAGCTCAAGTACTAAATATTTATTTTAATCGACAACAAATGAAAACAAAGCGTCGTAAGTTCAAGATAGGTGATTTTGTTCGAATAAGTAAACATAAAGGTTGTTTTGAAAAAGGCTATACTCCTAATTGGTCAACAGAGATGTTTAAGATTATTAAAGTTCAAAATACAAATCCTACTACATATTTATTACAAGACATTAAACAGCAGCCTATTTTAGGAGCATTTTATAATCAAGAATTACAAATTACCAAACATCCTGATATTTACCTTGTTGAAAAAGTTTTGAAACGTAGAAAGAGAAAAGTTTTTGTGAAATGGTTGGGGTTACCATCATCAGAAAATTGTTGGATTGATGATACAAATGTTTTGTAAGGGCTTTATAATGCCATGATCTATGATTTAGGTTCTATTCTGTTTGCATACATAAACGGAGAAGGACTTGTGAATAATTTAATTAATAATTTACCATTTGAGCTCCATTTACCGGGATATAATTACTGTGGTCCTGGAACTAAATTACATAAAAGATTGGCTCGTGGTGATAAAGGTGTAAATAAGTTAGATGAGTATTGCAAACATCACGATATCGCTTACAATAAATCCAAAAGTTTGAAAGATCGTCACAAAGCAGATATCATTTTATTAAAGATGGCGAAGAAGCGTGATCTGTCTTCAGATGCAAACACAGGAGAAAAACTTGCTGCTAATGTGGTTAACAACGTAATGCTATAAAAAGTGAGTTCTGGATATGGCCTCAAAAAAAACTTTAAAAATATAGTCTCCCATACAAGAAAATGCATTAAAAAATTAAAGCCAAAGTGTAAGAAAAAACTGATAGAATTGGCATACGCAGCTGCTAGGGAGTTAACTCATAATTCATCTACGAAGCTCCCACGGATCATACCCATTCCTAAGTCCGGTGGTGTTTTACCTTTAATTCCTATATTTGCTGGCCTGTCTGCTGCTGGAAGTATAGCAAGTGGAATTGCTGGAATCGTCAAAACTATCAACGAATATAAGGTTGCAAAAAAGCATTTGGAACAAATGGAACGACAACATAAGAAAGTGGAAGGTGTTTGTATTGGAAACGGATTGAGGTTAAACCGTAGCAAGAATGGACTTCGATTATATCTAAATTTAAAGAAAAAAAAACTAAATCGCAGGCTACCTAACCGTGCTCTTACTAATATCGATATCATACAATTTACGGAAAACATTCCATATTTTCGTGGAGTGTATATGAGAGATACCTTACCAAGGTCACCGTTTTCCCGAGAGTGTGGAATCATTAATTTGGATGATTCTAAAAATTCTGGTACACATTGGGTAGCCTACGTAATTATAAATAAATATGTTGAATATATCGATAGTTACGGAAACTTAAAACCGCCCATAGAATTTGTTCGTTACGTGGGTTCTGACGACATCCATTATAATTACAATAATTATCAAAATAATAACTTATTTAACTGTGGACACTTATGCATAAAATTTCTTAAAGAGTTTTGGAAAAAGCAGTCTTTTTAAATTATTACTTTAAATAAGGTTTCTTACTCATAAGTCAACACTTTAGCGCTGTCTGCTACAAGAAACGAATGTCAATTATATTATAGCCGAAAACATGATAGTGTATAATATAAAATCAATCACCAAAGTGAATAACTTTACTCGTCCTCGTATCGTCAGAAGACGCAGACATACGCGAAGTGTAAAAATAATCACTGAAGAGAATAGATTGTTTCTTCAAGCTTTGGGATTTAAACTATGAGTATTCTTAATATAAATGATTCAGCGCAGTTCGATAACTCCATAGTGAGTTATGAATATCACACTTATAATCCGTACAGCAACAGTTTTAAAGAAAATGATGAAATACGAATACCCATAAATCAGCAAGATGTGTACATATTACCTTCAGCCAGTTACATTTACGTTGAAGGCCGAGCCACTGTGTCTTCTAAAGATGCATCAGGAAAACTTACACGAAAGTCTGTTAATTTCACAAATAATCCTATATTATTTCTATTTCAAGACATTCGATATGAAATTAACGGTGTTGAGATAGATCGAATAAAAAATGCAGGAATTACTACAACTTTAAAATCATATGTGTCTATGAGTGAGGGGGAAAGCAAAGCTGCTGGTATTTGGGGTTGGAATTTGAATGGGGCTAAAGATAATGACGGTATTTTTAGCGCTCTTATACCCCTGAATAAAGTTTTGGGATTTGCGGAAGATTATGATAAAATTATCATTAACTGTAAACATGAACTTCTACTTAACAGAAGTAGTTCTAAGCTTAATAGTGTTATTCTTGATAATAACGACTCGATTGAAATAAATATAGAGAGATTGCAATGGCGCGTGCCTCATATAAAAGTTTCAGATCGGGAAAGATTAACTTTACTGAAACATTTAGAGAAAGATCGCCCTATTCAAATAGCTTTTAGAAATTGGGACTTGTATGAATACCCTTTATTACCTAAGACTACAAAACATTCCTGGGTTATTAAGACTGCTTCACAAATCGAGAAACCGAGGTATGTGATCTTTGGGTTACAGACAAATAGAAAAAACACTAAATCTAGAGGCAGTTCAATATTTGACCATGGTAAATTAACTAATGTTACTCTTTTCTTAAATTCTAACTATTACCCATACGAATCTGTTAATTCAAAATTTCCTGAAGATAAATATTGTATATTATATGAGATGTATACCAAATTTCGTCAGTCTTATTATAACATTCGATGTGAACCGATGCTTGATCTGCTTCAATTTAAAGAAAAGGCTCCTTTATTTGTAATTGATTGCTCAAGACAGAACGAGGCTTTGAAGACTGGGGCTATAGATGTGAGACTAGAAATAGAAAGTTCTGAAGATATTCCAGAAAATACATCCGCATATTGTGTAATCATCAACGATCGCCTGATGGAATATAAACCCCTGAGTAGTATTGTAAGGAAATTATCATGAACGCCATAGTCGATGTGCAAGGGTTTAAGACGGAAAATAACGAGTTTATTGTCAAAGAAATAGCAATAGTATGCAGAAATCAAATTATGGTGTTATTAATCAAACCACCATTCCCATTTTACAATCTTACAAAAAAAGAAAAATCGCAAGTTTGTTGGATAGAGAGAAACAGAAAAATTTTATGGAAAGAAGGATTTATATCATACTTAAAATCGCTGCAATGTATTGAACCTTATCTGAAAGATAAAAACATTTATGTTAAAGGGTGTGAAAAAGTGTTATGGCTAAGAAACCTATTAAAACATGATAATGTATATAATTTAGAAGATAAGAAATGTCCTAGTTTACAAAAATTATTTGATGATTATAAAACGTCTAGTAATATATTTAATTGTGTGTATCATCCGAATGTATGTGCTTTAAAAAATGTAACATGTTTAAAAAAGTGGTTTGGTGATAACAGTATTTTTAATTGTATATAATTTAGAAGACAAAGTCTCTCTTGAAAAAAAAAATAAAATAAAATAATGTTAAGTAATTTATTAGCTCTTTGTATCATAACAATATATCGAAATAAATGCTTTTTTTATAAGTAATCGTTTTTGGTTTTATTTTCATAATAAACGCGTTAGACATAGAATACCACAACGAAATGTGCTTTAATTTCTTTATAAATTGAGAACACCAGATACAAGAGTTCATTATTCTTCTATACAAACTCGTATCGAGACCTTCTTAAAAATGATTCAAAATTATTTCAGCCCGCGTTACGAAATATATAATAAACACAAAATTCGATTATGTTCATTTCGACATTATTGGGCTACAGTAGATTCAAAACGAAGATTGGTGATGGAAATGGCCGATGCAGGTTTTTTTTACTGTGGAAATGGTTTAAACGATAAAGTTATGTGCTTTTCGTGTGGAGTTGGCATCGAAGATTGGGAGTATTACAATGATCCGTGGATGCAACATGCCATATTTTCCCCTGATTGCTTTTATTTAAACGCTGTAAAAGGAACAGACTATGTTGCCAAATCAAAAAGTCTGTTTTATAAAGAAACAAAAATATAAAGTGATTGTAACGTGGAGCAGAATAGATTGATGCGATTGACTGTCTGATTGTCTAGTTCACAAAATATTGATCGAGTGACTGATTGTCTAGTTCCCAAAATATTAATTTATTGACTGATTTGTCTAGTTCAGAAAATATTGATAGAATGACTGATTGTCTAGTTCTCAAAATATTGATCGAGTGACTGATTGTCTAGTTCACAAAATAATGATTTATTGATTGATTTGTCTACAAAATATTGATAGAATGTCTGATTGTCTAGTTCTCAAAATATTGATCGAATGACTGATTGTTTAGTTCACATCAAATGTATAATTGGGGTGACTGGATCCCTGATCCAGGAACCCCAATTATACACTACTCACAACATCCATGAATGGGCCGACGCAGACAATAATCCACATTTTAAGAAGCAGGTGTCATTTCAGATGAAATTCTCTGTGAATGTATGGGCTGGAATAATTGGCAGAACATTGATTGGGCCCTACTTTTTGCCTGATCCATTGAATGGCGAAAATTATTTGCAATTTCTGCAAATTGATTTACCACTGCTGGTAGAGGAATCAGGTGTCCCGATCATCGAAAGAGACCCAACAGTCATCTTTCAGCAAGACGGCTGTCCAGCGCATTGGACTTTAAATGAAGGGAACACCTCAACAATTGCTTTCCTGATAGCTGGATCGGCAGGGATGGACCCATCCCTTGGCCCGCTCGCTCCCCAGATCTTACCCCGTTGGACTTTTTCGTGTGGGGCCGGGCCAAGGAACTGGTGTATTTATAACAACATAGAAATAAACACTAGAGAAGAATTGATACAAAGAATAAATTCAGCGTTTGAGACAATGAAGCAGGAGATGATGTTGAAAATAACGACTACAGAAGTTAGAAGACGGGGCCGTGCTTGTATTAGGAATCACGGCCGTCATTTTGAACATGAAAAATAAATAATTTTAATTCAAATGTTGTTTTAATTAGTCTGCCTAAAATAAAAAATTTCTCCCTCAAATTGGTTTGTAGGCCCTAATTTCAATAATTTGTAAGATATCCGCATAAATGATACCTCAAAAGAAAGAGCGATTATCAAGCATATCTTCAAAAAGGTTTGAACAAAAAAAGCACCCTCCGTTTTTTTTTTTAATAAGGTTTAAAAGACGTATTGTACAATTTTTTTATTTTTTCTGAGCTTTAAATGTCTGTAAAAAAATGTCTAATGACACAGAAGCCTAAAACATGTTTAGCTTGATTGCTTACACATTACTTTAATTAAATAAATAAAAAATGAATTCATTTATCATTCAATTTGGCCATAATTATGCAGTTTACATTAAATTTTGAGAATTTCCGAAAAAAAACTTAAAAATTTGTTTAAAAGTATTTTGGTAAGACTTCGTCTAAGACAACCGTTGCTTAAATGGTTCTAAATTGTCTGAACTATCTTCGCCTTAAAGCTTTGCACCCATCTTCCAATCACCCTGTATAACTTATTTCATTTTTAAAATCTATGATCATATCGAGAATATTTTTTGTTTAATATTATTTGTATTAGCGACGATAGGAATTTAATTTAGATTTATATAAGAAATATTTTTTGTGGTTTTATGGGTGAGTGTCAAGTATGGCATTAGTAGGGGAGAGGTGTGTCAATAGTAACAAAAAAAAACAATTCTTCATAATATTTTAATTAACAATCACAGCGCAATCATTTTTGGTCACAATATAGTTGAGTTATCTAATTATAAAATCAATGTAGTAAACAACAAAAACGTCAATTAAATACTAGGAAATGGCACTTAATGAGATCAACTAATAGTGTTACAATTGCTGCACTAAGAGGGTCAATTGTAACAGCAATGAGAGTCAATTGTAACATATAGAAATCGACAACAATAAAAAAAAAAAATTAACAAAATCTTGACAGCAGTTCACTCTAAACATCAAAAAAGAACTTAAAACACTTAAAAGTTATATTAAAAAAATTAACAGTCATTCTGACAAACAGTTTAAACACACAAAAAAGGGATAATTTTTTGCACAGCTGGAGTGTGCCCATTTATGGTAGTCTCTGCATTGCAACCAATCTTCTCTACTGGTTTGTTTAGTCTCTCTTTCTTGGGAAGTGATGGCACCGACCTGTTTGGTCCCTTTGACAGCAATTACTCTGTTCGGTTTCTGAGTTGTTGTTACAACCGTCTCATCTATTGTACGCTGCCAGACTAGACCTCACAATACGATTTCAAATGCGCAGTGGAAGTGTGATAATCGTGGGGCTCTAGAGACAAGAGTGGCTAGCGTACTGTCCGCCGTACGCGGAGCAGACAATCAAATCAAACACTTACAATACAACAAAAGAACTTACCTGTTGGTTGAAGGACACTGCTCTGGTGCCTACCTGGAGTTCTGTATGTAAGTGAGTGTATATGTATTGTGTTGTGACGTTATGAGTAAGTATTCTCAGGAGCAATCCGCAACAATCCGCCAGATGTCTTCATGGCACACGGTCTTCAAATCACTCATTCCCAATAGCGTCACTAACACTTAACCATCGGGTCATGACAGATTGTCCACAAAACGACCGGTTCTCAGGGATTAAGGGATTACTTTACAACAGGGTCGCACGCGCAATTTGGACCGCCATCCCTTTACAAGAACTTCAGTTTTAACAAACGTAACCCGTATTATTACGTCAAATTAGGGGTTATTAACAATCAAGCAACTGGATCACGACTAATTGTCACAAGCGGATCGATTTAAAAGGATTAATTTCAACAAAAGCGTCGCGGGGGTTCCAAAACGCGACGGACCCATTTTAGCCGCAAATCAACAAGAACTGTCAAGTGTCAACGTCAAAACTGTCAAGTCAGATGTCACTTCGTTACACGCGCATTCCGTTAGGCGCACAGATAATAAACGGGACAGAACATCTACCCCCCCGGACGGGCCTTCCCGTCCGCTAATCACTTGGCAATCCCGACAAGGTTGCGTTTTATCAGTCCACCTGACGCGCTGCTGGAGGATGTGCAAATACTCCAAGCTCCAACGCTTCCAAAAACTCTGAGCGAGCTGCTGCACCAACTGAAACCGCGATAGCCGATTTTGGCTCACATCGACAAGAGGGTACTCCGGCAGGGCGACAAGTGGCTGTCAAATCAAAAAAATGGCCCGGGGTTAGGACCTCCAAGTCGTTCGGGTCCGAAGACAGCGGGCACAATGGACGCGAGTTCAATACAGCTTCAATGCGGCAAAATACCGTAGCTAACTCCTTAAAGGTGAGAATGGTGTCTCCCAACAATCTGCGCCAGAGTCCCTGTGCCGCTTTCACCGCGGCCTCAAAAATACCCCCCAATGGGGGCAGGCTGGCGGAACGAAACAGTAACAAACAACAAAACAACCAAACAACAACCAAACAACAACAACAACCAAACAACAACAACAACAACCAAACAACAACAACCAAATGGCCCTCCTTAGGCAACAAAAGGGGGTGACGGGCCCCTTTAGGAAGGTTTTGTGCCTCAACCGTCAACCAAACAACAAAAGACCCGTATCGTCCAAAAAAGGGGTTCAACTTACTAAACGGCTCCCGACAATATCCAAAACTCTCGCTGCAGAATGGCCAACAGCGCATTGCAACCGGCATGCGAGTTCTTAATGTGACGATCAGTCACCAACAATTCAACAACAAAACAACAATTCAACAATTTGTCGAGGGTGCTTTATCGAGTCAACAAAAAATCAGGGTCCTTCGTTCCAACAGCGAGCACCTTGAGCCCGGGCAAAGGACCCGACATCAAGACTGGCGATCGAGGTCAATCATCCTCGGGATGAGTCAGCCAGTCTGGTCCCCACCATAGGGGGTAAGCAAACAAGCGGGGTGCCATGCACCCACATGAGGCCACGGCGCCTGGGTTCAAATCTCCAGGCAAGTGCCTCCAAATCAAATGCGTTTTAGACTTTTGAATCTGGGACACTCGGTTCGCAACAAAGACCTCCAAAGAGTGGACGGACGTCTTCAACCAACACAAAACAATTGACTGTCCGTCCAGGCGTAAGAAGCCCGAATGTCCACAGTTCCACCCAAAGTGTGAGCAACGTGGTTCAATAAACGCACAAGACGCACCGCCCCTGACAATTCAACTTAGGGGTGGTCAGTGCCGTCCGGAGGGGGGCCACCTTGCTCTTGGCCAAGACCAGTGACAAATTCACCTGGCCTGTTGCGCAGACGGTGCGCAGACAAACAACAGCTGCATAACCGTGCGAAGACGCATCACAAACAAGGGTAGCAGTGTAGCTCCCAGGGGGGAGGATAGCGCGGGGTAACACGACCTCGTTGACTGCAGGGAGTGCGGATACAAATTGGAGCCAATCTTCCAACAGGTTTTCCCGAATCGGCTCGTCCCAGCCAAGTCCCGCAGTCCAAAGGCGCTCAAGAAAACAATTTTGCCCAAAACAATACAAACAAACAACAAAACAATAGACAAAAGGCAACCGTGGGCTCCCATGTCCAAAATGGCACGGACCACAACAGAGTCCCCCGTGGGCCCCCAGACCTGACCGATGCCCTTGGCAACAAAACCGTGTCGATCTGAGGGGTACCTTAGCGGGGCAGGCGCCAATGTCCTAACAATGCCTGGGCGGCGACCGATCGCCACACCCAGACCCAAGTCTTTCCCGACGAGGATGCAATTCAAATTCCTCGTACGCGCGGTGTCCCGAGCCACGCGCCATCGCTGGAAGGGCATATCCCACCGGATGCCTGAATGGCGGGGGGCGTGACTCCAACCGGGGACGTTCCGCCAAAGGAGGGGAGGGAAGGTGGTGCTGGTCTGGCCAGCGCTGCCTAGCAACAACTGCGTAATCGCCTTTACGCGGGGAGACCAAATGGCGGTCGCGCGGCTCCCGATCAACTTGCGCGGGGGGTGGAGTGCGGCGCTCAAAATTGCGGGCCTCTCCCCGGTTCTGAACCGGCGAGGCAGAAGCCCGGTGACCAACTCCATGGTACCCCCCCGTGCGCGAACCTTCATCAGTGGCTGGTCTGCCAGCGTGGTTCGCGTTAGCGCACAAAATGTCCAAATGGGGGTCCCCACAAATTCTACAAGGGCGGGGGTTGGGGCAGTCCCGATGGAAGTGAGCCCCCAAACAAGAGAAACACATGCGGCGTGCATTGGCAATTCGGCGGCAGGCACTCACGTGCAATTTCAAAAAGGCCGCGCAAGTTGCCATGCCATGCCCCGTGTCCCTACAAAACTCACAACCAGGACGACTCTGGGTGCCAGCAAAACGAGCGGCGGGGCGACCATCAACAGGCCCGCGAGCCCTAGTCCGTCCCTGGTCTCGTGGCCGGGAAGACGGCTGGCAAGACTCAGTGGCAACGCCAGAGTTGTCCACAAACCGACACTCATCCTCCAGAAATTGGACGAGGTCATCAAATGGGGGGAGATGTGTGACACTATCCCCACCATACTTTTGCTCGAAACGAGCCCTCAAATCGGCAGGAAGCCGTTGCAGCACAACGTGCACCAAAAGGTAAGACCATTGGTCCACCGGCAAGTCCAATTGCTTTAAAGCGTTGGTCGCTGCCACCAACGGGTTCAACAGGTCAGTACGCAATGCTGACAATCCAGTAATGACCGGTAACCCCAAAATCAATCCAATATGAACGTCAGCCAAACAACGTTTATTTGGTACCGCTGGGTGAGTAGTCCCAAAGCGGTAGGGTAGGCTGAGTCAGTCAACGACAGATGCTGTACCAAGGCTCGGGCCTCACCTTCCAGGACAGACAACAAATAGGCCAACTTTAGGGCGGGTCTGAGGTCCGAGCGTGCATCAACCAAACTTGCAAACAGGTTGTGGAAACCGTACCAGTGGTCCCAGCGACCGTCAAGTGTGGCAGTTCCAAAGCAGGCAATCTACTCAATAGTCCGGGACCTGAAACAACCGAGGTCTCCGGCTTGACCTGGACAGGTGTCCGGCACTGCAATATTTCCATTTGTATGCTATTGCACAAACAAAACCATTCAAATAAACAAAACAATTAAATTACAAAAATAACAACGTTCAATCAATAAATAACAAGGAAATCCAACACAAACAATCAAATAAAATAAACCAAGCAAAAGGTAATTAAGTAACAAAGTTCAAACAATCAATTACAAAATAACTACAAGCAAACAATGAAACTACCAAACTGACTAATCAGCAACTCAAGAAATAACAATATATTGGTTTCAATTCAATTCAACAATAAACTTTTATTGTAATTCAAACCCAATATCAACGTTCAAAATTCTATTTCATATTCAATTCAAATATTCAAATTCTAATCCAATTCCAAATGTTAAGTTCACAAACCACTGTGTGGTACAACAATAATGAACCTTTATTCCAACTCAAACAATGGTAATTAATACACAAAAATGCCAATTTCAAATATTAATTTTCACAAACAACCATATCAATGGTACAAACTCAATATTTTAATGTCTTCCTGACATTCAACAGAGGTCAGACACAAACAAGGGGTTGTAACATAGCCCAATTCATTCAACAATTAATTATAGTTATCAACAATTAATTATAGTTATCAAATATTTACAGCGTATTACTACTTCCCTTATAGAGACTGCCAAGTAATTAGCCTACTGTAAATTACCAATTTGGTGGTTATGTCTTATAACCGCGCTCTGCATACCAAAAATGTACGCTGTCAGGCTAGACCCCGCACAATAGGATTTCAATTGAGTAGGTGGAAGCGTGCTAACCGTGGGGCTCTAGAGACAAGAGTGGCTAGCGTACTGTCCGCCGTACGCGGAGCAGACAATATATAAGAGAACAACTCACCTACAATACAACAAAACAACTTACCTCATGGTTGAAGGAAACTGCTCTGGTTCCTACCTGGAGTTATGCATGTAAGTGAGTGTATATGTATCGTATTGTGACGTTATGAGTAAGTATTCTCAGGAACAATCCGCAACAATCCGCCAGATGTCTTCATGGCACACGGTCTTCAAATCACTCATTCCCAATAGCGTCACTAACACTTAACCATCGGGTCATAACAGATTGTCCACAAAACGACCGGTTCTCAGGGATTAAGGGATTACTTTACAACAGGGTCGCACGCGCAATTTGGACCGCCATCCCTTTACAAGAACTTCAGTTTTAACAAACGTAACCCGTATTATTACGTCAAATTAGGGGTTATTAACAATCAAGCAACTGGATCACGACTAATTGTCACAAGCGGATCGATTTAAAAGGATTCATTTCAACAAAAGCGTCGCGGGGGTTCCAAAACGCGACGGACCCATTTTAGCCGCAAATCAACAAGAACTGTCAAGTGTCAACGTCAAAACTGTCAAGTCAGATGTCACTTTGTTACACGCGCATTCCGTTAGGCGCACAGATAATAAACGGGACAGAACATCTATATTATACATATTTTGTGGTTGACATCTAAGTCTATCCAGTAGGGGGTATATCCAGTTTTAACTGTATTATCCTGCTTGTATTTAGTGATATTCTTGCATAGAATCACGTGACACATGCTGAAGCTGGTAGCTACACTTCTTACACAAGCTTCAGCATATTTTTCTGGTGGCACGGTGCCACGCAATGTCTTCCGAGGTCGTTTATAAACAATTTTTTATGGATTCTGAAAATAAAAAGGTACTATTAATTAATAAGCTAAGTGCCAAAATAACAGAGTGTCAATTGTAACACGTTACAATTGCGCCTCCTTGTTTTGTTACTTTTGCACCACTACCGCCATTTTGCATTGACGACTTATTTAAAAAAAATCTACGGTAAATTTAAACAAATCACATACTGCACTTCTAGATTGGATGGTAGATTTTCCTAAAATTACCACTGAACTATTGTAAAACTGTTTTATTTAATTAAGAAAACAAAAACTGTGAAGAACAATAATTTTACTCAACTTGCTAAAATACAAACTATCTTCAACTGACAACACACGCGCGAACTGTTTTACCTATAAATTCGGTCAGTAAACCAGCACCAAATAAAGCTTCGATTGCTATATAAAGCTACCGCTACTGAACGATGGACGTCGGTGAAACAACATTGTTACAATTGCCTCCCTGTAACAATTGACACACCTCTTCCTAAGTTCCCCATACAACACTTAGTGTCGTGTACAAACTGTAGAGGTTGTATGCCTCACGATTGTACAGGCTGGTCATAGATTGTACAGGTGGTTTTTTAATTATGACTGTTCCAAATGTCATAATTATAACCATAATTATGACATTTGGAAACGTCATAATTAATTAAAAATAATAGGGAAAATTCTATAAAAACAGAACAAACTGTGGTAATTCATTCCATGTTGTTCCATATCCAACAGTTAAGAAGTATTAAGAAAATAAAGAGGGGAGTCCTGAAGAAGTATTCTTTACTCATTACACCTACGTCCTGGTCCTGGCCATCACCATCCCACCAGCGAACCCTCTCCACAGTAGTACAGCGTCAACAATATGTCTATAGTGTTACTGAATGTCAAATATAACCATATCATTTTTTTATATTTCCTTTATTTAAATTTTTACAACATATAAATTACATTTTTAAATATTAAAATAACAAAAATCATAAAAACATTTAAAAATATAAAAAATAGTAGCCCACCGGTATCGGGAATAGGATCCAAGCTACCGGTGGTCAGGGCCGCTGAGAGAGGAACCTTCTCACTATACGTGCCGTGTCCAGTAATACCGCCTTCTGGATCAAGCGCTTGATCCAGCTGCCTAACGAGAGCCTCTTTAGGTGTTGGTCGAGGCTCTTGGCTATTATGCCATTGGCCGTCACGACTATCGGCACAATGACTGCTGTATCCACATCCCACATCTCGACAACCTCGCGAGCCAAGTCAAGATATTTGATCTGCTTATCTTGTTCGGCTTTCACGAGGTTCTCGTCATGCGGGACTGCTATATCAACAATCATTGTGCGACGCTCTGATCGATCTATCACCACTATGTCCGGCTTATTAGCGACAATAGTCCTATCAGTGATGATAGATCGATCCCAATACAATGTGATATTTCCATTTTGGAGAACTGGGTCGGGCACATACTTATAGTACGGTACTTCTGATTCCACAAGACTGTATTTCAGAGCAAGTTGCTGGTGGATAATCCTGGCTACAAGGTTGTGTCTATGCAAGTAGTCTCCGTTAGCCAGACGAGAACAACCAGAAATAATGTGTCGGATTGACTCCCCCGGACGGTGGCATGCCCGACAGATGTCAACCGTGCCATCCTTCACAATATATTTCCGGTAGTTGTTTGTCATCATAACTTCGTCCATAATTGCAAAGACAAAACCTTCGGTTTCTCCAAATAGATCTCCGAATCGTAACCAGGATACGGACGCTAAGAGGTCTACATCGGGTCCATGTAGGACCCGGTAAAAGCGTCCGTGGAGCTCCTTGCTTTGCCATACCTCCCTGCGGTCATTGGTATCTAATACTTTAGGTTTGCGCCAGTTCTCGTTAGCCAAGGAGAGCGGGGTGAAGCCCTTGTCCACTGAGACCATATCTCGGTGCATCCCCACATCGGCTTCAAGGAAGTATTCCCTGAGACTGCATATCTCACGGTTGTGCAGGGTCTTGGCATTTAAAAAACCTCGACCTCCGCACTTCCGCGGGATATACAGTCTCATCACCGAGGACCGTGGGTGATGCATCCGATTTACGGTCAGCAGTGTGCGGACCCGTCTATCCAGGGCGTCCAGCTCCGTCTGAGTCCATTTGAGTATGCCGAAAGAGTACATCAAAACTGGCATAACCCAACCGTTGAAGGCGCGCACCTTGTTTCCGCCTGATAAAAGACTATTTAGAACTTTATTCAGGCGGCCAAAGAAGCGCTCCCTCAACGATTGTTTCATGTCAGCAGTGTCGATGCCTAACGCTTCCGACATACCCAAATACTTGTATGTTTCGATTGAGGAGAGGGATCTTAGGTGTATGGAATCCGTGAGTTGGGTTCCCACGGATTCCACAATCTCCCCTCGCTTCACATGCATGACTGCAGATTTGTCCACACCAAATTCCATCCTGATGGCGCTACTGAAGGTTTCAGTTACTTTCAGTAGCTCCATCAGTTGCAGATTGTTGTGGGCAAAGAGTTTTAGGTCATCCATGTAGAGGAGGTGAGATATAACCTGACCACCTCTCCTCAATCGATAGCCTATACCTGAATCCTCCAGCAGTGTGCTAAGAGGATTCATGGCTAGGCAGAACCAAAGTGGACTCAAACTATCGCCCTGGAATATACCTCGCTCAATCCTTATCGGTTCGCTATTCCTCTGGATTTGTCGACATCCTGGATAGCGAAGGACCGTCCTCCACTGCCCCATACATGACATCAGGAAGGTGCACAGCGTTGTATCTACTTTGTACAACTCTAACACCCTCCTGAGCCATGTGTGTGGTACCGAGTCATAGGCCTTCTTATAGTCTATCCAGCATGTCGACAGATTCCTTCGGGAACGACGAACCTGTTGACTAATGGTCATATCGATTAGGAGCAGCTCCTTAGTACCGCGGGACCCGTTCCTACATCCATTTTGAGAGACAGACAAGATAGAGTTTGTGTCAATATGATTGTAAATTTTAGCTCTCAAAATGGATGTAAGAATTTTATAGACCGTCGGTAGACATTATATTTATTATTATCTATATTTTTTCATTTAATAATGTATTTCTATTCAAATGAAGTACGGTCGAATTTCGACCAATGGGCGATCACTAGTTTTTTTTAATTCACGTGTAACATAACATCATGCCTTGTATCCCCGAAGGGTTAGACAGAGGTGTACCTATAATACACTAACATTTCGCCAGTTATGTTTAAGTCCCATGTAATAAGGGGCGAGCACATTGCCATCAACCGGGCAAGCAACCTGCTATTGAGAAATCTTTGATGGAAAACCCCAATAACACTTTGGTCGACCTGGGAATCGAACTCAGGATCTTACACTCAGCTGTAGAGCTTGCGACTACTAGAGTAACGATACTGTGGTTTTTACTACATATTTATATAAGGTGTATCTATTCATACACGAAATATTTTAAGAGGTACACCTGTAGGTGGTAAAGAAGCTACAGCAACGAAATAATTTTTTTTCTAAATGAATTTTTTTCAAAATTTAATATTTATAAATTATTTGACGCACATAAGGAACACTGGCTCCTTCTTATTTTTTACGGCCCGAGACACCGCGGCCATGCTCGTGTCGTCCGGTCGCCGCCCTCGCAGCGTCAGGCGGGCCATTCATAGAATTTGGAGTAAAGGTTGTATGCAAAACGTCTCAAGTAGTTTTAAAATTATAATAATTACGAAAATTCAAAAACGCTTAGATATAGATTTTCTTTTTGCTTCTATAGCTTCTTTACCACCTACAGGTACCTCTTAAAATATGTCGTGTATGAATAGATACACCTTATATACATACATACATAAACTCACGCCTTTTCCCATGGTGTAGGCAGAAACTACAGAACACCAATTACTACGATCCTTAAATACTCTTTTTTTATATACATCTGGTCAGACACGCAAGGTGGTTACCAGTACTACGCACCTGACCCTTCTGAAGAACATCACTAATAAGATCACTATATGTTCTCCTAAGGCGTCCCCTTGCGGCGTGTTCACTCACCACTGCCTTGTAAATATATTTTGTTAGCCGCTCTTCCAGAGATGTGACATTTTAAAAATAACTGTATTTGAAATGCAAAATAGAAAATACAAAATACCTATTTCCATTTTGTATTTAAATACTTTTTTTAGAAAAGCATTTTATATTTCATTTGAAATACCTTTTAGAACATATTTTGTATTTGCAAAATGCAAAATACTTTTTGCTAAGTTTTGCAAACATCAAAGAATTAATAATTAATGTGATAAGAAATGGTACTTTTTTTCTCTCACTATGGTATCACTGACCTACTAACAAATTAGTAGTTAGTTAGCTAGTTTGCTAATTATAAAGCCTATTTACTGTAGTATTTGAGAGACTAAAAAATGTTTTGGTGCATAAAGCGCTTAACAGTTTATTTTGTAATGAAAGTTAAAAAAAGTGTTTAAAACAACAAAACTTCAAAGAAGTTATTTTAGTTGACAAGTTTGATGACTTTTTTATATGACTTGCTATTTTTTTCTTACTATTTTAGAATAGATGTAAAGGTCGATACCAAAACTTCACATAAATACAATAACATGACGTCAATAAATACTTTGAATTTTCATGAATATGATAGGAGGAAAATGTTCTAAACTTTACCCACCTCCTTTACCTGTTAGCTGGCTGAAATAAATAAACTTT
Source organism: Aporophyla lueneburgensis (assembly GCA_932294355.1). Classification (NCBI taxonomy): domain Eukaryota; kingdom Metazoa; phylum Arthropoda; class Insecta; order Lepidoptera; family Noctuidae; genus Aporophyla; species Aporophyla lueneburgensis. Next base: position 6,349,376 of record OW028762.1, on the reverse strand, counting down.
TTAATAAAATAAAGATACTTTAAAACTAAAAGTATTTTATTTTAAAAAAGCATTTTGTAAATACGTATTTTGCATTTAGTATTTTAAATATGAAATGAAAAACCATTTTGTATTTAGTATTTGAAATAACAAAATACAAAAAGTATTTGCATTTTGTATTTGAATACAATTTATAACCTATTTTGCACATCTCTGCGCTCTTCATTCATCCTCTTAACATGACCAAACCATCTAAGCATACTCTTTTAAATATTTGTCACTACATCTTCTTTAAACCACACCGTTGTTTTATCACATTATTGTTGTTTTGACTAAGCTATCCTCCAATCACGACCAATATAGTATCAAGAACTCAAGTCTTCAGGATTTTTCACCCATCACTGAATTTTATAAAAGCCTTAACTGGGTCGCTCTAGGCAAGTCAACGCTCTGAAATATCAACATACGTCAACCCTCAACAGCGTCAGTGTGTGTAAATATGTGTATGTGTAGATATATGTGTGTGCAAAAGTGCGTGAGCGATGTGTGTGTGTGTGAGTGTAAGAGGGGGAGCTAGGCTCGTTAAGAATGACTGGGGTTGGTTTCCATTGATTTGCGGTGGCATTTATTTTTGACGATGAAGCGGTTACCGTACGAATAAAATCAAAAGTCATTCTGAACGTCAAAATTCGGTTAAAGAATAACTTTATTTGTCACTAGCTTCTGTCCGCGACTTCGCCCGCGTCAAATTTTTGCTCCCCTGGCCCTTCCCGTCGCATCGTATTGCCTGCCAGTTTTCGACCATTTTTCATTGCTGCTCCGCTCTTTTTGATCGTAGCGTGATGTTACATAGCGTATAGCCTTTCTCAATAAATAAGCTACCCAACACAAAAATATTTTTTCAATTCGAACTAGTAGTTCCTGAGATTAGCGCGTTCAAACAAACAAACTCTTCAGCTTTATAATATTAATAGTATAGATAAAGAATTGCAGTACATAATTCACTTACTGAGAAATATTATCTCAACCTAAGATTAATAATTAGAGCGCACAGATGTACGTATATAAAATAACAAAGCAAAACAGAAGAACAAGAAAAAAATAAAATTATAATATATAAGACAGTCCTCCAAAACGCCTGCCCTTCTCCACTTCCTAGTGCTTTAGCAAGGAAAAAGTGGCGCAACAAACTCCCCAGCAGCACAGCTGTCTGTTATGTTAGAAGAACTTGATTCTGTGAAATAGTAAGTAACACTCTGAAATACAACATTTGAAATAAAATTATTTTCTATATGCCAGCTAGAACACTCCAATATACCGACAAAACATTGAAAACTATACTCAGACAGAAATAAATGATAGTAACAAAGACGTAAAACAGTACTTAATACATAAATAAGAGCCTCTACTACTAATAACAATAATTTGGGAACAAGCCACCACTGCCTCCTGGATTGCCATCCTGTAGGGAACGCAGAAATGTCTCATAAGTTAGACCGCTATGTGTGTCTGTCTATGGCACCGTAGCTCTTAAACGGGTGAACCGATTAGATTCAGGTTTTTTTTATTTCATGGTACGCATTTTGCGGTGATTCTTAGACATGTTAATCAAAATCGGTACAGCCGTTTCGACACAACGATCCTTTGATCAATTATTACCTACAATTTCTTATTAATCTTTAAGTGCCAATACGTATTTTTTTTTTTACTTTTTAGAAGTTTTTGTTCTGGTCGGGGATTTTTTAAATTTGAAAACTGAAATTAAACTTTTCTGTTAAAAAAATAGACTAGTTATGATAAATGATTTTATTTCTGGAAGTAGTTTGTTAGTTCTAGTGCTGTTGTTGTGTGGAAAAGATCGACCAGAGGTCACGTAAGTTAAGTAATTTGATATTATGTAACACTTATTGCTTGTTATGAAAACGTTGTTGTACCATTTATGTTGTTGCCAATATTGCGAATGTTTTAAATCATATAAAATGGAATATTCATATTCTTTCTTTGCCTAGCTATTGTAATTGTTGTGATTATGTTGATATTATTTTGAGATCTCTTGGACGATTGTCCAAGAGATAGAATTAAATGTATTTAAGATAATGATAATTTATGGCAATGTAAGAAGTATGTTGATATAATACTTTAATACTGTTTCCATGGAGTTTCTTGTCTTTTTTCTACATGAAGACCTAGTTTTGGAACGGACAACTAGCTTTCTGATTAATTACTGACAAGCCTAATTGAAATAAATATCTAGTCTTGTCTTTCTGTGCCTTATTTAGTGAAACCCTTTCCCAACAAACCATATGCATAAGAACTTTCATACACAGTAAATAAGCCGTAACCATTCTAATACACAAAGTTTGATATTAGGTATATATACATGATACTTATAGTTATATAAAGATATAGATTTTGCTGTTACACGCGTTTCAGTTTTCCGAAGAACATCTGCCTAAGAAATCTAATCTAATCTAACTAGCATGTATTGTGCCACTGCACGGCCAAGGCCTCTCTTTTCTTTTTCCACAGAATTCTGTCTTTTCCTAGCGTTGGCTAGTCCTCTCGATATTTCTGCCAAAGAAAGATAGTTGTAATTTGAATATACCGATAATTTATGTTGATAGTCATATGAATAACATTGATTTCCCGGCTTCGTCCCATCTCATCCCCAGTCCCAACTCGCCCGGTCCATATACTTGTATATCTACCTACATGTATAGCTAGAAGGTGCAAAAGTACTAATGGTAAGAAAAGTGCTTGTATGGTTTGTATTTATTTTTATTCAGTCATCACTAATCACAGTTTTTATAACAATTACAGATATCTGTTAATAAATCACAGTTTGTATATGAAATAATTTAAACTACAATGTCGCATTGGGTCTAGCCTGTAAGGATGTTGTATGTTTGCTGTGAATAAATAAAACTATCTTCTAAAAAATCACAGTTTGTGCAATCATTAAAGCTATATTTAATTTTAAACAGTAATTAGGGGCTCATTTACTGAGTTCTATTAAAAATCATTGCTGACTAGTTCCTTCAACGTATGCTCTTGTCAGCTCAGCAATTCTGACATCATTAGAAATGCTTGTCTTCCTTCTTTTGTTGATTTAAATTCCAATAAAGAATCTGAAATTAAATCCGGAAATATGTTTCAAAACATGATAAGATATTTTTTACGAAAAATTAAACTTTGGATCCCTTTTTACGAAAATTGGGCGGAAGGAGAAGTATGAAATTTCGCACACTTATAGTTTATACAGAGAAGAAGTGACGAGTGCTAATATTTTTTTAAATTATGCGTACATTATTTTCAATAAATAACACTTTACACACACTACTGTTCATTACCATGTATTTAATACACACATGCATAGGTATTTTTTTGTTTATGGTCCAAATCTGTGGTCCAATCGAGAACATCTGTCTTTAATATTTTGGGTCTATAGCCTCGACTGTCTACGGTCTATAGTCTTACTGAATGTCAAGCATAACCATAGGTAATAAATTAATTTTATAGGTATGTCGGAGTTGGTTGTCAAATAGAAATTGTGGGTAGTCCGCGTAATTTGCTATTCTTTGTTTTTATTATCATTAATTTACGTGAGTTTTCTATCAGATAGTGTGTAATAAATCGGAACATAATTTATTGAGTACTTGGTGTACGCACTAATTCATTTTTGGAAACTTATTTCGGTAATTGTAACCGGTAGGTTTGTTCAAAACAATAAATGACATGTCACTTTAAATTTTGAAATGATTTACGTAGTGAATTTACCATTTGTTTATTTACGACAATTATTCTAATATTATTTGATCACTTCATAATGCAAGTCTTATTTTGTTTAGAATACTTTAGTGTTTTGTATCAAGTAAACACGTGGCGTACTTCCGCGCGCCATCGGACAGAGTAATCGTGGATGTTATGGCGGGACATTGTCCTATAAAAGAGCTTGGACTCAGTGAGCAAGTCAGTCTATCTTCGGATTAGACTCAATACAGAGCCCCTGCTCCCGTCAAAACTGTCGGTTTACCTGGTACAGCGCTGCTGTATATTCACATAGCTGTATTGACTAGCTGATAGCGAAAGATACACTTTGTATTTGGGTGGCTTAGGCCTCTATACGAACTGTAACCTTAAGGGTTTGTTCGTTGAACTGTATTGTTATTACCTACTTTAACTTGTAACCGTTTTATTGAAGTTCTTCTAACTTATTTTCTACTAGCTTTTGCAGACAGACAGACAGACAGACAGACAGACAGACAGACAGACAGACAGACAGACAGACAGACAGACAGACAGACAGACAGACAGACAGACAGACAGACAGACAGACAGACAGACAGACAGACAGACAGACAGACAGACAGACAGACAGACAGACAGACAGACAGACAGACAGACAGACAGACAGACAGACAGACAGACAGACAGACAGACAGACAGACAGACAGACAGACAGACAGACAGACAGACAGACAGACAGACAGACAGACAGACAGACAGACAGACAGACAGACAGACAGACAGACAGACAGACAGACAGACAGACAGACAGACAGACAGACAGACAGACAGACAGACAGACAGACAGACAGACAGACAGACAGACAGACAGACAGACAGACAGACAGACAGACAGACAGACAGACAGACAGACAGACAGACAGACAGACAGACAGACAGACAGACAGACAGACAGACAGACAGACAGACAGACAGACAGACAGACAGACAGACAGACAGACAGACAGACAGACAGACAGACAGACAGACAGACAGACAGACAGACAGACAGACAGACAGACAGACAGACAGACAGACAGACAGACAGACAGACAGACAGACAGACAGACAGACAGACAGACAGACAGACAGACAGACAGACAGACAGACAGACAGACAGACAGACAGACAGACAGACAGACAGACAGACAGACAGACAGACAGACAGACAGACAGACAGACAGACAGACAGACAGACAGACAGACAGACAGACAGACAGACAGACAGACAGACAGACAGACAGACAGACAGACAGACAGACAGACAGACAGACAGACAGACAGACAGACAGACAGACAGACAGACAGACAGACAGACAGACAGACAGACAGACAGACAGACAGACAGACAGACAGACAGACAGACAGACAGACAGACAGACAGACAGACAGACAGACAGACAGACAGACAGACAGACAGACAGACAGACAGACAGACAGACAGACAGACAGACAGACAGACAGACAGACAGACAGACAGACAGACAGACAGACAGACAGACAGACAGACAGACAGACAGACAGACAGACAGACAGACAGACAGACAGACAGACAGACAGACAGACAGACAGACAGACAGACAGACAGACAGACAGACAGACAGACAGACAGACAGACAGACAGACAGACAGACAGACAGACAGACAGACAGACAGACAGACAGACAGACAGACAGACAGACAGACAGACAGACAGACAGACAGACAGACAGACAGACAGACAGACAGACAGACAGACAGACAGACAGACAGACAGACAGACAGACAGACAGACAGACAGACAGACAGACAGACAGACAGACAGACAGACAGACAGACAGACAGACAGACAGACAGACAGACAGACAGACAGACAGACAGACAGACAGACAGACAGACAGACAGACAGACAGACAGACAGACAGACAGACAGACAGACAGACAGACAGACAGACAGACAGACAGACAGACAGACAGACAGACAGACAGACAGACAGACAGACAGACAGACAGACAGACAGACAGACAGACAGACAGACAGACAGACAGACAGACAGACAGACAGACAGACAGACAGACAGACAGACAGACAGACAGACAGACAGACAGACAGACAGACAGACAGACAGACAGACAGACAGACAGACAGACAGACAGACAGACAGACAGACAGACAGACAGACAGACAGACAGACAGACAGACAGACAGACAGACAGACAGACAGACAGACAGACAGACAGACAGACAGACAGACAGACAGACAGACAGACAGACAGACAGACAGACAGACAGACAGACAGACAGACAGACAGACAGACAGACAGACAGACAGACAGACAGACAGACAGACAGACAGACAGACAGACAGACAGACAGACAGACAGACAGACAGACAGACAGACAGACAGACAGACAGACAGACAGACAGACAGACAGACAGACAGACAGACAGACAGACAGACAGACAGACAGACAGACAGACAGACAGACAGACAGACAGACAGACAGACAGACAGACAGACAGACAGACAGACAGACAGACAGACAGACAGACAGACAGACAGACAGACAGACAGACAGACAGACAGACAGACAGACAGACAGACAGACAGACAGACAGACAGACAGACAGACAGACAGACAGACAGACAGACAGACAGACAGACAGACAGACAGACAGACAGACAGACAGACAGACAGACAGACAGACAGACAGACAGACAGACAGACAGACAGACAGACAGACAGACAGACAGACAGACAGACAGACAGACAGACAGACAGACAGACAGACAGACAGACAGACAGACAGACAGACAGACAGACAGACAGACAGACAGATTAAAATTTACGCCTTTACCGATTCAAAAGTCGCACTCTATTGGATTAAAGGTTCACCGCATCGTTGACAAACGTTCGTTGCCAATCGAGTTATTAAAATTACTGATAATATTTCCGCAGATAAAGTTATTAAAATTACTGATAATATTTCCGCAGATAACTTTTATCACGTTGCAGGGATTGAGAACCCGGCAGACTGTCTGTCACGTGGTGTTTCTCCTGCTAAGTTAAAAGACCACCCTCTGTGGTCCCAAGGGCCCCCCTGGCTAACGTTACATCCGTCGCAGTTTCCTATTACTGAAGGTACGGAACCGCTCACGTTGGACGAGATACCTGAACAAAAGAAACTCGTTCACGCTGTTTTAATTCCCGCTGACGCTTCTTATGTTTATGATACTCTTTGCCGCCTTTCGTCATGGAGTAAAATACTCCGTACGATTGTTTACATTTATAGATTCGCTAATTTGTTACCACGTCGCGATTCCGTACATATAACCGCAGTTTTGCAGAAAACAAATTGCTGAAACTTATCCAGAATAAATGTTTCAATAATTTTATTCTATTCTATTCTAATAAAGAAATTTTATTTTTAAAACTGAACACGCAGGTTTCATCATCTCTTAATAAATTAAGACCGGTTTTACATAACGATTTAATCAGAGTTGGTGGACGTCTCACCCATTCTGATCTAAGTTACTCACAGCAGCACCCGGTACTTCTGCCAAGCCATGACTTTTTTGTTAACTTATTAATTGAATATTATCATAAGAAATATTTACACGCTGGGCCTGAACAGCTCATGTCACTATTACGGCAGAAATACTGGATACTGTCTGCTCGTCGTGCTATTCGTAAGGTGGTTCACGATTGTAATATTTGTGTCCGCGCTCGACCGCGTCCCGTCTTCCCGCTCATGGCTGACTGGCCGGACTGTCGGACGCGTCAGGTTATAAAGCCGTTTACTCACACGGGCTGTGATTACGCAGGTCCTATATCTTACACTCCCATTCGCCGTTGGGGTGCAAAGGCTTTGAAAGCATATTTTTGCGTGTTCACTTGTCTTACAACTCGCGCACTACATATTGAAGTAGCCACTGATCTTAGCACCGCCAGTTTTTTAGCTGCACTTAAACGGTTCTTGTCTCGCAGGGGCCCTGTCCAAGTAATGCACTCGGACAGAGGCACTAATTTTGTAGGCGCTAATTCTTATTTACACGACTTATATAAATTTCTTAATAATGTCGAGTTCCGCTCTCGCTTCGAAGAAGAGCTTGCTGAAAACCGTATCACATGGAAGTTTAACTGTACGGCCGCCCCACATTTTGGCGGATGTTGGGAAAGTATGGTGAAGGTCGCCAAGACGCACCTTTTCAAGGTCATCGGTCAACAGCTTCTCTCTTACGAAGAGCTAGTTACAGTGCTCGTTCAGATCGAGTGTTTGTTAAATTCTCGGCCTCTTACGGTCCTGAGTGCCGATCCCGCAGAACCTACCGCGTTAACGCCAGGTCATTTTTTGCATACCACTCCTTTACTCTCATTGCCCGCGCCTGAAGTAGAATCAGATAATCTCAACTTGCTTCAGAGACATTCTCTGCTTGATAAATTAGTGCAATCTTTTTGGAAAAGATGGAGAATGGAATATTTACATAGTTTACAAACCCGAGAGAAATGGAATACTCCGTCTGTGCCAATCAAGCCTGGCACGGTTGTTGTTATTATAACTGACAATTCACCTCCTTTATCGTGGCCATTAGCGATAGTAGAGAAGATTCTTCCTTCTAACGATGGTATAACGCGTGTAGTTTCTGTAAGAACAGCTAAAGGTACATACGTGCGTCCGGTCGTACGTTTGTGCCCGTTACCTACGCAATAAGATTGTTATTTTTTTTTTGTAACCACAGTAGTATAAGTGCTAGCAGTTAGTTATTTTAAGATTGTCGCAGTTTATCTTATATAAATCGCAGTTTCAATACTATATTTTCGCAGTTCTTTATTACACTTTATGATTGGGTTTAAAGGTGACCCTTTAAAAGGGGGAGGAAATGTTAGCGCCATTTATTTTTATCCCGTTAAACTATCACGCAAGATGTCAAGCCAGCCCCTCCCCGCCAATCACATCGTGCTCCTCGAAAACTTCGCCTTGACGAGTGTCGCCCTCTTTATGGCTCGCTCGAGAAAGACATTATATTATTCCAATACGGATTCCGCCGTGATCGCATCTCCGCTGTACTTTTTTATCGCAGAACGATATAATTTGAATATTATACGTTCATAGCAGTCCCGCTGTTTCTATAGTGGTGTATTTGTGGCTTCGACGGTTGAACTGAAGTGCTGTGTTGCGCCTCTGGACTTTGCCGACACGTGGTGAGCCGAACTGTGAAGACTCCGGAGCTCCCAGATTCTGCTGGCAGATCGAGCGGCTTCCCGAGTAGGTAGGTGCACGATTCCCTCACCCCTGGCCCTAGGCGAGACACTTGCGTTCATCAGTTTTTCGGTCCGCGTCGAAGGTACCTAATCCGCCTTCCGTCGGAGCCCCACCACACAGTAAATAAGCCGTAACCATTCTGATACACAAAGTTTGATATTAGGTTCAAATTCAAATTCTAATTCAAATTCTTTATTGCTTACTATGTGTATATAAATAAAGTTCTTAACGAGGATATCAGTTCTTAGAACATAGTGGCCCTGTTAGGGCATTGCAATTTCATCATGCATATATGCTTATAATTTTAACAGTAACAGTTGAACATGCATTATTTACATTAATTAATTAAATAGAAAAAAGTTATAAATATTAAATTTCATATAGGATTCATCGTTTTAATTACATTATATAATTTTATCATTTACATCATATTAATTATAAATTATTAAAGTCATACCTAAATGAAAATACACATGTCATGAGTTACCTGATTTAAAAATTATCATTATTCATTAATTCAAATATGTCACAGTATTGTAATCATTTAATATTAATTATCATAATCCTTTTAAAAATATTTTACTGAATTATATTCACTTTAGTGAGGTACTTTATTGAACAGAATTATTTTTCCTCAAGAAATTCTGCTATTGAGTAATAGGCCTTTTTAATTAAGAAAATTTTCAGCATTCCTTTAAAAATAATAATTGAATTTATAATCTTAATGTCCATAGGTAGCTTGTTATAAATCTTTGTGCTCATACAGAAAACACTATTACAGAGGTATTAGGTATATATACATGATACTTATAGTTATATACAGATATAGATTTTGCTGTTACATGCGTTTCAGTTTTCCGAAGAACATCTGCCTAAGAAATCTAATCTAATCTAACTAGCATGTATTGTGCCACTGCACGGCCAAGGCCTCTCTTTTCTTTTTCCACAGAATTCTGTCTTTTCCTAGCGTTGGCTAGTCTTCTCGATATTTCTGCCAAAGAAAGATAGTTGTAATTTGAATATACCGATAATTTATGTTGATAGTCATATGAATAACATTGATTTCCCGGCTTCGTCCCATCTCATCCCCAGTCCCAACTCGCCCGGTCCATATACTTGTATATCTACCTACATGTATAGCTAGAAGGTGCAAAAGTACTAATGGTAAGAAAAGTGCTTGTATGGTTTGTATTTATTTTTATTCAGTCATCACTAATCACAGTTTTTATAACAATTACAGATATCTGTTAATAAATCACAGTTTGTATATGAAATAATTTAAACTACAATGTCACATTGGGTCTAGCGTGTAAGGATGTTGTATGTTTGTTGTGAATAAATAAAACTATCTTCTAAAAAATCACAGTTTGTGCAATCATTAAAGCTATATTTAATTTTAAACAGTAATTAGGGGCTCATTTACTGAGTTCTATTAAAAATCATTGTTGACTAGTTCCTTCAACGTACGCTCTTGTCAGCTCAGCAATTCTGACATCATTAGAAATGCTTGTCTTCCTTCTTTTGTTGATTTAAATTCCAAAAAAGAATCTGAAATTAAATCCGGAAATATGTTTCAAAACATGATAAGATATTTTTTACGAAAAATTTAACTTTGGAACTTTGATCATTTTTGTGAATAATAATTGATTTGTCATTTTCTCACAAGAGTTCTATAAAGATTTTATTTTATTTGTTCATTTTTCAATGTATTATTTTTGTAATCTTTATAAGTATGTTAATTTTGCAAGCTGTGATTAATAAATATATCTAATTTTTGAAACATACAAGTTTTATTTAACAGTAATTATTTTGCAGATTATTCAATATAATTGCTAGTCCCCAGTTAGAGGTATTCCCAAATCAAATCAAAATTATGGTTACCCTACTCGAACATTGTACGAGATGAAATAACATTTTGAGATTACTCTCGTTGGAAACTGTTCTGCGGGTAAAACGATATGTCATTCTAATGAGAAAATATGCCGTATAAATGGATGTTCACACCGAACTCCCAGCAATAGGGCTAAGTTCAGATGAACGCGCGACGACCGAGCAGACGAAACGGACACCATCTCATCACCGTCGTCAGTATTCCCGTTGAAGCCGTGGGTGCTGGCTGGTTGTTGACTCGCCGCTCGATAGCTTGAGGTAGTGATGAAGATGACGTCACTCTGATGAGGTTGCACGAAGGCTGCGCTGACGGCCATACTCGAGGTCACCAGTTTAGAGGGAATAGGACCACGGTGTAAAGTTCACTCAACCTCCGTAAAAAAAGGGAGGATCCTCTGACCGGGTGTCGTGGTGTTCAACTGCCCGAACGATCAATATCGGGACGTTCTATTTATGCTAGTGGCGCAGTTAAAAGAGCTTGCGCGATGCAGGATTATGTGAGACATCAATGTGATGCCGTTTTTCGCATGTGGCGGTGTAGAAGAAACCGCTACAGAGCCTATCTGATCTGCACAACGCAGTAACTGGGTTAAACGGTCTTTTGGTAAAGCTGATCTGTGACTTTCAGGCTTCTGACGATCCTTAACGGCTGTCAAAGATACATGAACGACGGGAGGGACCAATAAATTAATTTCCTTTCGCGTTATAATATGTCCGTTTCCACCGCGCGGCCAACTCTTAAAAGATGAAATTTTGCCAGGATTTACTTGTTATTTGTTACAATACACACCTCTTTTCCTGAATTTGTTACAAAAAAAAAACTAAGACTCTAGGACCAAAAACAGTTTGCCGCTAGAACCGCCACTTGCCGTAGTGATCGCCCTCGATTACACAGAAACTAAATAATGCAGATAGGCGAATGATACATCAAAAGAAAAGTCTTAATTTGTTGTATTTGTTACAAAAATAAAAATCACCAAAACTTAAATATACAAAAAGTTATGCTATATTTAGTTTTCAAGTTAAGTGTAGGTACGTATCTCACCATGAAATCAAATTAATAGAGGCTAATGTGTATGGACAATTAGTTGCTAATTTGTTGCAGCAAATAAACAAGAAAAATACTAGAAAATGGGTTCAATATTTTTTTACAGTCGATTTTAGTTGCCCGCGCGGACGGCAATATGCCTAAAATACAATGGCGTTTTTTTTTGGTTACTAATAGTAGGTTCAAGCTTAGTTCTAGTACTAATCGACAGATATCGTAGCCAAGTTTGGATAAATATGGCGAATATAACTACAGGTTTTATTTTTTAGGAGATATTCACTAAAATATAGTAGTATGAAACTGTATTACAGTAGAGTGACCATACATTTTCATAATAAAGTGAGACTGAATCGCCATTATTGGACTGTTCGGTAGTCATATCTTAATTTTTTAGGGTGAAACTCTTTAACACATCCATACTATTAAAAAAGTCAAATTCACAAATCGATAATGAGTACCCTCAGAATGTATTGGAATCTCACATTAACTCGTAATATTTAAATATTCATTAATGAATTATTTAGTGTTTATTAATTTGCAAGAACTTTCGTGAACTGTTTAGCATAAAAAAAGTATCTTAATTGCTTTTTAAGCTTTTTGATTGACATGTCCAGGGGAAATAAAACAGTACTGCAAGCTAGGGAAAGGGTCATAGCGCTTTTCCAGAATAACAAATGGAAACTGATTCGATTATTGATAACTGCTATCAAAACGATTTAGGAAACTAAAGAGTTTTTGGCGGGAATCGACGGCGTTCAATTCGCTGTCCTGTTTAGTGATTTGTTATTGTGTTTTCAGCAGTTTTTGATTTGGAAAATAGGATAGTTTTTAAAAAGCCACATTCCAATTCAAGGCACATTCCATTTCAAATTTTTCATTCAAGGAATGTGCCCCTTCCTTTAATCTTACTATCTATATTGTGTCGAAAAATATTAAGTAATAATAGTAATAGTGGACGAAAAAATCGTTTTGTTTTTCAACTCTTTCGATTATTTTATCGATTCTTTTACACATGAAGTTCAATCACATCTCTATCATAAAAAGCAAACGTCAGATGTCAGACGTCGTTTGAACGCTTTCCCGTTTGCTTGTTCGTTGTGTTTTTTTTATTTTGGATTTTCACTGACCCACGCTTGTTTATTAGACTTATTGTGTGTGTTCACCTACCTGCTGACCTCTTGCTACCTACTCTACACGGGTTTGACTTTAAATAAATTCATCAGGCGATACATAAACTGCGGTAATTCAAAAGCTACGGCTGATGTTCGTTTATTTGGCCATACAATGGTTGGCATAAACTGTGGCCGCTCTGTAAGAAGTATACAACGCCATGCAGTGGAAAGAAACGATTCAGTGATACAGAATTTATCAACGTCACATCCAGTCACATTAAAATTGGGTAAATCTGCTTGGACCTGGATCTAAACCTGAACCAATACCTGAACCAGTACCTAGACCTGTATCAGAACAGAAATTAAACCTACCAAATTAAAATGGGCTGCAAACACCTCTAGACACTGTGTGTTAGGGGCATTGAAGAAGATTCATATATTAAAGAACAAATAAATAAATCATATTTTAGTTGATTTATTTCAATATATTATATGTCCTTGGTTACTCACTGCGTTCCTTATCTAGTTTAGGCCGGTTTTATTAATTACCACGCAGCAACGCGCGCAAGAAAAGCACTCAGGCGCAAGGATTTTTCTAAATTGATTTAAATCTGTTTGTTGATACATCAGTACAAATAGACTGACAAAAAAACGCATCAGGGGGACTTAGATTAGTTAGATTTAAATAATGTATAATACTTACCAGAATTGTTTACCTACCTCAAATACAAAAATTATACACTTGTTTGGGTCAGTTAATATTAATCCTTATTTCCAAACATGCTTATCATTTCAGCCACTTATTTATTTTTTCTGTGAAAACTGTCTTTGTTTCAACTTTTTACAAGGGTATAATATGTACTTAAATACACGCGAGCGGGAGTGGTTTTCGCGCAGATTGTAGAAAACGTTTTGTGTTACGTTTTTGGTACAATTACCTCTTTGTTGATATTTACTCAAGTGCCACCGTGCGCAATGGGAATGGGGCGCTAGTCAAAAATACAATATAATCCAGATACAGCAGATGCACATACGCCTAGGTAAAAGTTCATAGCAATGTCATCTGTTTGCAGTTTGCATACCTATTGACGTAGGATTTACACGATAGCGATTTTATTTTTAAGATTGTAAAGAAATGAAAAGTTCCTGAAACAGTGTTTATATGAAATATTAATATTCAAATATTCAGCTTTACATACTGCTAGGTACCGTATTTATAACTTGCCAGGATGTCGCCTATACTTCAATTTAGCCATGTCCTTTTTTTTATCAAAATCAGCATACAGGCAAAAATCAAGTAATATAAGTCAACAATTTTTTTTTTTTTTTAATAAATTACCATAACATTTATAAATTAACTGAAACTAATGTAAGACACAGAATGTAGACACCACGGAATAAAGAAAACTAGAGGAAGTGCCCCTCACATATCGCGCGCGTGTCAACATTAAGCGCAGATGCGCAACATTTAGCTTATTTGCCGTCAGATACTTGTCGCGATTGGATGTCTCAGAAATACGCGAAATATCACAAATTATGCCTTGTTGTGCGGTTTTGACCTGCAAAAACGAAAGCAGAAAAAAAATATATATCTTGTAGAGGTGTATCGTATCATTGGTAAGTGCTAAACTTTGTTAATTTTTAATATAATTGATTTTAATTACAATACTACACGTTATGACTTCAATGCAAACTATAAACAACCTTATATTTATTGAAACAAAGTCTAAATGCACTTGGTCGTCATCTGGACAATCACAAACTAAATTCTAGTAACTTCGACGCTACTCGATTAGGGATGGGACACATCCGTAAAGTAGGTCGGTATCGATCGTTTTGTCTGATTTTAGTAAGGAATCAATAGCTCACATAGCTGGTTAAATAATAAGACAGTTGATAACATAAGTGTGATATTTGCGTTAGTGCTTTAGTAACAGAAAACAAATCAATAATTACATAAATTTATTATAGGTAAGGCTAGAGGGGGTTATTATGCCCATCAGAATCTGTGATTAAGTTATGTCAGATATCCGAAACATTTTTATAAGACGGTCATATATTTAATAAAGATTATAATATCATGGCTGAAATAATGCACCAGTTTATTGGGTCATCAATATTCCAAAACATAAGCTATAACCAATTAGGGGATTTTCCTACGTCTAATCATATTACTGTCTTAATGAAAGCTATCACGACACAATATATTAATATTTGACTATCAAAATGGCAAATATTAAATAAATATGTATTATTTCAAGGTCAGTAAATATTTTTAGCACCATCTGTTATCGTTTCGTTTATCGTTAGCTTCTGCCAGCAGCTTCGCCCGCGTACTTAATTTTATGAAAATAATATTACCCCCCTACATACAAACATACAAATATTTCTTTAACATTGATATTTTAACGATAATCAACCTTTTTCGTTCAGCTTCGCCCGCGTACTTAATTTTATGAAAATAATATTACCCCCCTACATACAAACATACAAATATCTCTTTAACATTGATATTTTAACGATAATCAATCTTTTTCGTTATTAAGAATTTGTATGATGTTAACAAATTACTACATTGCTCACCCGAATAAATTACGTAACATCAATATTAATATATCGATATATGTCTACATCACTAACTTTTTTTTTGTACTCACCACAAGAGATTACAAGTGCATATGAATATGATATCTATTTCAAACGAGCTAGCGTTCTGAATAGAATGAATTGGTTACAGCGCCATCTAAGGTTGAACTTTTAATCCTATTCACTAACTTGACAGTTCAATGCAAAATAATGATACCATTCTAAAACTAATAGTGTCGGGGTAGTGAACGATTTCGCATAAAGAATGAATGATAAAAATGTATTAAATTAAATAAAACTTTAAATAATCGTTTTTAGGTGTGGATCAAAAGAATAATTAATCATTTTTAATACCAGTTATTTCCTTTTTTTTATTTTCTTCTGATAGAAACAAAACTAAATATAAAAATCATTTCATTTTGCTTATTTTTTTTACTAAAGTCATTTTATTTCCTCTGACAGCCATAGACTACATATATATCGATATATCTTGTTTTAAGACAAGTTATTAAATTTAAATTACAAAGTTTGCATGTAAGTACACTATTTCAAGTTCATTCAATTTCATTCATTCTTGCACCACCTCACTATCTTTTTTTTTGTCAAAACCTGGTATCCCTCTAATTGTCAAGTTAGTGAATAGGATTAAAAGTCGAACCTTAGCGTTGAGTTGCTGAACTCGTTGTAAACTTGTCTATTTAAAGTTTTTAGACGAAAAACGTCTTTATTGTTTGTGTCATGTCAAATAATAACAACTTTCATTCGTTGCAATAAGACACAATTTTTGAAAGCAATAAGAATTTGATTTGTAAAAGTTGCGTTTGTAATTTGTAGCCAATCATATCACTGTTTTTTATGTGTGTAATGGAGAATTTGATATGCAAATGTGTGAGTTTGGTGACACTGGTTCCCGTGCTTAGCCAGTGTAGTGGCACTTCTCTGTATTCTTTGTTCTGTGGTAGACACATTATCTTACAGGTACTTATTTCAATTATAGAATAATTTTAAAAATATAATTATTTTATTTACGCCACATTTATCCAAACAAGGTTACGTTACATGTCGATTAGTACTATAACTAAGCTTGAACCTACTTTTAATAACGAAATAAACTCCATTGTAATTTAGGCATATTGCCGTCCGAGTGCCAACTAAAATCGACTCTAAAAAATTATTGAACCTATTTTCTAGTATTTTTCTTGTTTATTTGCTGCAACAATTAGCGACTTATTGTCCATACACATTAGCATTGTTACTCCAAAAAACTTCAAAACATCAAAGTTAATTAAAATCTAAACAACGCCGGACTAGGCCCCTGACTAAAAATATTTAAAGAAAAGAAAAAGGTAAATTCTAAACTGTAGAACTGAAATAACAAAAACTTTTTTTTTAAATAAAGACTGCAATTGCAATGTAGCGACTCACTGAGCTACCGATTAGTATTAACATTGAAGACTTTTTCTTAGTGCTATAGAATTTATACCAGGCACAAAAATAGATCACTATGTCATTTTAAAAATAAAATTACTATAATTTTTAAAATTATTCTACAATAGAAATAAGTTACTGTAAGATCATGTGTCTACATTCTGTGTCTTACATTAGTTTCAGTTAATTTATAAATTTTATGGTAGTTTACTAAAAAAAAAATATTTTGTTGACTTATATTACTTGATTTTTGCCTGTATGCTGATTTTGAATAAAGAAGTTTTTATCGATTTGTGAATTTGACGTTTATAAAGTATGCTATAGGATGTCTTAAAGAGGTTCACCCTAATAAATTAAGATATGACTACCGAACATTCCAATAATGGCGATTCAGTCTCACTTTATTATGAAAATGTATGGTCACTCTACTCTATTACAGTTTCATACTACTATATTTTAGTGAATATCTTCTAAAATATAAAGCCTGTAGTTATATTCGCCACATTTATCCAAACTTGGCTACGATACCTGTCGATTAGTACTAGAACTAAGCTTGAACCTACTATTAGTAACGCAATAAACGCCATTGTATTTTAGGCATATTGCCGTCCGCGCGGCCAACTAAAATCGACTATAAAAAAAAATATTGAACCTATTTTCTAGTATTTTTCTTGTTTATTTGCTGCAACAAATTAGCAACTAATTGTCCATAGACATTGGTGCCGATTCTGTTGTCACAAAATTCTCTAAACTAAAAATCACTAAAATTTGTGTTATTCCTGTCAAACGACGATTTCCTATTCTGAAATAGACTAAAGTGACACAACTTATCTATTTTTTAGTTTGACAGCACTAAGATTGCACTGAGTTATTAGTTTAGTGAAAATGTCAATTTTGCTATTCTGAGTTTGCCGGTTTTCACCAAAAATTTTGACTATAATAATTTATTTTAACTAAATCTGACTATTTTTAATCGCGATTAAAAAGGTGTGGAATAAAACTAGTGGTCATGAACTAAAATTCTCAACAACGCCTCGCCTTCACGTGCAAAAACAGTTATGTATTTTTATTTTCTTTTTGCTTACATCTTGAAAATGGCGTGTCCTATCGCAAAAATAATGAAATTTTCGACCCCCTTAGCACACCCCTTTATATTTAAATCTCAACACGTGGGTAATATTTTTTTTTTATATTTTTCAAACAAAAGTGAAAAATTCCATTTAAAACACATCCAGGCTGCCCCCTAGCACGCGCCTTCGTCTCTCAAAAAATTCATTCTACGCAATGCACACACAAGTACAACGTTGCGAAACCAAAAGAAAAAAAAAATACCACGCTGAGTCGCGATTGTCAAATTCAATTTTAGTCGTGTCAAAATAATTTTTAAATTTAGAGATTTTTCCTTGCAGAATAGCGTTATAATTCTCATAGCCAAAAGTAAGGAATTTTAGAGATAGTTTAGTTAGTTTAGTTCGTGTACAACAGAATCGGTACCATTTTTTTTTTTTTTTTTTTTCAGTATGGGAAATCATCAAATGACTTCTCCCGCTCTGGGCGGAGCGGGAGGGCGTGTCAGACTTTTACTGACTAAAACCCACCCGTGTTCCATCAGTTGCCCATGTGCCAGGGTCACGGTATCTCTTTCGAACAATCACGCGACCCTGGCAGGCATCGGTCCTAGTAGACCCCTACACTGCTGCTGACATCTCTTTGAGGCGCGCGTGGAACACTGCGCGCCGTCGACCCGAGCTTGGTCCTTACCGGGCGGCGAGCTACCCATTGCTCGCCACCCGCAAGCTCGCGCCTACGGTGGCCGGGAGTCCGCAATCGACTCCCGACGCCCGGGGCGTCTCCTCCTGCGGCGGCTAGGGACGTGAAGGCGCAGAGACTGCCACTCCCTCACGTGCCCCGCCTCCTCCTTCGCGAGCATTACTGCTTCGCAGAAGGAGGTGACGGCTTCCCATTCCCTCTCGCTCCGTACCATGGCTCGCACCAGGGCCGGACGCGAGAGGTCGCCGCCACCGATCGCCTCCACGAGGACACGGCGGTGCCCCGCCCAGGCTGGGCACACCTCCACCGTATGCTCCACCGTGTCCTCCAGACGAGTGTACAACAGAATCGGTACCATTAGCCTCTATTAATTTGATTTTATGGTGAGATACGTATCTACACTTAACCTGAAAACTAAATATAGCATAACTTTTTGTATATTTAAGTTTTGATGATTTTTATTTTTGTAATAAAATATAACAAATTAAGACCTTTCTTTTGATGTATCATTCGCCTATCTCTATTATTTAGTTTCTGTGTAATCACGGGCGATCACTACGGCAAGTGGCGGTTCTAGCGGCCAACTGTTTTTGATCGTAGCGTCTTAGTTTTTCTTGTAACAAATTCAGGAATAGAGGTATGTATTGTAACAAATTACAACTAATTCCTGGCAAAATTTCATCAAATTTTAAGAGTTGGCCGCGCGGTGGAAACGGATATGTATTATTTAGTTTCTGTGTAATCACGGACGATCACTTCGGCAAGTGGCGGTTCTAGCGGCCAACTGTTTTTGGTCCTAGCGTCTTAGTTGTTTTTGTAACAAATTCAGGAAAAGAGGTGTGTATTGTAACAAATTACAACTAATTCCTGGCAAAATTTCATCAAATTTTAAGAGTTGGCCGCGCGGTGGAAACGGTCATAAATTAATTTGTTGGTCCCTGCCGTCTTGGCATGTGGAGTTGGTCGCCTTTCCACAGGCCAACCGCAGCATGCGTAGCTTTACCGGGTTGATCGATCCGTACGGCTGTTATTGGTTAGCCACAAGCCCCTTTTCTCTATTGAAAGCTGCTAAGGACCGGTTCTTGTGGAAGGAGTCCAACTCATCCCGCCATCTCCGTCCTAGCCCGTCTCGATGTCGCTGCCGATGTTAGCTACTTTATTTAATTTGACCCTGTAAAAAAACCCTCCTATTGTACCATAGAAAAAATTAAACACTAATTCTGAGATCAAAATTCGTTTATTCACTCCCAAAGGAGACTGAACTGAACTTTATCAATACCTGCTAATAATGCGAGGTCCAACTCATTGTCAGAAACAATTTCACTTACTTAAATTACGCAATAAATAATGATTATACGATTACAATTAAGATAAAAAAAATTATAATATTATATAAAAATTTATTTTTTGAGCATGCAAATATAATTCAATAAAATTTGAATTATAGGATTTCAACAGTCTATGAATAGGGCAGCGTAAGCCAGAGTTCGTACAAGAATTTAGCTTGAACAGAGAATTTGCACGAAACTGACGCACATGAACTGTTCGGGGAACAGAATAACACAGCTTACTCTTTGAATCAATGGCATTTTAGTGTCCAATACTTTGACATAACTGGCGACACTGATTATATTTTAGGGCCAATCGTAAGAATTTATGTTATGGCAACTGTAAATTAGTGCGCCATTTTGGACGCCATGACACTTTGGTAAAGGTAACTGTGTAGACCTCATTAAGTTATTATAGATGTGTCTTTGAAAATCTTTAATATTTTCATACGTTAATTCTTCGATCGGATGATTAATATTTAAGATAGACGATAGACGTATAGACGTACAGTTTTGATTTCTGTATCCTTAGTGATATGTAAATCTGCTTCCCTATCAATAGTTTTTACATGACTTAGTCCTACCTAATGATTATCACAAATGTCTTCACTTAAAACTATCTTTTCCTTTGATGTTATATTACCATCAGTCTTCATTTCTACATCTACTTTCACTATTTTGTCATAATTTGGCTTGATAACATTTTCTTCCATTTTTCCAACATCTATGTCTTTTGAAGATTGCCTTGGTTGATTAATTCAACTGTTTTTTGTTTTCGTCAATAAATTCTGTAATACTGATCACTTTCATCGGATCATCATTCATTTCATGCATTATTACATCTGTATCTGCTTTTATTTCCATAACATTTAGATTGAGACCATTTGTCTTTAGTCTTTAGTGACAGTGCAAACATTAGTGTCTTCATTTCTCAATAACAAAAGCAATGTCTTCGTGTTGGTTCCCTATTTCAACTACATCTTTCACTTCCGTTTCTACATCTTTGACTTCAACTATATCGGAATCTTTGCTTGGTGGATCAATTTCTTTGCCATCTTTTTTATTTGCTGTAATATTTACTTCTTTTTCGATATTGATATCAACCGTTATTTCCTGACTATTGACAGCCTCTTCTGTATAATCAACACACATATCACATATTCAGCCATTTCTGTATCAACTATGTTGGTTTCTCCGTCGATATCATGAGTATTAACACCTCTTTTCATATCAATAACTTGATTATCATTATTATCAAAAAGTAATATATGGAGTGCCTCAAGGTAGCGTGTTAGGTCCTCCGTTATTTTTGACCTACATAAATGATCTGCCTAAAGTTTCACAGCATCCAATGATCCTTTTCGCTGATGATAGCACAGCTATATTTACTGGTCAAAATATTAATACTTTTGAAAGTGAGATAAATTCCACTCTTTGCAATATAATTAACTGGCTGACGAATAATAATTTAATTATCAATTTAGAAAAAACTAAACTTGTGAATTTTGGGCGTAAAACTATAAACAACAACTTTAATATTAATCATAATGGGACGAAAATTGAACATGTCAACTGCGTTAAATTTCTAGGGCTTTGGATTGATAAGGATTTGTCTTGGCAAACACACATAGACACAGTATGCAATAAAGTTAATCAGTACTCATATGCTTTATATAAATTATCAAAAATAGTTGATCGATCAGTTCTTTTGACCGCATACCACGCTTATATTTCGGCGACACTGAGATATGCAGTCATTTATTGGGGCAATGCAACTAACAGGGATTTAGTGTTCAAAGCGCAAAAAAGATGTGTACGTGCGATGGTTGGTATCCGTGTTCCAGATTCATGTAAACCATATTTCAAAGAATTAAAAATATTGACCTTCCCTGCAATTTACATTTATGAAGTAGCTGTATTTATAAAAACAAATGAAAATCTATTTGATAAACTTAAATCGAAAAGGCATATGTTAAAAATTTCTAATGTGCCACATAAAACGGCTCTATTTAACAAAAGCTTCTTTGGCATTGCATCAAAAATATACAACAAAATACCTATTAGCATTCTAGACACTAAGGAACTTTCAATATTTAAAAATAAATTACGAACATTTTTAATTGATAAAGCATTCTACACGATCCAAGATTTCCTGAATTGTTGACCATTTATTAGTTCCACTGTATTTTGACATATATAAGTATTGACCATGTATTAGATTCACCGTATTTGACATGCATTAGTATTGACCATGTGATAGTTGCACTGTACTTTTACATTTATAATAACTTACCATCTATAATAATTCCAAATTTTTTATGCCATATCTACCTACATAATTATTGTATGCCTATAAGGCAGGACATATTGATACTTTAAAATATTGTTAAGACCTGTAACTTACATGTGCCCACAATAAAGATACTTTGACTTTGACTTTGACTTTGACGTTCTCATCATCAACATTATTCGTATTTTAAGTCACATTTGAGTTACTTTTAGAGGCAGAATCGGTGACTGATATTACTATTGTCTTCATTAGCAGCTGTGTTCGTCTTTTCTTCATCGTGTAAATTCGTAAAATTAGACATTTTAATACCTTCCTCACCCGGAGGTAGCTAAGGTTCAGTATATTTCTTATATTTTTTGTCGTCACTATGATCTTCAATGTTGACATTATGATCAGATTCGTTAACTTCCGCTATGACTGGTAAAGAAACAACTGCATTATTTTTATAAGCAACATAAGCACTACTATTTTCAGCAACTTTCTTAATTTCAGCAGTTTTTCTGCATTTTTATTATTATTTTCAGTGACAGTTGGTTCATTTGTGTTTAACTTAGGTTTAATGAACCTGTCGCTTCTGAGATTCACAGTACCCTAAGACTTGCTTGTAACTGGGGGTCCGGTGAATATATAATATTTGTTGAGAGTTACACTTCTGGAAGTAGAAAAAAGAAAATGGTTAGTTTTCATCATTTTAACTAGGTACATGTTTAGCTACACAGTAGAACTCTCTTGACCAATTTAGATATGCTTGTGGGTTCAAGTAATTAGTTGAACTCAATTAATTCATTCAAGGGGTGGAAAGACAAATTTCGTTCCGTCTAGCGTAAGACTCACTGGAACCAAGCATTCGGCCACTGCTACAGACATATATATGATATACACTTCTACATGTCACAAAACAAAAAAAAAAACACGGGTGCGTCTCGGGACGCTTGACAGAAGTTATAACTTAAACTACCTAATCTAAATTGAACTATTTAATATTGAAACGGTGACAGTTTTAGGGGGTGTACTACGCCAAATCGAATGCTAAATAATCGAATATTAATTGATCGAACACTATAAATCGAACGTTCATAATATCGAAAGGTAATAAATCGAACATTCAATATATCGCACACTCAATACATCGAGTGTTCAAAATATCGAATGTTTGTTTGATCGAGCGGTCAACGCATCGCATATTCACTGTTTCGAAATATCCATATACTGAATACTTTTGGAAACTTTACTTGTTTTAAAGTACAAGAAAAACACATAGTTTACTAACAAATCACATTTTACTTGTTAATTATTATCTTATTTCTTTAAACGAGCAATTCTTGTATATATATATATATAATCTGAATCTCGGAAACGGCTCCAACGATTTTCATAAAATTTAGTATACAGGGGGTTTCGGAGGCGATAAATCAATCTAGCTAGGTTTCATTTTTATAAAATGTCGTTTTATTCGTGTTTGCAATGACCAACTTTATCGATAATCAACTTGAACATAAACTTATTATCTTAAACTCCTTTACCAAAAAATACCGAGCAAAGCTCGGTCAACCAGATATTAGTATTAATATCTGGTTGATCGAGCTTTGCTCGGTATTTTTTGGTAAATTGCGTTTAAAATAATAAGTTTTTGTTCAAGTTGATTATCGATAAAGTTGGTCATTGAAAATACGAATAAAACGACATTTTATAAAAATGAATCCTAGCTAGATCGATTTCTCGCCCTCGAAACCCCTTGTATACTAAATTTCATGAAAATCGTTGGAGCCGTTTCAGAGATTCAGATTATATATATATATATATATATATATATATATATATATATACAAGAATTGCTCGTTTAAAGGTATAAGATATAGTACCTACATTTAAAAGTTTTGTGCGAATTGTTCGGAGAAACTGCGATAATACACTGGGTTTTCCTAGAACTCAAAATAACATTGAAGGATGGCTGATGTTACAAGGAGTATAGGCTACTTTTTGTCTGAGTGGCACGTCCCTTTTTTGGGTGGAAAATTATCAAATGACGTGTCCCGCTCTGGGCGGAGCGGGAGGGCGGGTCACAATTTTACTGACTAAAACCGGTTCAGTTGCCTTTGCCACGGCAGCAGTAACTCTTTTGAACAAATCCGCGACTCTGGTAGAGAGCTACCCACTGCTCGCCGCCCGCAATCCCGCTCCTACGGTGCCTGGTACTTCGCTATGAACTCCCGACGCCCGGGCCAACTTCTGGGGTGGCTAGGCGCGAGCGGGCGCTGAGATTGCCTCCTTTTTCGCGAATATTACTGCTTCGCAGACGGAGGTGAAGACTTCCCATGCCCTCTCGCTCCGTACCATGGCCTAGACCAGGGCCGGACGCGAGAGAACGCCGCCACCGATCGCCTTCACGAGGATACGGTGGTGCTCCATCCAGCAGGGCAGACCTCCACCGTATGCTCCAACGTATCCTCCTGGCAATACACGCAATGAAAAGACCCGGGCGTTTCCTCCCGCCTTATCCTGAACAGGAACCTTCCGAAGCAGCCATGCCCGCTGAGGACGTGCGTAAGGCGGAAAGTGAGGAATCCGTGGCGCTTCTCCAGCCACTCCTCAAAAAGGGAACTTACTGCCAAAACTGTGGCATGCCCAGCACTGGGTTGTGACAATCGTACGCGCTATATCCCACGAGATCCCTGTGTAATAATTACCGAATACCAGGGGGGTGAAGCTGCGGGCACAGCTAGTAAAAGATAATAATCAATAAGTAAAATGTGATTTATTGGTCAATTTTGTGTTTTTCTTGTACTTAAAGCATTCAGTATATTTAAATTTCGATATAATTAATATGCGATGCGTTGACCGCTCGATCAAACAAACTTTCGATATTTTGAACACTCGATGTATTGAGTGCAGTGGCGAAAGCACCATATAACACGATTCCTACCGGCTTGCCTTCGGGGATTCGCATTGGTAACTCTATCACTATTAAAAATACAATATTATGTAAATAGTGGCTACTATTGTCAATAAATATAGTTACACTACGGGTATTTAATTCACCATAACATTCAAACAACATTAAAGGTTATTTATAGCTTTGTATTACAACAAAAGAGAAATGTTCTAAATTAACCCGGCGCCAAAACGTCATAATCGGGAACTAAAAATTCATACAACAGCGATCCCGTAATGATGTCACTTTAGGTGACGTGGCACCGCTTGATATGTACGAGAGCAAGCCGCTGTACAACGGGTTATGACAGAGACAGGTATAGAAAAATGCGTCAGCGAGAACGAGATAGAGGAATATTGCATATTTTATTCGGTTTTCAGCTGTTCAATTTAATTGTATTTAATTCATTACATTCCTATATTAATTTTAGAATGATAGTAAGTATTCTTTATTGATGAGTCAGTAAGTTAAAGCCGACTTCGCTTCGGCTTCTCTTTTAGAAAAATTTACACCTCGCCGCTGATTGAGTGTGTGATATATTGAATGTTCGATTTATTAACCTTTCGATATTATGAATGTTCGAGTATTTAGACGTTCGATTTATAGTGTTCGATCAATTGATATTCGATTATTTGGCATTCGATTTGGCGTAGTACACCCGTTTTAGTTTATATACTCACTGTCAACAGTATATGTGTATCGCATACTCAAGACTGAGTAGAGAGAGGGGGAAGCGTCTATCCGAAATATGGCTAGCGCTGTGGGTTAGAGTGAGAGGAGAAGCCTGCCTACCAGTGCCGTATGCGTGAGAGAAAGAGAAGCCAGACAGACTGGCGCCATAACGCATTACGTAACGAAGTTTACCCTCCCATGAGAAGTTATCACTTCAAAAAAATCGAAGTCATGTGACATGTACTGTTCCGTCCCGTTGACTTGATTAATCTGTGCGCCTAACGGAACGCGCGTGTAACGAAGCGAGAACTGTCACTTGTCAGTTTGACTTTGACACTTGACAACTTGGGTTTTGATCTGGGGAAGAAATCGGTCGAATTTGTTGGTGCGGCCCTGTTGTAAATTAATCCCTTAGAATCGGTCGTTTTGGTGGACAATAAGTCATGACCTAATTGTTTTGTGTTTAATAACCCCATTTGGAGAAATAATACGGGTTTAGTTTCTTGAAATTGAAGAACTTTGAGGTTAAGTGTTTGAAGACCGCATGTCCTGGTAGCAGACCTCTTGCAGCGGCCGTGTGGTATCCTGGAGAATACTCATAACGTCACAACACAATACAATACACACTCACTTACATACATAAATCCAGGTAGGCCCCAGAAGCAGTTTCCTTCAACCATGAGGTGAGTCTTTTGTTTGATTGTATTAAACAGCTCCGCGCACGGCGGACAAGTTCGCTACGCCACTCTTGACCCGGGGCCCACCATACCTTCCACTGCGCTATTAAATCCTATGGTGAGGCCTGGCCTGGCAGCGAACATATTTGGTAGCAGAGCGTGGTTATAAGACATATAACCAACAAATTGGTAATTTACAGTAGGCTAATTACTTGGCAGTCTCTATAAGGGAAGTAGTAATTCGCTGTAAATGTTTGTTAACTGTGATTGCTTGTTTATTTGAAATAATTTGTTTAAGTTTGTTGAGACGAGTAACTCATGTTGCCGGGGTCAACCGGGTTGCATATGCTGATAGAGTTGGTTGGATTGGGCTATGTTATAACCTCTTGTTGTTGTATTTGACCTCTGTTGTTGTATTGAATGTCAGGAAGACATTAAAATATTGAGTTTGTACCATTGACATGGTTGTTTGTGAAAATTAATATTTGAAATTGGCATTTTTGAGCATTAACATTGTTTTAAATTGGAATAAAGGTTTATTATTGTTGTACCATAATCATTGATATAGTGGTTTGTGAAATTAACATTTGAATATTTGAATTGAATTGTGAAGTTGACTTTTGAACGTTGACATTGGTTTTGAATTAAAATAAAAGTTTATTGTTGTTATGTTTGGATTGAAACCAAATGACTGCTTTGGTTTTCCTGGTTATATTGTTTGAACTTTGTTATTTGATTATTTGGTTTATTTGAATTGTTTGTTTGTGCAATGACATACACATGGAAATATTGCAGTGCCGGACACCTGTCCAGGTCAAGCCGGAGACCTCGGTTGTTTCAGGTCCCGGACTATTGAGTAGATTGCCTACTTTGGAACTGCCACACTTTGACGGTCGCTTGGACCATTGGTTGAGTTTCCAAAACCTTTTTGAAAGTTTGGTTGATGCATGCTCGGACCTTAGACCCGCCCAAAAGTTGGCCTATTTGTTGTCTGTCCTGGAAGGTGAGGCCCGAGCCTTGGTACAGCATCTGTCGTTGACTGACTCAGCCTACCCTACCGCTTTGGAACTACTCACCCGGTGGTACCAAAATAAACGTTGTTTGGCTGACGTTCATATTTAATTGATTTTGGGGTTACCGGTCATTACTAGTTTGTCAGTATTGCGTACTGACCTGTTGAACCCGTTGGTGGCAGCGACCAACGCTTTAAAGCGATTGGAGTTGCCGGTGGACCATTGGTCTTACCTTTTGGTACATGTTGTGCTGCAACGGCTTCCTGCTGATTTGAGGGCTCGTTTCGAGCAAAAGTATGGTGGGGATAGTGTCACACATCTCCCCCCATTTGGTGACCTCGTCCAATTTTTGGAGGATGAGCGACTCTGGCGTTGCCACTGAGTCATGCCAGCCGTCTTCCCGGCCACGAGACCAGGGACGGACTGGGGCCCGCGGGCCTGTTGATAGTCGCCCCGCCACTCGTTTTGCTGGCACCCAGAGTCGTCCTGGTTGTGAGTTTTGTAGGGACACGGGGCATGGCATGGCAACTTGCGCGGCCTTTTTGAAATTGCACGTGAGTGCCCGCCGCCGAGTTGCCAGTGCACGCCGTCTGTGCTTCTCATGTTTGGGGGCTCACTTCCATCGGGACTGCCCCAACCCCCGCCCTTGTAGAATTTGTAGGGGGTCCCATTTGGACATTTTGTGCGCTAACGCGAACCACGCTGGCAGACCAGCCTCTGATGAAGGTTCGCGCACGGGGGGGCACCATGGAGTTGGTCACCGGGCTTCTGGCTCGCCGGTTCAGAACCGGGGAGAGGCCCGCAATTTTGAGCGCCGCACTCCACCCCCCGCGCAAGTTGATCGGGAGCCGCGCGATCGCCACTTGGTCTCCCCACGTAAAGGTGATTACGTAGCTGTTGCTAGGCAGCGCTGGCCAGACCAGCATCGCCTTCCCTCCCCTCCATTGGCGGAACGTCCCCGGTTGGAGTCACGCCCCCCGCCATTCAGGC
Source organism: Aporophyla lueneburgensis (assembly GCA_932294355.1). NCBI lineage: Eukaryota > Metazoa > Arthropoda > Insecta > Lepidoptera > Noctuidae > Aporophyla > Aporophyla lueneburgensis. The sequence continues at coordinate 6,320,629 of OW028762.1, read as the reverse complement.
ATCCGGTGGGATATGCCCTTCCAGCGATGGCGCGTGGCTCGGGACACCGCGCGGACGAGGAATTTGACCTCCATCCTCGTCGGGAAAGACTTGGGCCTGGGTGCGGCGATCGGTCGCCGCCCAGGCATTGTTAGGACATTGGCGCCTGCCCCACTAAGGTACCCCCTCAGATCGAAACGGTTTTGTTGCCAACGGCATCGGTCAGGGTCTGGGGGCCCATGGGGGATTCTGTTGTGGTCCGTGCCATTTTGGACACGGGAGCCCAGGGTTGCCTTTTGTCATCTTCTTTAGCGGGACAGGTGGGCCTTGATGTGCGTGACTTTTCACGCAAAATTAAGGGAGTGAGCGAAACAATTGTCACCACCAAGGAACTGGCTTGGTTTGAGGTCACTCCTCTGAATTGTATGGTGCCTAAAATTATTGCTTCGGCCCTTGTTCTGACGAATATTTTGGGTAGTCATCCTCAATGTCAGCTGTCTTCAGCAATCGTCCGGTTGACGTCAGGCCTGGAATTGGCTGACCCCCGGTTTGATTCCCCTAGTACAGCGCATTTGTTGTTGGGTTCCGATGTACTAGGGAGAATATTTTTGGGTGATATAAAGGTTCTGCAGCCACGCGGTTTGGTGGCTGTCTCGACCATCTTTGGCTTTGCGTTGATGGGACCAGTGTTGAGGGTCCCCCCTACACCTGAACCTGATTTTGTGTTGTCATCCGGCTCCGCCCTCTCTGACGCCGTTCAGAGCCCCCTCAGGTAGCCCGTTTGAACCCGGAACACGAGGAGTGCGAGTTGTTCTACCAGAACAACACAGGTCGACTCCGTTCCGGCCGGCTTGTGACCAGGTTGCCTTTTGTTGCGGTGCGACCACCTCTCGGCGAATCCAGACCTACGGCCGAGAAGAGATTGTTGGCAATGGAGCGCCGCATGAGCAGGGACCCGGTGCTGCGGCAGAAATATTTGGATTTCATGCGGGAATACGCAGATTTGGGACACATGTCGGTGTCAAATTTGGATTGGCGCTCAGGTGAGTATTATTTCCTGCCGCATCACGCGGTCCTCAAGCCATCCACCGGTAAGCTGCGCACGGTGTTTGATGGGTATGCGCGGACTTCGTCTGGTGTCTCCTTGAATGATTGCTTGCATCCAGGCCCCAAATTGTTGAGGGATCTTTGTGACGTCATTACGTCTTTCCGTCGTCATCAGGTAGTTTTTGTGGCCAACATCAAAATGATGTTCCGCCAAACGGTTATTCACGAGGATGACAGACGTTATCAGTTGATCCTGTGGCGAGAGAATCCCCAGGACCCCATGATTGTGTATGAACTCAATACGAATACGTACGGCCTCCGATCGAGCCCTTTTGTTGCTATTCGTTCCCTTTGTGAGCTCGCGGAGCGAGAGCGTTTCAAGTTCCCTCGTGCATCCGCCATCTTGAAAATGGACTTGTATGTTGACGACGTTTGTACTGGAGCTCCCACAGTTGGGGAAGCCGTCCTGTTGCGTGACGAATTGATTGGTATTTTAGCTTCCGCTGGCTATGAGTTGCGTAAATGGGTGTTCAACTCGCCAGCGCTATTGGAAGGTTTGCCGGAGGATCATAGGCAGGACCCGCTTTTGTTTGAAAATGTTGACAACCCTGCTATGATACCAGTTCTCGGCCTTCAGTACCGACCAGTCCAAGACATCTTCACATACGATGTCGACTTGGAGTCACCTCACACTTGGACTAAACGACTGGTGTTGTCTACTGTCGCGAGGACCTTTGACCCGAATGGTTGGATATGCCCGGTATTGTTTTGGGCGAAATGTTTTCTTCAGCGCCTTTGGACTGCGGGACTTGGTTGGGACGAGCCACTTCGGGAAACCCTGTTGGAAGATTGGTTCCAATTTGTATCCGCACTCCCTGCAGTCAACGAGGTCGTGTTACCCCGCGCTATCATCCCCCCTGGGAGCTACACTGCTACCCTTGTTTGTGATGCGACTTCGCACGGTTATGCAGCTGTTATTTGTCTGCGCACCGTCTGTGCGACAGGCCAGGTGAATTTGTCACTGGTCTTGGCCAAGAGCAAGGTGGCCCCCCTCCGGACGGCACTGACCATCCCTAAGTTAGAATTGTCAGGGGCGGCGCGTCTTGTGCGTCTATTGAACCACGTTGCTCACACTTTGGGTGGAACTGTGGACATTCGGGCTTCTTACGCCTGGACGGACAGTCAAATTGTTTTGTGTTGGTTGAAGACGTCCGTCCACTCTTTGGAGGTCTTTGTTGCGAACCGAGTGTCCCAGATTCAAAATTCTGAAACGCCTTTGATTTGGAGGCACGTGCTTGGAGATTTGAACCCGGGCGACGTGGCCTCACGTGGGTGCATGGCACCCCGCCTGATTGCTGCCCTATGGTGTGTATGATCGTTAGAAAAAGATCCTTTATTTTTATAAAAGTTGCCACAGCTAATAAATCTCCCGATACATTCTTTAACCGATGTCCATACTCTAGATAATTACACATGGTGGGGACCAGACTGGCTGACTCACCCCGAGGATGATTGGCCTCGAACGCCAGTCCTGATGTCGGGTCCTTTGCCCGGGCTCAAGGTGCTCGCTGTTGGAACGAAGAACCCTCCGTTTGACCCTGATTTTTTGTTGAATCGATACAGCTCCCTCGACAAATTGTTGAACGTTACCTCGTGGATCAGGCGTTTTGGTCATAATTCTAGGAAACCCGGGAACAAACGCCTGTCTCCGGTTCTCTCTCCTCAGGAGCGACAGGAATCACTCCTCCTTTGGGTCCGCTCCGTGCAGGCTGCACACTTTGAGAAGGAGATTGAAACCTTGAAGTCTGGTAAGGCTAAATTGTCGGGAGCCGTTAGTAAGTTGAACCCCTTTTTGGACGATACGGGTCTTTTGTTGTTTGGTTGTTGACGGTTGAGGCACTCTAGCCTTCCTTATGGGGCCCGTCACCCCCTTTTGTTTCCTAAGGTGGGCCATTTGGTTAAATTGTTGTTGTTGTTTGGTTGTTGTTGTTGTTGTTTGTTATTGTTTTGACCCGCCAGCCTGCCCCCATTGGGGGGGTATTTTTGAAGGCCGCGGTGAAAGCGGCAAATGGACTTTGGCGCAGATTGTTGGGAGACACCGTTCTCACCTTTGAGGAGTTAGCTACGGTATTTTGCCGCATTGAAGCTGTATTGAACTCGCGTCCATTGTGCCCGCTGTCTTCGGACCCGAACGTCTTGGAGGCCCTAACCCCGGGCCATTTTTTGATTTGACAGGCACTTGCCGCCCTGCCGGAGCACCCTTTTGTCGATGTGAGCCAAAATTGGCTATCGCGGTTTCAGTTGGTGCAGCAGCTCGCTCAGAGTTTTTGGAAGCGTTGGAGCTTGGAGTATTTGCACATCCTCCAGCAGCGCGTCAAGTGGACTGATAAAACGCAACCTTGTCAAGATTGCCAAGTGATTAGCGGACGGGAAGGCCCGTCCGGGGGGGGGGGGTAGATGTTCCGTCCCGTTGACTTGATTAATCTGTGCGCCTAACGGAACGCGCGTGTAACGAAGCGAGAACTGTCACTTGTCAGTTTGACTTTGACACTTGACAACTTGGGTTTTGATCTGGGGAAGAAATCGGTCGAATTTGTTGGTGCGGCCCTGTTGTAAATTAATCCCTTAGAATCGGTCGTTTTGGTGGACAATAAGTCATGACCTAATTGTTTTGTGTTTAATAACCCCATTTGGAGAAATAATACGGGTTTAGTTTCTTGAAATTGAAGAACTTTGAGGTTAAGTGTTTGAAGACCGCATGTCCTGGTAGCAGACCTCTTGCAGCGGCCGTGTGGTATCCTGGAGAATACTCATAACGTCACAACACAATACAATACACACTCACTTACATACATAAATCCAGGTAGGCCCCAGAAGCAGTTTCCTTCAACCATGAGGTGAGTCTTTTGTTTGATTGTATTAAACAGCTCCACGCACGGCGGACAAGTTCGCTACGCCACTCTTGACCCGGGGCCCACCATACCTTCCACTGCGCTATTAAATCCTATGGTGAGGCCTGGCCTGGCAGCGAACATGTACCAACCCACACTGGGCCCGGGTGGTGAATTACGACCCACTCCATCTCAGAGAGAGGAGGCCTGAGTCCCAGCAGTGGGAAGTTTTCACTGTTACTAACACTTATGGAAGAAATTCTGAAATAAATGTTGTTTATTTATTTTATTTATTTATAGGCTGAGTATCATAAAATGGCTTGACACGAGAGGTAATTGACTAAATACAAATAAATAAAAATAAAACTTACATAAACTGATGATTCAATATAGCGCCCAAGATTTCATCTGCTGATAAATGATTCTTGATTCCCTCACACAAGTCAATTTCACCGGGCGACGAACCAGATGTTATCTAAATATTTACTTCATCGATCACATTCTGAATGTAACCTTTTTAGTTTTCACTTAAAATTTTATGAAAAGCTTCTGAAGAAATACTTATTCGGAAAACAGTATTTTCTTATAAGTATTTCTTCATCCAATTAACCATACTTATTCTCTCATTATGATAAAAGCTACCTATGTGATATAAAAACGACGCTCTTGGAAATGTCTGATTGACGCACCATAAATCTTCGCCATTTATTGTATAAAAACTAAAATTGGGTAGACCCTAAAATACTCCCCTGAGGAATACCGGTATTGACTTCGCAGTCATCACTCAACCACTCGTCAACCATAACACGTTGAGCTCTCCCATTCAGGTAGCTTTCGAGCAATTTTAGCTGTTCGCTACGAATTCCGAGGTGTTCAAGCTTTTTCAGTAAGTGACGCAAAGACGGTGTCAAAAGCCTTCGCCAAGTCGAGAAAAATCGTAAGAACCTTTTTCCTCTCATCCAACTTAGAGACTAAAAGAATGGCAACTCTACTGAGCTCCGTTTAAGAGAACTGCGTGGCAGTGCGGTTCTCCCATGTTCTGACCGCGCAGCCATGGTTAAAACTTTATAACTATCTGAATATTGGATCTACGATTTTGCGACTTTCACTATTAGTGTTTTACAAATTCCTGCGTAATGTGGACGTAGTACTTTTTCTTCTACGACACTATGTCCGAGCAGTCGAAATGGACACCTCATCCCGCCATCTACGTCCGAGTTTGTCACGATGTCGCTGTCGATGTTAGCTACCTTATTTAATTTGGCCCTGTTAAAATCTATCTTATTTTATCACACGAAAAATAAAATACTAATTCTGAGATCAAAATTCGTTTATTCACTCCCAAAGGAGACTGAACTGAACTTTGTCAATACCTGCAAATAATGCGAGGTCAGACTCTTGTATATAGTTTACAGAAAACTTATCCATACTAACGATAAAAACAATTTTATCGCCATATTTTTCCATCTCTTCGACCACCCAGTCTTTTGTTGATAACCCTTGATTATACAATTCAATCATCTTGAACAAATAATTAGTATCAAAATCGAAAAAGCTATACAATTTCAAAGCCAGTCTTGTTATTTCAGTGTCCAACACTTTAACATAACTAGTAACACTGATTATATTTTGGAGCCAATCGTAAGTATTTTTGTTATGGCAACTGTAAATTAATGCGCCATCTTGGACGCCATGACACTTTAGTAAAGGTAACTGTGAAGACATCATTATGCTATTAGAAATGTGTCTTTGAATTTCTTTAATATTTTCAGAAGTTAATTCTCCGATTGGATGGTTAGTATGTACTATACGCACAGTTTTGATTTCTGTATCCTTACTGATATGGAAATCTGCTTCCCTATCAATAGTTTTTACATGACTTAGTCCTACCGAATGAGTATCACAAATGTCTTCACTTAAAACTATCTTTTCATTTGATATAATATCACCATCAGTCTTCATTTCTACATCTAGTTTCACTATTTTGTCATCACTTGGCTTGATACCATTTTCTTCTTCCATTTTTCCAACTTCAACATCTTTTGAAGATTCGTCTTGTTTGATTAATTCAACTGCTTCTTTTTCGTCGATAACTTCTGTAACACTGATTACTTCCATCGGCTCATCATCCATTTCATACATTATTACATCTATTTCTTCTTCTATTTTCTTATCATTCAGATTGTGATCATTTTCTATGTCGCCTTTCGTATCAGTGCAAACATTAGTATCTTCTGTAAAAGCAACGTTCTGATCAATTGTAATATTAGTATCTGGAAGAACTTCATCAATAATTTTCTCAATGTCAAAACCAATTTCTTTGTGTTGGTTCTCTATTTCAATGACATCTTTCACTTCAACATTTTCCTCTTCCTTCATGTCTTTCTTCTCTACATCTTTAACTTTAACTAAATCAGAATGTTCATTTGATGGATCAATTTCTCCGCCATCTTTTTTATCCTCTGTTATATTTATTTCTTTTTCATTACTGATATCAACCGTTATTTCCTGTCTATTGACAGCCTCTTCTGTATAATCAACGCACATGACATATTCAGCCATTTCTGTATCAACTATGGTGGTTTCTTCCTTGGTATTATTATTATAACCACTTCTTTTCATATCAATGACTTGATTGTCATTATTATCAATAACTATGTTCCCGTTACCAACATTATTCGTATTTTTATTTTCAGTCACATTTGAATTACGTTTAGAGGCGGAATTGTTACTGATATTATTATTGTCTTCAATAGCACCTGTGTTTGTCTGTTCTTCATCATGTAAATTTGTAAACTTAGATATATTTATACCTTTTTCACCCGGAGGTAGCTTAGGTTCAGTACATAACTTATTATTTTTGTCGTCACTATGATCTTCAGTGTTGGCATTATGATCTGATTTGTTAGCTTCCGCTATGACTGGTAAAGAAGCAACTGCATTATTTTTATAAGCGACATAAGCACTACTATTTTCAGGAACTTTCTTCATTTCAGCAGTTTGCCTATTATTTTCTGCATTTTTGTCATTATTTTCAGTGACAGTTGGTTCATTTGTGTTTAACTTAGGTTTACTTAACCTGTCGCTGATGATTTTAACAGAACCCTGAGACTTGCTTTTAACTTGGGGTCTGTTGAATACATAATATTTGTTGAGAGTTACACTTCTGAAAGTGGAAAAAAGATAAGTTTAGTTTTTCATCATTTTAATTATATATTTAGTTATACAGTAGAACTCTGTTGGTCAATTTAGATATGCCTGTGGGTTCAAGTTTTTATTTGAACTCAATTAATTAATTCAAGAGGTGGAAAGACAATTTTGTTTTTGCTAGCCTCTTCCCAAACATGTTGGGGTCGGCTTCCAGTCTTACCGGATACAGCTGAATGCCAGTTTATTACATAGAGGGACTGCCTATCTGACTTCCACTTAAAATATTGTTCAATACTCATGGTGAACCCCCCCAAAATCGAAGGCTGCGACCGCGCCTGCTCTTAGGGTTCTGACTACCTGCAACGACTGGCAAAGAAATAAAGGACAGCCAACGACTTAACGCGCTTTTCGAGGCGCAGAGACGCCAGGTTTTTGTATGGGTGACCATCAGATCAGACGATAATGTTCCCACTGCTGGGACACAGACCTCTGTGTAAAAGACCTCGGTGTGTGTGTAAGGGACCTCGGTGTGTGGGCGAGGGACGTTATCCACCACGTGCGCCCAGTGCGGGTCGGTAGATGTCATATGACTTCAATTTTTTTTTTGTTCTTGCACATACCGTTTTCTTAAATTTTCCCTCACCGTTTTGAAAACAGTGGTGATGAAATCACAAAGTAAAGCGCCTATCGGGGTTCGTGCGCGTCCGTGGTGAATTACGAACCACTCCATCTCAAAGAGAGGAGGCCTGTGTCCCAACAGTGGGAATATTATAGGCTGATTATGCTAAAATAGCCTGACACGACAGAAAATGGACTAAATACAAATAAAAAACATAAAAAATAAACTTACGTAAACTGATGATTTAATATGGCGCCCAAGATTTCATCTTCTGATAAATGATTCTTAATTCCCTCACACAAGTCAATTTCACCGGGCGACGAACCAAACGTTATCCTCATATTTACTTCATCGATCACATTCTGAATGTAAATTTTTTGGTATGCATTTAAAAGTTTATGAAAATCTATCTCCACTTCTTCATCAGAAGACTGAACAAAGTTAAATACGTTTGTCAGAAATAGTAGTTTGAATTTCAGAGTTCCATATGCTTTTGGTGACGAAATTTTCGTGCCCGATGAAATAATGTACGAGTGTATTTTGTCTTCTAATGGTATTGCTTTGTTCGCTTCGCGTGATAGATGAGTAACTAATGATATATCCTGCTTTGGTATCTCTACTTCAGTCAGCAGCGTTTTTTTTATTTCTATTTCCCTGAAATTATGAGGTTGAGATCATTAGAAAACATAGGCCTGTATTCTTTAAGTCTTAGAGAATACAGGCTTATGTATACTTCTTTGCTTATGCCTTAGAGTCTAAGAGATAAGCGAAGTCGTATATATGTCACTGTTAAATTGTAAATACCGTTAGATTATAATCTATCTAGCGAGATTGTAAACTGTCGAAAGATTGTGAACCGTGATATATTGCTTACCATTTAACGAATTATTTTTCGTTAGATTATAAATCTGTCGAAATGAAACCGTCAAATTGTGAAATGGCATGCAACGGAACGCAACTCGCGCGCTTATTTGTTAATGTGCATGTGCACCCGCCGCCATGTTTGTTTGTTAAGTAATTCGTTTATTGTGGAAAGTAAACGTCACCGTAACATTATGAACATCGTTAGATTATAGGTTAGGTTAGAACTGTGAACAACCGCTACTTCCAAGCCGATAGCAGTTACTTGGCTATTTAGTATTATTGCAAGATGCGTCTTATGCAAATTTGATAGATACCGGTTCACAATTTGTCAGTTTGCCATGGACAGATCGACGGGTGCAAAGTAAAAAGAGTCATCTACAAAACAGCTACTTTTCAGGAGAGCGCATAATAGGAAAAAATGCTCCCATTTTGTCAATTTTTAACCAAATTTATTGGAATTTTCATCATTGCTTCATTATTTAATAATATATCCACATGTATATTTCATTTCTTCTAATTATTTTTAATTTACGAGATATTGTAGTTGTTTGCATCTACATTGCGCTCAAAATTATGACAACTGTGTTAACTACCACTTGGTCGTTTTTACGTGGGAATTCAAAATTTTTGATTTAGTAAAGTATGATCAGTATATTTTTGTAAATACGAAAAGTGTAACACTTCCTATTATTAAAATTAGATAATGACCGTTTTACATCTTAAATACACCAAGTTCAGAACATAACTGCGCAGATGTCTTTTTCTACGTCGTCGATTCGGTGCAAGTTACACGATTTAGAAGGAGGTTAAATGAAATATTTACATAGGAATCATTCATTTACTATCGTAAAAACTTTTTAACAAAAAATTAAACCGCCGAAAAACTGAAAAGCATAAAATAATAAACCTTAAAATTATGAGTCGGCGCTGAAAAATCAATGAACAAGGATCACTCAAAGCGCCGACTCATAATTTTAAGGTTTATTATTTTATGCTTTTCAGTTTTTCGGCGGTTTAATTTTTTGTTAAAAAGTTTTATTTTATATTTTTTGTGGCTTTAATGTACTAATAATACTTGGCAAGGTCTACCCTATCCAACACAAAAAGAATGATCAAAATCGGACTACTCTGTATAAAGTTATGCGTGTTTATACGTTACAATCAGTGAGTGAACAATCAATCATCCCCTGTTTTCCGACCCTTAGGGTTCGATTTTGTTTTCCAAATTTATATGGGACCACCTTGGAAGTATACCCTTTCCAATAGAAGAAGAATTGTCACAATCGGACCACTATGTAAAAAGTTATGCGTGGTCATTCATAAAAAAAAAAAAAAAAAATACGCGTCGAATTGATAACCTCCTCCGTTTTTTTTCGTCGGTTGAAAAATGAATTTCCTCGCGTGGACACTATCGCCTTCCTGCTGGGTGTGACCCTTCTCCAAAAATCTGTGATGAATATCAATGCTATACTTTCGAGAGCAGTATACATACATCAGAAATACAATACGGTTCCTGTTCTGACCGCCACAGTTATCGGACCACAAGCGGATATCTTTGATACCTCTATCAGTTGACTGTTGTATCCTACTAATCTTATAAATGCGAAAGTTAAGTTAGTTGTATGTATGGATGTGTGGATGTTTGTAACGATTTCACGCAAAAACTACTAAACGGAATTGGATGAACACATAGGCTACTTTTTATCCCGGTAGTACGTTCCTGCGGGATATTTTCCGACCTCCACGCGTGCGAAGCCGCTGGCAAAAGCTAGTAAAACTATAAAGACAACTAGCAACTTCATTCAAACCCCGCTTAGATATAGTTTCAGGCCACATATAACATATTCCTTTTTTAAGTCCCAAAGTCCCCTTTTTTAAGTATCAAAAACAGTAAAATTAAAAACAGATAGTTTACGCTTATAATAAAATGAACTAGTTTCTCCATGTGGTGTCGACAACATTTAATGAAAATCAAAGATAGCCGAAGTTACAGTTTCAGGATTAGAATACCTTCATTTTTGTCTTGTTTATTCAAAGATCTCGCTATATTTTTATCTTGTATATGTATATTGTACTGATCTTGTGCTCTGGTTTGTGAAGAAAGGCAATTTTTAAATACTATACAGACGTCGCACTGGTCTTTTTTAGGAATATAAAAGGCAATGTTCATTTCCTTGTTAACTATGTCTCGGTACTGGCGCGCTGTCTGTACTCTCTCCACAATATTATTTTCCTCTGCCCAAGTCTGGTTCAACTTAAACATCGTGGAGAAATTTAAATCAGCCAAGTAAACTTTGTTTGTGTCTTTTCGTGTGTAATGTGACTCCACTGGTTGAAACGAGTTTACATGATCACACACACCTTTTAATATGGCGGCTGTACAAACCTTATTTTTATTGTTATGACGACCCCTGAAGTCTTTTTCACAGTTACCAGAACTTTTATCATATTTATCAAGAGAACTCTGTATAAACTCTACTGTACGCTGACCGCTTGCCCCCCGCGCGTTCCACGTATAAACGGCCAGCGGTAGTTATCCGCATCTACATTGTGCAATTTCGCAAAACAGGCGTAGTTATCTTCTTTTACGTGACAAAAGTACCAAAAATAAGGTGATATTTGTATTTTTGTTTTTGCTATGTTGTAGAATATGATATTTTAAGTTAGTTTTTATAAAAAAACAAAAATCTCAAAATTGCAGTTGACTTTATTTACTTTGCACCCGTCGAGATTATAATCTATCGAAAAATAATGCGTTAGATTGTAAATGGTTTTTGCAGTACACCATTTTTCAATCAATTATGATCTCACTAGATAGATTGTAACTTAACGGTATTTACAATTTTCAGGAGGAGACGCCCCGGGCGTCGGGAGTCAATAGCGGACTAGGCCACCGTAGGCGCGAGCTTGCGGGTGGCGAGCAATGGGTAGCTCGCCGCCCGGTAAGGACCAAGCTCGGGTCGACGGCGCGCAGTGTTCCACGCGCGCCTCAAAGAGATGTCAGCAGCAGTGTAGGGGTCTACTAGGACCGATGCCTGCCGGGGTCGCGTGATTGTTCGAAAGAGATACCGTGACCCTGGCACATGGGCAACTGATGGAACACGGGTGGGTTTTAGTCAGTAAAAGTCTGACATGCCCTCCCGCTCCGCCCAGAGCGGGAGAAGTCATTTGATGATTTCCCATCCTGAAAAAAAAAAAAAAAAAAAAAAAAAAAAAAAAAAAAAAAGGGTACATATACCGGGTGACATTTTTTCACGTTTTGAATAAAAATGCGTGTAATAGGTGAACGGGGTAGAAGCCTTTGGCATAGTTTTTTTTTTTTTTTTAATTACATTAAAGAAATTGATCTAGCAATAAATACTACACATTTTAAGTAACATTTTCATACTAGAACAACAAAAACAGAAATTTGAAAAAAAAAACAATTAAAATCTATCGAAACTCAAATCATACGCACCCTACTCAATGCGCGGCATGTATCAATAATGATTTCATAGCGCGATCCTACCCTTTGAAGCCGGCCGATAGGCGGCCTCATTGATCTTTTGCAGGCGCACGAGCCGCACACGCATCCCCGTCCGCCCGCGTCCCGCGGTTCTTTAGTATGTACCTGCGATGAATCTGAAGGCTTTCCTGCCTTCTATTCTAGTTACACAACATACTGGACTTACCAGGATAGCAAAAAAAAACTGTCTTCTAAAACTACGCTGACATACGTCACAAACCCCTAAAAAATAGACAATAAATAATAGTTTAAAAAAAAGAACTAAAAACTCGCTTCCATAGAAAACCAAACTAAAAAGTAGAAAATAATGGAAAAAAACCGTGGGGTGCCTGATCAAAAAAAAAATACCTTTTTAAGGTATTTAAGGTATTTTAAGGAAGCGTGTTTTTTAGTTTTTAAACTATTATTTATTTCTAAATACATACATATTATTGATAAATTACACCCAGACGGAAAAAATGATTGTGCTTATCACACAAAGGCAACCGGTCCTGGGTGGGAATCGAACACACGACCTCAGTCTTAGCAGTCAGAGTCACTAACCACTGGACTAACAGGCCAGTCACATGTTTTCAATTTTTTGATTCTAGGACATGCCGATTTCCTCACAATGTTTTCCTTCACCGTTTTGAGACCACTGGGCCAACACTGCTTATACCCCATGACATTTTAGTCGTCTTACAAAGGTTGTCTACTAAATGTATCCGACATAATGTACCTCTAGGCGTGATTAAAAATTGTTACCATTAATTAGGATAAAAGGTACTAAGAAAAATAAAAATGCATTAGAATTATGAAACACTCTGTTAATCATGTTTACGTATCAGACGGTAGAGTACATACCTACCCAGCCCACGAGTCAACTAGATCATTCCATCTCCATTTTCCATGAGGCAAAATATCTTTCAAACTACGTCATGCGTCATCATAATGAATAATATTTTTATTTTTTAGTTATTCAAATGTTCTTTTTTTTTCTTTTGGATGTGTAGCAGGGATGTTAAGGAGCTCCGTAACCGTAACCGAAACTATCAGATATTCGATATAAAAAATTATCCGTAACCGTAACCGAATCCGAAATAAAAGTTTCGGATAATATCGGATTTGTTATTACATTTTTATTTTAAGTAGATTAGATAACACTCAATATATATTTATAATCATTTTTATTTTAAACAGCTGTAATAATTACTCACGGACTGATTGTAATTCCTACCAAATGGTGACATATAAATAAAATCATTTTATTAGCTATTTATATTTTACTTTTGAAATTCCTTAAAAGTTTAATATCCGTAACCGATATTATCCGAAACTAACGGATAAAGCGAAATAATATCATATCCGTATCCGTATCCGGTATAATAACCATTCCTACATCCGTATCCAATCCGTATCCGAAATGTCATATCCATAACATCCCTAATGTGTAGTAGTCATTGGATACATGAAGTGTGCTGCCGTTGTAAGTCGATAAAAATGTCACGGTGTATATAATGTATTATGTATAAATAAATAATAACACCATTTTCGACTTGAGGACCAAACCCAGGACCGCACTCTATGCAGCTGCAACGCCTAAACCAACAAGCCAATCAGACTAATAGTTTTTTTATTTTGTTAGTCTTTAAAATGGTCATCTACCCTTGCCTTGTTATTAAATTAACTAAAATATTTTATTTAACTTCACTTGTATGTCCTGGAATTTTACAATCAATATTTCACCCATTTTGACTGAAGCTATCGGGCTGAAGTTTGGCACACACGTTTGGTTCTCGTGACAATGCAAAACATAAGTTTCTTTTTTGTAAATTATCTCAACTATTAGAGTCAACTCTAATAGTCTTACGATGCAGCTAATTTACATGGAGCGAGTCAACCTGACCTCCACAACTCGTTATTAAGTAGATAGGCTGTGCGTTTCAGGCCTACTTGCTTGTTCATGGGTTCATTTAGGTTAACTCAGAGTTAACACCGAACCCAGGCTTAATTCAATAATTTCTCTTGCACTCTTGGTGACCTAAGAGTTACAGGAAAATCTAGGATAATTTTTTTAAATATTAAACCCGCCAATGTGGGAGAGCTAAACCGCCAAAATATAGGTTACTGTTAGTATTGTCAAAATAAATTAATGTTATGAGGAACTGATACCTTATTTTGTGTTTTATATTGTCAGAAACTGTAGTAAGTGAATATTCTATACTACATTAGCAGGCAAAATATTCATAGTCATATAATTTTCGTCAATAAATACACTAAATCTCTATGGAAACCACATAAAATAGGATTAAAGTGAAATTTCATATAATAGAATTAAGGGGGCGCAGAGCAAAATCATTTAAAATAGTCGTCACTGTTAAAGTGATACAATCAATACTTTTACCACAATTACCATAAAAAATATGTGATGAACACCACAATGAATGTGTTAGCCGATTATAGTTCGCAAAAATTAAAAATATTGTATAGTTTAATAAACAAAAATTCATAAAGTTGAACCAAAATCTTAAAATAGTATGCTCGGGTTTAGTTGAATTTTGATAGTAAACTGTTAAATTTTTTCACTAACTTGAATTCATATTAATCTCTTATTATCATACTACAATTTATAGTTTTTACATTTTCGAAATGTCACTTACTTATTTTATTATTAATTTTTGTTTTGATTCACGCCCTGTTTTGAGTCATACGCAACGTACACGGGTCGAAAATTCAGTCGTCCACGAGAGCTCGGAGAGTGGTCACGTCGCATCGTGGAGCGCCGCGCCAGTAACGATAATTCGCGATCTATTGTGAACGTATACGTTGCCGCAAAGAGTGAAATAGGGTAAGTCACATTTGTGTTTTTTTTTTTAGTATGACTTATATTTAGTAGGCATAACTAAATTTTACTTTTTGTTGTTTTTTTTTTCTGCTTACATATTACTATAACATTTCTCTTAAATATTTGTTTTAGTAAATATGGAAAAGCGTAAGGGCAGCTATTGTAAGAAAAAAGTTAGCGCTCATTTCCGTAAAAAATGCATTCGATATGAGTGTCGTGGCTTTTGGGGATGGCGTTTGCAAATCTGGCATCCATTTTAAAATCCAAGATAGCGGATTGAACTTCAACTTTTCCGTTACACTCTATATATTATATATACCACATTTACGTATGATTTTTGTATGTTTTTGTAAAGTAAGCAAGGTTTCTATTACATTAGGTAATTATAGATTTTTTATTACAGACTGGTTTTATTATTACAATACCTACCACCTACCCATCTACCCTGCCTACCTTTTAACCGAGTAAAATTCCCGGACGTGCAAGTAAAATTCATAATGCCAAAATTTCATAGCAATCTGATGAGTAGTAAGAAACGGATAATGTAGGTATTTTGCTATATTGTACTATATTTCTAGCTACATTATAGGTAGTTGTAGTAGTCTTTAAAATTACTACCGTAGCTAGTGTTGTCCTTTGCAACACTAGCTACGGAAGGCAGATAACAGGGTGTTTGGGCGTAGGCTGGGAAAGGCCTATATCCAGCGGTGGACTGCGATATACTTAACTGATTAAACTTCAACTTACTTTGCATCAAACGCGACGTAAGCCTCTATGACAACTTCGGGCAGTTTCTGGAATAAATTCTTGATTTCTTTACAAATAATCTGCTCCTCCTCATGGAATATGGCATCGTTATGTCCACTTTTCAACTCCGCTGGAGCCATTTTCAAGAATTTCCTTTCTCTGTAACTTAGTTTTTGGTCATATTTCAATGTTTTCAACGTCGCATCTGAAGTTAATAATTCATAAATCGTATGCAGAACTTCTACGCGCACTCGTTTATGCATCTTCATAAATTCTGTTCTTTCCATTACATGTTTTTTGGGCTCAACGTTCGCTAGATCAACGGCAGTTTTTATTGCTTTTTGGAGCTCAGCATGAGATATTGGCATGTCAACATTAGATTCCTTAGGTATATGGGGCTCCACCGTAAGGTTGTCGAGTAACAATTGCTTCGACTTCTGGGTTATAATATCAGTTGCCGTTTTACCCGTTTCGTCAGACGCGGCTGTTTTTGATTTCCTTGGTTTAGTTGCTTTTGTTCCAAATTGTGAGCTACTGCCGTGACCGAAGCCAGCTCCTCTGGCCTGTAAATAAAGGTTATAATACGTTGAATAATATTCTTTGACGTCACGCCTAGTTTCTCCAAAGGGTTAAGCAGAGGTGTACCCATGGTAGGTTAGGTACATTTGGCTAGTTAATACGCTAGCTCCCTTTTACATGGAACAGAGAGCGAGCCTATTGTCATCAATCCTTCCAAAGCTACCAAGAAATTCCGAAAATTAACTATCAGCTTTAGCACCCTCGACAACCATGACAATAATACCCAAGAAAACATTGAAACATTTTTGTCCACACTCAATCAAAATCAAAAGTCATTTATTCAAACTAGGCTGAGAGTCAGCACTTTTTGAACTATATATCAATTTCTGTAAATTTGTTTCTAAGAGACTCGCGAGACCGTATTCTATAGATTGCGCGGATTGCCCTCTTTTGTAAAACGAAAACTGAATCTATGTCGGGCGCTGAACCCCACAGCAGAACGCCATAAGATAGGCACGCCACAATTGCGGCGGTAACCCCCCTCTTTGAGGAGTGGATAGAGAGGCGCCACGGCTTCCTCACCTTAAGCTAGGACTAGGGTACACTTACTATATCAAGTACTGGCATCAACGGTTCTGTAATGCCATCGCCCCTTGTTCCCAGTGCTCCGCCACACCAGCCCATGCCTCGCATCATTCTGAAATTACATTCATTGTCAAACGCATTAATTACTAGGATATTTGGTAGTTGATATGACAGTATTTCTTCAAAGTTTCGACACTACGTGGTCTAGATGTTCCTTGTGGTGCCGGACGTAGACAGTAGCACCATCCTATTTCTTCCCGTGGGTGTCTTATAAGGCAACTAAGGGTACGGACAAAGTTACTAGACAATGGGCAGCAGCGCTCTCTATGCATTTCACAACCATACTGCGATCGCCAAGCCACCTGCCAAACGTGGCGATCACAGAAATCTAAATAATAAGACACTAGAAGTCGTAAAGGCGCGTGACCTTGTCGCCGCAAATGTGACTCGTACACCACAATCGCGCGAGGAGCGTATTTTTCGGTCATCAGTGTTGTTTCGGACGTAGACACGTAAACATGGTTTTTTGCAGCATATCCAGCTGTGGAAATTCGTCCACGAAGTGTAACTTTGTAAATAAAGGGATAACATTCCATAAGTAAGTAGTATTTTTTTAAATAATGTTGATTTTTAATGAAAATTACTAAAATGAAATTATTCACCACCAGTATTACGAATAATTACGATTGTCGTAGAAAATGAAATTTGTATCTCATTTCAATAATCATTGATGCATTAGCGTGTTCATGTTTACAATACAACTATTAAAAGCAGCAATGGAATTATAGTCATGCGCAATATACAATATCGCCCCGTACGTAAATTTAGAGGAACACGCTGCAAGAGTTGAGCGCGAATTAGTGACGTACCACTACTATTTTGTATCGATAATTTTATTATGTTTAGCTTACCTAGTTTTACCGACATAGGAATGAAATGTAATTTTTCGTTAAATATTTATTTAGTTATCTACTATATTTTTTCTTTTTTCTACATAATAATTGATAATAAAATCGTTTATCAGCGATTATCTGTTTATTAGTATTATTAAAATACTTGAAAGATTTTTATTCAGTTTTCCCCATCATTTAGAAAATTTATTGAAGTACAGTCAATTTGGGTGAATAGGAATGTTGGGATGAATCGGTTTATTGCCAAAAAGGACTGTAGTCTGTAATGCTTTTACTGAATCATAATTTACGATTTAATTGACTTGCTGGCAACAAACTATCTTATTTTAACGTTAAAATTCTTTTTAAACTTTTGTCCGAATTCAGCCCTGCATTCCTATTCACCCCGTTTGTCGTTAGGTTAATTATTTTTAGACTAGAAGCCGACCCCAACATAGTTGGGAAAAGGCTAGGCAGATGATCGTGATTCCAATTTTATTACTTACGTTTATTATTAACTACAGATTTATATTATATTATGCTAGCTTTAAAAACAAATATTGCAAAACTAGTAATACTTTTCAAGAAAAAAAAAAGCCATTGCTTCTAAGTATGCATTTGTTTTTTACAATTATTTTAGTTATTAAAAACCTTTATTCTCACCCTTAACGTTTTATTGTATTCCCTTTTCACATAATAAAATTTTCTAAAATTAATGAGACACTCTGGATTAATTAGGTATCAATTGCTGCGATGCGGTACTCCTGCGGGATCAACGACGCTCAACAGAAAGTTATCGATACGAGCGTTGCGCTGCACTATTCCTAAGTGAGAGTGACCGCGCAATATCATTCTTTACTTTTCGCACACGTTTATTATTGGTCCAAGTGGCCACGCCTCCTGAGATTTTGTTTTTTTTTTAAATATTACTTAATGACATAATTTAAAGTTTATTTTTATTTGCTTCAATGCAAAAAATACGTGTGTGCGTAATTGTGTATTTATTGTATGTGTATGTGATGGTAGCTGTGACCCGGCGACACGCGTTACGGTATTAAAGGACGGGAGATAGCATTTCTATTGCCTTATTATTTAGATTTCTGTGGTGGCGATTATGGCACATCCCCCCAAAATTTGGGGAAGGCTCATGGCCAGCAGTGGCCGTCTTTCGGCTGAAATGATGTGTTCTAGAATCATGGTTTCAGTTTGCGTGTCAAGGTCCCTTTTTTTGGGTGGGAAATCATCAAATGACATCTCCCGCTCTAGGTGAAGCGGAAGGGCGTGTCAGACAATTATTGATTAAAACACACCCGTGTTCCTTCAGTTGCCACAACAAATCCGCGACCCTTTTTTTATTTCGAGGTGGAAATCCTCATGGATGTCCTCTGCCCTGGGATGGGCGAAGGGTTTGTCAGACTCTTACTGATTAAAACCACCCCGGTGTTCTGTCCCACACCTACGTCGGAAACCACGGGAACGAATGTGTCTTTGGCGATCCCCGACTGGTGCCGGCCCGCTTCTGCGGGCCACATCACGTTAGGGGGGGATGAGGTGTTAAACTCCCCTCGTACATCACTGAGAGGTGCGCGTGGAACATTCCACGCCGCCATCCCACGTCCTAAAAATAGGGGGCTACGAATGTAAATCCGCGACTCGTGTCAGGGTCCCTGCCACGGTACAGGGCGCACCTCATAGCCTTATCGCTTTGTACGGGAACAGACATGGCTTCCATAAGCTGCTCCTTTCTGATCGTCTCTTCAGCGCGCCGCGCCGGGCCGCGTCGCGGTTCCTTTAATGTGTTCTTAGAGCTCGGGCTCTTCTCGTTCAAAAGTGTTCTGAAAAGACAGTTTGGTTAGAAAATACATGTAACGCGTTGTTTCTCCGAAGAGTTGGACAGAGGTGTACCTGCCGTGCCAGGGTCGCGAGATTTGTTTGAAAGAGTTACGGGTGAAGGAACGCGGCTAGGTTATTTGCCTATATGCCAGGGCCACGGTATCTCTTTCGAACAAACTCGCGACCCTAGCAACTAATAAGTCCCTTACTCGCCTTTTAAGACTCTCAGGGGAAGAAATGGTATAGTGCTATTCTCTACGTCCGGCACCACACGATACGAAATCATTGCCACGGATGACTTAAAGCGAGAGGAAAGATATTACACATAAAACAGACAACCGAATTGAGAACCTACTTGTTTTTTTTACCTATTAATAATACTAGTATTTCGCCTTGTGTACTTGTCTATTTTATATTACACAAATAGGGTAGTTGACAACTATAAGAACATTATAAAGCTGAAGACTTTGTTTGGTTGAATGTGGTAATCTCAGTAACTACTGGTCCGAATTTAAAAATATTTTTGTGTTAGGTAGCTTAATTATTGAGGAAGGCTATAGGCTATATAACATCACGCTACGATCAAAAGGAGCGGAGCAGCAAAGAAAACGTGCTGACAGTTCGATGCGACGAGAAGGTCAGGGGAGCAAAAATTTGACGCGGACGAAGTCGCGGGCAGAAGCTAGTGTTAAAATATAAATAAATGAATACTTATTTTAAAAATGCCACAAAAAAGACGATCTGCAAAAAAAAAAAATCGTCGGTGTAAAAATAGAGAAGTTGCATTTAACCTCAAGTCCCTGAGATACCACATTTGGTATAGACACAATGGTTTTTAATTGTGTCTGTAATTACGGTATTCAATGGGTTAAAGTGATTCTTCTATCCCTGTCACGCAAAACAAACTTGTATAGAATGGCGCACAGTTACTATGGCGCTCCTGTAGTGCTGTCTCTGTATAGCATTGTCTTTAAAACGTATAGGACTTCGAAATTTTTTGTGACATTTAAACATTTGTTTTTTAGTGTGGTTTAATATTTATCTAGGTTCTGAAAAATCGAATTTTAAAAATCCAGTCAAATACCCTACTTTGTTACAACCGCCACCCCTATATCTCGAAAAAAAATGTTAATAAAACTTACTTAGACAGATTTTGAGCTTCGGCGGCCATTTGAGATCTATCTCTGCTGGTCCCACGACTACTAGAAGTACTGCTGGAGGCATCAGCCCAGGTATAGTTTGGCCTGGCTAGAGTCGGCGCTTTGACAGCGGCTTCCTTACTGCGGGAGCAATTTGATAGTGATTTAATTAAAACAGGGATTATTGTTACAAGGTAAATGTACACATATCAGAGCTGAATGTAGGAAGCCAAAGAAGCCAAAAGAATCGATTTTCAGAATCTTATTAAGCCCCGGAAGAATTCGGAAGGTTTTCTTGCAGCCGGTTAGGTCGATTCTTTTGGAGCAGACAAGTGTGAGTTTACCTCAACTCAGGTTTTTATTGAGAAAAGACACAGAAAAAAGTGCATTGTGGTCGGCAAAGTATATGTCACCGTAAAATTGTAAATACCGTTAGATTATAATCTATCTCGCGAGATAGTAAATTGGGGACCATACTGCTTACAATTTAACGTATTCATTTTCGATAGTTTATAATATTTCCACGTCAAACCATCAAAATGTAAACGAAATTGTACTTACCAACAGCTTCACAATCTGTCAGATATTATCACCCTTTAAATTGTGAACCGTCCCTGATTTTTTGATCTTGACGGTAGCCGAATTTGTTGCAATTACTAAGAATGCATGCATGTCGGTTTGCCATGGACAGATTATAAATTATCGAAAAATAATGCGTTAAATTGTAAATGATTTTTCAGTTCACGAATTTTCGATAGATTATAATTTCACGAGATAGATCTAGAGAGAGATCGAGATAGATCTAGAGATTTCACGAGATAGATCATCTAACGAAGTTCATAATGTTACGATGACATATACAAGGTCACATTAAATGAGCTACAGTATGCGTAGCATGGCCACCGTAGAAAAGGGGTTTTGTCGACGGAAGAATAGACAAAGTGACAGATTGTACGTATCGTATGACATTTTTTTTCGATAACGAAAAGTAATATTATTGTACAATTCTTAGCTTAAACACAGCACTAACTTCCCCGTTGCTATGAAAAGATTATCTATGTCTTTGTCTTCAAAGAAACGCGAGTCTACGGGTTGCCGTTGTTGGTGCCGGGTAGTTGGTTGGGGCGGAAGAGATGTCGAGTTGGATAGAAAGAACTTTGTCTATTCTTGGTAGAATAGAGATAGAATTGGTCATGCTACGCCTGCTGGGGTGATAGGATTCGATGTTTTTTGGAACAACGACTGCTGGTAGCGTTGTTACTTGAACTAAAAGTTAAGAGAAAATCAATTTTCTTCGTTCAATCATGTGTTAGTAATCGATACCTACATACTTTCTCGTGACGCAACTCTAGTCGATCAATTTCCATGAAGTTTTCATATAAATTGTTCTAGTAAAGTCACGTCGCGCCTTCCTGGGCCTTAAATTAACGGAAATGTTGTCAATGTCAAGTATTTTGTGTTGACACGATAAAAAAAAAGATTAAAAAGAAATTTAAATAAAAGGAAAAGAAAATGAATGAAAATAAAATTGAGAATAAGATTACAATTGAACGAAACACGTGCAGGACTCAGGACATGAAATTTGCTTTAGGAATGAGTACTCGTTCTTACAAATTAGTTGATACAATTAGGGCCAGCGTACTTCATCCCGAGTCCCATGCGGTGTTCGCCTTAGTGGAACCGTTCTTAAATGATTGTGTATGCAAATGAAAGTTGTAAAAGCCCAACATACCTTGTTTTTAATTTGGCCTTCTTCTGCTTTTTATTCTTCTTTTTACTTCTGAAGCTAAATAAAAAAATAAAACCATAAAAAAAACATAAGAAAATGAATAAAAAATTAACCCATTTCTTAAGCAATGTAAAAGAAAACACAAAAATGTTTCTTTTTAATTTCATTTGTTAAAAAAGCATTAGTTATTTGACCGCAGTGTTACCATACCTTTGATTTAAGTTTATAACTGTTTCTAATTTAATGTTATCTGCCTCCGCTACTTGTAAAGCATTTTGTAAATTAATTTTCTTCTTCTTGCGATAGCTAAGAAAAAAATAAAAACAAATTAAATTTAAAAAAATATATGAACTGTAGCGTGTATGTGTGTGTATCTCTCTCTCTCTCTATCTCCCTTTCTGTAGCTACACAAATACGCACTAATAAAATAAAATACTATAATTCTGTGAACGATACCTAAACAAGCCATTATAGTCCGTATTTTCATCGCGTTAAGCTAGTAGACAATGTTTGTAGGGCGAACACGCGCTTACAACTGTCCTACTGCTGGCGATTTACAAGAAGCAAGTGGAGCTAGCAACTAACAACGAGTTGGCGAAGAATGATCAGATATTGGCTTGGTGGTATGCGTATTGTAAGAAATACTGGACTGCATGTAGAACCTTATTTTATGCTACGCTTTGACGTCATACGTCAGTGCTACGTGCTACGTCACGACGTTAGTGCTACGCCGTAGACATCGCAACGCTACGCGAAGGGAAGATGCTGGCAAGGACGGTATGCGGCGGTCCAAATTGAGGAATCTCTGGGAACACACGTGTGTCATTTGTTTGATATCCTAGTATCCTACTAAAATTATAAATATGAAAGTTTGCACAAAAAAAGCGCCAGTTTGGGCTACCAGTGCGCCTAATAGTGGCCTGATAGTTAGCGAAATATGCGTAATTTACAGATTTAGGTAATTCATTCTTTATTGCAGGACGCGATATTCAGGGACCCTTTGAACCCGGATGGTGTGATAAGAGAAAGGTATGAAGGGTCCCAATATAAAAAAACAGGTCACAAAAATCTCGGGCCCCAATGATCAAGTTATGTAACAGAGGTTTATAATCTTACCGCTGTGCTAGTTGAGGCATGGGCACCTTAAGTTCTTTATTGATCGTCTTTATGTAACTTAATTCCCTGTAACAATTAAAAATAATATTAGCCAACTTAGCCAGTTTGTCGCAATTGACATTAGTTCGTTCGCATTTTTAGCACATTCATTAGTAATAATTCATTTGGATTAAGTTTTAAATCGAAATTAAACGCCTCTTCATAGTTAATTTAGAACTTATTAAGATAATTCAATACTGATAAAGTATGGACACAAATACCTAGCTGTAAGTAATATTTAAGCTACTCATGTCATCTCAACTTGGTGTTAACCTACGTTAGCTTACTGTATTACCTAGAAAATAAAATATTTTCTACCTTGGGCAACTGCCAGACGACTGTTTGACTGTTGAGAGGTTTCTTTGAAACCACTTTAATTTTTAACTTTGTATTAATATTTTTTGCTGTAGCGGCAACACCGCAGTGTCTCAAGTCGAGTCTTTGACCAGTGCGTGTTGCCAGGAATGACAGTTTTACACTGAAACGTGGTCGCAATGGGCCTCATAAGAAGACTAAAAGTCAATCAAAGGGCAATGGAGAAGGCTATGCTTGCCTACGCGATCGAATCAGAGATGAAGGAATCCGTGGGAGAACCAAAGTAACCGAAATAGCCCGAAGAATTGCAAAACTTAAGTGGCAGTGAGCAGGGCACATTGCTCGCAGAACAGATGGCCGATGGGACCGAAAGATTATGGAGTGGCGACCGCGTACCAGAAGACGTAGCGTTGGAAGGCCTCCCACAAGATGGGCCGATGACCTGGTGAAGGCCGAAGGAATCAAGAACCGCTGGATGCGAGAAACACAGAACCAGTCTAGGTGGCGGTTCAGCAGTGGACGTCTTTCGGCAACAGAAATACACATTCTGTGAAAATTTCCACTGCCTACCTATTTCGGATAATGAGATCAGCTGGTTGTACCGCTGACAAACAGACGGACGAGCGGAGAGCGCACGCTTAGTAATAGGGTCCCATTGGTCACCCTGTTGGTACGGAACCCCAAAAAACGGCCAAGTACGACTCGAATTCGCGCACAAATGTCTAGCCGGATGAAGCTGAATACCTGTATTTTACATAGAGCGACTGCCTAAGTTACTGGGTAATACGATACCCCGTGTGGTGAAAGTCACCTGGACTGACTTTGTTTCATTTACTTTTATCTTCCAATCTTTTAGCCATTCGGTGATCAGCTTGAGGCCGTTTTGTAATTTTGTAGAGACCTTTCACGGCCAGTCATCAGTAACCAGATGGTGAGATAGCCGTAGCATCGACAAGTGCCTGTTAGGACATTTTTATCTAGCGGCAAGTCGGCAGTAAATAACAGGAACAAGTTGGGACCCAGGACACTGTCTTGAGGTACTCCAGCCTGAATCGCACGTAGATTTGTGACCTCATCTCATCAGCTTCACTAAAATGAATCTCGTATCTAGGTAAGAGCGCAGAAATTGGTAGAAAGTTGGTAGAGAAATTTTGATTGACGTACGGTATCAAATTTGGGACCACTGGTATTGCAAACACAGGTCTTGCGTTTGAAAGCTCTAGTTCTGCCGACTCTGGGTTTTTGGCCTCTGGTTTTGCGGCCTTCGGTTTTGCGGCCTCTAGTTTTGCGGCCTTTGGTTTTGCAGCCTCTGGTTTTGCAGCCTCTGGTTTTGCAGCCTCTGGTTTTGAGGCCTCCAGTGTAGGAGGCTCTGATACAGCTGGATTCCTGAAAAAAAAAAGTGGGTTAGTTAGTTATCGGAAAAAAAAACCGTTTGGTGGATGAAATAATGAAATAATACTTACATTATCTGGTTTTCACTGACAGGCGGTTTATTTGTTGGCACTTTATCAAACATCACACTCCTGTAATTATTTTTTTTTAATTGTTTTATTAAACATAATATAACATCATGCCTATATTTCTAAGGGTCAGAACAGGCGTGTACCAAGTATACCCATATTTCGTCAGTTTTTTTTACTCTTATGTAATAGGAGGCGGGCCTATTTCCATATGTGCGTGTGAACTGAGGGACCACACTGAGAATTCGCGAAATGAAAATACTAGGATTTAGTAGTAGTCTTAAAACAATTGTAGAACGAATCTGGGAATTTGTAAGCAAATATATTAAAAACTACGAGCCATAAAGTGTGGTCCCTCAGTTCTCACAGACGATCAGCCAGATCTCGGAAAGTATCTTAAAAAAGAAGGTTTTGTGAATACAGATATTTAGTAAAGAATTTGTAAAGATATTTACTAAATAACAGACCACAAAGCATTAAAGATAAAAAAAATATAACAACTGAACTGTGGTCCCTCAGTCCTCATAACTATGATACATATTTTAGTGAATATTACTGAATAAAATGAATAAAACCGTTCTTTTTGTAAATAAAGTTTTAGTAAAAGTTTTAAAACATTTTGTAAAAAAGTAATGGAGCAAAAATATCGAAGCATTTTGAAGATAGCGATGATTAAAACTGGTCCCTCAATCCTCTCCTCCACTGACATATGTGCGTGTGTTAGCTGCTAGACAAGAGGAATATCAAAGTCTAGTGTACTTAACTTTTAGTAATAAGTTTCTACTAAATAATAGGTATCTAAAATTGTGTATTTCGTACCGTTAATATTATTTTTTTAATCCTATGAAAATAGATAGAGCAGTGTGACCACACAATAAAACAAAATGTAGACAATACTATTATACTTTATTTAAAATATCATTATTTAGACGAAACGAAAACAAGGTTGTACGGTTAATTTAATGCTATGTTACATGGCTTATGTGTATTTAGTAAAAAGTAGATTACAAAATTAAAACTAATTACTTATTATAATACTTTTATTTAATTAAGTAAGTGACATTTGGATGTAGCTTAATGAATGTAAGTATATTTGTTGGTCAGTACTCTCAATAAGTTTGAGATGTTGATCATCATAGCAAAAGAATCGCTCATTCATAAAACAGTGATATCGGTAATGGCCAAGACCGCCTGGAATTAATGCTGGAATGAATTCAGATGCGCCCATGATTTTGTAGGTTTTGTTCTTTACTGTTATGGTAACAGGAACATTAGTAAGATAATTTTTATCAGTGCCATTCAAATCGAATGATATTATTTTTGAAAGCTCGTAACTAAATTGGTCATCACAAGTGGTACAGTTCCTGTTTCCTTCATCGATGGTAATTGCCTCTTCTAAAATACCTATGCCAAATATTTCAATAAAATTTATATTTAAGGGTAAAGACACAGTGTCTCTTTTGATTAAGTTTGATTGGCAGGATGTATTTTAACACTTTTTTATGAAAGTTGCACTGAGAAAACATCTTAGAGGAATATGTTCAAATATAAGTATATAATAATAATAATAATAATAATAATATTCCACAACTATCACACAACGCCATCTAGTCCCAAGCTAAGCAGAGCTTGTGTTATGGGTACTAGACAACTGATAAACATACTTATATATTTCTAAATACATACATATTATAGATAAATTACACCCAGACACAGAACAAATGATCGTGCTCATCACACAAACATTTGTCCTGGGTGGGAATCGAACCCACAACCTCCGGCATAGCAGTCAGGGTCACTAACCACTAGACCAACAGGCCTGACAAATGATATGATATGTGATATTATACTGGCAATCATAGCTAATATAGTTTCGTTTCTCATTTAATGAGCTATAATATGGTGCAGCATTTTTTGCTCTCATTAAATATATGTCATCGTCTGAAGATTCAATGTCGCAGAGGTTCTTTATATATTGTGGAATTAAATCTTTCTCAAAAGTGGCCATAACGTCTCGAATATTCTCATTTTCGTTAAAACCTGCATTCAAAAAGTACATTACAGAATCGAAACCACAAGTATTCTTAAGACTGACATATTTATCATTTAGTAATACCGAACGACACAAGTTACCATGAAATATGGTTGATCAGAAAATATTGAATCCGCATTAAAATATCCAGTAGAAATTAATTTTATCATCCTCAATCTTTTTTTTCTTAAATACCAATGAGCAGGGTAGTTTTGAATGTGTCCAAAGTTTTTTCTTCAACATGAGGCTCCATTTGTACTTTGGAAACGTTTTATATTGTCTGTACGTTGAAGTACCACTCCGTTTCTTATATCCACTTGAGGGTTTTATTTTTCTCCATTCATATGTATCAAGATTAAATGAAAATAATCTATTTTAATCTATTTTCAGTTTCCTGTTTTATTTATCATCATAAACACTATGCGTACGTTAAAAACACACAATTAAAAAAACCGGCCAAGTGCGAGTCGGACTCGCGCACCGAGGGTTCCGTACAAACCTGTAGGTATCCTCGGTTTATGTATAAGGTTTATGCTTATGAAATTAAATTTTTTTTTTATATTTGAGTTGATTGCATGAAAGGTAAATTGCGGTTTACGATTTATGACATATTAAAAAAAAAACTACTAACTGGATCTCGTTCAAACCAATTTTCGGTGGAAGTTTATATGGTTATGTACATCATATATTTTTTTGAGTTTTATCATTCTCTTATTTTAGAAGTTACGGGGGGGGTCACCCATTTTACCACTTTGGAAGCGTCTCTCGCGCAAACTATTCAGTTTACAAAAAAATGATATTAGAAACCTCAATACCATTTTTGAAGACCTATTCATAGATACCCCACACGTATGGGTTTGAGGAAAAAAAAATTTGAGTTTCAGTTTTAAGTATGGGGAACCCCAATTTTTTTTTCTATTTTAGTGTAAAAATCTTGATGCGGTTCACAGAATACATCTACTTACTAAGTATCAACAGCGTAGCTCTTATAGTTTCGGAGAAAAGTGGCTGTGACATACGGACGGACAGACAGACAGACAGACAGACGGACAGCCAGACAGACATGACGAATCTATAAGGGTTCCGTTTTTCGCCATTTGGCAACGGAACCCTAAAAATGAGGGTAATTTAATGTTACTTCAAGGTTGCGTTCGGAAACAGCTTGCTAATCAACTGAGTTATTTAAAGTTACGAGTAGCAAAAAAATAATTAAATGCTGTAAAAAAACTAGGACTACATAATCTTCCTGTAACTACCGATATCGCTGTTTTCTGAACGAGTTTCTTTTGCTATGATCTTTATTTCAAAATTATTGTTAGTACTGACAAAAGTATTATAATAAGTGATTAGTTACTTTTGTAATCTACTTTTTATTAAATACACATAAGCCATGTAACATTGGGCACGCCACAATTGCGGCGGTAAGTCCCCTCTTTGAGGAGTGGATAGAGAGGCGCCACGGCGTCCTCACCTTCCGCCTGACGCAGGTTCTCACCGGGCATGGGTGCTTCGGTGGGTTCCTGTTCAGGATAAAGCGGGAGGATACGTCCGGGTGTTTCCATTGCGAGGATCGTCTGGAGGACACGGTGGAGCATACGGTGGAGGTGTGCCCTGCCTGGGCGGAGCACCGCCGTGTCCTCGTGGAGGCGATCGGCGGCGGCGAACTCTCGCGTCCGGCCCTGGTGCGAGCCATGGTACGGAGCGAGAGGGAATGGGAAGCCGTCACCTCCTTCTGCGAAGCAGTAATGCTCGCGAAGGAGGAGGCGGGGCGCGTGAGGGAGTGGCAGTCTCTGCACCCTCACGCCCCTAGCCGCCGCAGGAGGAGACGCCCCGGGCGTCGGGAGTCGATTGCGGACTCCCGGCCACCGTAGGCGCGAGCTTGCGGGTGGCGAGCAATGGGTAGCTCGCCGCCCGGTAAGGACCAGGCTCGGGTCGACGGCGCGCAGTGTTCCACGCGCGCCTCAAAGAGATGTCAGCAGCAGTGTAGGGGTCTACTAGGACCGATGCCTGCCGGGGTCGCGTGATTGTTCGAAAGAGATACCGTGACCCTGGCACATGGGCAACTGATGGAACACGGGTGGGTTTTAGTCAGTAAAAGTCTGACACGCCCTCCCGCTCCGCCCAGAGCGGGAGAAGTCATTTGATGATTTCCCATCCTGAAAAAAAAAAAAAAACAGCCATGTAACATAGCATTAAATTAACCGTACAACCTTGTTTTCGTTTCGTCTAAATAATGATATTTTAAATAAAGTATAATAGTATTGTCTACATTTTGTTTTATTGTGTGGTCACACTGCTCTATCTATTTTCATAGGATTAAAAAAATAATATTATCTCACCTTAGAGGTAAGAAATACACAATTTTAGATACCTATTATTTAGTAGAAACTTATTACTAAAAGTTAAGTACACTAGACTTTCTGATATTCCTCTCGTCTAGCAGCTAGCACACGAACATATGTCAGTGGAGGAGAGGATTGAGGGACCAGTTTTAATCATCGCTATCTTCAAAATGCTTCGATATTTTTGCTCCATTATTTTTTACAAAATGTTTTAAGACTTTTACTAAAACTTTATGTACAAAAAGAACGGTTTTATTAATTTTATTCAGTAATATTCACTAAAATATTTATCATAGTTATGAGGACTGAGGGACCACAGTTCAGTTGTTATATTTTTTTATCCTTAATGCTTTGTGGTCTGTTATTTAGTAAATATTTTTACAAATTCTTTACTAAATGTCTGTATTCACAAAACCTTATTTTTTAAGATACTTTCCGAGATCTGGCTGATCGTTTGTGAGAACTGAGGGACCACACTTTATGGGTCTTAGTTTTTAATATATATGCTTACAAATTTCCAGATTCGTTCTACAATTGTTTTAAGACTACTACTAAATCCTAGGATTTTCATTTCGCGAATTCCCAGTGTGGTCCCTCAGTTCACACGCACATATTTCCATCAACCAGGCACAAATCCAAGCCGGGCTCATAATTATCATTACAATGAAAAACATTAACTGCTGAACATATTTCCCCCAAAAGGACAAAAGGGGGATTTGCCTTAATTGCCACGCTTGGCAGGCGCGTTGGCGATCGCAGTATGGTGGTAAAATGCATAGAGATTGTTGCTGCCCATTGTCTAGTAAGTCCCTTAGTCGCCTTTTACGACACCCATGGGGAGAAATGGGATGGTGCTATTACCTATGCACGCCTGTAGGTATCCAATGATTTTGGAACGGACCGTCAAAATGACGGCCACGGCAGCTCCAACAGCATCCTAAACACGTTGTTATATTGGGTAGGCGCAGGGCTGTATAGATTTGCTACATAAGCTTCACACACAGGCAAAAAAATTAAGGTGTTGTAATAGTCATTCTACTCAAGTGGAGTAGAACAACTATTACAACACCATATTTTTTTTTTTCTACACATCCTCTGTGCATCATGCGATCTTACGAGCAAGCATATAGCCTCTTAGCCTCTCACACTCTCTATGTCCTCGTCATCCTTAAGGTGACCTGTCACAATGTGACCCAGATACCTAAACCTGTCCATGACTTAGACACTTTTAACATGAAGTTATAATTTACGCACGTACGGTATCAAATTTGAGACCACTGGTATTGTATACACAGGACTTGAGTTTAAAAGCTCTGGTTCTGCAGACTCTGGGTTTGCAGCTACTGGGTTGGTGGCCTCTGGTTTTGCAGCTGCTGGTTTTGCAGTTGCTGGTTTTGCAGCTGCTGGTTTTGCAGTTGCTAGTTTTGCAGTTGCTGGTTTTGCAGCTGCTGGTTTTGCAGCTGCTGGTTTTGCAGCTGCTGGTTTTGCAGGTGCTGGTTTTGCAGCTGCTGGTTTTGCAGTTGCTGGTTTTGCAGTTGCTGGTTTTGCAGTTGCTGGTTTTGCAGCTGCTGGTTTTGCAGCTGCTGGTTTTGCAGTTGCTGATTTTGCAGTTGCTGGTTTTGCAGCCTCTAGTTTAGGGGGCTCTAATATAGCTGGATTTCTGCAAAAACAAAAAAAAATATGGTGTGTTACTTTATCAGAAAAACAAACCATTTCAGGAATGAAACAATACTTACATTATCGGCTTTGCATTGACTGTAGTCACAGGCGTTTTATTTTTTGGTACTTTTTCAAACATCAAGCTCCTGTAATTAAAGAACACTATTGTTTTTATTGTTTTATAAGACAATATAACGTCATGCCTGTATTCCTCAAAGTGTTACACAGAGGTGTGCCTAGTACACCCACATTTCGCCAGTAATGTTTAAGTCCCTAGTAGAAGGACAGCGGACAGGCGACCTGCAAACTTATTATCATCTACCAGGTACAAATCTAAATTCCGGGAATCGAACCCATGCTCAGCAATAGCTTTCAACCACTAGAGAGATGACATAGTTTTTAGTTGGATTTTAAAAAAACACACTTCATTTTGTGGTCATCTGCCATACTTCTTTGCATTCATTTGAAAAAGTAATTTTACACCGGCTGAAAATCTATCGAATACTAGTTTTCCCTAGTGCATCAGATATCTGTGAGTCAAAGGCTGGGGAAACCCAAAGTTAAAACAATCTTGAAACTTGTCAAAGTTGTAAAATAAACTTTGTACTATAAACAGTAATTCCATACCATACGAAAATATCTTATTCTGTTTGGCAACCCTAGAGTGGATACTTGGAATTCTTACATATACCTATCTATCAGGTATCTTGAGCTAGTTTCTATCATAATTCTCAAAATGTAACCGAGGGAGAAAGTAGAAAGAAAAATAATATAAGAATTCCTACTATCCAACAAAACTAGAGACGGTGTTTTGAATCATACTCAGTCCAAGAAAAGGTGGCTTGACGACCTAGACGCGTATTGCAAGAGTTGGGGATTGAGGTGGTCCCGGAAAACGAAGCCTAGAGACGTTTAGGGGAGACCTTTGCTCAGCAATGGGACAGTGTAGACTAGATTTAAACAAAAGAACACAACTAAAAAAAACTACGTTCGAATTGAGAACCTCCTCCTTTTTTGAAGTCGAAT
The DNA here is from genome assembly GCA_932294355.1 of Aporophyla lueneburgensis. NCBI lineage: Eukaryota > Metazoa > Arthropoda > Insecta > Lepidoptera > Noctuidae > Aporophyla > Aporophyla lueneburgensis. Next base: position 6,288,319 of record OW028762.1, on the reverse strand, counting down.
ATAAATAGCTGCATGGAAAAGGGGGGCATATTTGTCAATTCAGTAAATGAACATGATTTTTGTGATGCTACATCAAGGGTAGATTCGGAACTATGCATAGTAGTACAAAGTGGTCAAAGGCAACATGACGTCAATTTTGAAGGATATTAAAACTGCACTTTTTTGTTTTTGAAAAAGTTAGTCGACAAACTTATAAGACATCGCTAACTGTTCCGATTGTATTGTAAAAACAAGTGTCAAACGAAAGGCCTTCACTCGAAAATTTGTAGCAACAGTAAAAAAAGTGTCTGTGATGTTATTCGGAAAAAGAAGCTAATATATCAAAGAATCCATTGAGAATTTATTAACTTTATTACCTGTTGTTTATTTTTGTAATGTAATTTTTACCTTACGGGAAAATAACACTAATAGCTATCAACTGTCAATCAGCGAATTTTCATACACAATTCTGAAACTGAAACCAAGCCTTTTGAGACCTCCTGTCAGGGCCGCGAGATCTGTTTGAAAAAGTTACCGTGGCCCTGGCATATAGGCAACTGAAGGAACACGTGTGGGTTTCAATCAGTAGAAGTCTAACACGCCCGTCCCGCTTCGCCCACAAAAGAAAAAAAGGCTTTTGAGACCAGAGATGTCAGCAGTATTGAACATATAAACAGGGGTCCACTAGGATCAATGCATGCCAGGGTCATGGATTTGTTCGAAAGAGTTACCGTGGCCTTGGCATATAAGCAACTGAAGGCCTACATGCCCGAAGCGGAGGCGCCACCCCCGCATGACCTCGCCCGCCTCGTGAGCTATTGCGAGAGATCCGGGCTTGAGGTCATCATCGGTGCCGACGCCAATGCTCACCACCAGCTGTGGGGTATGGACACGCAAAACGAAAGAGGTAAGGCCTTGGTTGACTACTTATTCTCGACTAACCTATCCCTACTAAACACTGGCTCCGAACCGACATTCGTAACCAGACGAAGCCGCACAATCATAGATCTCACTCTGGCAACAGAGGCCGCGGCGGAAATTACCACTGGGTGGCAGGTCTCCAGGGAGGCTTTCTGCTCCGACCACAGATGGATCCGCTTTGACATCCAGGCCTCTGTCCCGCCAGTAGCTCCGCGCCGTAAACCGCGCAACACAGATCGTGGTACCTACACACGCAGCCTAGTATCCAAACTTGCGACATCAAGCGATCCGACGTCATTTGCGGACACTACACGGATTGAGGTACAACTCAAGTAGAATACCTCACTAAATCAATGATAGATAGCTACCAAACTGCGTGCCCAGAGACGACTCCTCGTAGTATACCGGGCAAACAGCCATGGTGGGGTGCGGATCTGGAGCAAAAGCGCGGGAAGGTAAGGACAGCTTTGAATAGAGCCATGAATACATGTGCGGATGAGGACTGGGATGAGTACTACGCAGCCAAATCCTGCTACAAAAAATGCATCAGATTCAGGAGCACCTCGGGATGGCGCAAATACACTGGTAGCATTGAGTCCTGCCAGGAAGCAAACAGAGTAAGGAAAGTACTGGCGCAACAAACTACACCGGGGCCAACAACCCTTCGCAAGCCAAACAACACTCTCACATCCTCGCCAGGAGAAACGAGACGCGTCCATCGAAACACACTTCCCGGGATGTATTTTCTCGCAAGCAATCGACTGGCAAGATGCAACTCAATCACCATTAGACAATGATTGGTTTTATGCTAGCAAGGTGATCACGCTGGAGAAACTTCAATGGGCCATCCGGAGTTTCCATCCATTTAAGGTCGCTGGCCCGGATGGGGTGTTCCCCGCCCTACCAGTGGCGCAGGTAACTAATAAGCCCATTCCTGTCGGCTTCCCTTACGAAATTATGACAGTCAGTAGTTCTCAGCAGTGTTTAATAATCACACTGAATGTATTTAATCTTACACCATAAAATGAAAGTATTACAAAACCGCAACCTACATAAAAAAATATTTGTCTTTATATTCCAACGAAAACAAAACATTTAAAGTGCGCGCGAATTTCGCGCGGCACCGCGCGTGAACATTTTTCTGCAGTACCTATAACACGCTGACAACGCCGGGTTATGAAATACATCAATTTCTATAAAAAATCATCTCGTCATGACGTCACTTCAGGTCATGTGACACGTATTTTTTAGAGGCCTTGGCAAGCCGCAAGACGTCGGGTTATTCGAACGAACTGAGTAGCAATAGCGTCCTTTCGTTAAATTTCGTAAGTGTTTGAGCCCTTCCCCCGCCCCCTTGAGCCCCCGCTCGACGCGACAGTACTTTTGTCATTTTAAATGTTTCTTTGACCATTGACGTAAATAGAATTATAACCTTAAAAAAAAACCTTTTATTTTGTTGATACTTGTGGTTAATTAGCATTTATTTCGTTATATTCATATAAGTTATTAGTGTAGTACTAGTGTAACAATTAGAATTTGATAATTGTGAGTTTGTTGTGCAATTGTGCGTTCGCAATTAGGAATTTGTGGTAAGTCCTTTGATTATATACCTGTCTAGATGACTCATTGGCCGTACCGAACGGCTCAAATAAAGTCTACTAAAGGTGGACTCGCTTCTCACCGACCGACGTCGGTGTCATTTGAATCACTTACGGGTAATGTGCTCACGAAAAATTATTAATTACGCTGATGTTTGCTGTCAAACTGTGTCGCATTTATGTAGGAAAGATAATAATACCAAGATCAGATTTTATCGCTAAGTTTGTTATTTAACCACATTTTCTTAAAGAAAACATGAATTTTCAATTCAATACTTCGTACTCGTACGTTACTTTGATTAGCCGGTGTTGCCAGTTTATTACTAGGGAGATTTGGCGAAAATATGGGAAACATTACAAATATCATTAATAATAATAATAATAATAATTAATTACCGGAGATTTATTGTGAAAGACGGCACGGTTGACATCTGTCGGGCATGTCACCGTCCAGGAGAATCAATTAGGCACATAATCTCCGGGTGTTCTCGTCTAGCTAACGAAGAATACTTGCATAGACACAACCTAGTAGCCAGGATTATCCATCAGCAACTTGCTCTTAAATACAGCCTTGTGGAATCGGAAGTACCGTACTACAGGTATGTGCCCGACCCAGTTCTCGATAATGGAAATATCACATTGTACTGGGATCGATCCATCATCACTGACAGGACTATTATCGCAAATAAGCCTGATATAGTGGTGGTGGATCGAGTAGAGCGGCGCACAATGATTGTTGACATAACGGTTCCGCATGACGAGAACCTCGTGAAAGCCGAGAAAGATAAACAGATCAAGTATCTTGACTTGGCTCGCGAGGTTGTCGACATGTGGGATGTGGATTCAGCGATCATTGTGCCGATAGTCGTCACAGCCAATGGGTTGATAGCCAAGAGCCTCGACCAACATCTAAGGAGGCTCTCGTTAGGCAGCTGGGTCAAGGGCTTGATTCAGAAAGCGGTACTTCTGGACACGGCTCGCATCGTCAGGAGGTTCCTCTCTCTGGAGTCCTGACCGCCGGTAGCTTGGACCCTGTTCCCGATACCGGTGGGCTACTATTTTTTATATTTTTAAATGTTTTTTTATTTTATATTCTAATATTTAAAAATATAATTTATATGTTTGTTAAAATGAATAAAGGAAATAATAATAATATGGTTCACAGCCAATGGGTTGATAGCCAAGAGCCTCGACCAACATCTAAGGAGGCTCTCGTTAGGCAGCTGGGTCAAGGGCTTGATTCAGAAAGCGGTACTTCTGGACACGGCTCGCATCGTCAGGAGGTTCCTCTCTCTGGAGCCCTGACCGCCGGTAGCTTGGACCCTGTTCCCGATACCGGTGGGCTACTATTTTTTATATTTTTAAATGTTTTTTTATTTTATATTCTAATATTTAAAAATATAATTTATATGTTTGTTAAAATGAATAAAGGAGTATAATAATATAAAATGGCAACACCGCGTCGACAGACGTCACAGTTTTCAGTTTTTTCAATTTAAATCGTTATAATAATTTTAACCCAATTTTCATAAGTATTTTCAATTTATAGCCTAAACCTATACTAGGCATAGCATAAAATAATAAAAAAAGACCGTTTCGCAATAAAAATATGTAAATTTCATCAAAAACTGCCGGCTCGGAGGTGGCATGACAGATGTCACCTCCGAACAACAATGAAAATAATTGTAAAAAAAAACCAAATGAATAAACTGAAGAAATGTTGACAAGATCAGCGGCACGCCGCGCACGCCCACCACCTCCGGACTCGTCGCTCAGCTCCGCCTCGCCGCCGCCGGTACCCAGCCCCACTGCGGGCGCTGTGAAGACACCGGCCGTGGCAGTTGCGTCGAGCTCGAGTGACGAGTATTTCTCTCCGCCCACGACGCCACCACCTGCTCGTCGACGGGGAGGACGCCGGCCACCGGACGGCTTAGGACCTCGAGGCCCACCGGCCTCTGATAGGGTCCCAGCTCCCGGTGGAAGTGTGCAGCGCATGAGATGGACACAATCCGTCAATGAAAATGTCATGCGCTCATACTCCATAGTATGGGCTAGGCTACAGAGGGGGGAAACAACCTGACCGCGTACCGTGTTAAGATGCTATCTCTCTTTCAGGTGCTTGAGCCAGCTGTCAACCAGCCATGTCATCGTCCCCACGCCGCAGACATCTGCAATACCACCGCAGCCAATCACAACTTACGCTGACGAGGGATGGGATGACAGGGCTACAAACGTAAGTACCCATTGCAATGATGAATTGAGGAGCGCTTTGGAGTGTGCGATTCGGGAATATCGGTTCATGACTCCCGAACTTAGACCACGGTTACCTCGTTTGCCCATGCATAACAAAAATAGGGCACTGGTGGCGGCTTTGGATTCGCAGTTGTCAAACTATTTTGATGACTGCGAAGACCTCGCCGATACTCATTCGGTTCTGTACTGCGCGGCTGTAGCGGCATGTCGTGTAGCTCACGTCAAATTTCCTAAAGACTCTAGAGCTACACGACCGAAACCAGCCATACCAGTTTGGCAGTGCAGAATTGAACGTCGTATGGGTGGGGCCAGAGCCCTCATCGGGAAACTAATCTGCTTCAGGGAGGGCAACACTCGCCCTAGAGTGATGCGCTTTGTGAGGCGGGCGTTCTCGGGGACTGATATCAGCCATCGGGCTATATGTCCCATGTCACAGAGCGCAAAGACTTCCTGAAGCAGAAAGTATATGCATGGGCAAACCGTATTCGTAGGTATAAACGACGAGTGGACCGATATACTCAGAACTAGAGCTTCCATTACGTAATTACGAACTCATTTTAAAGTATTTTCAATTCCGTAACTGAAGATGTCAATTCCGTACTTACGTAATTATTAGTATCATCAATCCATCAAAATAGTCAACCAATAAAAAAGCATTATACGTACACATTTATAATGTGGCAACACTATACTATATACCTACATCGAAACTGTACAAATAGGGTATTCCCCGCAGTTTATTTTATATCTATTTTGCAAAAAATAGTTCTAAGACGTACAGAATAGAGTTCAAATATATCAACTTGGCGAGTCGGCAAGGCCGGGGAGTCCCTGACGAAAAGTCCCTACGACCACGGGGAACTTAGGGGAACTACTATGCTCCTCACATTCTTAACTAAAAAGAAAGTAGTTTCATTGCTCAATTGTCGGTTGTTCAGTTCACATCGCTAGACTCTCGGCACAGTTGACACTTGATCTGATACTTAATTAAAAGTTGGTGGTAAATGCGCGCAAATATTAACAATTTGTAGCAGTTGTATCTTTATCGTGGGTGACTTTGAAATTTGAATGTGTGGATTATCTCTTCAAAGATGTAAGTACTTAAATCAGTCTTATTTAGTATTAAAAGGGCATTAAAAACCTCATGGGGCGTGGAGCATGCATAGTTCATACAAAATAATTTGTAAATCAAACATTTTCTTAAGGTGTATTTATTCCGATTAGATTATAGAATATCTAGGTTCCCATATATATATTAATTAAGAACACTGATTAAAACATAAAAGGTCGGTACCTATCAAAAATTTGAAATTCCTCATAGTTCGTCTCTAAATCAGGAATGAATGAACTAAGCATGCTCTTTCGCCTATTATAGAAGAAAAAAACGTTTGGCTACAAAATAAGTGTTTACATTATTTTGTAATGAGTTGACAACTATGTTTAACCATTATCATTTTAACCTAACTTCCTTTTATTTTTTTTCAGGTCTTCTTCAAATAAGACTGTATACAAGGAGTTTTTGAACAAACGCACACAAAGCTCTATCTGGGAACATTTCTTGAGAGCTGATAATGGACAGAGTGTTGAATGTAAGCATTGCAAAAAAAAATTGAAAACTCCAGGTGGCGCAACTGGAGCGTTACACACTCACATGCGTGCCAAGCATATCGGAGAGATGCCGCAACAGCAGGAGTCGCAAAGCCCGAGTACATCAACGTCTAATAGTGGTCAAATTCAAACACGAAAACGTACGAATGAACCTTCACAAAAGAAAATTAAACTCACTGATTATTTTTCAAATATGGAGGTTCGAGTGGCCAGAATGGCTGCATTGGATGGGATACCATTGAGCACATTTTGTACGTCAGAAGATCTGAGATATCTTTTTAAAAACTCTGGCTACGATGTGCCGAAATCTTCTACGACTATAACACAGATAATTCTAAAACAGAGTGATAACACAAAAAATAAATTGAAAAATCAATTGAAAATTATGAAGTCTGAAAATAAAAGATTTACTATCACGTTTGATGAGTGGACGTCTACCCGTAATAAAAGGTATATGAATATAAATATCCACAATAAAGACTTTGATATGGCCAAATATAAAAATTTGGGACTTGTACGGATACAGGGATCAATGCCAGCTGAAGTAGGCACTCAATTATTACAGCAACATTTGAGTGACTTCGGTTTAAGTCTGGAAGACGACATAATTGCTTTCACAACAGATGGAGCGAGTGTTATGGTCAAAATGGGTAGAAATTTTGACGGCCATCACCAATTGTGTATGGCTCATGGGATACAACTAGCAGTCCTGGATGTTTTATATAAAACACAAAAATCTCCAGAACCTGAAGTCCAGGAGGATGTCTCAAATACCGGCGCTGAAGAAGAGGAAATTGAAGAAGATGAGGATGCGTTTATTGTAGAATCGACCAGAGTTCCAGAATCGGAGTTTTTATACAAAGGCACTATAAAAAAATTAAGAGATCTAATAAAATCGTTTAAAAACTCCCCTTTGAAAAACGACTTGTTGCAAAAGTACATTTTAGAAGAACATGGTAAAAATATTGACCTAATACTAGACTGTAAAACGCGATGGAACAGCTTATCAGATATGGTAGGCCGATTTCTCAAATTAAAATCATGCGTTTTTAAGGCGTTATTAGATTTGAAATCAAATGCGAAATTTACAGACGAAGAGATCCAAGACCTTCACGACATTCATTACAGCTTGGATGTAATAAAAACTACAGTTTTGTCATTATGTCGCCGTGATTCAAACTTATTGACGGCCGACGCTGCGCTTCGATTCATGCTAGAGAAACTTAATCTTCAGTCAAACGATCTCAGTGGAAAACTAGCCACATCTCTTAGAAAGAGAAATAAGGAAAGGCGAACAAATGTATTCGGTGTTTTGCAATATTTGCATAACAATGAGGAATTTTTTAAAACAGCTGCCTCAGAATATTAAACTAAGAAGTTCCCTAGGTGACAAAACTTTAAATGCCTTGTCATTTATGAGATCACATTTTCAAGAAGAAAGATTATATTCGGGACGATAAAAAATGGTTTGACTTAACTAAGTTCTTGAATAATTCATAACAATTAAATAAAATTAACCACCTCTTTAAATGAATCAATAATTTGACAGTACAGTGTTAGATTATTTTGTCATGGAACTAATTTTTTTTTTTTTTTTGTATCTATCTGTGGAGGCTTGTTATTAGCAATTTAGTTATATATTCTTGTTACTATAATGTTATTAGTCTGTAAGCTTTCTAAAAATTAAAAATAAAATAAATAAATATAGATAAATATTTTTTTGTTTAAATAATGTGTTTATTTTGATACATCCTTGAATTTGAGATAGTAAAAGATAACTGTAAAAATTGTAGATACTCTATCTACAATATTTACAAAAAATCATAATCAATTTAAAAAAAATAGGAAAAATTACGTAATTACGGAATTACGGAATTGGAGAAAAAAGTTGCGTAATTAGTTACGTAATTGACATTTCCGTAATTTTGGAAGCCCTACTCAGAACCGCACCTTCCAGAGTGATGAAAGGTGGGTTTATAGGGCTTGGGAGCGACCGGTCCAAGGTGTGGCGGACGCGCACCTGCCGGATAATGATGCCATGTGTTCTTTTTGGCGCAGTATCTGGTCGGTGCCTGTCAGTCACACCGAAGGGGATTGGGCTCGAGAAGTCGAGCGAGCCTGCGATCCAATACCAGAAATGGGGGCTATTACCATCTGCCCCCAAGATGTAGCTCGTGCAGTCCGTCCATTGCCCAATTGGAAGTCTCCAGGGCCGGACGGGCTGCACAACTTTTGGATTAAATGGTTCAGTGGATCGCATGCTCGCTTGGCGGCTCAGTACCAGTCTGCTTTGGAGTCTGGTTCGCTACCCCAATTCCTAACAACAGGAGTTACCCACCTGCTCCATAAATCAGGTAGCACCGCGGAACCCAAAAATTATAGACCGATCACGTGTTTGCCGACGGTCTATAAAGTTCTTACATCTATTTTGAGGGCTAAAATTTACAATCATATTGACACCAACTCCATCATGTCTGTCTCTCAAAATGGATGTAGGAACGGGTCTCGCGGTACTAAGGAGCTGCTCCTCATTGATATGGCCATTAGCCAACAGGTTCGTCGTTCCCGAAAGGATCTGTCGACATGTTGGATAGATTATAAGAAGGCCTATGACTCGGTGCCACATACATGGCTCATGAGGGTGCTGGAGTTGTATAAAATTGATGCAACTCTGCGCACCTTCCTGATTTCATGGGGCAGTGGAGGACGGTCCTTCGCTATCCAGGATGTCGAAATATCCAAAGGAACAGCGAACCGATAAGGATCGAGCGAGGCATATTTCAGGGTGATAGTTTGAGTCCACTTTGGTTCTGCTTAGCCCTGAATCCTCTGAGCACATTGCTTGAGGATTCAGGTATAGGCTATCGGTTGAGGAGAGGTGGTCAGGTTATATCTCACCTCCTTTACATGGATGACCTTAAACTCTTTGCCCACAACAATTTGCAACTGATGGAACTACTGAAGGTAACTGAAACCTTCAGTAGCGCCATCAGGATGGAATTTGGTGTGGACAAATGTGCGGTCATGCATGTAAAGCGAGGGGAGATTGGGGAATCCGCGGGAACCCAACTCTCGGATTCCATAAACCTCCGAGCCCTCTCCGCATCCGAAACCTATAAGTATTTGGGTATGTCGGAAGCGTTGGGCATCAATGTTACTGACATGAAACAATCGCTGAGGGAGCGCTTCTTTGGCCGCCTGAAGAAAGTATTTAATAGTCTTCTATCAGGCGGAAACAAGGTGCGCGCCTTCAACGGTTGGGTCATGCCGGTTTTGATGTACTCTTTCGGCATACTCAAATGGTCTCAAACCGAACTCGACGCCCTGGATAGGAGGGTCCGTACGCTGCTGACTGCATATCGAATGCATCACCCACGGTCATCGGTAATGAGGCTGTATATCCCGCGAAAGTGTGGAGGTCGAGGCTTTTTAAATGCTAAGACTCTCCACAATCGCGAGATATGCAGTCTCAGGGAATATTTCCTAGAAACCGACGTGGGGATGCATCGAGATGTGGTCGCGGTTGACAAGGGCCTCACCCCGCTCTCCTTGGCTAACGAGAACTGGCGCAAACCTGTAATACTTGACACTAATGACCGCATGGAAGTATGGCAGAGTAAGGAGCTCCACGGACGCTTTTTCCGGGCCCTACATGGACCCGATGTAGATATACTAGCGTCCGTAGCCTGGCTGCGTTTCGGCGACCTCTTTGGGGAAACCGAAGGTTTTGTCTGTGCAATTATGGACGAAGTTATGATGACGAACAATTACCGGAGATTTATTGTGAAAGACGGCACGGTTGACATCTGTCGGGCATGTCACCGTCCAGGAGAATCAATTAGGCACATAATTTCCGGGTGTTCTCGTCTAGCTAACGAAGAATACTTGCATAGACACAACCTAGTAGCCAGGATTATCCATCAGCAACTTGCTCTTAAATACAGCCTTGTGGGATCGGAAGTGCCGTACTACAGGTATGTGCCCGACCCAGTTCTCGAAAATGGAAATATCACATTGTACTGGGATCGATCCATCATCACTGACGGGACTATTGTCGCAAATAAGCCTGATATAGTGGTGGTGGATCGAGTAGAGCGGCGCACAATGATTGTTGACATAACGGTTCCGCATGACGAGAACCTCGTGAAAGCCGAGAAAGATAAACAGATAAAGTATCTTGACTTGGCTCGCGAGGTTGTCGACATGTGGGATGTGGATTCAGCGATCATTGTGCCGATAATCGTCACAGCCAATCGGTTGATATCCAAGAGCCTCGACCAACATCTAAGGAGGCTCTCATTAGGCAGCTGGGTCAAGGGCTTGATTCAGAGAGCGGTACTTCTGGACACGGCTCGCATCGTCAGGAGGTTCCTCTCTCTGGAGCCCTGACCGCCGGTAGCTTGGACCCTGTTCCCGATACCGGTGGGCTACTATTTTTTATATTTTTAAATGTTTTTTATTTTATTTTATATTCTAATATTTAAAAATATAATTTATAAGTTTGTTAAAATGAATAAAGGGAATAATAATATTCCACAACTATCACACAACGCCATCTAGTCCCAAGCTAAGCAGAGCTTGTGTTATGGGTACTAGACAACTGATAAACATACTTATATATTTCTAAATACATACATATTATAGATAAATTACACCCAGACACAGAACATTATGCCTGGAGGCTTTATTTAGTTTTTAAGTTTTGTTTACGTTTTTGTTTTATAATTTCAGCTTGACTTTTTTCAATTTTTTTGTTGGTATATTGGCGTGTGCTAGCTGACATATGGCGAATAGTGTATGTTTTGTTTTATAATATTAATTACTTACACAATATTGTATACAACATTAGTTTTTGTTTATGCGAAACCCGAAACACGGGTCTAGTATTTTTATGTAAAGAATCTATGAAAAAAATTTCAAAACTGTATCATTAATAATCACAAAGTTATAAGCTTGTTACGGTACCTGATTGTCCTCGCAAAAACATGTGCAGCCTACCGCAGGGCACCACGCCAGCCGCGCGCGCGGCTCTCTCTCACTCATTGATAATAATTTGCGACAGTGATTGTTTATGTATTAGTTGGTGATAAACATTTTCCATCACGCTTGCAGGCTTTGGACTGTCGTAATGGTCAAGTGTAGGTAGATATTATTATGTAATTTATTCGTAAATGCAGTAGTAAGTGGTAAAATGTAATCAATGCCATTTGTTGCACCTTATGTCAACAACTTAAAGTTCAAAATGGATGAAAATTGTTAAACATCGCATTACTGAACCACATCAGGCTGTAAACAAATAATAAATTTGTACCCTTGACTATCTTTGCGTGTTTAAAAATGTTAATCATCACTATCTACAATAATTGGCGTAATCACTATTCACTCAAACAAACTGAAGCAACTGTTAAAAAAGGGCCCGTCTTTCTCATAAGCACTGACGCACTGTCACACCACCACAAACAGCGAGTGTACGGACGTTTGAGTACGAGAGAGACATGATAATTTTAAAATCTAAACAAAACACTTTAGCCAGGGCTCACGGGGCGGTCGCGCGCTCGCGATATGTATGCATCGATCGATGGCATTCGGGCGACTGAGGGGAGCGCCGTCGCCATCCCGCAGTCAGTGACTCAGTGCGCACACGCCGCCTAGCCCGCGCTATGACCTGTCGTGAACTCGTGACCCGTGTACAAACAGATGATTGCGGATACTAACTTTTAAGCGTAATTAAATATTTTTGGGACAAAATATAACATGGTGTAAAAATTATTGGAATCGATTCAGTTACTGATTCTGAACAAACTATATTCAGGTTTCGCATATACTTTAGTATATGCGAAACCTGAATATATAAACCTGAATAACGTTGTAGAATCAAGTTCTTCTAACTTAACGGACAGCTGTGCTGCTGGGGAGTTTGTTCCGCCACTTCTTCTTCCCAGCTACAGCACTAGGAAGTGTCGAAGGGTGGGCGTTTTGGGGGGACTGTCTTTTGTAACTTTGACGTTCAAAAAGTGCTGACTCTCAGCCTAGTTTGAATAAATGACTTTTGATTTTGATTTTGAAAAAAAACAAATGATCGTGCTCATCACACAAACATTTGTCCTGGGTGGGAATCGAACCCACGACCTCCGGCATAGCAGTCAGGGTCACTAACCACTAGACCAACAGGCCTGTCACAACAACTGCCTGCCTGCCTGTCTGTACAACTTATGACTGTCTGCCGTGACCGAAATTCGATCAGGAGAATAATAAATTATTATTTAAAAACTGACGGTATTTATTTGATCTGAAAATGATAAATTACATAAATAAAATAAATGATGTTTCGTCCCGTTTGACTTGTTTAATCTGTGCACCTAACGGAGCGCGCGTGTAACGAAGTGACAACTGTCACTTGTCAGTTTGACTTTTTCTCTTTGGTTTGGTCTTTGGAAAAGAATGGCGGTCCTATTTGCTCCGCGACCTTTTTGTTGAAAGTAATCCGTTTGACCCGATCGTTTTGGGGACAATTTGTCGTGATCCAATTGTTTTGTGTGTAACCAACCCCTTTTGACGAAATAATACGGGTTTAGTTTGTTTGATTGAAATAGTTTGAGGTTATAGTGACAGTGACCCAGTTGGAGACCGCGTGCTAAGAAAAACTGGCGTATTGCAGCGGCCTGGTATCCTAGAGAAAACTCACAGCGTCACTACACAATACAATATACACTCATTTACATACATAAATCCAGGTAGGCTCCAGAAGCAGTTTTCTTCAACCAGGTGAGTCTTTTGAATATTGTATTGATCAGCTCCGCGCACGGCGGACAGTTCGCAGCCACTCTTGTTCCAGGGCCCTACCACATGCTTCCACTGCGCTAATTAAATCCTATGGCCAGGGCCTTGGCCTGGCGTCGAACAAATGAAATCATGACGTCATGCACTAAATAGTATTGTTGTTAGTTCTTTCTAATATTTTGGGTTTTAGATTTCCTATGGATTTCGTACAATCCAATTGCTGAAGAGATATCTATACTTATAATATTGTTACGAGCTGGGGTTCGGGATAAATTAATTTAAACCAATTTACCAAAACACACAACACACAACACAGTTTAATTAAATAAACACAAATATCGCAACTACAAGAAACGTCACTTGGAATCACTTGTTTCGCTTGTACTGTATCACTCGAATCGTATTCGCTCGCTTCCGAAATCGAACTGCCTGTCGGCTCGAAAATCCGCTATTTATATCCCGAGCAGAACATTCTCGAACATTCGACACTGCCACAGCGTAGAAGCTTCTAGTAACTTCCATTGAACTGTTTAATCCCACTATTCGACAATAGATGGCAGTAGCGTCTACGTACAATTTCGTGTAGTACTTGCTACTCAATAACAGATGGCGTTAGCGTGTCATTTCCAGTAGTTTCCAACACTGCCCCGTCCTTAGATGGAATTAGCGTGATGTTTCTAGACTTTACGATCTACGTAACACTGCCCCCTCCTTAGACATGCTCGTCCCGAGCATCATTATTCCCGTAGTATCATGCCAATCCATCTACATGAATAATTTTAGACGCAGTTCGCATATCCTTTTACCGCCGCACAACTGGTGCATTTGCGACACCAATCCTCAACATCCTGTCGACAGTGGATCCAGTAGAACCGTTCCCTGATCTTCAATAGAGTCCTTTTTACATCCCTACGTCCTCCTGAATAACCGCTGTGGTAGTACTGTAGAACATCTGGTACCTTTGCTTTCGGGACGACCATTTGCAAGTGACAGCTATCCCCTCGACCATTTTCCTTTTTGCGGCACAAGACACCATCCTGGAGCATCAAGCTCTCCCACTGTGCTCAATAATTCTTTGTGGTGGTACTCATCGCTGCAACATCACACCATTTCGGTTTGGGAGCATCAGCTTTAATCCACTCGAGAATTGGCCTGATATCTGTATCACGCTGCTGGGCATGGTTTCCTTCCATTTGTTACGAAGGTCCGATCTTAGCACCCTAACAGGAACTAGTTCCTTAGCTTCCTGTCTGACACAATGTTTGTGCTGTTCAGGAGAAGGTCTTCTTGATAAAGCGTCCGCGTTACCGTGGGATATGCCGTCATTGGCCTGTGACATCGGAATCCTTGGGGCTCTATTAACACCAACCAATACTCGCCCCGCACACTTATCACTTACTAATTTCTCTTGCTGCTGCGCTGTGTTATCGGACACCTTTCTAACCTGGGTGTGATATTTGCTGGCAGTGTTTCGCTTCGGGCAATTTGACCGGAGGTGGCCCTTTTCTCCACAAGTGTAACATCTAGGGCTGTACGTAATACGAACACGAACAGGTGACTCCACAACCTCTCTGAAGCGATGGGCTTGATGATCATGCCTCACTGCTTCCACCTCCAACGCGTGGGCCAAGGCGTCCTTCAGCTTCTCATGGTGCCCAAGTCTCACAGCAGCTCTTACTTCCAGATCCCGTATGCCATCTATAAATACTTGAGTCAAAGTCCCTTCGATGAGTGCAGGCGCAGACCGATACGCCTTTCGGACCAACTTTTCAATTTCCAGGGCCCACTGCTGCAGGTTTTCACCACTGCGCTGCACACGATCCCTCAACTGGGCGCGAAATACGCGCTCTAGGTGTGCGTCACCGTATCTGGATTCTAATTCCTCAACCTGCTGCTCGTAGGTAACATTTTTGCCAAGAGCCTCTAAGACGGTTAAAGCCTGGTCGCGAAGGGCCAAAGTAAGCGCGGTCATGGCTTGCCCTTTTGTCCAACCATTTGCATCCATAACGGCTTCAAACTGGATTTTGTATGCCGACCAGGAAGATGTTCCATCGAAGTTTGGCACTTTAAATCCATGCGCGGAACGTGCAGCAACTACAGAAGCCACAGTCCCGTCTCCAGTCTTCCGATTTAATTCGGTTTATTCCGGTGCTAACACGTATAGTAAAGGTGGACTGAAGACATCTGCTTATAGAAGACTGAAGCCAGGAAGTCAGTCACAGATTTTAAGTAACTGGACTACGTGCGCCACGTCCGGCCTAGGTAAGCATTTTTTTTGCTCCGGCTTACCTCTTTAATAAAATCACCCTTCGCCACTGCGCCCTACTACAATGGGGTGGAACCCTCATTACAGTAAGACTGGTGCCTTTAATGAGAGCGTGCCTGGCCTTTAGATACGTTCCCAAAGGATGGAGGGAAGTGAAAGTAATATTCATCCCAAAACCAGGTAAGGGCGACTACACAAACGCCAAATCCCACAGACCAATCAGCCTGACCTCTTTCCTTCTAAAGACCCTGGAAAGGCTGTGCGACAGGGAGCTGAGGGACGGCGCTCTGAAAACCCTACCGTTGCACGGTAACCAACATGCATACAGCTCGGGTAAGTCCACCGAATCGGCGCTTCATCTGGTAGTTAGCCAGATAGAGGAAGCGATTCATCAGAAAGGGACCTGCCTGGGCACTTTCATAGACATTGAAGGAGCCTTCGACAAAACAAACTTCTCCAGCATCAGCAGCGCCCTCTCCAGACATGGAGTTGAACAGGTACAGACTGGATCACAAACATGTTAAGCAAGCGCGTGGTTCGCCTAGAGGATGAGCAGCAGCCGGCCATGATTGCCAGAGGCTGCCCCCAAGGAGGGGTGCTATCACCCCTTCTATGGAATTTGGTGATTAACGAATTAATCGCCAGACTCAATGCCAATCACTACTACACAATAGGTTATGCGGACGACCTCGCCATACTTGTCTCAGGGAAGGTGACGAGCACGATTTTTAACCTCACCCAACAAGCACTACGCATCGTAGAGAGATGGTGCAGTGAATATGACCTCCCAGTTAACCCCACTAAAACTGAGCTAGTCATGTTCACCCATAAACGAGCTTTAGGGTCACAGCACACATATCAACTCGGAAAGGGATCGTCACCGTATCGCCTTTCGCCTCGCCGTCAAACAGGCGTCAACCTAACGTAACCACGTAACATAGCGGATCGGAAGCTCCGGCACGTCGACTCGGCTACAAATAGACGACGCCGCGCTTACGGCTCGCCGACCGCTGGTTGACGGCTAGGCGGCACTAGTTTAGTCATTTTGCATCCGAACGTTTTTGTGTCACGTGGACGAAGAGACGTAAGCTAGGGTACGGAGAGCCGTAAGTTAGGGTACGGAGAGCCGTAAGCGCGGGGACCGCTGGTTGCCACGCGCCACATCGCGGTTCGTGAGCTTGTCCGGAGGCGAGACGATTACGTTACGATTCCGATTAGTGTGCGTTGCAGTAGGGAGTTTCATAAAAATCATACTGATCGGCTCGAGTTGATACGGTTACGATCCGTTTACGAGTTGATATGTGTGCTGTGACCCATAGGCCCCTTCCGCCTACCGAAATTGTTCAATACAGAACTTCAGCTGGCCAACGAAGTCAAGTACCCCAGGGTCATTCTTGACAGAAAGTTAAACTGGAGTAGTCATTTAGACAGTAAACTAAACAGGGCCTGCATCACATTCTGGCAATGCAGGAAAATGATAGGTAAGAAGTGGGGCCTATCCCCCAAAATCATACTTTGGCTGTACACCGCAGTGATCCGACCCATGATCACCTACGGGGCTGTGGTCTGGTGGCCCCGCACCAAGCTTATTACAGCCTGCAACAAACTGCACCGCATGCAAAGACTGCATGGCGGTCACGGGCTGCATGAGAACTACTCCGACTGCAGCCATGGAAGCCATGCTGGGACTACCACCGCTCCACCTGTTCATACAGCAGGAAGCCACGATGTCGGCGGCGCGTCTGAACGCAACTAACCTCTGGAGGAAGAGAGACACACAACACACCGCGCTGCTTAAGGAACTCAACAATGAGTTCCCCATTACCAAAGCGATAATGGACCGGGTGCCTAAACAATTCATTTTTGATAAAAAAAATTACGAAATGTAACAATTGTCACTTATGACAACGCAGTTCTAGAAGCGGCTGCACCTTGCGTAGAGCCCCGCACAACTGACTAATGAGTCGTTGTTATACGCGGATGCGGGAGGAAACAACAATAGTGGTACAATGACACTAACGCCCTCTCTCGATGAATACGGAAACTAGCGTTATGCAAATTTACCACTTTATAAATTATGCACTTTTGAACACTTTTGCTGTAAAAACTCAATTTCGCATTTTTTGCAGATGTGCCAATATATTACTAGGTGACATTTGTTTCACTGCCAGGAAATGGTAGAAAACTATTTCACGAAGCTAAACGAGAAGCGAAGAAAAGTAATTGGTCTTTTTGTTGATCTAAAATAGTCAAAATCACGAAGAATTTATCTGATCTGAAAAAAACCCATCAAGAGCGAGTGGGACCCGTACCCGTAGGGACCCGTACCATAATTTATAAATATTTTAGATTATCCCATATAGTCGGTGGCGTGCATTGCATATAGGCACATAAGCAGTGCCTACCTCGAAAAATGACCATAAGTCTGTTAATTATATTTTAATGTGCATCCCGAAATTTTTAAGAAGCTAACTAAATTATCATACCTAAAAGAAACCCGCGTTTGTCTGCCTAGACAAGAACAGGCGGCCTAGTGCCTATAAAGAAAAGCAATGCACGCCACTGCATATAGTAATATTCCATTATAGTATAGCAATTTTTTCTTTTGTGAAAGTACATAATAGGTTGGGGAAAAAGTTTCTTCGCATTTTTTAAGAAAATTCAAAACATTTTTTAATAAAGTTTATTTACATTTAACTAAAGTATGTAGGTACCATTTTGTTCGATAACTTTTTGCCATCTTGTAGGTAGGGACATGATCCCATTGGTATAGAAATTTTGGGACTTCTGGTCAAAATACCGCGACAAGTGATTTTGGCAGTCCTCTCGTGATGTTAACCTGACACCGCCTAAAGAATTCTGAAGAGACCGAAACAGGTGGAAATCTGAAGGTGCAAGGTCAGGACTATACGGCGGATGCATTAACACCTCCTAGCCAAACTCTCTTAATTTTTGTTGGGTGGCTAAAGATGTGTGAGGTTATCATGATAAAAAACCACACCCCTTCTGTTGATTTATTCCGGCCGCTTTCTCTCAACTTCTTGCTTTAATCTCATCAGTTGTTCGCAGTAGAGTTCAGAATCGATGGTCCTGCCTGGTGGTACCAGCTCATAATGAATAATGCCCTTCCAATCCCACCACACACACAGCATCACCTTGTTGCGAGTTAACCCGGGTTTCGCCACAGTCTGTGAAGCCTGACCGGCCTTTGACCACGACCTTTTTCGCACGTTCTTGTCATACGTGATCCACATTTCATCACCAGTTATCAGCTTCTTCAAAAATGGTTCGGTTTCATTACGTCGTAATAAAGAATCACAAATGAGTACACGGTTCATTAGGTTTCTTTCAGTGAGCTCGTGAGGTACCCAAATGTCGAGCTTTTTTGTGTACCCAGTTTTTTTCAAATGCGCCAAAACGCTACTGGTATGCCAATCTTGCTCCACTTTTTCAAAAATGGCATCCATTTTATCCGTAATAGGGCGACCAGAGCGACGTGCATCTTTGACATCAAAATTTCCGGATTGAAAACGCTTAAACCAAATTTGTGCTACTCTCACAGACACTACACTAGGTCCATAAACATCGCAAATTTTTTTCGCGGCTTGCATTGCATTTTCACCATTTTTAACATGCTTTTATTAGGTCGACCTGTATGTAACTAACTAAGTAATGGAATCTAAGGTAACTAATTTATCCATCTTCCAAAAATCATAGCGTCATGAAAATTTGCAACTGTATGTAGTTCTGATGACAATACAATAATATGGTACTGTCGAACTGATCTGATGATGGAGCCGGAAGATATGAACTGGAACTTCATGATGGAACATCGTATCATAGCTATGTTTGGACTTATTAAAAAAGTCATGTAATGAACTTTGACCACGATTAGGTTTCAAGGTCTGATGATGAAGCTGGAAGATAGGCACTGGCACTCCATGATGGAATATCGTATCATAGCCGTGTTTGGACTTGTTAGAAAGGTCTTGTAACGAACATTGACCACGATTAAGTTTTTGGTTTTTACATGCATTTATAAAAGCGTGTTTTTCTATTGTTTTTAAACTATAAATTTATTCTTGTTGTAGTAAAATTTTAAAATGTATCGAATTTCTTTATTAGATTCACTCATCTTGACGGTACGAAAAACAAATGAAAATCACACATTTTCCTAATTTGAATTTGGAATTATGTTCTTTAAAATTTAAACTTTCAATGATACCAAAACCAGCCAGATACAAATAGTATAGCCAAAGAGATTTTATTACAAATTCATACATACTATAATGCGAAAAGACTTTTCCCCAACCTAATATATCACAAAAAGTACCCTTTGTTAGGGTACTTTTTGTCTGAGTAGCACGTCCCTGTGTGATAATGTCCGAACATCACGCGGGCGAAGCCGCGGGCACAGCTAGTTTGCTATAAAACAGGTGGTAAAATAGGTAAACTTACTTTTTATCACCTGAAGTTTCTTCACACTTAATCCTAAATTCGTATTTCAGACTGTAAATACGGACAGCCTCCCATAAAGCCCTGTACAACTGTTTAATTTCCAAATTATTATCAAATTTCGTAAAAGCTATGATACTTTCAAGTAACAATTGCGTAAATCGTGCTTGTTCCGAATTCAGTTCTGGAAATTCTTTTGTGTTTGTGATGTCATTCTTTACAAAAGCCAGCGTTGTGCGAAGACAATTTATTATGAAACTGCTGGGTACAGGGCCAGGAGACAGTGACCTGCTCTGGACTCCGCAGCTACCTACTTCACTTGATGTTGATGTGACTGCATTTCACTGTCCTTGGCACTGAAAGAATAGAATAAAATTTCTCTTCATAATGTACACCGCACAAATTACAGCTGTGAATGTAGATATTTTAAATAGAGCGACACAATGAGCAGCTTTCTAGATGAAGACAATCTGATAAAGATGACCTTTGAATTGATGTAAAGGGAGAAAGAGAAAAGGATATTATTTTTTTTATTACTAAAGTTAAATTGATCCGTAATTAAATTATGCTGATGAAGATATAATGGAAGTTCAACCTTCTAGGTAGCTAGGTAAGACATAGTTTTTCATGGTCTCTTCCAAACAAATAGATAAAATTAGAACTTACCAAGAGACTGGAGATGTTCCATTATCAGACCAATCCCTAGTAATATTAGGTTGTTTTTTAACTACCATGACTGTGCTGTAAATAAAAATATATTATTAGAAATGTATATATATATATATATATTAGGGTGTCCCTTCTTTTTAAAAGGTTTAAATTTCCAACGCATAGGTCTTAGTTTTGTTCATTTGCCTCTAAAACACTCGTAAATAAATTTTTACCTTATTTGGAATACGATAACCCGTGCCGACTTGCATCGAATCATGTTCATACATGTTGCGCGGCAGTAGCGGTGCGTATGCACGGCATTTGTCATTTGTTCTCAAATATTCTCGCGATTAACATGTATTGTTTTACATTTACAAGATGGCAGTGGAATTAAGAAGCAATAAAAAATGTGTTTTCTTAGTTGGTGACGTAAATTATCAAATAACAGGCGCAAAGTTACCGTCTAATCGTCAAGTTCTTGCAGTACTTTTTTTTAACATTCGCGAAGTTAAATTGACTGTTAGTGAAAGTGCTAATCTCGTAATTCGGGAGTGTATTATATATTGGGAAAAAGCTAGAATCCCTACCAGAGCTATACCTAACTGTGTAAAAAAACTTGTGGATCTTCACCATGCTTGGAGGGAGTTGCAGAAAAATTCTAAAAAAATACAAGATATTTACAAGCGCCGTGAGGAAGACTTTAAAAACAATTTAGATAATTTATTTGATATAGCACAC
Source organism: Aporophyla lueneburgensis (assembly GCA_932294355.1). NCBI lineage: Eukaryota > Metazoa > Arthropoda > Insecta > Lepidoptera > Noctuidae > Aporophyla > Aporophyla lueneburgensis. Next base: position 6,267,070 of record OW028762.1, on the reverse strand, counting down.
GCTGATGCTTTGGAACAAATGAAAATTGAAGAAGATAAAATATTTTTACAAAAACAAAGAGAACCAGGGCGTCCAGGGTGTTTAGCGGGTGTAGACAAAAAATTAGCCGAAAAAGAAGAGAGGGCAAGACAAAGGAAATTAAATGAACAGAAAAAAAGATGTGAGCAAATGTGTTTCGGACGTTTATCGTCATCTGTTACTACGCAAGATTCTATTCAAACGCAAGGACAACACGATCAACTTACCAGCTCTGATGAAAGCCTTGAGGAACCTTTGGCATCCACCTCTCAAATGGTAAGTTCTGAAACTACTAAAAAAAGAGGTAGGAAAGACTTTATTACGCCTAAGTTAGTTGCAGCTTTAGATAGATGTCAGTTAAGCATAAGGGATTCTGTCTATATACTTCAGGCTGTAGTAGAAGCACTAGATCTTAGCTGTGATGATTTTCCGATAAACAAATCGTCTATTCAACGTATTCGCACACAGAGTCGAAAAGATAGAGCGGAATCTATAAAATCAGATTTTCAGAATAATATGCCAGAAATGGTCACCGTTCACTGGAATGGGAAATTATTACCTGGACTTGACGTGAGAAGTTCTAAAGAAGAACGCCTGCCAATTCTAATTTCATTTGGAGAAAAGGAACAACTTCTGGCTGTACCCAAACTGGAGAGCTCTTCCGGCCAGGCAGGATCAAGCTAAAGCTGTGTTGAACGCACTGTATGACTGGAACCTCGATGACAAAGTACAAATAATGTGCTGTGACACAACTGCCTCTAATACAGGGCGATTGAAAGGAGCTTGTGTACTTTTGGAACAAAAACTAGACAGGGAATTACTACTCTTTGCTTGCCGCCATCACGTTTACGAACTGGTTTTAAAATGTGTGTTCGAAACAAAAATCCACCAAGTCACAAGTAGCCCTGATATCCCACTGTTCAAAAAGTTTAGAGACAACTGGAAAACTATTAATCCTGCTGCCATTGAAACATATACCGATGTCGTTACACGACATTTTTGTAATACAACAATAGAAGATTTGTTAACATTTTATAATCAAGAACTGAAAAACACCATTCGACGTGACGATTATCGGGAACTGATTGAACTATCTATTCTTTTTTAGGAGGGGACAGTGAAAAAAAAATTTAAATTAGACCTCCTGGAGCGATGCATCAAGCTAGGTGGATGGCTAGAGCTATTTACTCTTTAAAGATGTGTTTGTTGCAAACCCAGTTCAAAATTAGCGCCAAGGACAAGCGAGCACTTCAAGACGTCTGCTTATTCATTGCGGTTTTATATGTAAAACCATGGCTTGGATGTAGTCTGGCGGTAAAGGCACCAAATCAAGATTTGTGCTTTTTAAAGAAGCTTAAGGAATATGAAACCGTTGACAAATTGATCTCCAAAGCAGCCTTGAGCAAGTTTAGTCAACATCTTTGGTACTTGTCAGAAGAAATTGCTGTTTTATCACTCTTTGATGATGAAGTTAATGAACAAACCAAAACGAACATTGTAGTGAATTTCCAAAGAGAGAGTTTGAATTACTCTGGGAAGAGATACATTCCATCTGAAGAAGATGTCTGATTATTTGTATAGTAAGTAGGAATACAATAAATAGTACAATTTTTTATACTGTTTTCAATCAATTGTTAATAATGCTGCCTTATTTACTGTTGCAGGAAAATCATTAAGTGATTTTGTGTCTGTCAAGAGCACAAATTTATTTTCTCGATTAAAAATTGATAAGAATTTCCTCCAGAGACCCGCTTCTACATGGGATGAAGATGTTGCCTATTCAGAGGCAAAAAGGAAAGTGCTTTCTTTAAGGGTAGTTAATGATACGGCTGAAAGAGCTGTAAAACTTATGCAAGACTTTCATGGTTTGATCACTGCAAAGGAAGAGCAAAAGCAATTTTTGCTACGCTGTGTTCAGGAGCATAGAAATCTGTATCCAGACTGTAAAAAAGAGACCCTCAAAAAAAATATCCTGCCTGATCTGTAATTTATTTTTTTAAATAAATATTTCATATTTTTTTTAAATATTTCAATTGATTTATCTACATAACGGAAAGGGTTAAAAACAGCAATTTTCAAAATCTTCAGAGTTCTGTCGGCACGGGTTAACGTTGACGTAGGAAGATGAAATTTTGTATTTAAGTATGTCTGGGTAGTTTAAAAAGAAATAGGAGGTATGCGTTTCGATATCTAAAAAAAATTTTTTTTCGCCCATATAAGGGACACCCTAATATATATATTAACTAGCTTTTGCCAGCGGCTTCGCCCGCGTGGAGGTCGGAAATTATCCCGCGGGAACATACTACCGGGATAAAAGTAGCCTATGTCCTTTCTCAGGCTCTAAACTATCTGTGTACCAAATTTCATTTAAATCGGTTCAGTAGTTTTAGCAGGAAAGCGAGACAGACAGACAGACAGACAGACAGACCGACAGACAGACAGAGTTACTTTTGCATTTATAATATTATAGTATGGATAATGATATATTATTTGTATCTTACTATTTAACTAAGTATTCAATTACTTAGATACAAATAACCTTAAGTTGTTAATTTATGATTTCTAAATCTTCATGCAACTAAGTGCGGACAATGGAGTCTACATACAAATACATACATTTTCATGCAATGTTTCAGAATTTGACAATAGACAAGAATGGACATTCACAGATGACTGTGTGATAGTGTAAATGTGGGGCTGTCCCACAAACAATGGAGCACTTAATATTGTGTCCAGCGTGTCCTTTTGTCAGCAGGCTACAGGTGTTGACGGATGCTGCTAAAAATGTCGAATGAATAGCCAAATTCTGGGCAAACTGTATATAGATTGCTATCAACATGCTAAGAAAGCAATAGCATTCTTCAGAACAAATTTTATTGCAAATCTAACATACTCTGCTACATATTTTTTTTTTTTTAACAATATCTTAGTAACTCACTGTAATGGCGTTTGTGGAAGGAAAATGGTGATTGGCGGGAAAGATACAAAAAGTTTTCAATAATTTTATATTTATTAATATAATTCAAGATATGGATGAAAAACCAAATAATGTTGAAGAAATTGATGTTAACAGTTCAGATTTCTACGAAAATGTTAACATTGAAACAGCTGCTTTATTCCACGACGAGATCTTCTATGATTTGCTACTAATTGAGAACGAATCACACGAAAACTTTGAAGATGAAGACTGTGAAGATGAAACGGAAGAGAATACAACAAAAACATAAATACATATTTTAAAGTAATTACTGAAGACATTGAAGCTAAGATTCATCAGTGAAAGCAAATGTACCTATTGTTCTGAAGAAAATGCGTATATAAAACACGTTAGACTGTGAATCGTTCGACATGCAAAGACTGTTACTTGTCAGTGAAATTAGTGATATAGCAGAACAAAACTCTTTTATGTGTTCCCCGCCACGTTCAGGAATTACTTTCCAACACAGTTTATTTCAATTCATTATTTAGATATTTACTGAATACTGTAGAAAAAATTTAATTGTTTCGGGATGTACTTAGCTGAGAATAAGAGTAGTATGTTTAATGATTACGACTGAAGGACATGTATCCATGGTCAGGAATAAATAAAAAAAAAAAAAAAAATTAGTAACTCACATATGGAACTCCTGCTTATATTCATAGGCACAAGTAAGCAGGTAAGGGGATGCAGCTAATATTATATTATCACAAATATCTCTGTAATCTGCATCCAAAATCTTTGATTTCAAAATGTTCATGTCCTGCACAATCATTTCAAAAAACTCTTCGTTCTCTTTCTCAATAAAAGCAAAAGTCAATTCCTTCTTGGGACTTTCCAAAAAATGCAGGAATTTAGTGAAATTCATAAACAATGCGTTGAAATGCAACTTTTCCAGTAATTCATCGAAGCGCGGAATCTTTCTTTTTTTACTCTTCGGAGACTCAAAAGCACTTGAAATCTCTGAGCATGATAGGGTGTCATATTTTGGCGGGATTTCTTCAGACACTAATTCAACAGTAATAGACGGTTTATTAACATTGTTCCTTGCATTATCATCATCATGAATGGCACTATCATCATCATCACACATCATGAAATCATCAAAAATCTTCGAATTCTCTTTATCATTGTTTTTTGGTGAAACTCCGGTAGTTTCAAAAGTCATTTTGCCGGCGTTATCAACTATATTTTTAATGTTTTCAGCTGTTTCTAAATTATCCATAGCACGAAAGAAAAATATTTCGAAAACTAATAAAGCCTCCAGCCATCCAAATTAATAAATCAATATTCTGAAAGTTTTTATCAAAAATTCGCTTATTTAACGCGGCTCTATATAACTTCAATATTTCTTTGTTTATATTAAATTTGATTTCATTTAAATCTTACCTTAAATGCTAAATCAAAACGAAATTCAATATTTTGGATATTGAAAAAATCCAAATTTTCAGGAACCAACGGCCATCGCAAACACTCGCAATTTATCAAGATCAATCAAGATCAATATTCAATTCAATTTTGCTCAATGATGATTTATTGCATTTTCAAGAAAGGCGAAGCATTAGTATGTACATTTTTCCCTAGTCTGAAAAAGACAAAATCTTGGTACCTATGTCAGATATAACAAAATTCGTTCTATGAAACGCAGCTTTGACATAAACAAAATTTATTACCAGGTAAAAGTAATTTATTATTTCTATTTCAGCAAACTATAAAAATTCTTATCACTCCCGGTCACTCACATTCGCACGAATACGCGAACCCGCACGTGTGGCACGTTACATGCAATGTCATGTCACACACCGGTTTTCACCCAGTTTTTATGAAAACTTTAGTGGTTACTATAATAAAACAAGACATCTAATCTAATACAATTATCTTTTATTGTTACACTCTTATAAACAGCCATCTTAGGCAAAATCCAAAATCCCAGAGAGTGAACAAAACTAAAGATGTGACAGACATCATGTTCACAGATAATTAATATCTTAACACTCCCCCTCAATTTTATGTTTGTGAAAACTTACAAATTGCTTCTATAAATAAATGAAAATAAATTCTACCAAACTTTAACTTTAACATGGCAACACAAACTTAGTAATATTTAAATTCTTGAAATTGCAACACTAAAACTGACATATATAAGTTTTGACAGATAATTTTGACAAGCTAGTGACAAGTGACAACATAACCTTAAAATATAAACAATGCAAACATTCTATGAAAAACAATGTTACAAAACTAACAGCTTGTCACGAAAATAGCAAAACTTAACACTACACAGTGGTTTCGTCATAATGTCCGAAGTATTTTCACTGGTACTTACGTATTTAACAATCAAAAAATTTTGGTTTACAATGTCTTTTATGAAATGATATTTAATGACTATGTGCTTGGAATGTTTTGTATTTTCACAATTATGTATCATTTTTATTGCACTCTGATTGTCCACATAAAGCACAATATTACACTTTTCATTAAAGTCAACTGATAATCCTTTCACAAATAACAAATCACTGACACAACTTGCAGCAGCTATGTATTCACTTTCAGCACTGGAGAGAGATACAGTCCTCTGCTTTCGTGATGACCATGCAATTAGGTTCCCTTGGTGATATATTAGTGCTCCACTAACACTTTTTCTTGTGATCTTATCACCTGCCCAATCGGCATCTGAAAATGCTGAAATATTAGAACATTTATTAGTGTTTTCTTCTTTCTCTTGACAATAGTATGTCAACTCTTTATTAATTGTGCCCTTCAGATAGCGTAATACACGTTTTGCAGCTGTCCATAAGCTTCTCGTGGGTTTATCAAGATATCGACTGAGGAATGAAGTTGCAAAAGTGATGTCCGGTCTGCTTATTGTAGCCAGGTAAGTTAAACTTCCAATTAATTCTCTGTAAGGTATATCACTAATTATTTCTTCTGTTTCAGGTACTTGAAAATTGTTTTCCATCGGCGTCTTCACTTCTTTACAATCTTGCATCTTATACTTTAGTAATAAATTTTTAATAAACAGTTTTTGTGATAATTTCAATGTATTATCATTTCTCATAATTTCAATTCCTAAGAAGTTAGATACTCTTCCCATATCTTTAGCTTTAAATTCTTCTTGCAATTTTCTTGATATTTTATTTATTTCACTACTCTTTCCCATCAGTAAAATATCATCTACAAATAATATGAGCCATATATCTTTTCCTATGTATAAACATATATCATATTTTGATCTTTTCATGTTTATTGTTTGACAGAAATTATCAAATCTTATATTCCAACATTTTGGTGACTCTTTCAATCCATATAAAGCTTTTTTAAGTTTCAGAACAGTTCCTTCTTGTTTATTTTCCAAACTTATTCCCTCTGGAACTTTGATGTAAACTTCTGTGCTCAAATTTCCATTTAGAAATGCTGTAGGTATGTCCAACTGCTTTGTTTCCCAGTTATTATTTATTACTTCTGATAATCCCATTCTTATGGTAGTTATGTTGGCTACAGGGGAATAAACATAATCTTCTGTGTACTGTTGAAATCCGCGTGCAACTAATCTTGCCTTTTTAGTTCCATCCGATTTTGTTTTGAAAATCCATTTTGTGTCAATAGCACTTTTTCCTTTTGGCAATTCTGATTCTATCCATGTGTTTTGTTCCTTTAATGACTTAATCTCTTTATCTATTGCTGTTTTCCATTCTTTATCTTGTTGAATGGCTTCTGTGTATGTGACAGGATCGCTTTCACTTGAAAGTAAACAATAATCTTCATATGTATTTAAATCAAATTGTTTAGGCTTTTTTACTTCTCTTCCACTTCTTGTTCGCTTGATTTCTTCGTTTTGTTTTTCTGGAGTGGAGTAATTATTCTCTTCTGGATCATAAAAACTTTCTTCTTCTTGTATTGATTCTGAATACTTTGTTTCTTTTATTATTTGTTTTTCTTTTGGTTTCACACACATTTCTTTCTGAATTTCATTTTCTTCTAAGTATCCTTTTATATTTTTGTTTTGTTCTTCATGTTGATATTTTATGTTTGTTTCATCAAATCTTACATCTCTTGAGACAAATATCTCATCAGTTTTTGGGTTCCATAAGGTATATCCATTCATAGAATATCCTATCATTCGAGCTGGCACTGCTCGTCTTGACCATTTATCCTGTTTGGGCATAATATGTGCCCATGCTTTGCATCCAAAAACTTTGATTTTATTTAAAATTAATTCCTTGTTCTTGATCCTCGCAGGTACTTGATAATTTATTGAAGAACATGGCGATCGGTTGATAAGAAAAGTAGCCGTTAAGATTGCTTGACCCCATAGGTGTCTTGGTAGATTTGATTCATCTAACATGGTTCTCGCTTTATCATATATTGTCCTGTTCATACGTTCAGCTTTCCCATTTTGCTGTGGGCTATATGGCTGCGTGTATTCAATTTTGATACCTTTTTCATAACAAAACTTTTTGAGACTTTCCGCTGTGAATTCCCCTCCATTATCACATCTGATCCTTTTCACTTTTATCCCATCTTGCCTCTCTTGTTCTATTATATAATTGATTAATTTATCTGTGGCTTCATTTTTGCTTTTTAACAAATACGTCTGAGTATAATGAGAATAGTCATCTGTTATTGTTTGGAAATATTTATATCCTTGTTTAGTTGCTACTCTTGCTGGTCCAGCAATATCAGTGTGTATTAAATCTCCTATCTTACTTGACCTTGGACTTTGTAATCTGTTAAATGGTAGTCTGGTTGATTTTGACCTCATGCATGCTTCACACACTTCCTTACTGTATGGCAATCCTAATATAGCTAGATGTTTTCTACACATATGACCCATTCTTTTGTGCCATAAGTCATTATCTTCTTGTATCACATTACATTCATCTTTATCTTTTATTTTTATTGAGAAGGTATATAACATATTCCTCTTTTCTCCAAAATATTTCTTTTTACCTGCAGTTATTATTAACTTATCCTTTTTGAAAATTACTTGCTTTTCTCGTTCTGCTAATTTATTGACCGACATTAAATTGTTACTGATTCCCGGTACAAGTATGACTTCCAGTCTTAATGGTTCATTTTTGTAATATCCATCAAGATATCCTGATTTATGTGCTGTCAGTATTTGGCCATTAGCAATTTTGATTTCTAATTTCTGTGACAGTTGCTTGACATCTGTGAGGTATTTCTCATAAGATTCTTTTATGAAATGCTGAGTAGCTCCTGAATCCACAACAAATGTTAATATTCCATCATTACTATTACATACAAGTGCTTCATTTGAGGCAATAAAAATTGGTTGACTTTCAGCAGGATGAGCAGTTCCTCCACGAGTTCTTGGTCCTCGATATCCTCTTCCTCTGCCTCGTCCTCTACTGTAGCACTCATAGGACTTATGTCCCCTCTTTTTACATTTATAGCAGGTTATATTCGATATAAAAGATGTATGTGGCTCGTTTGTAACTGTTTCTTTTCTTATTTCATGATCAAGTAATTTAGTTTTTACAAAATCTATTTTTATTTCAGTGTTCACCGCATCCAAAGCTGTAATTATGTGGTTGTATTCTTCACTCAGTCCTGTTAATAGATAGCATACTTTGTCTGTATCATTAATCTTGTCTCCTGATACCTCTAGATCTCTGATTAAGTTATCAAAGTTTGAAAAATACTCTTGAAGATTTCCTTGCTGTTTCAAGTTTAGAAGTTTTCTTCGCAAACTTAATTTGGAAATTACACTTTTTCTTTGGAATGTACTTTTCAAAGTGGATATCATATCCTTTGCGTTAACGCATTCTTTTATCAGATTTAGATGCTGATCCGTTAGACATTGAACAATAATGTTTCTAGCTTTTGCATCGTCTTTTTTATTACAGTCTTCGATTTTTGGTAACGACACAACTTCACTTAATCCCTTTTCTTCTAAAATACAATTCACCCTGAACATCCAATTGTCGAAAGCTTCTGGATTTAGTTGGGGAAAATTGTAAAACAACTTAGTTTGCTGCCCGGCCATTTTCTTTTCTTCGTTACGCTTTTGTTGCATAAAATTAAATCTTTGAAAATCTCGACAATCTACTTCCTACTCGACACTATTTGGCGTCTGGGCCCATAACCTATGAAAACTTTAGTGGTTACTATAATAAAACAAGACATCTAATCTAATACAATTATCTTTTATTGTTACACTCTTATAAACAGCCATCTTAGGCAAAATCCAAAATCCCAGAGAGTGAACAAAACTAAAGATGTGACAGACATCATGTTCACAGATAATTAATATCTTAACAGTTTTGACAGGCAGCCACTCGCGGCGTGGAACTTTATTTTAAATTTTTTTAGACGTCGCCAAATGCTAATGCAAGTTGAATCTTACCCAAGAAAGGCAGTACGCTGAGTGAAATCACCTTTCACCTTCGATTAGTCTGCGTCTGAGCTCTGCATTGCTGCTAATGCGGTGAAGGTGTCTACTGCCTCGTCGGATATCATGGCCTATCCTGCAATAAAAGCGCAAGCTGGATTGCTCGGCACGCGAGCATCAATGACATCATCCATCGTGCTCTTGTCGCTGCCAGGGTGCCACCTGTTCTAGAACTCATGGCTTGGCACACGACGATGGAAAGAGAATAGACGAAACGACCCTAAGGCATTGGAAGTTCGACACCCTTGCGCCAGCCTATCTTCCGAGCACGGCAGGATGTGCTGGAGCGACTGCTGCCGGTGCGGACGACGTAAAACGCAAATTTTCTAATCTTATTGGAAAGTAATGTTCGAGCTGTTTCGGGTTATAACTTGAAGACATTGCTTAGCGGCTAGTGAACCCTTCACATAAGACGTAACCCAGAGGGCTGTTGTGTTTTCTAGGCAATTCTGTTAGCCTTTTGGGCACCATTGCTGTTGACAACGATGCAGACGAATTTTTTGATGCCCTATGATTCTTTTCTTTATTAAACTACCTGGACATATCATTTTTTTGAGTCTTATCTTTTAAATAATGTTAATATTTTATGTAAATTTTTGTTTCGCTTAAAGCATCTGTTTTATTACTACATTTTTGATCGAAGGTTTTACTAGTCACTAGTAAAACCTACTAGTAACTAGTGGATTCAGTTTTCTATACTTTTATGGTAGAAAACTTGATCTTTAATGTTGCAACACTAATAAATGTTCTGAAACTTCTGAAAGTGAATAAACTATGCGAAAAGAAAAATGTCCAATACAAACAAAACTGTAGGTAATTTCGCGAAAAATAACATAAAAGACTTTGACGTGAACTGGGATATTGAAAAATACAAAGATGAACATGAATGTGAAGAACATTGGCAGCTACGCAAAGCTTTCATGGAAAAATGGAAGAGTCATTTCTCCGAAGAAAGACTAATTTGTTTGGCCCGAGTTTACACAAATATTGAGTTTATGGGCTGTAGATATCCTGCGCCGGTTATGCAACAAATGGCTCAACTATCTTTTGAGGTAAACATTACTCAAAAACAATAATAAGTTTTTGTATATCAACTTAACCCTAAAATATTGTTTCCTATGTTTTGCCTGCAGTTCTGAGGCATCTCGGTCGTGATTGATTCTAGACGTATGTACTTTCGAGTATCCGCTGTGTTCTGCAACTCATCACATTAGCAGTTGCTGTTTTTGTGATGACACGTATAATTTTACACATTTTAGACACAAAATTAGTCTGACTTTATTGTTTGTAATGTCAAAATAACGGCTAGGTCAAAGGGTCGACTTACCCTGCGTTCCGAGTTGCGACAAAAGCGATGATATCGCGAATCCGACCAACGGGGAACGTCACAATTATTTTGTGACTATTAAATTTGGTCGGATTCGCGAAATAATCACTTTTATCGCAATTCGGAACCGGGCCTTAGACTTAACGCGAACCCGCATGCCGTAATCTACCCGCTTACATGGTAGATTACTACCCACTCCTCACCGAGAGGAGGCCTGTGCCCCAGCAGTGGGAACAATATAAGCTGATTATAGATATGAAAGTATGTACGGTCTGTATTAAAACAAATGATTGTTTTCAACAATAACCACAACTGTTAAATTCCAGGTTGGCCAAAAATATAAAGACAAGAAAAAAATGAAACTGCAAAGAACATTTGTCTCTGCATCAACAGCTGCAGAGGACCGAGCCCGAGGAATCAAACGCATTGGAGGTGAAATTGTTAGTGATGACAAACCAAAGTCTGCCCGCATTTCATTCATACCCCAAGGTCAAACACCAGGCCAGGATACAGAAAAGAAGGACAATTCTGACGCAGAATGTAACAAAAATGAGGCATCGGACGAAGATACTGAATGCAATGCAACAACCGTAGACCAGGATACACCTACGATTGAAAAGAGAAACCCAGAACTGATGCAGGCAGATGATTATATAAAAGAAATGTCAGCTATAAAATGTTTGGATGTGAGATTGTTTAGAGATACCATGTTTCAGTCTTCGTTTGGCCATCTTGTGCTGTTGATTCGACCGTGGGCAAGGAAAATATGGAATATACAAAGTGAGTCTGTGATTTATATATATTATTTCCTTGGTGTGGCGTCTTTTAATGCTTGCTGTGGTTGTTCCGTGGATGGGTGATCACCTTCCTGCCGGGGTCGCGTGATTGTTCGAAAGAGATACCGTGACCCTGGCACATGGGCAACTGATGGAACACGGGTGGGTTTTAGTCAGTAAAAGTCTGACACGCCCTCCCGCTCCGCCCAGAGCGGGAGAAGTCATTTGATGATTTCCCATCCTGAAAAAAAAAAAAAGAAAAAAAAACAAAAAAAAATGGGTGATCACCTTTACATACCAAGACCCCTCTGTGCCTCAGAACGCAAGTTAAGGTGTTGGGGCCAGTCTGCCATTCGTGGTTGTCGTCAGAAACCTGAAAGTCTGACAACCAATCTTACCAAGGGGTATCCTATTACCAAATAAGTGGGTTGTAGAGCTCACATACACTGTCCGTCTACGTAAAATACTTTGTATTCAGCTGCTTTTATTTAGACTGGAAGTTGACCGGGACATATTTGGGAAAAGGCTATGTAGATCATGATGGCTTAGATTCTATATCTATTTTTAAGCTTTGAAATAGTTAATTATCAATTAAACAATAGAACTTGCCCCCTGTTTAAAGATAATCCTACTCCGTATTTTTCAGCCAGCTGTCAAGTCTGTGGTGTAAGCTTAACAAACGGATATGAGAACAATGTTTACTCTCTTTGCATCAATAAGAAGCTACTGGCGCAAGCTACTGGAGAGAATAAATTGGAAGCGAAGAATGCAACCGAAATTCTAGCGTGGGAGGTATGATTCATAATGCAACTGTTTTAGATATATGTATGCAACTTTTTATCTATGATATTGATATGAAACCTGTTGACATGAACTCGGTACATGATTCTGAGTCTCAAGGCATTGAAATTTTTCGTTAGTTATTTAAAAAAAATAGCTCTTTCATACATTTTGACTGTATAGGAATTACATTTTCTATGAAACAGCAAAAAATTTCTATGACAAGCAAATTTTCTTTTATTATGGAATTTGAATTTCACCCACTTCAAGATGTCAGATTAATTTGAAATTTTGCACTTATCAAGGACCTATGACAATACAATAATTTCATAAATTTGGTCAGGATCACCAGGATAGCAAAAAATAATAATAGAATCACGAGCAAATCGTTAAAAAACAAAACACGCTTTATTGGATAATTAAAAAAAAAAACGAAATACAAACTAAAATGATTTCATTTATAAATCACTCTAATCTCTCCTTAGATAGAGTGATTTGTAAATGAAATCATTTTAGTTTCGTTCTGGAGGCATTTTAGTTGAAGTGGTGATTAGCATTATATGTTGAATTCACGGTTACAGTTTGCGCTTCGATATCGCTGTCACCCTATGTTAAATCACAACTTATATTAATAAAACATACTATCAGGCCTGTAATGCTCTAAGGGTTAGGCAGAGGTGTAGGTAGCAAAGAGATGTCAGCAAAAATTGAAAGGGCCCACTAAGAACAATGCCTGCCTGGATCGCAGATTTGTTCAAAACAGTTACCGTGGCCCTAGCACAGGCACCTGAAGGAACATGGGTGGGTTTAAGTCAGTAAAAGTCTAACTCGCTCCACCCAGAGCGAGAGATATCATTTGATGATTTCCCAACCAAAAAAAAAAATCCGTATGTACCTATAGTAATATGGAGGCATGAAGAAAAGGGTTTAAAGCTCACTCTATAGAAAAGGGAGGGTTCTCCTACCAGACAGCTATTTAGTCTGGTTGGCAACTGCCTGACGAATGATGTCAGGATGTATTGTTAGTTGCGCCGTAAACTGTGCTTGCGCGATGCAGGATTTTGCGTGACGTCACTGTGATGCGCAGTTTTGCATGTAGCCGTGTAGATTTCACTACAGTAACACCAGATATACAGGATAAGTTTTTAACCAGTGCACAAATTTTAACAAATTAAACTTCAATGAGTTATAATATAATAACCATGCAATTTTTATTTTGATATACCTACTTTAGTACAAAAAAATTAAGTTATCATTAAGTACCAAAAGATGTTTATTTTGAAACTGGTTTTTATAAATACTTGCGCGTGGCGCCGGCGCAACTGCAAAGGTAAACGACCGAGCGTAGCTACAAGTACCTACCAGCTGTTCGATTGGTCAAAATTCTAAGAATTTCGAAGTACCTACGCTGGCGCGCGGTTACTGACCTATTCCTATTGTCGATAGTATATGTATTACGAAATATGTAGGGTGTCCACAGTTTACTGATTTAAGGTCGGATAAATATTGATGACTGAACCACCAAAAAAAATTTGCGCACTGGTTAAAAAATATCCTGTATTTAATTACCTACCATGGAATAGGTAGCGAGTCTATTGCCCACCGGACACAAATCTAGTAGACTCAGGGCTGCTACTGACAAATTCCTGATGGAGAAACCCTGCCCAACCGGGGAATCTAACCTTATGCTCAGCAGTTGTGCTTACGGCCAATGAGGCAGTATTTAGGGTTCCATACCCAAAGGGTAAAACGGGACCCTATTATTAAGACTGCTGTCCGTCCGTCTGTCACCAGGCTGTATCTCATGAACCGTGATAGTTAGACAAGGTGAAATTTTCACAGAAGGTTTATTTCTGTTGCCACTATAAAAAAAAAACTAAAAACAGAATAAAATAAATATTTAAGGGGGCTCCCATACAAACGTTTTTTGCCGTTTTTATTGATATTATTATGGAACGTTACAGAAAAATAAACCGGGCAAGTGCGAGTCGGACTCGCGTACGAAGCGCGAGTCCGACTCGCACTTGCCTGGTTTTTTTTTTCTGTAAGTCTCTATTGTTATAATATGCTTTTTTGCAGAGATTACGTCGCGAAACCGTCAGCGTGTTAATAAAGGAGCAGTTCATAGCGCAAGGGGACGCAAGGATCTCTGTCAGCGAAATATCCGGGAAGAAGCAGAAAGATAAGGAATTTGGGACTCCGGTGGAGAACAGTGTGGCTATGAAGTTAGTATTTACATAATATAAGTCAAAGCATTTATTTCAATTAGGCCCAATAAAGGCACTTTTGAACGTCAACAGTTACATGAAAATAGAATTGATTCTAGTTGCCCCTTCCAAAAGGTAGATTCGTATGGAGAAGAATGGCCAAGAAACTCCACCGTTACACGTTTAAAATCTATGTCATATCACATCAAATCAAAATCAAAAGTCATTTATTCAAATTAGGCTGAGGATCAGCACTTTCCGAACGTCAAAATTACATAAGACAGTCCCCCAAAACGCCCACCCTTCACCTGCCTAACCTTTTAACACGTTGAATGCTGATCACACGATATCGCGTGATTCGTCGGCTCTGCATTATGGCCGATCACGCGATATCGCGTGCTTGCTACTAACAATTTTGTTTGCGCTCTAAAATCTGTGGCCATATCGGATTAACCATCAATCTGTGTTTGGCACCCAACGTGTTAAGCTAGGGTTAGGCTGCCAGTCTTCCAGGCTATAATTTCTAGATCTTTGACAGTCGCTACGGGTCCGCAGAAGCACGAAACTCCGATAATCGAGTCTTACCAAGGGGTATCGTATTACCCAGTAACTGGGTTGTGAATGTCAGATAGGCAGTCGCTTCATGTAAAATACTGGTATTCAGCTGCATCCGGTTAGACTGGACCTAGGGATCAAACCCTGGACCTCAGCTCAGCAATCGCGCTTGCGACCTCTAGACGTAAGAGTCAACATAGACAGAATAGCAAATGCTCGAACATTCTCGAGGTTCCGCGCGCGTGCTCTTGGGCTGTCGTTACCAAGATGCTTCCGTGGACTATTTATAGAAATTTCCAAATGTAAAAACTCGAGTAACGTTTTTCGTCTCGTGAGAACCTGATTCGGATTATTAAAATATTTAAAATTGTCTAATAGTCCAATATTGATATGTTTTTTTGGAGTTTACTCTTTAAAGGTGTCTTCACACAGCGGGCGGGGCGCGGCGTGACGTGACGGCGACGCGACGCTGAGTAGTTGTAATGTACTAGATATTACGGACGCCTTCACACAGAGCGGTCGCCGCGACCGGTCACGCCGCCGCCGCGCCGAGTCGGAGTACAACTCAGAGGCGGCGGGGCGGGGCGCGAGCGCAGCGTCGGCAGGACGCGGGTGCACAGTGGATCGAAACTGCTATATGAGGGACATTCATTTTTAATTACAAATTGTTTTTTTTTTATATGTACTTTTCGAAAGATCCCGTCATTCCAATGAATAATTGTCATTGCAAGTTTTTCTTTAAAACTGATAGTTCGCCCGAAAAAAAATATGTTTTAGATTTTTTTTTATGGAATGAAACAGAAACTGCTAATTATAAATGAGGTTCAACCTCACCTACAATACTCGTAAGAGGACACAGAATCCTTTCACCTATGTCCACAAAATATTATTAGTGTAAAAGTACTTTTGCCTTACTTTTTTTTTCATTTTTCCGAACTTCATAACTCTTGAACGGGCAACTATGAGCGCGCGTTGATAGCGTAGAATTATAGCCAGCAAGTCAAAGAATAAGAATATAGTAGTTTGAAAGCCTGGTCTTACAAGACATGGCCAAATTTAAGCAGTTTCTGTTTCAATTCTTACAAAAATATCTAAAATATTTTTCCGGAAACAATATTTTAGATATTTTGCTACTTGACAATTATTTATAGGAATGACGAGATCTCTCGATAAGTATTTTAAAAAAATGCAATTTGTAAAAAAATACGAATGTCCCTCATATAGCAGTTTCTATCCACTGTGCACCACTTTGTGTTGTATGGTTTACGTATGTAGTAGTACGCTCGTATCGTGAACGCAAAAATATACCACGACTACAACATTTTGCTACTCTTCCCATTTATTTATTTTTGTAAAAGATAAGAGTTTCGTTTATTATCAAGTATTATTTTAATAGATTGTAGAATCATATTATATTTTTGTTTTAATTGTTTAGCAATGGAGTGTGAGGGTCGTTTATACCATTGTGTCAAAAAAAGGCTAAATAAACACTCTGCAGCAGCCGTACTATAATTGCGTATTGCCAGAAATCATAGATCCTAGAAAGGCAAGATCAATGCCTTTATGATAAATATTGTTATGTTTACTAAGCTTTATATTTTACTAGCTTCTGCCCGCGACTTCGTCCGCGTTAAATTTCTTGTACCCCCGACCCTTCCCGTCGCGTGGAATCGCCTACCCGTGCAATTTTCCCGTTTTTGCAACATTTTTGATTACTGCTCCGCTCCTCTTAGTTGTAACGTGATGTTATATAGCCTTCCTCGATAAATAGGCTACCCAACACATAAATATTTTTTCAATTCGGACCGGGTTCCTGAGATTAGCGCGTTCAATCAAACAGACAAACTCTTCAGCTTTATAATATTAGTATAGATAATAATCGTTCGTAAGCGTCGGAGCTGACACACACAATTTTTTTTTCTTTTTTCCAGAATGATGAAGATGATGGGTTGGAAAGGCGGTGGTCTGGGCGTCGACGCGCAAGGTATATCGGAACCCATCAAACCTAATTTACAAATGGTAAGTATCAGATTATCAGAATTTTAGGGTTCCGTACTCAACGAGTGCGTGCTTGTTTCATTACTTTCTAAAACGGGTTCCATTTAAATGGTTAAAAAATCTAATAATGTAGTTTTAAATATAAATAGCGTCCCTGAAACTCTTTTAAACCAACTTCAAAAAATCAGTTTAGCTCTGTCTCATTAGTATATATTTTTTGGCAAACAATTAATGAAACAAAACAACCAAAGCCGGAAGCAACTTCCTAAAATTAAGTAAAATTTCACTTTGGGTGTTCGTTTTTGAAAGTCAGTTGCCTTTTTATGGCTATATAACAACCAAGAGTAATCTTACAAAATGCGGCCTGTGTGAATTCATAGTACAATTGGAGCAGTGAATCTGTTGTGGTGTGGCACCATTTTGAGTGTTCCTACGCTGACATATACTTTTAACACGCACAGGAAGAAATGGGATGTTTAGCAAAAAGTTATACAACATTTTATATTTGTCTATTTATACACAGGTAAACCGAGCCGGCCTCGGCAGCGCTCACGGCGCCAAAATGCTTCGCCGAGCGGCACAAAACCTAATGCAGCGGTACATAGCATCCGACACCTTTGACCTTGACCTTGTATTCACAAGTGAATTCACTAAAGAAGAACGCGCGGTATTACATCAACTTACGCAAAAATCTGGACTCTCGTCGAGAAGTTATGGTGAAGGAGACGAGAGGTTGGTTGACCATGAGTTTTTTTTTTGTTGTTACTAAGCGGTCACATTATTTCTACTTCAAGCCTTGAAGTAGCTTCCGACACTTTCGACCTTGAAATTGACGGGTTGACAGGTTGGTTGACCTTGAGTTTTTTTATACTTATCAGCCACATTTTTTCCACCTACTTCAAGTGTTGAAGTCGGAAACCACTTTGAGTAATGTAGCGGTTCATCGCGTCCGACACATTCGACCTTGAACTTGAGTGATTGACAGGTTGGTTGACCTTGAGTTATTTTTTTTGTTACTAAGCAGCCACATTATTTCTACTTCAAGTCTTGAAGTCGGCAATGAGTAATGCGGCGGTGCATTGCGTCCGACACTTTCGACCTTGAACTTGAATTGTGATGACCTTTACACTGAGGCATCATCATTATCATTCCCCTGTCCTTATCCCAATGCATTTGGGGTCGGCGCAACATGTCTTTTTCTTCCACACTTCTCTATTATTCATCATCTCAGTTGTCACCCCCCTTTCTATCCATATCATCATTCACACAGTCAATTCATCGTTTTGTTGGTCTCCCTCAGCTCTTATAGCCATCGATTTTCATACTCAAAACATTTTCCTCATTCCTCCGTATCACGTGACCATACCATGACAACAGATTTCTACAAAGTTATCAGTGCCACTTTCACTCACTTCCTCTTATGTACTCATTTCTTATTCTATCCATTCGTGTAACACCACACTTCCCTCTTAACATTCTCATCTCTGCTGCATGCAGTTGCCTTTCGTTCACCCCTTTGGTGACCTTTAGCTTTGCGCGGAGTCAAAAATGATAATAACCAAATCAGTCCAGTCGTTTTCAAGTGCTGCGCGTATCAACGAACAGCATTTAATTTTTATTAATATTCCATTTCAGGTTCCTTGTCGTTAAAAAGAAGCTGGACCCGTTCTCTCTGGTTCGCGCCATCGTGGAAAAAGGTGGTACCACACCGAAGTACCAAGTTTTTATACCGGAAACACTGAAGAAAAGACAATAAATTATTAACATATTGTTTTAATATAAGAATACTAGAAATAGAGTTGATTAAAGTATGTTTATAAGTAAACGGGTTGTTTTTTTATGTATGTTTTTTTTTGCCACGCATTATTCAAGTGAAGAAAATACCTATTTCATAATACGCCAATCACGGTTCCCAGTAGTAGACGAATTTTTATGAAACCTTCATAGAAATGTGTGCGTAAGACCATAAAATATGATACAGTAAAATCTCGATAAGTGGGATCTGAAGGGACCTATATTTTTTATCACTAGAATCTTTTAACTGACCCAGTTTCCCAAATAGGCAGGTTAACATGACCATGTCTTATTTGTAGAAGGTCCCACTATGAGAGGGCGAAATGTACCTAGACGAAAGGCGAAACGAAAGACCCTAGACGAGGGCGGAATGTATGTGTGGACTGTACTTAGTGATACACAAAGCGAGTATGGAAGGGATGAGACTGTTAACAAACGCGTCATAACTCGTCTAAATCTAATGAATTGTCCGATTTATGCGGACTATTTCAGCTCCAAAGTCCCATTTATAGAGGTAAACATAGAAAAAATCAAGGATAAAAATAAGGTAAAACAAGGGTATTACCGTACACAAATCTAAACTCCGGACTGTTACTGAGAAATTCCAAATCGAAAAACTCAATAACGATTTACCCGACCTGAGAATCAAACCCAGGACCTAACCAGCAGTAGCGTTTGCAACCACTAGACCAATGAGACAACCAAAATCAAAGTATTTTTATCCACACTTAATATTATAAATGCAAAAGTAACTCTGTCTGTCCGTCTGCTTCCCTGCTAAAACCACTGAACCGATTTAGATGAAATTTGGTACACAGATAGTTTAGAGCCTGAGAAAGGACATAGGCTACTTTTTATCCCGGAAGTATGTTCCCGCGGGATAATTCCCGTCTTCCACGGCAAAACGGAGCGACGAATTGACTTGATTTTTTAAGTGGAGATAGTTGAAGAGATAGAAAGTGACATAGGCTACTTTTTGTCTCTTTCTAACCCCCCACTTCCCTAAAATGGGGGGTGGAACGCGCTAATCTCAGGAACTACTGGTTCGTATTGAAAAAATATTTTTGAGTCGGGTAGCCTATTTATTGTGGAAGGCTATATAACATCACGCTACGATCAAACGGAGCGGAGCAGCAACAAAAAAATGGACGAAACTTGCAGGTTGCGATACGACGGGAAGGGTCAGGGGAGCAAATATTTGACGCGGACGAAGTCGCGGGCAGAAGCTAGTTATATTATAAATGCAAAAGTAACTCTGTCTGTCTTTCTGTCTCGCTTTCCTGCTAAAACTACTGAACCGATTTAAATGAAATTTAAAACCTACATGGAACAAGGGCACTTATGAAACGTAACTTAGATCAACGGAGCAGAGCGCAACATAAAAGGATTTTTCGCACCAGCATTTCGCCATTTTATTATCATCATTTCAGCCGATGGATATCCACTGCTGGACATGGCGTCTCCCAAAGGGGGGATTTGTCATATTCGCCTTGCTTGGCAGGCGGGTTAGCGATCGCACTATAGTGCTAAAATACATAGAGAACGCCGCTGCCTATTCTCTAGTAATTCCCTTAGGGTCAGCTCACACCGAGACGCGACGCGACGCGACGATACTGGAAGAAGCCAGTGATTTCGCGCTGCGCCGCGAGACGCATCGTAAAATCGTTGGCAACACGACGCACAGACTGGTAAAACGACCAAAAACTTGGCCAAAAATATTTTGTTTCTTTTTCTTTATCAGATAGGTGGCCCATGACGAGAAATGATATTTTTCATAAAAAAATATAATTTTGAATATATTTGGAGAAGGAGAAAAATAAAAAAATATAATTAAATAGGGATTTTTTTATTGTAGTAACAAAGAATAAAATATACGTTGAAATACAGCGAAACTATGACTTCTTCAATTCTAGATTAACAAGAATAAACAAAAAAAAATTTAAATAAAAAAAAATAAAAAATTTAGGTACATTATCACTTATTGTCTAATCTTCAGGTATAAAGAAACCTGCTGCTTCTTTAGTGAAAGCCTGTTTATTTTTATTCCTCTTTTTCTCACTTTGTCGGCTACTTATGAAAGGGTCAGATGTCAGAAGAAGCCGGTTCAGCACATCTTCATTGCAGGCTTTTCTAGAAAACTTCCTAGAGAAGCTTTCCCTATATAGTCGGAAGTGCTTGTTGCGGGCCTCCGCAGCCTCTTCTGACAATTGACCAATAGGCAGAAGCGCGTGAGATATTATACTTGAAGAGTGTACCAATATTTTATGTACAGTAGGACTCATTGGTTGCCAGCTGTACAAGTTAATGTAGTAATGCGCTACATCCATAGTGTAGGCAGACATTTTTTTTAAATCTATTTTATATCCTGACGATATGACTTCTAAAATTGTTCTAAATTTTTTAATAAGGTCTTCGTCAATACCTGTGATGGATGCTGCTGTTTCTGGGTCGGAAAAGAATTTGCGAGAGGTATTCCCGTCATTCGTGTTTCCGTACCCAGCCTTGGGAATGTCTACTAGTAAACCCATTTTTTCCCGGAATTCTTCTTGTATCGCTGACTTGGCGGTTTTGATTTTATCTTTATCTTCTTTTCCAGATATCCGTCCCTTATTTACACCCGCTCTTATTTTATAAGACAGATGTAATAAAAATTCGAAAAAACGGATTCGCGCGTGTAAAATAGACAATCCGAATTTAAAAGTTTCTGGATTTTCCGGTTGTTGCGATGATGTTCCCAAATCGTTGAAACCTTTAGACGTTTTACCACATACATAGCAGCGCAATGTTGAACTCGTGTTAGTGGCCGCGTTACACACTTTTCCGTCGATCATTGTTGGGAGTAACACATGCTTAATTCGAATATTTTCATTAACAACTGTAGGCTGAAGAGACTTTATTTGGTTCTCAATATGATCGATTTCTTCGTTAGTGACGTCTTTATCTTCTTTTACATACCGAAACCTCACGGGCCGGCAGAATCTTGGTGAAGATGGTTGGGGATTCTGCCATATGATTTTAGTACCGTATGTGAGCCGAAGTGGTACCAAAGAACTCATAAATATGTTTGCGTCACTATTACCATCTTCCTCGAATTTTTGCTTGTATTGATTTTGGGTAGACCCATCGCATCCCCATTTATAAATCAGTACAAACTCAGCGTTTGGCTCCAGTCGTTCGAGAACTGGTTCTAAATATTTGCACAGCCGCGAAGCTGTGTGATCAAGCAGATCTTGTAGTATCACCTCTGCAACCGTCTCATTCACGTTTTTCGGTGGATAACAATCCTGTTTTGCCCTCTGGACATAAGTATAACAAGGGTATACGTCTTTATTTGCCTGATGTATCACCTCGTATTGACTTAAGGTCATGTCGGCTTCCACGAAAATCATTAGGGCATCTTCTGGCGTATGCTTTTTGGTAGTAGTAGTTTTACTACCAATAGCAGCTGCCTTGCGGAACTTTGTTGCTCGGGTAGGGCTTTTTGTCATTTCTTGAATCACAGAGGCAACATCGGCGTTACCTGCAGCTCTTTGGCTCATTTGTGCCGCGTAAGTGAGTTGCTCCACTGACACGTTTTGTCTAAGTGATATTGTTTTACGGCGCTTTGACCGATCACTTAATTCTCCGAATTCTTTAGATGGACGACCCTTGGAACTTCCTGGAATCGGCCCGGCAGGTAAAGTGACGTCTTCGTTAAGCCATTCCTCGTTTTTTTCCAGGAAACGGGTCTCCGTACTGTTGCACGCTAACCACTTACGTTTATATACCATTTTAAATGACTTGATTGTTTTGAAAAGTTCGTCATTTTTTTCAGCAGGGCACTTTGTCACTTCCACTAACTTCTTGTCCAAATCTTGGAGCTTTCCGTCAAGCAATCGCTGCGGACTAGCTCTAACTAATTCATGAAGCTCTTTCCTAGTCATAGATATGACACAATGTAGAGAGTCTGAAACAATCAAAATAATAGTTCAAAATCGCGGGTAAAGAGACAGTTTTCAGAGTTAAAATTATCTTTTATGTGAATATATGTGAATGTTTTTGCTACCTAGTATAATTGCACATATCCTCTAGTTTATTGAAATATTACTACGATGCAGTGGCGATGAGTTGTACATATTTAAAAACACGAATTTATCAAAATATTAAGGAGAAATTCAATATTTTTAGGCATGTTGATATACTGCAAAGTAGATCATGAATAAGCTCTCATAATAAATAAAACGGATCATAGAATGTAGTACATACCTTGATTGATAGAATCCATAGCACTTTTTGTATCTTGAATCACTTTGCACATAAACTATGGCACGGAGAAATAATGATTTTTTAGAGTTGCCGCGAACAGAGACGAGTGTTGTCAACAAGCGCTAAGTTCCGACTGTCCGTGTAGCGGACGGGGACTCGGAAGCAGGTAGAGATTTTACCTAGTGACGCGTGGATTATCTACCTTTTATGGGATTAAGTTGGAAGTCTAGTAGAACATTTCGAGAAATTTGATTAATGGCCAGGTTTTGAGTCGTTTTACCAGTCTGTGCGACGCGTCGCTGCGTAGTGTAATTTTTGTTTTGTATTCTTCTTCCTCTTCCTATTCTGCAAGAATTCCGATATTAACAAAATCCCAGTCTATCATTATAATTTCACTCGAGCTCTTGACCGAACTGCATCAATTCTACACGAAGTCCTGGACGGAAATAGTAGAGAAGTCGCCACGGCGGCCTCGGTTGGCCTCGCGGCGTCGCTAGGCGCAGCGCCGCTCTTGTCAAGTGTACTCTGTGGCTCTTGCATCCTGCGCGTACCGACTATGCACCGCTGCGTCGCGATGCATTGCTCTACGCCGCGAGGCATAACGAGGCGCAGCGCTACATGGTGCAATGTATTCTGAATTCTGTATCTTTTCGTGTAGAAAATAAAGTTGTTTATTTATTTATTCAAACAAAAAAAAAAAAAAACATAATATGTTATGAAATAATAATTTCTTTATTATTACCACCAGTGCCGGTTTTAGTACGACCAGCACCCTGGGAGAGATTTTATACGGCGCCCTATATCTTCTATTGAAATTCATCCGAAAAAAGTGGCAAGGAATATATGAAATAACCTTTATTAAGAAAACTAATAAAATGTTACTTTTCTAGCCTTTCTATCAGCAAACTCTTTTGTTAAGACATCAAAGTCTATTTTTTCGGCAATTTCATTTTCGATTGACAAAGTTGGTAAGTTTGTCAACCTGGATTGAAATATTGTTGAACACAGATAGGTTTTTATCAGTTTAAGCTTAGAAAAACTCCTTTCTCCGCTAGCCACAGTCGCAGGTATAGTGACCAATATTCACAATGCTATCCACACATTTGGATACAGCTCTTGTAAGTTGCGATCTTTGATAACATTCAAAATAAAGACAGGAGTAACCACATTCTGATCAGGTAAAAAAGATTTCAAATTTATAAGTTCATCGCACAACATACAACCATCTATATCTGATTTAGAATCTACAGTTAATTTCAGTTGGAGATCACTATTGAATTTAAGAAGGTAATCTGGTTTTTCCGGAATATTTGTTATATTATACAAAAAAGGCCAAGATTCCGAGTATTCATTTAACTGGTTGAAAGTCAGAAAGACAGTTGAATAATTCACTATCAAATTTCTTCTCTGGAGATATTATAGGCTCGTCGTGAGTAGTTTCACCAGCTTGGCGTTTAACGCGTTGAATTCTTGTCACTCTAAACACAGGTTCCATTTCAAGCTCTTCAGCCAACTCCTTCGCAGTTAAAATTGCGCTTTTCAAGCCTGTGTTTTTATAATCTACGAAAAAGGCGCAGCATTTTTTTAGCATTTCTGTGCATTTATTCATGTTAATCGATTGCTGGGATTTGTTGATGACATTTATTTGAAAAAGTACGTCGTACCAAACAACCAATGCAACTAAAAAGCTGAAACCTTTCAACTGTTCAGCTAGAGTATAGCCCATGAGAGACTTGTACGTCCGTTTTCTGAGTTTCAATAGCCAAAGTAATAAAAGCGACATGAATGGCATTAATTTGATTCTTCTTCTTTCTTGTCGGTGGTACTCGTACACTTTTTACTATATCGTTTGAGCTCAGTAGGTGGCCAAGTTTATTGCGGC
Source organism: Aporophyla lueneburgensis (assembly GCA_932294355.1). Taxonomy (NCBI): domain Eukaryota; kingdom Metazoa; phylum Arthropoda; class Insecta; order Lepidoptera; family Noctuidae; genus Aporophyla; species Aporophyla lueneburgensis. The sequence goes on along the minus strand of OW028762.1, from coordinate 6,242,096 downwards.
ATCAGTGGCTTTTATGAGATCATCTGAGGTGCAGGTGAACGGGCACTAGGGACACTCCAGCAACTAATTTGATAACGGACTGCGTTAACACTGCTTAATCTTGCTTCCCAACGTGTGTCACTGAGCTTTTTTAAAGTAGGTATATAACCCCAAGTGATCGGTTAGAATTTTCCAACGATGAACAGAAGCTGAAAACAATGTGAACTGGGCACGCCACAATTGCGGCCCTCTTTGAAGAGTGGATAAAGAGGCGCCACGGCGTCCTCACCTTCCGCCTGACGCAGGTTCTCACCGGGCATGGTTGCTTCGGGGGGTTCCTGTTCAGGATAAAGCAAGAGGAAACTCCCGGATGTTTCCATTGTGAAAATCGTCTGGAGGACACGGTGGAGCATACGGTAGAGGTGTGCCCTGCCTGGGCAGAGCACCACCGTATCCTCGTGGAGGCGATCGGCGGCGGTGACCTCTCGCGTCCGGCCCTGGTGCGAGCCACGATACGGAGCGAGAGGGCATGGGAAGCCGTCACGGGAAGGCGGGGCGCGTGAGGGAGTGGCAGTCTCTGCGCCCTCACGTCCCTAGCCGCCGCAGGAGGAGACGCCCCGGGCGTCGGGAGTCGATCGCAGACTCTCGACCACCGAAGGCGGGGGCTTTCGGGCGGCGAGCAATGGGTAGCTCGCCGCCCAGTAAGGACCAGGCCCGTGTCGAGGGCGCATAGTATTCCACGCGCGCCTCAAAGAGATGTCAGCAAACTGAAGGGGTCTGCTAGGACCGATGCCTTCCAGAGTCGCGTGATTGTTCAAACGAGATACCGTGGCCCTGGCATATGAGTAACTGAAGGAACATGGGTGGGTTGTATTCAGTAAATGTTTGACACGCCCTCCCGCTCCGCCTAGAGCGGAAGAAGGCATTTGATGATTTCCCATCCAAAAAAAAAAACAATGTGAACAACCTCTGAAGTACCCCAAACAAAGCAACTGACTTTATGGAAGACTTAGCGGCATCGCATAGTACAAGTTTGTAGCTATGACAGCCAAACGGTACATAAATAGATAAGGGATTTAGGTCCAAAATTTTTCTTTGAACCCTATATTTTTTCCTTTCATATTCGCTCCGTTGTCATAACCCTGACCCCTACAATTCTTCAATTCCAGTCCGTGTTTATTTAAAACATTAATAATAACTTCAGGCAGTTTTTCACCAGTTGACTTATTGACAGGTATAAATTCTATGAAATGATCTTTTATTCATATTTTGTCGTCAACTGATGATAAGTCAACAAATCGTATTGATAGTGAAAGTTGTTCTACATGACTAATGTCCGGGGTGTAGTCAGGTATATGGAACTGAGTAATATTTAGTTTTCTATGACACTGCATTTGATTCTGGTAGGTTAATAGATTTTGCCATTATAAAGATTTTTTAGCTAGTTTTAGGGAATTTACTAGTAATAGGACTCGCTCAGTGAAAGAGCGGAAAAAAAGGGGTGCAGGCGGCGGCGCCCCTTCAAATCTGGCGCCCTGGGCGGTCGCCCAAGCGCGCCCTACCCTAACGCCGCTACTGATTACCACTGTCGGTAACGAGTGAACTAAGTACATAACGTAGTGGCACCAATGATCGACACTTTAAGGAGATAGTGGGCTTCATTATAAAATTAAAGGCCATTTAGTCATCTTTAAACCAAAAGTAACGATTGAGTATGGTAAGGTATATTCTTGAGACAAGAATAGGATGTATTATTTTTATTAACTATACACGGACTAGAAAAAAAAACCAAAAAAGGAAAAAGTCTATAAATCTCCAATCTTCGACACCGAATCTCCAGTAATCAACACCCATTCATCGACAGTTACCAGTTACCGACACCCAGTTATCGACTATTACCTATAATGTATATCTGTCAACTCACCAACCCCTTATTGGGTCATTAAAATAAAATTAACTGTTTAATAAGTATTCATTTATTGCCCACAGTACAATGTCCTTATTTTTCTTTCTAAAACCATACAAATACACACAAACACACTTTTGTAACTATATTAAAAAAGGTCAATATTAGTAACAAACATTATTACACACAAACATACCTATTGCTCATTCATCGGGAACACTCACAGCGATAGTTGAAGGAATTCGTTCATACTTAAATATGACCATTGGAGGGGCTATGTCTCCAGCTGCATTTACAGTTATTAGGACAGTAAGATTGTCCTTTTCATCACCGCAGCTGTTGTATGTAGTGTTGCAAAGGACTCGAGTCCTCGAGTCGTAATTTTAAAGACTCGACTCAATTATGCAAGACTCAGTGTGCTCAAAAGGCTCGAAGTCTAGAGTCAAGCCGAGCCCGAGTCATTGTCGAGTCTACAAAAGGGACTCGAGTTTTAAAAAGGACTCGAGTCTTAATAAATTTATAGTTTAAAAAATCACTAGAAAAACACGCTTTTATAAATGCACGTAAAAACCAAAAACCTTATCGTGGTCAAAGTTCATTACAAGACCTTTCTAACAAGTCCAAACACGGCTATGATACGATATTCCATCATGGAATGCCAGTGCCTACCTTCCGGCTTCATCATCAGACCATGAAACCTAATCGTGATCCAAGTTCATTGCAAAACTTTTCTAACAAGTTCAAACGCAGCTATGATACGATGTTCCATCATGAAGTTCCAGTTCATATCTTCCGACTCCATCATCAGATCAGTTCGACAGTACCATATTATTGTATTGTCATCAGAACTACATAGAGCTGCCAATTTTCATGACGCTATGATCCTTGGAAGATCGTTAAATTAGTTACCCTAGATTCCATTACATAGTTAGTTACATACTGGTCGACCTAATAAAAGCGTGTTAAAAACGACTCAAGTCTTAAAATTAACTCGAGGCTTGTAGCTCATCATTCGAAAAAACTCGACAGATTTTTTGTTAGAAAAGTTACATCATAACCACTAATTTGAATTTATTGCCTTCTTTCGAGTCTTTTCGAATGATGAGATACAAGTTTCATCTTCATGCTCCGAGTTTTTCTTTATGACTCGAGTCCTTTTTAAGACTCGAGCCCTTTTTAAGACTCGAGTGCTTATCTGTAGACTCCGAGCCTTTTGAGCACACTGAGTCTTGCATAATTGAGCCGAGTCTTAAAAATTAGGACTCGAAGACTCGAGTCCTTTGCAACTCTATGTATGGTTGTTTATCTCCTTTTTTGGCGAGTACACGACCAGCGGCCTAATTGCGGAACGCATTATTGGCAAATGATTGAGACTAGTTGCTTTCGTTTTTATCGCAGTTTGTTTAAAATTACGAATTTGGTATTGCGTTACTCCCTTAAAGTGTGAAAGCAACGGCTAGTTGGTTTGAACGATAAAGAGTGAACGATATGTCAAGAAAAAATGGGCAAACGTCTATTTTTGGAATTGCGTAACTTATTTGACAAGCGACAATTTGCTTAAATCGTTGTCATGAAACAAACGGCTAGTTGTATTGAAGCAGAAGGCGAGCTAGTCGTCGCTATCGTTTTCCGTTCCACATATTTTATGATTTAAACGTAAAATCTGTTAAATTATAGCGAAAAAATGTAAGTGATAGTCTTCCTGATAAATTGTGGATGTGATTTTGTGTAAAACTCCAATAATAAATGACTATTAGTGGTATTATGAATATCGAAAGAGCGAGGTGATTTTATAAGAAAAATTGGAAGTTTTCTTCTGTGACAAGTGTATACAAGGCAACCGCAAGTTATCTGCATCATGTGCATGATATTTAAGAACCGAGTTATATTAGTGGCATTTTTACGAAAGAAAAATTCGTAACTCGTATCCTATTATGCTTAATCTGTGGCAAGCTGAGCAAGCCCGTCGAGCTGTTGCTTATTTGGAAAAGCAAAAAGCGATCAATGCAAAGAGGAACAACTATAGAAAAAAAATTGAAGCAGTAAATGTCAATAATAAAATAGCACACACACCATACTTAGACTTATTTCCACAACATGTCTGTTTAAGGTACCTACTTACTTAATTTTCAATATTATTTTCTTTAAAAGTGTTTAACTTTGAATATTCTCACTATAAGTAGCTACCTACCTAAATATTGTATGTACCTTAAATGTTTTTCTCATTATTAAGGATATCGAAGCCAATAATTGTTTGTCCATGGATTACAGCCCACTCCATCTCACACAGGAGGCCCGTGTCTCAGCAGAGGGAATTATATAGGCAGATTATGGTAATCCCTGTCAAGTTTATTGCACATGTTGCAAATCAATTCAATCAAACAGTAAGTATTATTCTTTTCATTCGGTGGATATGAACATAATCAGTATTGTAGTTCATGACTACAATACTGATTATGTTCAGATCAGACTATGGTAGTCTTTAAAATTGTTTTCTAAAGATTGAATTTTAACGTTACTGTAGAGCATCATAATACTTTATTTCTGTTTATTATGAGGTTTATTACTATTCAAAATAGTTTTTCGTATTGAATAGGTTTTGCTTGATATAAAGCAATGTATGTAGTTATATCATAGGTCCATCAACCTTTTTATCTAATACCTAATACTAGACTAAATTATAATGATGGATATTCTATAATCCAGTTGGAGGATGAGGATGTACTTAAATTCATTTTTTATCTTTCAGGTAGGTCAACCACACTAAACAGGAGAATTGTAAACTTTCTCTTTTGCCCTCACAACAAACATTACTAAGCTGTATTTAAATTATAAATAAATTATAAATACTGTTGTCTGAAGGTTGTAATTATATGAATAAAAATGTCTTTTTTGACCATATATTTGTTTCTGTTTACCTCAAGGTGATAATGAATGCCAGTTAATTAAGTTACACACCATTCTTTTCTAAACAGTATCAAATAGTCCATAACTAGACTTTAAAAAAAAATACTTAATGCTTAAATATTTCATAACAAGTTATTTTTATTTGTAGCTATATAGTTCATAAATGAAACACTATTAAAGTTAACACTGTTTTTAATCAACACAGTAAGTACATAATTTATCGCTGTTGAAATAACATTGAATGGTTTTCTTAAACACATTTATTATCTTTAATGAACAATATTCAGTTCCTATTTCTGCCCTTGAGAAGCTTCAAAACTGAAGTAGTTGCGGAGCAGCAGTAACAGTGCAGTCAGAAGTAGATCTCAACAGTGGCCGAAGGAAATAGCAACAGCATCATTCATGCTGCTTTCAAATCTTCACAGGTGAAACGCCTGAGGACTCTCCTGCAGTTTTAAAACAAAATCAAATTATTTTCTACTCAATTATAGTACTTAATAAATAATGCAGCAAACTAAGCTCATTAACTAGATTTTCGTCAACCCACGGCTGGGCAAAAGCTCTAGGCCTTGTCATTGCTGGCAGTTGTTCCGCCAATTTTTATTGATCAGCTATTTCTATTGAACATAACACTAAATTAGAATGACAAACAATACTTATACATAAAATATATGATGTGATTTATTTAATTTGCCTAAATAAATGTATTCATAATTATGAGTTGCCAATTGATTCTTAGCATCCATACATAAACTCACGCTTTTATCCCATGGGGGTAGGCAGAAAGTACAGAATGCCACCTACGATCCTTGCATACTGTTTTTGCTTTGTTTACGTTCATACATCTGGTCATACACGCACGCCGGTTACCAGTACTACGCACCTGACCTTTCTGAACAGCACCAAAAAGGTATGTCCTCCTAAGGTGTCCCAGTGTTCCAGTGTTCTGGCGTGTCTAGTCACATCAGCCTTGTAAATACTTGTTGTTAGCCACCTATCATTCATCCACTCCAGACTAAACCATCAAAGCATACTTCATTCTCGTTCTTAACTGTGACAAAAGGCTCACCTCCAATGATTGATACAGAAGATTGTATTTCTATGTCCAGCGTTGCCAGCAAATTCTTTGTAGGAAAATCCCCTGTATGTCAACTAGATTGATGTTGGTAGGGAAGCGTTCCATTCATGTAGATTCAGCTCTAGCAACTTCTGCGAAAATATGATTAATGTACTGTTGTTACTTCGTTACTTAGTGGTTATTTTAGTTTGCATCAGCATCTACATACATACAAAAATATCAAATAACAATAATATATATCTCTTTTGTTAGAATGTGAGGCTGACATACATAATCATTAAAATAACTAGAAATAAGTTGCAGAAGTCTACACAGTAAAAGAATGGTTGTCCGTCTGGTCAATAATGTACCTACAGCTACAATCACTTCTACACGCATAATTCCTATTTACATAGGCGTACTTACTTGCAGTGGTGATATTGACTTGTCCTTTTCGTTTTGGAGCAAAACAGCATAAGTCCCTATTCTTGCCAAAGGTCTTCCAAACCAACCCTTAAATATTCTGTGCCACTAGAAATGTTCCAAAACTGCTTTTCATCGGCTGAAGCCCATGTATCTGTATGCGAATAGTAAAAATATAATTATGTATAATGAAAATAACAAGTTGCAACAAAATTCAAGTCAAAACAAACAAAAGGCGGTTTTTTTTTACTCAGTGTTGCCAATTTTTTTCCCGTGTCCTTGTTTTTCTCACACTGATAGCGGTTCTGCAAACGACTAAAATAAACTATATTCGCAATTTTTCATATTATTTATTCCTATTACTGTCATTCGGTCGTGGTTTTGAGGATGAAATAAAACTTATCATGTCTTTGTTATAACATAATATAACACTATAATTACTGGAAAAGTAAGTGAATATATTTCTTTGATTGTTAGCTACACAATAATGGAATAATGGTTAATTTTACTATCCCTAAAGTAGGTTCACATGGAATATTTTTTTCAAAATCACGTGTTTCGATATTCACACTGGCGCTGTTCACTATATTTGTCATGCCGAACTATCTTTCCAAATCAACGTTTGTATCCAAAGTGGTTTCGGCATTTAAAAATAATCATAAGTGCCACAGGCTTCTTGAAAATAATAAAACAGCTTGCCAGTATCGTGTTAATATAATATTTTCTCGAGTCAAAGCTTTACCAGTGAATTTTATTATTTTCAACAATTTAAATTAGACTAACCAAAACAAAATCACCAGCTACAAACAAATAGTCCGCCAGTTGCGGTGTCCATACCAACCAACCCGGGATTAGTGGAAATCTCAATAAGTTGACAACCCTGCTTTTTTACTATTTTTCCACTGGCCACAGATAACTAAAGCGTGAAGACAATAACGTTTCGTTGTGTTTTTCAAAGATGGTAGTTTTTGGTAGAAAGTGTTTTATAAATTGGTTTTTAATTTTTTAAGAAATCATTGTACTTTTTCATTTATAAGCAGTAGTAGACCATCAGTTGTCATTAAAACAATGTTATATTATTGTAAAATTATTCGCAAGCAAATAGTTCATATTTGATGAAACAAAACGCATATGTGAAAACGATTGGGTAAGATTTTGGTACCCTCCCTAGTCAATTTGGCAGAATTTGTTTAATTTTATTTACACAATTCCGATTAAGGGAACCGAAATCGACTGGAGTTTGTTTAAATTCGGAATTGCTATCAGAAATTAAATGTGTTCCGCAATTAGGCCGCAGGTTTATGTGACAAGAAGAATGCGGTCTCCTCTGCGTTGAATATTCTGTGTGGGTCGTTGAAAATAGTTTTATTTTCATCCAAATAACTTTCGATCTCAGTAAACCAAGTCCTCATGTTATTTTCAGACACATTACCTCGAGCTCTTGACAAGTTGTCTGGCACTCTTTGTGTCAAGTTTGGATGTCTCTTCATGAACGACTGAAACCACTTCTGCTGGGCTTATTATTTGTAAAAGGATTTGGTCTGTTTTGATCAATTATTATTTTTTGCACACTGTCTAGTAGCGAATCTTTTGTCAGTGGAATATGTCTTTCAGATAACGCTAATATCCACTTTTCCAAAATGTCTTCCTCCCCTTTAGTTAAAACTGTGCTCGGCCCCATAGCGCAACCTATTGTTGTTTTTCCCGAAATTTTATAATGGAGCGTAATCCTAGGTACTCCGAAACGTTTCGCAGCAACTGCAATCTTTTCGCCATGTTTTACAGCTTCTACGGCTTTTTCTAACTGGTCGAGAGTATAATTTTTCTCGGAGCTATCTGTAAGAACTAAGAACCAATCATCGACACATATTATTCCCCAATAATCGTCACTTGTCGATTACTGGTAGCTCGACTTTGATTAGTTTACTTCGAATATCTACCAAATACGCAAAGTAAGAAGAACTATATTCGCTTGTTAAATGAAAAATGTTTCAAAAAATTATTATCGACACGTGTCGATTATTGGAAATTTGTGAAAACCAGTGATCGACACCAACATTTTACTAATATCAAAATAACCTTAAACTTTCATTATAACAAAAATCGATCCTATAGTTCTTATAATACCTAACCAGTGAAAAACATAAAATTCAAATAAGTTACAATACTGGTTACAATACATTAGTATAATTAACAAAAAAATGTACTCACTTCCTTAAGGATTTCACTAAGAAATATTGTTATTTTCACTGGTAGTCCAGCCGCAATCAGTTGTCACATCGCTATTTTCAAAACAAAACGGCGGATTTCTCTCAAATGTCAATTGGAGCCAGTCAAAAGTGTGCTATCTATAGTACAGTTTTGCTATATTAAGAAATCGGATTCCTACTCTTATTTTATTGAATCAAAAAAATTTGTGTCGGTTATTGGTTCTTGTCGGTCATTGGTGCCACTACGTTATATGTACGTATTTCAATAGATGGCGCTGTTCGCGAGACAGTCAACTCGGCGAGTAAAGCAGGATGGATGTTGACAATATTGTTTTCATCGTGACAGTGATTTATTGTTAGAATATTATAAAAAGTAATTCTTATCTTAATAATTAATAGACTTTTAATGTCGTTTCTTTGTTTTTCAGGTAGGATAGAATTAGTTTATTTATTTATTTATTTATTTATTTATTTACTTAGGGACAACAAACAGCAGTGTACTAAAAGTAGACATAGGTTAGAACTTAATAATAGAGGTAACAAATACACTACTCACAACGTTATCCACATATTAATAAACATAACTTCTAGTTGTTCGAAAGAACGATACAAATGAAAAATATAAAAACAGAATAAAACTAAACATTACTTAACTATTAGGGTTCTGATCACTTAAAACAAGTTAGTTAACCTTATCATTGTATTTATTAGTGTATGTATGTGAGTACTAAAATAAAACTTTGTTTTTCAGAGCAACACGATTGTTTCTTTAAAATTTACAATTCCTGTTAAGTTCAGAGATATTGGTGCCGATTCTGTTGTAGGCCGAACTAAATCAAGTAGCTAAACTATCTCTAAAATTCCTTACTTTTGGCTATGAGAATTGTAACGCTGTTCTGCCAGAAACAATCTCTAAATTTAAAAAATATTTTCCTACGACTAAAATCGAATTTGACAATCGCGACTCAATGTGGTATTTTTTTTCTTTTGGCTTCACAACGTGGTCATAAGTGCGCTACGCAAAGAATTTTTTGAGAGACGAAGGCACGCGCAAGGACACAAGGCAGCCTGGACATGTTTTATAATGGATTTTTTCACATTTTGTTTGAAAAAAAAAAAAAAAAAATATCACCCACGTGTTGAGATTTGTATGTGCAGGAGCGTAATAAAGGGGGTCGAAAATTTCATTATTTTTGCGATAGGACACGCCATTTTCGAGATTTAGGCAAAAGAAAAGGAAAACAAAAAATACAGTACTGTTTTTGCACGTGAAGGCGAGGCGTTGGCGTGAATTTTAGTTCATTACCACTAGTTTTATTCCACATCTTTTTAAACGCGATTAAAAATAGTCTGATTTAGTTAAAATAAATTATTATAGTCAAAATTTTTGGTGAAAACCGGCAAACTCAGAATAGCAAAATTGTCATTTTCACTAAACTAATAACTCAGTGCAATCTTACTGCTGTCAAACTTAAATCTATATACCTACCTAGTTAAGTTGTGTCACTTTAGTCTATTTCAGAATAGGAAATCTCCGTTTGACAGGAATAAACAGGATTTAGTGGTTTTTAGTTTAGAGAATTTTATGACAACAGAATCGGCACCATTGTCTTATAAAACGACATTTTAATATACTAAGGTACATCTTATAATATTATGAAATAAGTGGGGGCCTTGTGGCTTACTAATAACAGCCGCAAGAACCAATCGATCAGGTTAAGCTACGCTTGCCGCGGTTGGTTCGTCGATGGGTGACCATCTTTACATACGAAGAACCTTCCGTGTCTCGGAAAACACGTTAGGCCCTTTTTTTTTTTTTTTTTTTTTTTTTTTCAAGATGGGAAATCCTCAAATGACTTCTCCCGCTCTGGGCGGAGCGGGAGGGCATGTCAGACTTTTACTGACTAAAACCCACCCGTGTTCCATCAGTTGCCCATGTGCCAGGGTCACGGTATCTCTTTCGAACAATCACGCGACCCCGGCAGGCATCGGTCCTAGTAGACCCCTACACTGCTGCTGACATCTCTTTGAGGCGCGCGTGGAACACTGCGCGCCGTCGACCCGAGCTTGGTCCTTACCGGGCGGCGAGCTACCCATTGCTCGCCACCCGCAAGCTCGCGCCTACGGTGGCCGGGAGTCCGCTATTGACTCCCGACGCCCGGGGCGTCTCCTCCTGCGGCGGCTAGGGACGTGAGGGCGCAGAGACTGCCACTCCCTCACGCGCCCCGCCTCCTCCTTCGCGAGCATTACTGCTTCGCAGAAGGAGGTGACGGCTTCCCATTCCCTCTCGCTTCGTACCATGGCTCGCACCAGGGCCGGACGCGAGAGGTCGCCGCCGCCGATCGCCTCCACGAGGACACGGCGGTGCTCCGCCCAGGCAGGGCACACCTCCACCGTATGCTCCACCGTGTCCTCCACGTTAGGCCCTTGGTCCCGACTGGCATTTATGAATCTTTGACAGTCGTTACGGGTCGCCAGAAGGCCGAAAGTCTGACCAATAGTCTTACTAAAGTGTATAGTATTATCCAGTAACTGGATTGTGGAGGTTAGACAGTCAGTCGCTCCTTGTAAAATACTCGTATTCAGCTACATCTGGTTACACTGGAAGCCGACCCAACATAGTTGAGAAAAGACTAGGCAAATGATGATGATGAATATTATGAAATAATAAGCTCAGTTTTATCTGCCTGATGGAAAATATGCAGCGAGGACATAAGTTAGTCCAACATGGACCATTGTGTAAAGGACATTCCCTTGTTTCTACCTACCATAGATAACAATCTTCAAACCCAAACCCGCATGATGAATTTGTTGATAAAATCTAGCACCTATTTAAAATTCTGAAAGCGTAAAAACGTGTTGATCAGATCTTTACAAAATACGGGAGCAATCGAAACCTTTTAGTATAAAATAATCTGATTATTTCCAATCCACATCATTCAGTTTTTGGCTCTCTACAAAACTCGCGCCAATTTGTAAACGTTTTAAAATGAACTCTAAGTTAGCAACGGTATTGATGGCATACTGTCTCATCCACTTTTTCAGTGGGGCTGAAGGCTCTTTTATAAAGCCTAATAATGTGCCAAGGGTTGGGAGAAGTAACGAAGAAAATCCATATGATCAAGACAGCATGGGTTATGTTATTAAAACGAATAAGAATATACCACGCATGGGCAGAAGGAACTATGATTCGGTAAGTTATTTTTTTATTAGAAATATCTAATTTTTTCACCGTCTTCAAAAAAGGAGGACGTTCTTAACTGAACCCATCAGGTTACCTCGTATTTCCCCATTTTACGTTGCAGAATGGGCCTGCTGGCTTATTCCTTTTAATTGCGTTATTAGTTTCCTAACTTTTAAGGTCGCTGCGGAAGAGACTGTGGTCTGGCAAAGGTAAGTATGGTAGATAGGTAGTGATGAAGATAACGATAGGTAGTGTCTTTCAGTCAAAACTTCTCAGAAGTAGCTATTAGTTTAGGAAGTTGACGGTGTAACACCGCCGTACTTAGGAAAGCACGATAATGAAAAACCTAGTGTTGCAAAGGAGTCGAGTCCTCAAGTCGTAATTTTAAAGACTCGACTTAATTATGCAAGACTCAGTGTGATCAAAAGGCTCGTAGTCTAGAGTCAAGCACTCGAGTCTCAAAAAGGACTCGAATCTTAAAAAGAACTCGAGTCTTAAAGAGGACTCGAGTCTTGAAAAGGACTCGAGTCTTAAAATGAACTCGAGTCTTAAAGAAAAACTCGGAGCATGAAGATGAGACATGTAGCTCGTCATTCAAAAAGACTCGAATAGAAGGTGATAAGTTCAAATTAGTGGTTATGATGTAATTAATTATGCGTACAGAATCTGACGAGTTATTCATAGACTCGAATTCATTTTAAGACTCGAGTCCTCTTTAAGACTCGAGTTCTTTTTAAGATTCGAGTCCTTTTTAATCGATTTCAAAAAAAAGGTTTCTAACATAACTAAAACGCTAAAAATAAAAACTTTTTACAAAAAAATACCAACCGACTTCCTTAAATAAAACACTACAAAGTCAAAAATAACTTTAATTTCGGAAGTCGGTGGCAAAAAAACCTTAAATACTGATCCTAAGACACCGACTTTCAAAATTTAAGTTATTTTTGACTTTGTAGTGTTTTTTTTTAAGGAAGTCGGTTGTTATTTTTTTTGTAAAAAGTTTTTTTTAAGGCTCGAGTGCTTGACTCTAGATTTCGAGCCTTTTTTATATAACCAATATAAAAGTTACCAAGGCAGACGTTAAGTCCAGTCGTGTAACATTGGTGTACCGGGTGTATGAGAGTGAGAAGGTGTCCTGTGTCCTGCTGTGTCTTAGAGCGGCTTATTTCAACAGGGACTACCCTGTCCAAATAAGCCGCTCTAAGACCGAAGATCAAAAGAATGATTCGGTTAAAATAATTGGACGTTACTTTTACTTTTTACAGGAAAACCGCTATGACATCCCCAAGTTCTACGAGCTGCCTTCAGAAAACTTTGACATTTACGAAGGTAAAGAAAAATTCATTATTTAACTCTACTTTTTAAATATTTAAAGGTGTAATTGAATGATTTATTTTATTTACAGGTGAACCACAAGGATACAACATGCCGATTAAAGCTTACTACTCGAATCGCTATGAAAATGTGAAACGGTAAACCCCGGGGCTTCTCATAATTACGACAAATTTTGTGATCCTAAATAATTATGATTTTTGTTGATTCTAGTCCTTATTTTAGTTAAATAAATGAATAATATGCATGCATGCAATCTTTTTGTTTTATTTAAAAATAAAACAATCTAATTATCTCTATCTAATTATGAGCGTAGACTGAAACGTAATTATCAATTTTCCTGTCAAAGTCAAAACTTCAAAAGTGATATAACCGAACAAAATTGAAAATCTTCTTTTCTTTCTATCTATCTCTTTCGCGTATGTTTAATATGTAATCGTCTTTCTCTTTTACTCCTTAACGAAACGATTTCTAAAAACTATCGGATTATTCCCGAATTTCTTCCACGAACTTTTGTGGAAGAAATTTCACTATTTATTTTGGAAAATAACACCTAAATTACTCGTGTGCATTAAAATTAGAAAAAATGGTGGTGTCCTCGGATGTTAATTTGCCGACGGAGTCTGCATTGACGGTGGATGAGCTCAATTTATCGTCAGCAGTTCTGTTCGCTGGTTCTTTTCATTTAGGAAAATATTGTGAGCAGGCTAATAATGTGAGTAAAACTGTTTTATTTATTAAACGTTGATTTTCATGACTTATATGTTATATATCCGCAATTGTTGTATGTTAGAGTTAAATTGATTGCATAATCAAAGTTTCATTGAGGTTATGTTATGATAGCTTTATGGTGTTAAATTCTCATTTTCGAAGCGATTAACTTAAACTTTAACATCAGTAACGTAGAATCCAGTTGAAACTCTATGATTAGTTTTAGCCCATGTACTTGCTAATGTTATTCAATGATATAAAAATTGTTCTTGTATAAAGTGCTTACAAATTCAGCCAACTACATTTAAATACAAATTCATTTATTTGTCAGAATATAGGCTTTCAACGTATGATTAGGAACAAATTAATTAATTGATGTCAAAGTTATGCCTACAAGTATGTTAGTTTAAAAGATAGTATGTAATATGTGTGTAAGATTAAGAATATAATAATTGTAAATTGTGATTTAAAATGTTATACTTAACTATTATAACGTCGAAATTAGTCTAGCCTTACGTATGTATTACCCAGTACCTGGGTTGTGGAGTTCAGACAGGTAGTCGCTCCATGTAAAATACTGGTATTCAGGTGGATCAGGTAAGACTGGATGCTGACGCCAACATAGTTAGGAATAACCCAAGGCTCTAGTCTAACTAAATTTTCAAACATTAATTAATTATTATTACTCATGAATAAAATATATTTGCAATCAATTTTTCAGGAGTTCATGCTCTGTCGTTTGGAGGAGAAGGACCCGCGGAAATGTCTCAACGAAGGCAAAGCGGTTACCGCATGCACGATGGAGTTCTTCCGTAAAGTGAAGCAGTCCTGCCTTAATGAGTTCAACCAGTACAGCCACTGTATTGAAAAGAGTTCTGGGGATTTTGCCTTGAAGCAGTAAGTGTTTCCTTCTCTTCCATTTTTCTCGATAAGTCATCAATTATTAAACGACCCCCTATCTAGCCATGTCATCTCTCACTCAGTCCATCCATCATTTATGCACATTAATACTCAAAAGGAGCAGTGGTGGCCCAGTGGTAACGGCGGCGACTTACGAGTAGTAGGTCGTGAGTTCAAACCCAAGCAGGTGCATTACTTTTTGTAAATTATTTCATCGCTACTGCTCTCAAAACGGTGAAGGAAAATATCGTGAGGAAACCGGCATGTCTTAGAACCAAAATTTCGAAGACATGTGATATCTACCAACCTGCACCGGGCCCGCGTGGTGGATTATCGCCCACTCCTTCTCACCGAGAGGCGGCCTGTCCCAGCAGTGGGAACAGTATAGGCTGATGATGAATACTCTAAACTTTTCACACAACATTTTCTTATTCTTCAACATCACAAACCAGTGTAATCCGCCTACTTCGACGTGCTAATCTCTGGAACTACTAGTGGGATTTGAAAAATTATTTTTGCATTTAATAGCTAAATTCTTGCGGAACATCTCTCTACGACTCCTAGGAACAAAAAGAAAACATGTCGGAGAAAACCATAGTGAAAAATAAAGTAAGAGTGCATGTCGGCGATGCGGGTATTATGACATTAAACGCGGACGAAGTAGCGCACAGAAGCTAGCTAGTAGATGCACTTTCCCTGTAAGGGTGCCTGTTCTGAAGGGGTCCGTTAGGACCGATGCCTGCCGGGGTCGCGTGATTGTTCGAAAGAGATACCGTGGCCCCGGCACATGGGCAATAAGTCTGACACGCCCTCCCGCTCCGCCCAGAGCGGGAGAAGTCATTTGATGACTTCCCATCCAGAAAAAAGAAGGTCGCTGTTCATTGAAGCGTTCCACTCAGCCTGGATACCAAAAAATACCTTCACAAAAGATCTACTGGGTACTTTCGTTACATCATAGACCTCATCAATCGCTTTCCATCAGGTATAATTGACGTCAAAACAGGCCTATTCAGTAATAAAAAAAATATTCTTACTCTCCACTCTTCCCCGGTCCAATTTACTAACTTTTAGTGCACATAATAACTCTTTGCCATATGTTTTCAGATGCCGCAAAACTCAAGGTGTGTTTGACAAGTGCGCGCTTGACAAGTTGAGCATCGATCGTCCGGCATTCGGGTACTTCTGTGAGGCTCGCGTGCATGATAGTAAGAGGTACGTAATTTTATTTTTTTATTAGCCGTTGATGGGCGGGCGGGCTGGGCGAGGCCTCCTTACTCTTTTTCCACGTCTCTCTGTCAAGAGCTGCCAAGGACCAATCTTTATTAGAAGAGTCCAGCTCATCCCAATATATCCATTTGGGGCTCCCGCGATGTCTCAATTTGGTTTACTTACTGCTTGCTTATAAATAAAATAAATAAATAAAAACAAATATCTTAGGACAACTAACCCACCATTACCTGATCCCAAACTAGGCAGAGCCTGTACTATGGCAACCAGACAACTGATGAATATACAATATCTGGTTGACCGAGCTTTGCTCGGTATTTTTTGGTAAATTGTGTTTAAAATAATAAGTTTATGTGCGAGTTGATTATCGATAAAGTTGGTCATTGAAAACACGAATAAAACGACATTTTATAAAAATGAATCCTAGCTAGATCAATTTACCGCCCCCGAAACCCCCTGTATACTAAATTTCATGAAAATCGTTGCAGCCGTTTCCGAGATTCAGATTATATAGATATACATATATACAAGAATTGCTCGTTTAAAGGTATAAGATATATATTTCTAAATACACACATATTATAGATAAATTACATATACATAATAAGATACAGAACACATAATTGTGCTCATCTCACAAATATTTGTCCTGGGTGGGAATTGAACCCACGACCTCAGTCTTAACAGTTAGGGTCACTAACCACTACACTAACAGGTCAGTCAACTTATGTTAGGTATCTGATGAGTAAATTCAGCCTCTCAAAAGACAGTATGAGTTCCCAATGTACATGGTACTTACATGATCTGACAAAGATTAAGTCTGTACTTTAAGCCCCTACTTAAGATGTAATAAAATCGAGGCTGGACTTTTTCGCGCACTTGATCTTCAATGATGGCCCAGCGCCTAGAGTTCAAAATCGAACACTGTGATTTTCGACGCGCTGAGACTCACTCGCGCTGCACTCTGTTGGATTCTCTGATTTAATTTCTGTAAGTACATTTGTACAAACACTTTTACACATCAATCATGTTTTCAAAACTAGATGAGGTGCGTCCAGCGTCTCCTATCTGACGACTCTGTGAAAAAGTGCTGAAACAAACTTAGAGGGCAAAACTCAGGTTAAAAATCTAGTGCCCGATAAAATCTGAGAAGAGACTGTAGTCTCAGTTTCTTATGGCCTTTATTCTCTAGTCAGATAGGAAACGCCGACCTCATCTAGTTTTCAGAATAAGATTGATGTGTAAACGTATTTGTACAAAATTGCCAACAGAAATAAATTCATAACATTGAGCTTTTAAAAATCATTTGCGGATTAAAGGCAAACCAGTCTTAAGTAAGCGTGGTGTGAAGAGGCCGTTGCCCAGCAGTGGGACTAGGCTGGCATTATAACCAGTGATCGGAGTAGGTAGAGCTATTTTGGTTTAATGACCGCAAACGGGTTATGGAGACGGGTCGACAGAAGCTCGAAAGTTTGACAACCAGTCTTACCAAGTAAATGGGTTGTGGAGTTTAGATAGGCAGTCATTCCATGTAAAATACTGGTATCCAGCTGCATCCGGTTAGACTGGAAGCCAACCACAACGCAATTGGTAAAAGGCTAGGCAGATAATGATGTTGACCGCAAATGTTGATGTTAATATGGACATTTCCCGGGATTCTAACTGTTTTGATCAAATTTTTGTCTTGTAGAACTTTAGAATAAGCTTGTAATGGCCATTGATAACTATTCGTTTATACAAAATTGTTATAGAAAAAAAAACAGTATTTAAAAAATTAAGTTTTTAACTGAATTAACCTCAAACGTGTTATGCCGTCCTTGATCCATATGGTGCCGGTCGTAAAGAATAGCACCATCCCATTTCTTCCCGTGGGTATCGTAAGAGGCGACTAAGGGACTTACTAGAGAATGGGCAGCAGCGTTCTCTATGCATTTTACCACCATACTGCGATTGCCAACCCGCTTTCCAAACATGGCGATTATGGGAAACCCCAACCCCCCCCCCCCCAAATCCCCAAATTGGGGGAGGCTTATGTCCAGCCGTGGACATAATCGGCTAGAATGATGATTCCAGTAGTGTTTTAGTTCATTATCGATTAACTAAAAGTTAGCCTTTCCAAATATTAATTTGATTTTCCTCTACCAGGCCAAAGCCTTTGCCAGAACCGAAGGCAGTCTACCCAGACGCCACTCCAGCGTTACCAGAGGATGCCGAGAAGAAAGCACCAAGATTCGGCTCACGATTCTACTGGATGACCGAGTAAACGGCGCCAGCCGTGCGAACGAGACGCGTAGACAGCGGTTATGTGTGTGGGAAAGAAATGGGACGATGTTAAATAAATTGGCGGGATTTATTTTGACGCATTTTTATGTTCTGCGTGCGTTTTATTGTAAATAGGTAAACGAATTATGCTGCGGCATATTATGAAGAATATTTCAATACGTAAAAGCAGAATAAAAAACTGTTTACGATTCTAAAAAAAAAATACGTAAAATGCTCTATGGGTCTGTTTACGTTCCATTCCACGTCTTTTTCACACACTGCCGCAGTCTTCAGAAGTAAGGCATTGGATTCGTTTTTTATCATCTTTTAACAGTTGAAGTATAATTATTTAATTTATAAGCTTACAGTGTTACAGATCAACAAATCATGTTATACAGCAACTTGTCTAATGTTTTACTTTGTCAATCAAATAGCTATTATCGATTTGTAGAGTAATAAATGTTGAAATTTACAATTTGTTTCATTTTTCTTCTCAGCGTCACTTCAGACAGAACGGAAAAATATCAGAATAATTTACTGGGCCATTTAAAATAAGACCGTATTACCGTAGCCTAAAATAGATAAAAAAAGCAACCGAGTCGCGAGCAGACAGTCAATATTCATACAATTTTGTACTTTAGTTGGTCGTCATACGGAACGGGACGTTAATACGGTCCTATTTTCAATGGAGCCCTTAAATTGCTCGAGTATTTTTCGATTCTGTCTAGAGTGACCCATAGCGTCTCGATGTCAAAATTAACATGAAAAAACGAATCAGCTGCACTTTATTTTCAGAAGGGTGGATCTTCAGCTCCACCAGGCGGGGTCGATCATTTTTATTCCCCGACGGAGAAAAATGAGGTGATAAAGTCTGGCACACGAAAGTTGATCCTGGGGTTTAATCGTAAGTTTTTATATGGCAACTTTCTAAAAACGTCAGATGATTGTCATTCGACTTTTATATTGTCAGACTATTCATAGGATTTCATTGTATTTATACTCGAATTTTAACGTTTAAAATGAACAAAACAATAAAAAGTGACGTGCAGAAGTTATTGTTTACTATGATGAATTCATTTGAAGAAAAACAACCAAAGAAACGAGATGATTACAACGAAAAACAGCAATGTTTACTTGCGATAACAGACTTTATAGGTTAGTTTATACATATCATTTTGATACTTCTAAATAGTATTATAATATTTGCTTCAAAATCATGTTTACCTTATTCGCATAGTTATGTAATGGATGTTTTGTTTACAGACAATTTGAATATTGAAGGTACCGAAGTTGCATCGGTTAAAGGAACTATTTCAAAACTAAGTGCTTTGGGAGAGATTGAGCTAATTAAATAATTATTGAATTATTTAAGTAGCTCATTTAATTTTTTTTTTTTTTTGTTTTTTTTTTTTTTTTTTGGCTTGTGGGTAGTTGTAAGAGTCACACTAAGAAAAATTTGCTCTTAATTAAAATTAAATATTTTTTAATAGAAACATAATTAATAACTATTTATGCAATTTTATTAAAGTTCATAGTTAATACCTGCATGCGTAGCATGACCACCGTAGATAGGGGTTTTGTCGACGGACGATTAGACAAAGTAACGTTTCGGGTACACAGTACGACAGCAGCAAAGTAGAAAAAGTCAACTGCACTTTTGACGTGAAACATCTATAGGCGATGGTGAGCGTGGCCACGCATGTGGCCCATAGTGAAAATTAGTGGACTTAGGCAACAAAGTTTCTATATCGATGCGATTTTTTTTGATGTGATAATTAACATATTAACATATAATTAATACGTTATTTTTGATTATGCCATATTTATTTCCTTTCGTAAAGCATGCTTTATAAATATTACCTTTACAAAATATTATGTTTTGCCTTGTGTCGCAGGTTCGCTAGGTTCAGCTACACTTCTCAAGGTTAACCCTTGGATGGGTGACCAATTAATTTATGTGTGGCGTTTTGACGCAGGTTCGCTAGGTTAAGCTGTACTTCGCAAGGTCAGCCTTTGGATGGGTGACCATTTATTTTATGTGTGGCGTTTTGTCGCAGGTTCGCAAGGTTAAGCTGCATTTCGCAAGGTCAGCCTTTGGATGGGTGACCATTTAGTTTTTGTTTTGCCTTGTGTCGCAGGTTCGCTAGGTTAAGCTACACTTCTCAAGGTCAACCTTTGGATGGGTGACCATTTACTTTATGTGTGGCGTTTTGTCGCTGGTTCGCAAGGTTAAGCTGTACTTCGCAAGGTCAGCCTTTGGATGGGTGACCATGTAATTTTTGTTTTGCCTTGTGCCGCAGGTTCGCTAGGTTAAGCTATACTTCTCAAGATCAGCCTTTGGATGGGTGACCATTTAGTTTGTGTGGCAAAATCTGTTCACCCAGTCGAAAGTTATGAGGTAACAAACATAAAAAAAATACAGTCAAATTGAGAACCTCCTCCTTTTTTTGAAGTCGGTTCAATATAATTCTGAGTCGAATCATGTAAGAGTAAATTTTATAAAAAGTGCAGTTGACTCTTTCTACTTTGCTGCCGTCGTACTGTGTACCCGGAACGTTACTTTATCTATTGTTCCGTCGATAAAACCCTTTTCTACGGTGGTCATGCTACGCGTGCTGCTGGTGTAGCGTTATCTCATCACAATTTCTCTTAAAATCCACATCACTTTTCTAACATCATTATCACAATGGATTCACTAGCAAGCACTCTAAGTGAATTAAAGGAGTTGTTTCACACAAAAATGTCTGCATTTGAAGTTGAACTACAGAAGGCCCCTCCATCACCTGTCACAACTTCAAGCCTGGCTGCGGAGTTTACAATGTTCCGGACATTCATCACCCAGGCTCTTAACAGCATACAGCAACAAGTGGAGCTACTAGCTCGGAGTGTCGACCAAATTGAGATGCGCGGACGAAGGAAGATCTTGCTGTTACATGGTGTTGATGAGGAACAGAAGGAGGACACCGCCAAGGTGATTGCAGAGGTGATGTGTAGTAAATTGCAGTTGAGTGACTTCACAGTTGCGGACATCAGCCGATGTCACAGGATGGGACGAGCGGTTGCAAATAAAACCAGACCTATACTGTTCAAGGTGGGCAGTCTTGCGGTCCGAGATAAGATTTGGTTTTCCAAAGCCAAATTAAAGGCAACAGGCGTCACTATGTCCGAGTTCCTGACAAAGGGGCGGCATGATGTTTTCCTGGCTGCGAGGGAACGATGTGGTGTCACTAAGAGCTGGACTAAGGCTGGCTGCGTGTACGTGCTTGGTCCCAATGATACGCGGCATCGGGTTGAGTCTCTCGCTGATTTGGACAGGATTGCGCCGAATTCCAGTGAGCCCGAGCAGAGTGAACCAGAATCGGCTGCATCAGTACCGGCTGTGCCAATCTCTGTCCCGGTCGCTGCTGCTAAGACCGCAAGATTGAAGCGTTCTGCTGCTTTAAAAAAGTGATGTTTTGTGAATGTTTTCTTCGAAGTCCAGGTAATTTTGTGTTTCTTGTTTATACCTTCCGTTTATTATTTATCAAACTTCGTCAGTTTTATTAGTTCTCTAAGTCCTCACTTGACATTTTCTAAAACTGTCACACTAATTTCACAATGTTGACACTGTCAGTGTCACTCATGTGTCAATTCAAACACGTAATGGTGCGTTCCGTTTTACGTAATGGTGTAAAGGCAGAATGAGACTGGCAGGTTTTGGATTTGTTGTCAAATGTTTTGTTTTTATTTACTTTTATCTTTTTGTGTTTTATTGTTAAGCAATTTATTTTTTATTTTTGTTACCCGGACTGCATACTAACTTTAATTCAGCTATTATTAACGCCACCGGCAGGTGGACTTAATATTTGAATAACCTTTAACAAGGTTTTTTTTTAGGTTTTGATATTTTATATTTATATTATTTTATCATATTAGTTAATATTTATGTCTATTGATGAAAGCAGTGATAGTAATAGTTTTTTCTCTTTACCAAGTAGCGACGACAGTTTTGTAAGTGTTCCTTCTCTAGCAGACACTCTTACAGCGCAGTTTTCTGATGTTCCCAAGAATTTTAACGTTATACATATTAATGCTCAGAGTATTCCGGCTCATTTCCACGATATGCTGGCAAGCTTTGACTGTAAAAATATTCATGCTATTCTTATTTCCGAGTCATGGCTTAAACCTTGTCTCCCTTCAACTAGTTACTCTCTTCCTGGCTTCCAGCTTATAAGAAATGACCGGTCAGTTGGTGCTGGTGGTGGTGTTGCCATTTATCTCCGTTAACATATTCCCTTCGCAGTTATAAATGTGTCAGCGCAGCCACCTCCATCAAATGCTGGTGAACATCTCTTTCTTGAGGTTGAACTACACCATTCAAAATTACTTCTTGGTGTCTACTACTGTCCCTCATTACGTATTAATTTCTTTTCATCTTTTGAAAATCTACTTGAAATGCTTATCCCTTCTTACAGTCATAGTATAATCATGGGTGACTTTAATACTTGTCTTCTGAAAAAAGACCATCGCTCTTCTTCTCTGAATAATATTTCGGTTTCCAGTAACCTTTCCATTCTTCCGCTGAGTGCAACTCACCATTTTCCTAACTCTACTCCTTCACTTCTTGACTTGATCTTGGTTTCATCTTCGGATCGCGTCGCTAAGCATGGCCAATGCTCAGCTGATGCCTTTTCATATCATGACCTGATCTTCCTATCATACAAAATTCGCCCACCAAAGGCAAAAGCCAAGATTCTCATGCAGCGTAATTTTGGTGGTATGAATGTTGACGATCTCTGCAAGGATGCCAACAATATAGATTGGTCTGCCCTATTTGCTTCTACATCCGTCGATGAGCAAGTTAACATTTTTGCGGCTAAACTTATAGAGTTATATGATCATCACGCACCTGTTCGAGCAGTAAAGGTTATACATTTGCCGGCGCCGTGGCTCACAGATGAGATTAAAAAAATAATGCACAAAAAAGTGACGGCAAAGTCTAAATTTAAACGTAGACCGAATGACGCTAATAGGGAAAGCTATGTCTCAATCCGTAGTCACTGCAATAGGGTGTGTAGGAATGCCAATCGCCATCACATTCATACTTCTGTCCAAAATGGGGACGCATCCAAAGTTTGGAAATTTCTTAGGTCATTGGGGGTCGGTAAAACCCAACAAGAGACAATCCCAAAAGATTTAGACATTGATGCAATGAATAATCATTTTACTGCTTCGTCCGATTTTGATAGGACAATAAAATGTAATACACTAAATTATCTTTCTTCTCTTCCGACTCCCAGTTTTTCTCCATTTGTTTTTGGTCAATTTTCCGCATGTGATGTTAAGAAGAGCATACTATCAATTACTTCCAATGCAGTTGGGAGTGACTGTATCAGTCGTAATATGTTGGTTCCTGTGCTGGATGTTATCCTTCCCGTCATCTGTCATATCCTAAATTTTTCAGCATCTAGTGGTGTCTTTCCATGTTCATGGAAGGATGCTCAAATAATTCCATTACCTAAAAAGTGTAATCCCTCATCCTTTTCTGAATATCGTCCAATATCCGTCTTACCATTTTTATCCAAAGTCCTTGAACGGTTAATCCACGATCAATTAAGCACTTTCCTCTCCAAAAATAATCTCCTCAACCTGTTCCAATCTGGCTTCCGTCCTGGACATAGCACCACCACAGCGCTTCTAAATATTACGGATGATATAAGGTCAGCCATGGAAAACGGTAATCTAACGGTCTTAGCTTTGCTTGATTTTAGCAATGCTTTTAATACCGTTGATTTCGATGTTTTGCTTGGCATTCTATGCTCTCTTAATGTATCTCCATCGGTTATTGACTGGTTTCGTAGTTACCTGTTCGGTCGTCGGCAACGTATTTGCATCGGAGAGACTTTGTCTTCTTGGAGTAATACTTCCGCCGGTGTACCACAGGGTGGCGTTCTATCTCCTTTACTTTTCGCAGTTTTTATTAACTCTATCTCCGACGAACTAATTTCTTCCTACCACCTTTATGCAGATGATTTACAAATCTACTCTCGAGCTCCTCTTGGAAATTTGTCCGAGGCTATATTAGTGATTAATCGCGATCTAGCCCGTATATGTGGTTGGAGCAAGAGGTATGGACTCATGGTCAACCCCATAAAGACGCAGATCATTGTGGTTGGCAGTTCTAGGACGGTCTCAAGGATAGACTGGACGGCTCTTCCCCAAGTTTACTTTGACAATTCTGTTATTCCTTTCAGCGAAAAAGTTAAAAACTTGGGGATTTTCATCGATAAGAACTTCACTTGGACTGCCCAGCTACAGGAAGTTAGTCGCAAGCTATTTGCATCCGCTGCATCTTTGAAGAGACTGCGTAATTTTCTGCCGACTGCCACCAAGATTGCGCTTGCACAATCACTTCTTTTACCCATCCTTGATTATGCTGATGCCAGCTATCTTGACCTTACCCAGGACCAACTCGATAAACTTGAGCGGCTTCAAAATGTCTGTATAAGGTTTATATTCGGTTTGCGCAAATATGACCATGTCTCCGAATTTCGTGTGAAACTCAAGTGGTTACCAATTCGCCTTCGCCGGAATGCCCATATTCTTTCCCTTTTATATAATGTGCTCTTTTCCCCTTACACCCCTCTCTATCTTAAGAATCGGTTTCAGTATCTTTGTGACTCCCACACAAAGTTCTTGAGGTCATCAGATAACTTAAAGCTTAAAATGCCAATGCATTCTACAACATTCTTTGACAAATCCTTTTCTGTTCAGGCTGCTCGTTTGTGGAATGCATTGCCAGTTCAAATAAAACGCGCGCAATCTTTATCTATATTTAAGAAACTCATTAAGGAGCATTACTTGTTGTTGTGATCTTGTTCACGTAGCTGAGATTATCTGTACTTGTCTTTCATCTTCTGATATATATATATATATATATAGTACTTATGTATGTATATAAGTATCTATTATATAGGATATATATGATTATTATATGTATTTATTAAAGTAAATTGTATTTGCACCAGTGACAACCCCATTTTTATGTCCACGCAATCACTGTCCATTCCAAGGTTGCCTGGAAGAGATCGCAGAAAGCGATAAGGCCGCCCATTGTATGTTTTTATTGTGAAATGTTTTTTGTTGTAATTAATTTTCTGGTGTACAATAAAGCATATATAAATAAATAAATAAATAAATAAATAAATAAAACCCAGAACCAGTTTTTGGAAGAAATTTCGTCAATCACTGGTATGTAACTGTGTATGCAGTGTTTTTACTGTGTAATGTACTGCTAGAATTCATATCATTATGGTATTATGTTTTATTGTTTTCTTTTTCAGGAGTTAGCGTCGCACCTTTAAAAAGAATTAAAAAGGAAGGACTATTGAATGATGGAATTTTTAGTACACCAGGGAAAAAACGACCCCATAAGCCCACAGTATCTAATTTGGACAGCTTCGATATAAATGCTATTAGAAATAAAATTAATGAATTTTACTTAGTACAAAAACGAGTACCTACTTCGCGAAGCTTATTGACTGAACTGAGGGAATCTATCGAGTTTACTGGCTCCCGTGAAACTTTGCGTCGCATATTACATAATAATGGTTATGAGTTTCAAAAAAAAAAAATGAACGGTCCTTTTATGTTCTATGTTATGGGGTTTTGGTTTCCGCACTTAATCCTTTGAGTGGACCATTGTGCGTGGGCCATGGCGGCCGCCGGTATTACTCCAACCAGCCCACCTCCCTCCAGAAGTTTATAATGTCTCCTGGTCTACTAAGAACGTCCGTGTAAGATTTGGGTGTCCCGAGGGTATCTGTCCTAATCTGGGTGACGCCTGTACATTCGAAGAGTACATGCGCAACGGTTTCCTCAGCTTCCATGCAGGCCCTGCACAGGGGGCTGTCCGTTATGCCTATTGTGTAAAAGTGTTTGTTTAGCGGGCAGTGTCCTGTGATGGTGCCCGTCATCAGACGCAGGCCATCCCTGTCCAGGCGTAGCAGACGTCTGGTTAGCCTGCCATCCGGGGATGGCATAGCTTCCCTGGACTGCCTGCAGCCTGGTGCCGAGGTCCACCAGCTCTCCGCTTGTGTGTGGGTAAATTCCTGCAGCCACCTGCGTAGCTGGTTGAAGGGGATGGGCACGATGGGCTCGGGGCCGCAGACTGACGCGCTGGATGCCTTTCTGGCCAGTTCGTCAGCAGCATCATTGCCTAGTGATCCACTGTGTCCTTTTATCCAGTGCAGTGTCACTTTGTTGCGATTAGAAACTGTTACCCGTTCTAATGCATTATGACATTCTAGTGTAAGGCTCGAGGTTATGTATTGTTTGGCTAGGGATTGGAGGACTGAGGCGCTGTCGGAGAGTATACGTATATGGGTGTCCGTAACTCTTCTGGCTTCTATGGCATACGCCGCCTGTATGATGCCCACGCATTCCGCCTGGTAGACGGTGTTGAGCAATCCCAGTGGGTTGGATATTTTTATGTTTAGGTCGTGTGAGAAAACTCCGACTCCGGTTCCAGAGGAGGTCTTTGAGCCATCAGTGTAGACTCTTAGCTCCTCCGGGCCCGAGTGGTCGTTTTGCTCTTCTGTGAGTATAACGTCGTAGTGCTTTTGAAAGAAGTGTAGTTTTGGGGTTTTATCGCAGGGTGATGCCATCATTGGTTGTCGCTTGATCGCATCGTCCCAAATGCGTGAGTGCTTGACCCTCGAGTCATTGCTTAGGGTCCCTGCTATGTTCAGTCTTAGGGCAGCCAGGGCAGCCTCCTCCCGCACGATCAGGTGTAGAGGTGGTAGCCCAAGCATTACCTGTAGGGCAGCGGTGGGTGTAGTCCTCATGCAGCTAGTGATGGCTACACAAGCGAAGCGCTGCACCTTTTCAAGGTCTTTTTGGGCTGTGCTCAAGTCTGTTCTGGGCCACCAGACTATTGAGCCGTATGTAATAATTGGTCGAATAACTGTGGTGTATAGCCAGTGGGTGACTTTGGGGCTGATTCCCCAATTCCTGCCAAGCATTCTCTTGCACTGCCACAGGGCTATGCTGGCTTTTGTAGTAATGTAGTTGGTGTGCTTTGCCCAATTCAGCTGTTTGTCCAAAAATATGCCCAGGTATTTGGTTTCAGTTGATAAGCTGAGGGTGGTGCCAAACAGTCGTGGCAGTTCGAGTTTCACGAGTTTTCTCTTTTTTGTAAAGAGGATCATCTCGGTTTTTGTGGGGTTTACTGATAGTTGGTGTTTATTGCACCAGTCCTCTACTATTTTCAGGGCTTGGCGCATGAGGTGGCATAGGGTGTTTTCATGGGTGCCATTTATTATTATGGTTACATCATCGGCGTATCCTACGGTGAAGTAACCTTTATCGTTGAGTGTTTTGATGAGGCTGTCTACGACCAGGTTCCATAGAAGTGGCGAGAGGACGCCCCCTTGCGGGCAGCCCTTCGCCACTACCGCCCTTGTAGTGTCGTTCACAGTAAATTGTACAGCTCTCAATTTGAGCATGTTGGTGATCCACCCGCTCAAGGTCGGGTTTATGTTGTGTCTGTCGAGAGCCGTGCTGATACTATTGAACATAGTTTTGTCGAAAGCGCCTTCTATGTCAATGGAAACCGCCAGTGCTGAGCATTTGTGGTCCACTGCGCATTCAATTTTAGAGACCACGCTATGTAGCGCAGACTCTGTTGATCTGCCCGTGGAGTACGCGTGCTGTTGTTTGTGAAGGGGTTTTACTCGGAGAGGTCCGTCTCGGATATGTCTATCGCAGAGTCTCTCGAGGGTTTTTAGAAGGAAGGATGTGAGACTTATAGGCCTATAGGCCTTTGGTTGTGTGTAGTCGGGTTTGCCTGGCTTGGGTATGAAAATAACTTTCACTTCGCGCCACGCTAGGGGTATGTATCTGAGTGCAATGCAGGTCCGGTAGATCTCCACCAAGCATGGTATCAGGTGGTCAGCTCCCCACTGTAGGAGGGCTGGAAAAATGCCATCCAGCCCTGCAGATTTGTAGGGCTGAAAGGTGTCAATGGCCCACTTTATCCTTTCTTCTGTTACCATACTTTGTGCCCTAGACCAATCTAGGTTTGTTGGGGTCCATTCTGGTTCAGCTTCCCACGTCCTGACCTCTTGGAGGTTACAGCCGGGGAAGTGGGTTTCCAGGAGAACCTTACTGGTTTCGTGGTCACTTAGTGTGTATGAGTTGTCGGGTTTTTTGAGCGCACCAAGGGTTCGATCCTGATCAGTCGAGAGGATTTTTCTTACCCTTGCGGCTTCGTTGTTGGTTTCGATGGATTCGCAGAATTTCCGCCATGCTGCCCTTCTGGCAGTTCTGATCTGCTTTTTGTATGTGTATTGGGTTTCTTTGTATTGCTCCCAGTCGTCCGGGAGCCTTGTGTTTTTGGCCCTGTTGAATTGTTTGCGTAGTGTATCTCTGAGTTTACTAAGGTTGGCGTTCCACCAGGGATTTCTCTCGCTGTTGTTTCGTGGCGCCCTTAGTTTGCAGCATGCATGGTATGCTTCGATTAGGTATTCGGATAGTTTTCTGACGGTGTATTCTAGTTGTTCGGCGGTTTTTACTGTTACTCGTGATAGATGTCTAGCTAGTAGGGAGCCCAGGAGGCGTTTGTACTCGGGCACATTAGTGCGCCGCGGGTTACGTTTCGGTACGGGTTCCCTAGTGTGGGTAGTTAGTGTGAATCGGATTCTTCTGTGGTCGGAACAGGATGGTTCATCCGAGACGTGCCAGTTTGTGATGAGGTTTGTCGCGTTTTCTGTAGCAAGCGTCAGGTCAATGATTGTTTGTCCTCGGACTGTGACCCAAGTTGGTTCAGAGCCTCGGTTAACAATGTTAAGGTTAGTAGAGAATAAATAGGTGGATAGTACCTCTCCTCTAGAGTTCGGCGAGTCGCTACCCCAGAGCGGGTGGTGGGCGTTGGAGTCAGTGCAGATGATCAGGTCCAGTTTGGCACGTTCGCAGTGCTGCACTAGGTCGGCCATCTCCTTTGGCGGGCAGTTAGCGTCCTCGCCTGGCATATATACCGAGGCTAGTACGACGTCTGGAACGTTACCATCGGTCTGGAGCCTGACTGCTGTCAGGTCTCTGGAACAGAATTGAGTGAGTGGTGTGGTAGGGATTTCTTTGGGTATGTAGGCGCAGGTTCGTGGTTTGTCTGCGCCGTGTGTGTTGAGAATTAGCTTACCTCCGATGTTACTGAGGCCGCAGATTCTGTTGTTCCTGATCCACGGCTCTTGGATCAGTGCGATGGTTCGGGGCTTAACCTCCAGAGCTCTGCGTAAGTTGGCCGTGGCAGTTTGGCTGTGTTGGAGGTTGGTCTGGATGACATGTATGGGCGTTGACGGTGGTGGGGTGGAGTTAGTCTGAGCCGCATCCATCGGAAAGACTTTCCTCTACTTCCACCCTGAGCTGGTCTTCGTGTAGGTCACCCGGCGACGAGGCGAGTAATCGTTCGTTCCAGCCGGGTGATGAGGGCGGTAAGGTGTCGCTGTCGTCCTCCATTGCTGCTCGGGCCATGACCTGCTCGAGTTGGGCAATGTCGGTGTCAGTCGTCTGTGTCTGTGTCAGTGGTTGTGCGGTTGTCACGTCAGTGCTGTCGGTCTTGGTGACAGAGGGTAGGGTCGTGGGCCAAAAGCGCACGTATATCGACCCAAGGAGGTACGATATTCGTCGCTCCCGGGCTAGGACCCTGTCAACTTCCTGCGGTGGTACACCTAGGGTCAGATACGTCCCGTAGTTGTCGCCACCGACGGTAGTTGCTCTGTACAATGACCACCTGGCAATGTCGTACCAAGTATTCTGACGGATCAGAATACTCTGGAGCCTAGCCACGTCACCTTTGTACCGAGGGACGAAGAGCGAGGCTCGGACACGGGTAGGGTTTGCAATTCGAATATTCGAATATTCATTTTATTCGAATATCCGGTACAATTTCAAATTCGAATAATTCATTAAAATTATCTGAATATTCGAATAGTTAATAAAGTAATAAAGGCCCTTATATTGTTTTGATTCTAAGTCCAACCCTGCCCTTGAGTCCCACCCTGTTGTGTTCTTGTACTCAATCGTTCACTCAGTCATCAGTCGTCCCTCGCCCACCGCCAAGGACAGTGTGCATGCGCGAACGCATAATTATTTGAGAGTTGTGTTGTGTTACTGTTATTAACTGCGCGTGGCGACATTCACGTAAGTATTTCAGACCAACCTAATTAATGCCACAAACTATTATTAAGTAGTGTAGAAACAGGAATTTTGGCTCAATAGTAGGTAGGTATACCGACCTAAAACTTGAAAGTCGAGGTCATTACTACGAAAAAGCAGTATTGAATTAAAATTTAAATATTTTAGAATACTTACTGTTTTTTTGCTATAGGTTAGGTTAGTAGATTATAGTATACACTAATCTAACCTAACTACTGAGCCGAAACTCCTGTTTCTACACTCCTACACTAAGTTTGAGATAAATAAACGTTACTAAGCAAGTGTTTTAGCTTAGCCATTCTCTGTCTCTATCAAGCAATTGTAGTTTGCCCGTTGCGCGACAGTGACAACCGATGCTAAGCCAAAGCAAGTGCTTAGTAGCGTTTATTTATCTCGGCCTAAGTGTTTTACTTTGCAACGGGTTTCTGCATTCCTCTGACGTAGCGTACGTATTAAATCCCTCCTTCGCTACTTACTGATTTGGTTGGTTACGCGAGCCGGTGTATGATGTGATCAGTTACGATTTTAAAAATATTAGATTGTTGTGTGTGACATTTTAAACTACTTAAACTTACATACAGTAGGTATTATATTTATAATAATCGTATCTAATTTAAATTTGTTCTGATTTCAGTTCCTGCATTGAAAGCTGTCTATCTAAGACAAAATAAATCTTAGTGATGGCGAGTGGAAGTGTTGACAAAGTTGAATTCAAAGAGTACACCAAACGATCTAAAGACAAAAAATCTGTGTGGCAACACTTTTTACGTGCTGAAGGTGGTTCACAAGCAAAATGCAAAATCTGCAAAGTAGTATTGTCAAACTCTATGTCAACGACTCCTTTGGACATACATCTTCAAAAAAAGCATTCCATATTTGTAAAAGGACAGATCAATAATTCTGATGAGGTTACAGTTACTGCAAGTGGAAGCAAAGAAAATTCCAATGAAGTACAGAAGAAGAAAAGGCGACTCACAGATTATTTCAAATCTGAAGATAGCTCCGAAGACATGATCTCCATGTTGGCAGCTTTAGATGGTCTGTCGTTTTTTCGTATATGTACATCCAAAACGATACGTAAGTTATTCAATAAAAGCGGATATAAGTTACCTGAGTCTCCCCACACAATAAAGAAAATTGTCATCACCAGAAGCAACCAACTTAAGGCAGAACTAACTGAGGAATTAAACCTTCTGAAATCTTCAGGGATAAAATTCACCATCACCCTCGATGAGTGGACGTCGTCTCAAAATGTACGGTATATGAATGTCAACATTCATTCACCAAAATTAAAACGTAAATCGTTCAGCAACCTGGGTTTAGCTAAACTGACAGGAAAGGGCACAGCAGATAACTGTCTCAACATTCTGAAAAGAAAAATTGCTGAATATAATCTGTCATTAGATGATGATATAATTTGCCTGGCATCTGATGGAGCGAGCGTTATGTGTGCCCTAGGTCGAAAGACCAATGCATTTCATCAACTATGCTTAGCGCATGGTATTCAACTGGCAGTAATTGATGTTCTTTACAAGAAGAATAAAGCCATTCCTGAAGTTTCAGTTATTCCTGATCCTGAGTCAGAAGACAGCGATAAGACTGATACTGATGAGACTAACACTGACCAAGCAAGCGACAATGATGATGAACTGGACAGAGCTGGATTTGATGTGACCATTGAATATGCCAGCACTTCAACGGTCAGCCTTGCGCTTACGCGAAGCTTCAAAGATGTTATAAACAAAGTGCGAAAAGCTGTGATTTTTTTTCGTTCATCTCCTACTCGAGCAGAAACCTTATACAAATATGCTTCGGAGGAAGGAAAGAAAGACTTGCGTCTAATACTTGATTGCAAGACACGTTGGAGCAGCCTTGCTGACATGTTGTCCCGGTTTCTAACACTGAAAGTTGTAGTCCAGAAAACGTTGATTGATTATGACAACCATATCACATTTTCAGAAGAAGAGATGAGGCGACTCGAAGAACTCTCCAACACAATGAATGTGATCAAAGCTACTGTTGAAGTTCTGTGTGAAGAAAATGCCAACCTGATAATGACAGAAACAGCGTTGAAGTTTATGATTGAGAAACTGGGTGAAATTCATAATGACGTGAGCCGTGATCTCTTAGTATCACTGAAACAAAGAATTGGAGAACGACGACTACCAGAGCTAAGCGGCACTCTCAAATACCTGGATAATTCCGCAAAATTTTACAATGAAGGGAAGTCTTCATATCCATTTGAAAATCCCCATAATATGGTGGTTAAAAACACAATCGTGAAATTGAACAGCTACTTTGAGTCATCAACAGACTCTGAAGACCGTAGCCGCAGCAGCCCACAAGTACAAACAGAGACAGAAAGCAATGATGAGAACAGTATGTCTATGAAAGATCAACTGCGCCGTAAGCTACAAAATGACGCAGCCGAATCTTTACAGCTACGACAGTCCGGAGATGAGGTCTTGGATCTTGGCACTAAAATCCAAGTGGAGATGGGTCTCTTTGACGGCGGTGGACAACGTGGTACTCATTTAACCCGAGCATATAATTTACTGCTCTCCATTCCACCCTCCAGTGTCGAAGCTGAGAGGGTGTTTTCTTCGGCGAGTTACTTGTGCAACCGCTTAAGAACGAAAATGAATGCCGATACTTTGGACGCCCTAAGCTTTTTGCGCTCATATTATCAAAGTTTAAATTGATTGATTTGTTTTATTGATTTGTGGATTGTTAATTTGTAATGTTAATTAATGTTTGTTTGAGTCTAAAAGAAATACGATTTTGTTTTGATTATAAAACTTAACTGAATGTTATGTAAAATGTAACCAAAGTTCCTATTCTAGTTCTACTTTCTAGTAAAGATAAGTATGATATATATTTGTACTTGTACTAATTGTTGACTGTTAAGTTTTTTTTATTTTTTATCCTAAGCGTCATCACTCATCAGTGTCATGTCATCATATCCCTAAGCTAAGACTTACCTATGTTTACTCTGTGAAACGATAATTAATGTGGTTTTTTTTATTAAAAAACAATAAAACTAATTATATTGATTTTATTTGAATAGAATTATGCGGCAATCAAACTAAACCCCCGTATTGCTGCTCACACATGTTTGTGTTGAATTGATATTGTATTATTTTCAATAAATGTTAAAAAAATATTCGAATACCCGAATATTCGAATATTTAGCTCTAGAAGTATTCATTTTATTCGAACAGTAAAATTAAACGAATAGTGCAAACCCTAGACACGGGTGGGCACGTCGGACTGTTTCAGTACGGTCAGTGTCAAGTCAGTGTCAGGGAGTCTGATTTTGGGTGCGGCTTGTGTCAGCCAGGTCAGGGCATTGTCGTCCTCGCACCACATCTGCACGGTGCCTTCCGCTACCCGTGGGTACCCACGGAAGGCCGGGAGTGGTGTTGTCGGGTCGGTGTCCATTAGAGAGTCTTCTAGGGCCGTTTTTATGTGCTCGGCCTCTTCCTTAGTCAGGTCTCTGGAGGGGGGAGGGAAGCAGATCGCTACGGCCAGCCTCGCAGGAATATCCTTCGTGGCTCGCGCGTAGGTTCTCTGCTCCCCCTGAGCAGAGTGGACCCTCACACGCTTGGCATCCCCTTGGAGCGTGCTCGGTGAAGCCGTATCGTCCGGGCGTCCTCTTTTCACCGGCCCTGTACCGCTTGGTCCAGGCTGCGGCTTGGAGGGCCCTGGCAAGGTGTTTGTTGCCGGTGGCGCCTGTGCGTGTGTTGGTCTAGGCCGCCGCCCCCTCCTCGTCCTAGGTCCGGGTTGGTCGTGGGTCTTGTCGGAGTTCAGGGGTCGTCTGGCGACCCTGGCAGATCCCACCGCGTGCGGAGGCTGTTCGCGCTGGGTTTCCCCCGCGCGGACTTGCCCTCGCCCGCTTTGATGCGCGACCGGCCGCGTTTCGCTCGGGGTTACCCCTGTGCGGACTGACGGCTGATCGCGTGGCTCTGCACCTGGCCGCGTTTCGCTCGGGGTTTCCCCTGTGCGGACTGACGGCTGGTCGTGTGGCTCCGCGTCCGGCCGTGTTTCGCTCGGGGTTTCCCCTGTGCGGCCCGACGGCTGGTCGCGTGGCTCCGCGTCCGGACGCTTTTCGCTCGGGGTTTCCCCTGTGCGGACCGACGTCTGGTCGCGTACTGCCTGTGCCTTTGCCTTTTTTCTTTCTTGGGGTGTGACTTTTCCGCGCTTGTGCAGCAGGCGTACTCCATCACCCGAGAAAGTTTTAGAGCTGCCAGGCTCGCCATCCTTCCCCGTCCCTCTTTGTTTGTGTCGGTCTGTGTCGTTGTCTGGGTTAGTCACGCTATTCCGCACGATGCTCTGTTGCCAGAGGCTCGCGGGAGGCGCACGTTGCGTCGTGGGGTTTGGCGCGTGGGTCGCAGCCGTGGGGTTTGGCGCGTGGGTCGCAGCCGTGGGTGTGGTTATTGGCGCGTTTGTCGCAGCCGATGTCGAGGGTCTGGGCGCGTTTATCGCTGCCTGTGAGAATGGCGCTGAGTCAGCAGCCGAGTGCGCTGAAGAGCGCGGCAAAAAGTTGCAGTCGGTTGCCCCCCCCAGAATACGATGGGGGCTGACCGCCGTGGCGGTGTGGGATTCCCCGGCTTGGCCGGAACCCACCTGGGTAAATTCTTTTTCCTGCTGCATTTTTTTTTTTTTTGGGGATTGGGGGTGGGCTTTTTTGGAGTAGAGGTTACCCCTCCTCTGGGACCGATGGGATATGAGGATGGGAGGGAGGAGCTTTGTGGGACGGAATGGGTTCGTTGGGGTCACCCTAGGTCTGGGATCTGGCCTAGGGGTTTCGGATTGACGGGATAGCTGGAAAAGGAAGGATGGTTTGGTTGGATGGCGGTACACGGGGGAAATGGTCATTGGTTACCCTATGCCTGGGATTTTGGCCTTCGGGAACTTCTCTTGTCCGGGATCTCTTTCAAGATGCCCCGAGTGCAGGATCTTCCGCAAGACGGTCGATCCCCCAGCCGGGGTTGGGCTATCCGCAACCTGCCCACCCGCTCGGTTGCAGGAGAAGAAGTGCCTGGCAGTCTGGGTTGCCCCACCGCGGATGTACGTATACATCCGCGTTGGTGCAATCCAGCTAGCCCCGAGATGAATGAACGGTCCTTACTTATTGAAAGATTTGATCTTGTAGCTTGGAGACACAAATTTTTACGAACTATTTCTTCCAAACGTGCAGAAGGGAAACCAATAATTTATTTAGATGAGACATATGTTCACTAAAATTATAGACCCAAGAAGTCATGGCAGGGGCCTTCAACAAGTGGTGTTATAGACAAGATATCAGCAGGCAAAAGGTACATAATTGTTCACGCTGGTTCAGAAAGAGGCTTCGTGCCAAATGCACTTTTATTGTTTAGCACTAAATCAAAAATGGCAGACTATCACCATGACATGAATTCACAAAATTTTAACAAATGGTTAGTGGAAAAACTTATACCCAATTTGTACGAGCCAAGTGTCATTGTCATGGATAATGCAAGTTATCACACAGTGCAAGTGAATAAACCACCTACAACACAGACTGTGAAATACAAAATTCAACAGTGGCTCAGAGAAAACAACATAGATTTTGAAAGTCATTATACGAAAGCTGAATTGCTCTGTCTGATTCAGAAACATAAACCAGATCCAATTTATGAAGCTGATCAATTATTAGAACAGCATGGTCATGAAGTACTGCGTTTACCTCCTTACCACTGCGACTTAAATGCCATAGAGCTAACTTGGAGCCTGGTAAAACGTAAAATCGCAAGTAAAAATATAAATTTACCATCTATTGAAGTGGAAAGAATTATAAGGGAATCCTTTGAGTGTGTAACCCCAGAAGAATGGAAAAAAAATACTGATCACGTTATCCATATAGAAAATACATACAAAGAAAGAGACAGAATAACCGATGAAGAAATGGATCGGTTCATCATAAATGTTGGTGACGATAGTAGCAGTGATTCGGATGCATCACTAGAAATGGAATTTTTAGATTCCGATTTTGATTATGATTCATAAAATAAAGTATTTAAATAATTAACCGTTTTTTTTTTTTTCTATCAACATACATAGTCTAAATAGCTTGATGTCTATGAACCTCATTAATTACGATCATTGCATACGATAATTAA
This sequence comes from Aporophyla lueneburgensis, assembly GCA_932294355.1. Lineage (NCBI taxonomy): Eukaryota > Metazoa > Arthropoda > Insecta > Lepidoptera > Noctuidae > Aporophyla > Aporophyla lueneburgensis. Next base: position 6,205,663 of record OW028762.1, on the reverse strand, counting down.
TAAAATAACTAAAGTTTACAGATACTAATATTATAAAGCTGAAGAGTTTGTTTGTTTGTTTGAACGCGCTAATCTCAGGAGCTACTGGTCCGATTTAAAAAATTCTTTCAGTAACCAAAATGCGGATGAAACTGCGGCGGACAGCTAGTTCGATATAAAACTGGTTAAATCTATTTAAATTAATCAGAACTCATTTACGTAATTCACTGGTCGAATTTTCAATTGTCAAATAACTTTTACTAATATATAATATATGATTTGGTAGCTTTGTATAAAAAATATGTCAATCCACCGTATTCATTCGTCAGAATACTATACTACCACGAAAAATCGGTTTCAACCTTGTTTGAACATAATATTTTTTTTTACAAATATCAAAACTCCTATTTATAGATATTCCGATTTTTTAAATTTGCCGCTGTTTTTCAGGATCAACTTTCGTGTGCCAGACTCTATGTAGTGATGTGCCGGAAATCCGTATCCGTATCAGATATCCGAGGGAGAAGAAACATCTGTATCTGTTACTTTTTTGGCAGTTCTGTACGGATCTTTTACCTTATTATATTTTAATGCATAGATGAAATCTATACTAATATTATAATGCGCAAGATTTTGATTGATTGTTTGTTTGGATGAACGTGATAATTTCAGGAACTACTTGTTCGAATTGAAAAATTATTTCAATGTTGAGTTGCTCATTTATCGAGAAAGCTGGGCTCCTATTGGTTGTAACATCACGTTACATCCAATAGGAGCGGAGCAGCAATGAAAAATATTGCAAAACGGGGAAAATGTATTCATTTTGAGAGCGGGGAAAATTTATTCCGATGCGTCCGCTGCGCAGACAGTTATAGTAACGCAACAATTATACAACATTAATTTTTGTTTATGCGAAACCCGAAACACGGGTCTAGTATTTTTATGTAAAGAATCTATGAAAAAAAATTCAAAACTGTATCATTAATAATCACAAAGTTATAAGCTTGTTAAGTTACCTGGTTTTCCACGCAAAAACATATGCATCTAGCGGAGGGCGCCCCGCCGTCGCCGTCCCGCTGTGCGCCCACGCCGCGCCGCCTAGAAAGCTATGAACTCTCGTGACCTGTGTGCAAACATATGATTGCGGATACCAACTTTTAAGCGTAATTAAATATTTTTGGGACAAAATATAACATGGTGTAAAAAATATTGGAATCGATTCAGTTACTGATTCTGAACAAACTATATTCAGGTTTCGCATATACTAAAAATAATCTTGTATACGACGGAATTGTTGTTCTTAAAAAGTTCTAAAAAAAAAATCCGCGACAGCATGTCTATCTTTTAAGAATTTTGAATTAATTGTTATCAAATCTTAATATTATAAAGAGTTTGTTAATTGCTTGCTTTTGGTAGAACTACTGCTACTCCAAAGCTAACGACTACATATATAACATCACATTACGACTCTTAAGAGCCGAGCAAAAAGAAAAAATGTCACGCAAACGAAGAGCTCGGGCGGGCATGCGATGCGCTGTGACAGGATCAAGAGTCCTGTTTTCTATTAGGAATTTCCCAGTAGCCGCCCGGAGTTTGGAAGTTGTAGTGTTGAAAAACCCGTTCCTCGGGAAGCACGTAAAGTCTTAGGTGCAGCGCCTGATCTCTTTCTCGTTACGTATTGCTGGCCAATCAGACTACGAGAGTAAAACAAAGAGTGCGCAAGTTTGTACTCTAACATATTATGTCCTGCTTACCGTTAGTTAATTTCTGTTGAAATTGGCTATCGTGACCAAAATTCGGTTGGGAAGATTTATTTGTTCCTTCCATGTAGTGGTCATAAAGAAATTCCACCAGAGTAAGAATAAAAACTACGAGTCACTCGATATGTGTAGGCACATATCGCGTGGCTCGTAGTTTTAATCCAATCGAAATTAGTGATGCATATTTGATTTCTTATATAATAAAATATTGTAAATATTGGTGCCTCTTTTTGCAATCCTTTTCTGAACATAACCCGATTGAACATGTTACGTACATTGGAACGTTGTAACAAGATGTCAAAATTGACATAATTGACATTTTCATGTAGGGCAGGTACAGCGTTTCAGGTTACAGCAAATTGGATGTTAAGTTTATTATTTGTGTTCCTACCTTTTCTTACGTAACAGCATTTTATATAGCTGTCTTTCTCTAACATATGATTTTCAAGTCTGTTTGTTGATTTCGAAATGAATGAACTTTTTACAAACCTTGAAGTCATGAAACGCATGAGTGTCATTGAATGTACATGATCGATTGAATCAATAAATATTGTCCTAAATAAATCGTAATAGCAACTAAATTACGCTACAAACATTGCATCCGCTCTCTTTAGCAGGATTCCATAACATAGTATTTGAGTAAACAGTGAAAACTAACTTGAAATAATGTGAAAACACGCGCTTCGCGTTCGATTACAAAGTATAAACAAAAGTTATGATTTTGTGTTTTTCTTAGTAAATAATGAGTGATTTGTGCGATGAGCAGGTTATTCACGATAATATTTACGCGAATACGTATAGTTTGTGGGGGAATTCAAAGTATTATGATATAAAAAATCTATCTCCGCAAAATTTTGCGAATCGCAATGGTACGATTGGCAGTGAGATTAGCCAGGAGAACAAGGCTTCCCGATGGCCTTCTGCCCCGGTTGAGGAGGTGCCGGCCCCGGAGCCGCCGGACAGGCTCAACCGGAGGACCGTAGATCGAGACTCCTTGTACGAAGACCCAGAATTATTCAACAAGCAACTCCTGTAAGTTTGTTATTGTTTATGTTTATATTTGTGTCGTAGGACGCGCATTATATGATATGTTTTGGCTTGCAAAGGATGAGCGACAGGAAATCTATCAAATATTCAGCATAATTCTATCAAGTTTTATTTATTTTTTTGGTTTGGTCTCTAGGCCTATGTCAAAAAAGTTTAGCAATCATATTTTTATGGCAATGCTATGCAACTGCAATAAAGATTACATAGTCCATAAGTATGCTGATTATATTGACTGCTGAAGCTGAGCTATACTGAGATGTAATAATTTTCATGAACCAGTAAGTCATTCTAACTAAAAATATTTTTTTTAGTTAACTAATTACTGTTTATTCAGTTGTACCGTGATAAAACTCTTAAATGCATATTTATATAGTTTGAAATAATCAGCCTATAATGTTTCCACTGCTGGGAAATAGGCCTCCTCTCTTTTACTGGGAGTGGGCCATAATCCACTATGGGAAGCCAGTGCGATAGTGGATGTCATTTATGTCTTTGAATTTTTGTTTGGTTTTCTCACAATTTTGTCCTTCGCGTTATGAAAGCACTTGATTAAAGTGCCTGGGTAGGTTCGACTTATAACTCATAAGTCACAGCTGTTATCGCTGGGACATCACTGCTCTTTTCTTATTGCACTGTTCTCTATTCATTTGGTTCAAATAAATATGCATTTGAGTTTGATTCTTAAATAATATAATAGGTATTTATTTATTTAGAAACATATTTCAGTCTTACAAAATATTTAGTCTCTTTGTGCCGTTTGTCAAAGGACTGTCTGTGTCCCACCCAATTCCAATTCTGCCTGTTTTGTCTGTTTAGTCCATGTCTTTCCCACTATTCTCACTGAGTGATCTTGCCATGTTTTCAAATAATAGTCTTTTTAATGTTCTTAGGCCTAATTTGTGATTTTCAGAATAGAGAAGTAATAAATTCAGTGATTACTTATTTTATTTGAATACTGCATATTATAGTTTAAATCACTATTAATGTGCCCACGCAGCAGTAACCCCAATATGGGTGGGAAAAGGCTACCCTTTGGGGCTGTAGCTGATTTCCCGTGTTTTTCAAGGAGCGACTGCTTATCTGACCCTCTGTTTGTAACTAATAAACAAATGTTTCCCTTAAAGCTGTAGTAACTTAGCAGATATTGATTCGGGATCTTAACAGACTTTTTTTCAGTTTTCTAGAAAATGTATGTGGGTCATTGACCGCTATGGCCACGCTACAGCGATTCGGGTATAGCTATTTTATTTTATTTGTCATTTCTTTTTGTCTTACTTCCTAAAAACCTTTATGACAACCCCCCGCCCCCAAATGACAAGCAGTAAAACGTCGAAATGGCGGTACTTGGGGAGGCCTATATCGAGCAGTAGACATCTTTGGGCTGAAATGATTAAAGGCGGAGAGTGACTTGACAACGGTTGTTTGTAAAGGTGTGTTCAGACCTGGCAAAAACGCCTTGCCGGAGTTGCACTTGAGTGGCGCACCATACGTAGGCTGAAAATGCACGCGAGCAGCACGAACTCATTTTGTAAGCGGCTCGCGAGCGGCGCATTCGCTAGGGCTGGACACACCTTTACGTATCAATCGAGACAAGCTTGGTTACAAAACGGCGATACACAAGACATGGCGAACGTTCGCTCCCAGTACATGGCCAAAGCACACTTACACCTCTTGTTAAAAAACCGCGACACACGAATTTTGCCAACGATACGCTAAGAAATAGAATTTAAAACTAGTCTTCTTTCCATAGACCAATCGACAGCGCTCAAGATGAAACTCAACCGCTCACTTCAACCCTTAGTGGGCATATTCTCACCAGCAAAAGCCCAACTCTGGACTGGACCCACTCGTTCTGGCACAAGGCTTCGGAAGTATGCCCAGACAGCGGCCAGGGCCCCAGCAAGGGTCGGAAGCGGTTGGTGCCGGCACCCAACAATATCCAGAAGAAGCTTGATAAGATGCTCTCGAAACCAGTGAAGATGAGCAAGGCGGAGAGGTGAGTTTCTATGTATAGGGCCAAAATAAAATAGCTGGCAAATACTTTACCTAGAGCAGAGAGTGAGAAGTGGTGGTCCCGTGGTATCGTCTCGACTTACGAGTTGTAGGTCGTTGGTTTGAAGGCAGGAAGGTAAATAATTACATCACCACCGCTCTCAAAACGGTGAAGGAAAACATCGTGAGGAAACCGGCATGTCCAAAAAACTTTTTAACAAAAAATTAAACCGCCGAAAAAACTGAAAAGCAAAAAATAATAAACCTTAAAATTATGAGTCGGCGCTTTGAGTGATCTTTGCTTTTCAGTTTTTTCGGCGGTTTAATTTTTTGTTAAAAAGTTTTAATTTTATATTTTTTTTGTGGCTTGAATGTACTAATAATGCTTGGCAAGGTATACCCCATCCAATGGAAAAAGAATTATCAAAATCGGACTACTCTGTATAAAGTTATGCGTGGTTATACATTACAATCAGTGAGTGAACAATCAATCATCCCCTGTTTTCCGACCCTTTTTTTTTTTTTTTTTTTTTTCAGGATGGGAAATCATCAAATGACTTCTCCCGCTCTGGGCGGAGCGGGAGGGCGTGTCAGACTTTTACTGACTAAAACCCACCCGTGTTCCATCAGTTGCCCATGTCTCTTTCGAACAATCACGCGACCCCGGCAGGTTTTCCGACCCTTAGGGTTCGATTTTGTTTTTCAAATTTATATGGGAGTATACCCTTTCCAATAATAAAGGAATTATTACAATCGGACTACTATGTACAAAGTAATGCGTGGTCATACATAAAAAAAAAAATACGCGTCGAATTGATAACCTCCTCCTTTTTTTTCGTCGGTTAAAAATTCGAAGACATGTGACAACTACCGACCCGCATTGGGCCCGCGTGGTAGATTATGGCCTTCTCTCTCTCACCGAGAGGAGGCGTGTGTCCCAGCAGAGGAAAAGTTTAATGCTCGCGGAGCATACATAAAGTTTATATTTGTCTCGTTATTATGCTGATCGTTTACGGGAATTAACCGTCACACATCCAATGTTTTTTTTGTTTTTCGTTTTTTCCGCAATTTCGATCGGTTCTGTGCTTCCCGCATCCAGCGAATTCCTGCGGCCTTCACACAGTCATCGGTCCACCTTGTGAGACGCCTTCCAACTCTACGTCTTCCTATACGCGGTCACCACACCAGAACCTTTAGGCCCCATAAGCCATCTGTTCTGCGAGCAATGTGCCCTGCCCACTGCCACTTATGTTTGTCAATTTTTCATCAGGCTATGTCGGTTAGCTTGATTCTCCTGCGGATCCCTTCATTTCTGATTCGATCGCGTACGGAAACCCTGTTCATTGCCTTTTGGGTGACTTCCAAAAAGGCCCATTGTGAGCGAACACTTTTCACAGCGCGTTGGTATGTTGTTATATTATGTTTAATACTTTCTAACAATTGTTTTTCTTTCGCAGCATGATGCAGAAGATGGGTTGGGAGGGAGGCGCACTCGGCAGGAGTGGGGACGGCATCGTGGAGCCAATCGCACCCAACGCTGTTTATGTTGGCAATAATGTAAGAAATCCTTAACTGTTTTTTTTTTCTGATTAAACCTACCAATGGTTGCCTAGCGAGATATGAAACAATAAAAAAATTACGCTATGTTATTGGGCTGTTAGGGTCGCCACGATTTTGCAGTGCATCAGGTATGTTAACTAAGGCCAACACGGATTGCTTTAGAGTGATAGTGCGTAAAAGAGTGGCCTCCTTGATGCGTCAAGTGCGAGACAGTACCAATATCCCGTTTGTGAGGCACTGGAATACCGTTTAAGGTTCTAGAGTTGCTCTACAAATAATGTTCTGGTGCTCTTCAATTTTAGTTTTAAATAGCGCTATTGTTAAAAATAAACACAAAAGCTCTCGCTAGGTAGGCGGATTACGGACTTGATTTAGAAAGCGGGACTCCTATATACGGCTCGCATTTTTGTTGGGAAATCATCAAATGACTTCTCCCGCTCTTCATGACAGACTTTTACTGACTAAGTCCAATGAAATATGGGTGAACCTATTGCCATCAGCTTGGCATCAATCCAGTCTCTGGGCTGCTAGAAAAATTCCATATGGAAAATTCCAATGACCCATTCTCCGATCCGGGAATCGAACCCAGGACCTCATGCTTAGCATCAACGCTTGCGACCACTAGACCAACTGAGCCCAGTTACTAGAAGCGCCACTTACCACTATTTCTTGCCCGCGACTTCGCCCACGTCAAATTTCTTGATCCCCTACCTATCCCGTCGTATCGAATCGCCTCTCCGTACGAGGTCTTTATATTTCTGTCTTTTTGCTCGGCTCCTAATAAACCTAGCGCGATGTTATAGAGCCTATAACCTTCCTCGATAAATGGCCTACGGATCACTAAAATATTTTTTCAATTCGAACCTGTAATACCTGAGATTAGCGCGTTCTACCAAACAAAAAAACAACCGCTCTTTTTCCATCGGGGGCTATAATCTATACTTATATAGATTATAACCCCCGATGGAAAAAGAGGGGACCGCTATGTACACACATCTGACTGTGTGTGTCGTGTCTGAGTGTCTGTCTGTGGCACCGTAGTAGGTTTGGGTGCGTTTTTTTAAATATAAACATAGTATTTATAACGGTGATTCTTATACATAAAACTCACGCTTTATCCCCTCGGGGGTCGGCAGAAACTACGTAACGCCACCTGCTACGATGCTACACACCTTTATACACCTTTTGCCTCGTTCAGGTTCCTACATCTGGTCAACACACGCCGGTTGCAAGTACTACGCGCCTGACCTTTCTGAAGAACATTAGCAATAAGTCCTCCAAGGGCATCCTACTTAAACATGATTTATCAAAATCTTTTCAGCCGTTTCGACATGACGATCCTTTGATCATAATATTACCTATAAGTTCTTATTACCAACACGCAGGGTATGGTCGGAGGTTTTAAAAATTTAACTTTATAACCTTTGCTCTTTACAGGCCAACACAAAAATAGGTTTCGGCCAAAACCACGTACAACCCAGCATACGATCACCGAAATACAAAAAGGCTGAAATTAAACAATTCTACGACACGAATGTCCTACTCAATATTTATGAATTCGTTAAAAATAACTCCGAAGTCGAGTTACTCTTTGACAAGAATTTGAAGAAGGATGAAAGGAAAAAGATTCATCATTTGGTTCAGTTTAAGTTGGCCGCTGAAGACTTACGGTCGGTCTCCTTTGACAATGCTGCTCAAATGGACTTGGTGCTGCAGATCAGTGATAAGAACTGTTACATATTGCATACGCAGAGCTTCGGTTCTTATCCTGTACGGTAAGTGTTTTAACGCGCTATTTTTTCGAAAATGTCTAGATAGATAGTAGACCGTGGTAAACTATCTATATAACAGTATCTTTGAAAGCGATTTGCACCCACTTCAAAACGTCAGATTAAATAATTAAATTAGGAAAACGAACGATGCTATAATTGAATAAGTTTGTCACATTATCCTGACCAGGATGTTTATCAATTACCACAATATTTGACAGTCCTGTGTTCGATTCACAGGTTGTTCTAAGTGTTTTTGGGGCTTTCTGCCTAGAAACTCTCAGTAATAGCCCGGAGTCTGGATTTGTGCCTGGTTGATGGCACAGGCTCGCCGCCTATTACGTGGGACTAACAAATTAACTGGCGAAATTTGGATGTACTTTAAGTACACATCTGCCGTTACGTTATGTTATCAATTACTTAGAAAGACAGGTCCGATAATTCTTTTCTCTTCTCCTTCCAGTCAACTGAGCCTCTTCAAGATAGCCCCGCCGCACGTGTACCTCATTGTACCAGACAAACTGAAAGACCAAACAGACTCCTTCTTCTCCGATGAATTAAGACTACGCGTCTTAGAGAACTCCGAAGAAGAAATCTTAGAAGTAGAAGTAGAACAGCCTCCCATCCCAGAAGAGCCTCCAATCCCAGACGAGCCGAAAGTTGCAGAAGAATTGGAACCTGAGGAAGAAACGAACCCTTTCTTGATAAGCATTACGAGGAATTTAAAGAAGTCCGATTTGGAATGCCAAAAAGAAGAGGAAGAAGTGGCAGAAGCGCCAGTAGCGCCAGAAGCACCAGAAGCGCCAGAAGCGCAAAAAGACTTGCCGGAAATGTCGGAAATTATGACGAAAATTGTGAATTGTTTCAATGAATTCGCTGAGACTAAGAAGTTTTCTCAGTTTAAGTTCTTGGGGCCGTTCGTCGAAGAAGAATTGGTGGCTATCAACGAGTTTATTGAGCAAGCTGTGAAGTACGTCAGCCAAGAAGATTGTGCGTTCGCGTGCGTCTTCAAAAAGGTCGCATTCGAAATTAACGAAGATTGTACTGGGAATACAGTGTGAGTTATTTTTTACTATCTTCTTCTTTAAATTTTTAGGACGATGAAACACATACTTGATCCCTGTTTTTTAATGAGAAATCATTAAATGACGTCTCCCGCTCTAGGGTGGAGCGGGAGTGGCGTGTCAGACTTTTACTGATTAAAACCCACCCGTGTTCCTTTAGTTGCCTGTGCCAGGGCCACGGTAACTCTTTCGAACAAATTCGCGACACTGGCAGACACACTTGATCTCTGAGAATAGAAATATCGAGGCCAAAAAATTTTTCATAAATTTGTCACCATTCTTCTGCCATTGTCCCAATTTATTTGAGGTCGGAGCAACATGTCTTTTTCTTCCACACTTCTTTATTAGTCGTCATCTCAGTAGTCACCTCATTTCTATCCATATTGTAAGTCACACAGCCCACCCATCGTTTCTTTGGTCGCAGTTTACTCTTATAGCCATCGACATTCATACTCAATAGTTTCCTAACGACATTTTCCTCATTCCTTCGCATCACACGACCATACCATGACAACCGATTTTCGTACAACTTTTCAGTTATTGGTGCCACTTTCAGACTTTCCCTTATGGCATCATTATTTCAGTCAAAAGACGTCCACTGCTGGTCATAGCCCTCCACCAACTTGGGGCGTTTGCCATAATCGCCACGCTTGGCAGGCGGGTTGGCGATCGCAGTATGGTGGTAAAATGTATAAAGAACGTTGCTGTCCATGCCAGTGGCGAAGGCACCATATAACACGATTCCTACCGGCTTGCCTTCGGGGATTCGCATTGGTAACTCTATCACTATTAAAAATACAATAGTATGTAAATAGTGGCTACTATTGTCAATAAATATAGTTACACTACGGGTATTTAATTCACCATAACATTCAAACAACAAAAAAGGTTATTTATACCTTTGTATTACAACAAAAGAGAAATGTTCTAAATTAACCCGGCGCCAAAACGTCATAATCGGGAACTAAAAATTCATACAACAGCGATCCCGTAATGATGTCACTTTAGGTGACGTGGCACCGCTTGATATGTACAAGAGCAAGCCGCTGTACAACGGGTTATGACAGAGACAGGTATAGAAAAATGCGTCAGCGAGAACGAGATAGAGGAATATTGCATATTTTATTCGTTTTCATCTGTTCAATTTAATTGTATTTAATTCATTACATTCCTATATTAATTTTAGAATGATAGTAAGTATTCTTTATTGATGAGTCAGTAAGTTAAGGCCGACTTTGCTTCGGCTTCTCTTTTAGAAAAATTTACGCCTCGCCACTGGTCCATGCTCTAGTAAGACCCTTAGTCGCCTGGTACGACACCCACGGGAAGAAATGGGATGGTGCTATTGTTAACGTCCGGCGCCACACGGAACGGCTTTAATAATTATTTTATTTTTCCCTACAATACGTATATTTTTCTAACAAATATTGTTCTCCGCTTTTCAGGATATACAAGAGACCGGTGTGAAGGAGGCGTCGTAAGAATTAGTTCTAACGATAATTTATCTTAAGTTATTTTGTTTATAACGGAAAGTTTAAGCTAGTGTGGACCCGCGCCGACACTTAGGAAAAGTGTGTTTTCTTTGAAAAATAATATTTATTTAGCTGGTCTGAGTTGTGCAACGGAAATGTCAAAATTGGTTGACTGTAATTTTTTTTAGGTGCTTGTTAGGTGAGGGGGTTATGTAAAATATTTGTAAAATAGGAGCAAATTGAATTGGTTGGTTCACCGAAGTAATGTTATCGATATTAAAAAATAATATTTTTTCGTTATAATTTCAAGTACGGTCACAAAACGAAAGAAAGAAAATACGTTTATTTGCGGTAACCATGACACAAAGAAAAACCAAACACAACAAAAATAAAAGAAAAAGCTGAGGGAAAACTTGCTAAAGAGATAAGTAACGACGACTCTCGTCAGATATCGTTGAAGTTTAGTAAGAAACCTATTGTTTTTTAATGAAGTTAAATTTGATAAATGAACGGTTTGTTTTCTGTTTATTAAATTAAATTTCATTCGAAAACATCCATTTGTTTCTTACTAAACTTCAACTATATCTGACGACCCTGGTTACTTATTTCTTTTGATGATTGTTTTTGAAATTATAAGTTAAAAAAAACTTTAACGTTACTTATCTGTTTTGGTGACTGAAGATATTGCTGCGAACTATAAAAAAAAATAAGATCTTTTTGTTTTGTTTAATCATCATGATCGCCTCTGTGGAGTTTCGCAAATGAATTTAATGTGACCCTATATTCCTGATGTTAAAGTTCAAACATTAGTTTTGTTGTATTTATTTATTTAATACAGCATAGTTACAATCAAAAAGAGTCTTTAACACTGTGTTAATACATCACATTAAGGCATGCGTAACATTCTTATGAAAGGTTGAACAAAATTTACATAAAATATTCGAAATAAAAGTATCAAAGACATTTTTAAATGTCATTGATTGTATTACCTTTTCTAAAATTTTCTTAATTGAACTATTGAATATCAAATACATGGTATATTAGCCAAAATGTTTGTCTGTGTGATCGTGTTGTTTTTCGAAACTGCGCGACAGATTTCGATGCGGCTCCTAAATGCCGTAGCGTGATGTTAAATATCTTATAATATTCCTCAAAAATTGGTCTATCAAATGCAAAAAGAATTGTAGAAATCTGACCAGTAGTTTCAGAGATTAACGTGTTCAAACAGACAAACACGGCGAGGGACTTTGTTTTCATAATACGTAGAATATAATTATGTAATACACTTTTTCTAAAGTCGGCGCGACTCTAAATTGGATAGTTTTGATTTGTGATTGTATACCCACCGTTTTGACTACCCTACATTTAGAATTAGAGTATGGATATATCGATAAGAGAATCTTTTATAATCTGCAAGTTATAAGGACCAAAGATTACATAAATTAATGAAAGACAGACAAGAAGTAAAGCATTTAAATATTTCAGATAATCAGTTACTTAACATTCTACCTTAAATACTGGCGGGTAAAGTTCGTTTTCGCGGAGCAATTTAATTGTTCGTTGAATGTAAATCTTGACATTTAAAAGAGACACATTCTTTCAAATTTTATTGTATTTAATAGACAATTAACATGCACCGTACAAATGAGATGCAATTTATTTTTTCTGGTTCAATTGTTTTTCTTGCATCTATTATAATTATAGATGTCAAACTTTTTGTTTTAGTAGGTAAATCATCAAATGACGTGACCCTGGCAAGTCGCCTAAAAGTCATCTGACACTAATATACGTCGCGTAAACGCTGCGTAAACGTGGCATAGAAGTTAGTTATTGTATCGAAACTACCATCCCGTTTACGCAACGTATACGTTCGACGAACGCTTACTCCGAACGTAGCCTAACCAATGAAGCAATGATAAACCAATGAATGAATCTGTCCGGGTCGCGAGAATTGTTCAAAAGAGTTACCGTGGCCCTGGCACAGGCAACTGAAGGAACACGGGTGGGTTTTAGTCAGTGATAGTCTGACACGCCCTCCCGCTCCGCCCAGAGCGGGATACGTCATTTGATGACTTCCCAACCAAAACAAAAACCAATGAAAAGTTCTTATCGATATTTTCTCCTCACTAATTCTAGCGGTAGAGTGGTGGGTTTACGGGTAATTCTCATTGCCCTTCTATGGGTCATAGTGATAGGTGCGCGGGTAAAAAGCCCCGTGTTTTAAACCTTTTAACTGCCACGGATGGTTGCAAACTTCAGCGCTTAAATTCCAGTTAAAAAAATTATGTTACAAAAAGTTTTTTTTGTAGTGTTAGAAACACTACAAAAAGAAACTTTTGTAGATATCCTGAATAACCGATATTTAAAGTCTTGACAGTTGTCTAAATTTGAAATTCGAATTAGATTTTGATCCAATATAGTTGGGAAGAGGCTGGCCCATTGTCTTTTAAGCCATTCAAATATAGAACACCTCTAAAAAAGAAACACTCTTTTAAACCAAAGTTTTGATTTTTTAAAAGGTTTAATTTATATTTAGGTGCCAGACGTTCTGACGTAACGTGGCGGTAAAAAGTTTTAACAACATTTTAAAATAAATTAAACTATGTAAAAAAATAAATTATGGAACAACTCTAGTACACAATTGACTATGCAATGGTTATATTTAATTGCTCAGATTATATACAATAATGTAATTAATACAGTGTGCAATAATTATGTAACCCCACGTCTTTACCAAAGCGATCATCGCGCGATTATGCGACCGACGCAAACGTTCGTATGTATTATGATTAACAAAACGCTACTTGATTGATCGCGCGATGGTTACTTTCAGTTAGTATCTTCGGTCTTAGGCATATAAATGTTTGCCTTTTTTGGGACTCGAATAACCTACTGAACTGTCAATTTTTATTTAAAAAAATTGCAAGCGTATGAAAACAAATTCGCCGTAATTATACGTCTAAAGTTGTTATTGGCTGACAAAAATGTTATAAAACTAGATTTGACAACAGAACAGAAAAAACTTCAAGCCACGAAGCGAATACCGCTCAGGAAATAACGGCGCGCGTCGATTTTTTTAATGATTCGTTTTGTCGCGGCTATTCGCGCGAGTTTCAACGCCTCTATATAAGTTAGTTGACACAATCGCCGCCAGAGAATGTTGTCCTGTGCGGGATTCGCTTTAATTGACCCGAAAACCCGTGATACGAAGAAAAATCGCCTTAAATTGTCTGGAAGATAATCACGCAAATTGTATACATTTTATCTGGCAGACATTGTCTTTCAGAACAGTGTAAAACAGAAACTTAATATTTATAGAAACGAAACAATTGTTTTCAAAATATCTACCATCATAAGTCATTGTGTACCAAAGTTTATCGCGCGTGTCTAGCTAACACGGCGCGTTTTTATTTGTATAGACAAAGAAGAAACATACAGGGCGTATCTTCCTCAAAATAACGTGTGCACTCTTTCCTTACGGCGATAGTTTAAGGTGAGAATTTACTTGTAACAGTTAACGCGATTTGAAAAGCGAACGAACGCTGCGCGAACACGCGACTGTTACGTTAATTTTGTTCGGCGAACCCACATGTGTCTTTGCATTAATAGAATGTGCCTCCGGGTTTTCAAACAAGAAATGAGTGACATTTGAACGCCACGATCGCATATTCGCGCGACCGGTCGCTTTGGTTAAGACACGCCGTAATGTGTTTTCTTAAATAATAATAATAAGAAGTGGTTGTAAATTAGATATGTTTAGGTTCAAGAGATTTAACAACAGATTTAAATAAAATTCTGTTTTTAAATGTGTTCTAAAAATATTCATGCAATTGCGTCGACTTTTATAAGTGTGATTCCGACAAAGTTTATATAGGGAATAGGCAAAGATAATAATTTGATGTTTGCTTCAGATGTTTCAAATAGAATAATGTTGGGAGAAAGAACTTGTTACTAAACTAAATGAATTGGATGATAATTGGTTCAAAAAGATTCTTGATACTTTTTATTTTGTATAGTTAGTAGATACTGGATGTCTAGCCAAGTTTCTATCGTCTCATTAGTTCATTTGTTGTCAAATTGTATGTTAACTCGTTAAGATTGTTTCATATAAATAATAACTGTCAATTATACAAGGCTAAGTACGCACGGCGACAAATCAAGCTATACATTTCCAGTATAAGCTGACCTCTCATTGTACGAAAAATCTAGACAGTGTGAGCCCAGCTAAAAGTGGGAATACAATAAGATTTGACAACAAATTTAACTGATTAGTCTTTCAGACACCAAAAGTTAGGCCCGAAACTCCGTCTAGGCACAGTCAATATAAAAAATATCGGGAGGAACAGACTTCAAAATGACCTCAACAACTAAGAAAATTAAACTTTATCTCAATTGGATAAAGTTCTTGTTAGAATGACAGTTGTCGTGTAATCTCTTCATTTTGAAACATTCCTTGTGTCATTGAGTTAATATTTAATTTTCATAGTTTTTTAGATCATTTTGAAGAGTCTGTTCGTCCCGATATTATTGACGCTGACATGGCGCCTGATCACTTTCAACCTTATTGTTGAGGCATAAAGGTGAAAAGGGATCCACCGCTATTGTCTGTGTTTGTACCCATAGTTCGTTTATTCTTATGATTTTTTTGCTATGTAGCAAGTATATTAGAAAAGATTTTAATCTATCGGAATTTTAAACAGTTTTAGTCAAATATTAATAAATCTATATATATAAAAGAAAGTCGTGTTAGTTACTTCACTTATAACTCAAGAACGGCTGAACCGATTTAGCTGAAAATTGGCAGGGAGGTAGTTTAGAGCCAGGAGAAGGACATAGGATACTTTTTATCCCGTTTTTTTTTTTTTTTTTTTTTTCCCCTTTTTACGACCGCGTTCCCGTGAGACGTCACATAAAACGTCAAAGAGAATACAAGTCACTATAAAACGTGGTACTATGACAAAAACGTTGCCTTCGAAGTACCAGGTTATCATAACTTGACAGGAGCTTACCAAACAAAGGAGTGTCAGCTAGAAAACGCTTTATGCCTTCGAAGTACCAGGTCATCATAACTGGGTAGGAGCTAACCTAACATATGAGTGTCAGCTAGAAAACGCTTACCAGATCACCACCGCGTACCAGGTTGTCAAACTTGGTACGTTTATAACAACATTTATTGAATCTGAGGCGATACGAAGTTCGCTGGGTCAACTAATTATCTATACTAATATTATAAAGCTGAAGAGTTTGTTTGTTTGATTGAACGCGCTAATCTCCGAATCGAATCCGGTCCGAATTGAAAAATTCTTTTTGTGTTAGGTAGCCTATTTATCGAGGGAGGCTATAGGCTATATAACATCACGCTACACCTCAGAGGAGCGGAACAGTAATGAAAAATGTTGCAAAAACGGGGAAAATTTATTCCTTCTGAGAGTTTCCGTTGCGTGCGCTGCGTAAACGGTTAAAGTAACGCAAAAATCATGTATGACGGGATTGTTATTTTTAAAAAGTTCAAAAAAAAAGTCCCAAGAGCATATGTCTATCTTTTAAGGTTGACTCACTATAACTCAAGGAGCGAAAATGGACGAAAACTAGCAGGCAAATCGATGCGACGGGAAGGGTAAGGGGAGCAAAAATTTGACGCGGACGAAGTCGCGGGCAGAAGCTAGTTATTAATATGTGAGAATGTAAATGAAAATAATAAATTAATGAACGGAGACTAAATGAGGGATCTAAAGTGAGACATTCTGACTGCCCTCCGTCACATATACAAAATTAAATTAAATTAACTGGCAATATTTTACCTACATGTTGGGTATCGGTATTGTATTGCCAGTGCCTGGCAAAGTATTGCCACATAATTTAATTTGACACTTTATTGTAAAAACTATTATTTCATAGCATATGAAATGTTTTGTAAACATCCCACCTTCACTATGGACGGAATATAGTATCCTGAGTTTAAGTTTTATATTTAACTAGCTTCTGGCCGCGATTTCGTCCGCGTCATATTTTTGCTCCCTTGACCCTTCCCGTCGCATCGATTTGCCTGCCAGTTTTCGTCAATTTTTCGTTATTGCTCTGGTCCTTTTGATTGTAGCGCGACGTTATATAGCCTATAGCCTTCCTCAATAAATAGGCTACTCAACACAAAAATATTTTTTCAATTTGGCCCAGTAGTTCCTAAGATTACCGTGTTCAACCAAACAAACAAACAAACAAACTCTTCAGCTTTATAATATTAGTATATACATATATCAACGACTCATAAGGTTTGTGTGGTTTGGAAAATTTTTGCTTAGATCGGCCCAATTGTTGTGACAAATTTACAACCATGCGTAATATGCTAATAGGTTAAATGATAAATCAACAGCCGCTAAACGCACACTTGACAATTTGTCACTTCCATTTCTTTCGAGAAAGTGGCTTCTAATAGGACAGTCTCTAAAAGCCGGCTTAGCCCATGTAAACACGGCTACAGCTCAAGCTATACATTTCCAGTTTTAGCTGACCTCGCATTGTATAGGTTTTTCCTATAATGAGATGTCAGCTTATACTGGAAATGTAAAGCTTGATGTGTGGGGCCGTGCGTACGTAGTAAAACAGCGGCGAAATTTTTCGCACAATAGATCTCAACTCAGTGTTTAGCGTCTAGAGCTGAAAATAGAACACCGTGTTTTTCCCCGAGTTGAGATCTCCACTGTTGGATTCTCAGTACTCGGTCGAACACCGAGAGTCGAAAATCCATTGACACCTTTACGTAAAGCAACGTCAAACTTACACTCAGGATACAAACAGTCATCATTGAATTTTAGACTTTCGCTGATAGAGAAGCTCCAAGAAGTCCTAGCCTATAGAGGCAAACACGTCTTTAAATAGGACGAATTAGATTTAAGGTGTAAATATACATAGGGATAATACATCAAAGACCATTTTCACTAACACTACGTGGTACTTGAATGTATTGCCTAAAACCGTACTGTAGGATTTTGAACCTTCGGTAACGCATCGAGAGTTAAAATTTCAATGGTACGCTTATATTAGTGTCGTGTAGTTTTACTGAAAACGGGCAGTTATGTAGGTATGTGAGATAATGAGGGATAATGTAAATAGAAAGAGACAAAGAATAAAGTAACTCATTCCAAGGGTATTTTGGTTTAGAATGTAATTAACTATAAATTAAATTTATTGAATAATAGAAAAAAAGTGTAATTTACTTCGACTTTCTCGCCGGTGTGGACACCGGCGAGAAAGTAAGTTGGAATGGACCTCTCCAATCCAAATACTTATCCTAAACACTTACAAGAATTGGGTCATTTTGAAATCTCTTTGCTCAGGCGTAGTAGAGAGATATTCGGATCGGCATTCATCGGCACAGCCGGTTGGCAAAATCGATTGCCATTCGATTGACCAAACCGAACCGATTGTCGATCGATTTAATTGCTTCGGTCGACGTTGTTGTTCAACTGTCGAAACGAATATACCGACCCGAACATGTAACGCAATTCAATAATCGATTATTTTTTTGTGAGATATCTCTACAATTTTTTTTCTTAGTAAAGGACCTAAATTCGGTAATCCTATTTTCTGTCTCTTTCTATTGACATGATAATGTCTGCAATGGCGCCTAAAGCTCAAAGCGGATAGTACAGCTATGTCCAAAGACATTGAATTATTGACTTTATTATTAGTCAAATAAAGTGCAAGAGAGTCAAGCACGCCCGAGGGCCTTTTGATCTCTGCGTCGATGTTTCGTACAAGTTTGAACTTTATGACGCTAAAAATAAAGTGTAATATTCAATGTTATTAGAACCCATGTACTGCGTGGATCTTGCCTACAATTTGTATTATCTCTCCATAAAAGATTTGAAGCTCGTAAGGAAAGAGTCTATTCTATTTATTTATTAGTTGTAATGAATTATTTATATTTAAATTATATTAATTAAATCTTCATGGGTGTAGCCGGGATAAGAAATTGTATAGATTTTATGTGGAAGATTAAAATATATATTAAAATTTTATTGTTTAAGGAGTGTTGATAAGAATATGGCTATAAGAGATACATTTGTAACGTTGATATTTGGGTCACAGAGTAGATAACAAATGAAATGCTAATACAACCTGTAGAAAAAATAAATCGCTTTTAGTGGGAAGCTCCAGGGTTCCCCGCGTAATTCAATTGGTGTCAATCCCCATGAGTGCTGCAGAGATGAGTAGCCCTGGGTAAACTGTATGTTGAACGAAATATTATTAGCAACTGTAACACGTCTGTATTTACAGAATTGTAATAATTTAAAATCATCAATACCCTCTAAGTTCATTTAATCCCATTGAATGGCTTTCTCATGATGATTTTATTTCTGTAAGTAGGTTTGTTCAAACCCTTTTTTTTTACACGTCAATAATATTCTTTTAAACTAGATGAGGTCGGCGTTTCCTATCTGACTACTCAGAGAAGAAAGGCCGAAACAAACTCAGACGTCACAGTCTCTTTTAAAGTTCAAACATAATTTTAGTCACATCATGAAAAGTCATTCAAAGGTAAATGATTTTTGGGGGTTCCTTTGTACTTATTATTGTTGTATTTATTATTTACCAAAGATCTTTACGGATGATTCCGTAAAGATCTTTGGTAAATAATAAATACTGCCTCCGTAATGCTCAGTATTTTTTTATAAAATAAATATCTCTTCGTTACTCTAAGTCTGACCCCATATTCTTCTCATGAAACATTTCTTAAAAAAATATGTACTTACTTAAAAATATTGAAAAATTAAAATGTGACTAACTAAGCGTCTTGGTATGAATTTAAAAACTTATCTAATGCTTAACAGCTTTATTGAAGTTGGTTAAAAATTAAGGATCATGGTATTTCATATTTGATCTTGTTAGTGACTGTGATGATTCAATTTGGCTTGCCATGAATGTCGAGTAGAATGGACGCATTTTTAGAGGTAGGAATTGTATGCCAATGAAATGTTTTCTCTTTCACTGTATATCTAATTGGTTTAAAAAATGAAAATGATTGTATAATAAATTGTGTTAGATATATTATATTTCGAAATGTTGTTGAAAAGTGCGAATTTTAAAGTCAGGGAAATGTATTGCTAAGCCAATTGATACCTAACGTCAATATACATAAGAGTCAATATAACTTTTTTATACACAGGCCTCCTCTCGGTGAGAGGGAGTGGGCTGTAATCTACCACGAGGGCCCAGTGCGGGTTGGTATATGTCCACGCTGTAATAATTTTACGTTCGCCCGAAAGTCGGCAAACTCAGGACCCACCGCAGACGCCTCTATCTATTTACGATTGCGCATTCTATTAATCAGTTTTTGGAATATGATGTGAGATTAAAATAAAGATTTATTGAGAGCCATGTTGTAGCCATTTAACACGGACAATTTTAAGTTGGTAGTCAATTGTCATAACAATTAATTTCCATGACATCTTACATGATCTGAGTTCAAACCGGTGTAAGCCAGGTTGGTTTCTATCTTTTGAAAAATAAAATATTTTAGTACGAAAGGATTAGATATTTAAATTTAATTTAATTTATGTTGAATTTTATTAAAATTTTAATAAAAATATAAATTTCATGGGAAAGTAAATACTAGGTGACACATTATTTTATGGTACAGAAATACGGCTTCGAATTAAATCAAAATATTTTTATTTCACATAAACCTACATGGGCATTTATGAAAGTTCAGAAGCTAGGTACATGGTTCCAATTGGTTGATCCTACCAACGAATGACTGGATTCCCAGACCGCAGGTTGACTTTACTAAGCGTTTCATACGAATATGAACCTTATAATTTAAAGAATAATGTGCTTACTTGACTTAGTAAATTCGAAGTGGTCTGTGAGTGGGAGTCTGTCTACCTATTTTGTGCTTATGGCTCAAGCACTGTAGAACAAAAATTTTAATAATGTCATAGAATAATAAACTTTATTGTCATTGTCTTAAAGTGCAAATACACCTGCTCAATGACGCCCGCGGTTATTTGTTGCACCGAACTTTGAGCAATGTTAGACTTTACGCTTCTAAAAATAAAGTGTATCCAATGTCATCTGAAAATCTTATGGTTTGTGAGCCTATAGCATATAGGAGTACTAAAGTGGATAGATTATTGCAACCCGGCTACGCCTATTTTATAAGATAAGGCCAGTCAACAAGTAATGGACGATCTTACTAAGATTTTATGACTAATTTCTACCATTGATATTGTTGGTTTTACCAAAATCTCAATTATAGACCTTGCAAGTCTGTATTTTAGAACGATTTTCATTCGTAAGTCTTGATTTCCTTAGTCTCGAAATTAATGTTGTTTTAAATCGAATTTTATGAATGAACATCGTTCTAAAAGACACATTTCTGCTCTGGCTTTATTTTGTCAGGTTTCTAGACAAGCCATCATGGTTTAGTTGTGAAAAAGATGTCACTATTCACTTTGCATACCTCCATTTGTTTCCACACTAGAATAACGATAATTTTAAAACGTCTTAGAGTGAGTTGCACCAACTAACTTTAACCATAACCAATGCCTTGTTAGCTATCAAATCTCCGCAGTACTAAAAAGTACTAAAAAGTAGAAATTTTGTTTGACGTAATTTACGGATATGGCCCCTAGCCGAAGATTTGACAGAACCAAGGCATTAATGGTTATGGTTAAAGTTAGTTGGTGCAACTCACTCATAACCACCCGTATTCTCGCGCACTGGATCTTAAACGCACTACTTAGCGCCTAGAGCTGAAAATCACTCTGTTTTTTCGACAAGCTGAGACTCCCTCGCGTTGTCCTTCGTTGGAAACTCAATGCTCAGGTCAACACCCGAGAGTCGAAAATTCAGTGCGTTATAAAACAGATGAGCCCATCGAGTGCTAACTTCATAGTATAATATTTCTTACCGACTAATTCAAACTCCGAATTTTGAAAATCGATTAGAGTGCATTCCAGAGCGACTAAAAACTTAAAAAAAAATAACAACCGACTTCCTTAAAAACACTACAAAGAGAAAAATAACTTTAATTTCGGAAGTCGGTGGCAAAGAACTTAAATACAGATCCTAAGACACCGACTTCCGAAATTAAAGTAATTTTTCACTTTGTAGTGTTTTTAAGGCAGTCAGTTGTAATTTTTTGAAAAAAGTTTTATATTTTTAACTTTTTAGTTATGGTAGATACCCCGCACTAATCTAATCGCGTTATTCGTTCATTTGTCGCCGCAAATACTTAATGCAAGACTTATATGGTTTCCTTATGGATGCCCTTGTTAGAACTGAACCAAATTGAAATGGGACGACACGGGAAGCACCAGCTTTCAAATAAAAAAGAATCATCAAAATCGGTTCATCCAGTCAAAAGGTAACAAACATTTTAAATAAATACAGTCGAATTGAGAACCTACTCCTTTTTTTGAAGTCGGTTAAAAATACAGTTGAATTGAAAGCCTCCTCCTTTTTTTGAATTCGGTTAAAAATACAGTTGAATTGAAAACCTCCTCCATTTTTTGAAGTCGGTTAAAAATACAGTGTTCGATTTTCGACTTTCGGTGCTAAGCACTGGGTTTAAACTCAGTCCGTGAAGAAATCTCTCCTCGATATTATTACGGTAATGTGGACGATAACTTAGAAGGCCTCCATTATGACTGGCACAGACCTGGCGTAACGCAGTTCTTACTGCTAAACAAATATTAACTCTGTGTACAACCTTTAGAGAAGTTAAGGTTAGCGATATAACCTGCATAGTTTATTTTCACAAGCAATTCTTACTTAAAAAAAAACTTCGGAAGTGAGCTTGCAACGATTGTTTGCTCTGTAAGAATTGCTTTCGGGTGTCAGCTTCTGTAAGTTTCATTGCTAATCTAAATTCCGTTTCAAGGTTGGACGCTCCAAGGTTCAGACGCCAGTGCATAAAGTTACTACAATCTGTCAAATTTCTTTAATAGGTTTTCAACTTTAACGCTAAATAATAAGGTTCAAAATTGATTGCGAAAATTTGACAGTTTCGGGTAGCGAAATTGTAATTTTCTGACGTTTTTTTTTTAATTTGAAGGTCAGTGTCAGGTTTTATGTTGGTGAAAATATAATTCAGTAACGTAACGGATGTCTTAATAGGATTATAATCATCCAACTGGTCAATATAGTTCACTAAGTTCATTTAATTCCATTCAATGAATTTCATGAAGTAGTCTTTCAATGGATGTTAATTTTTTTTTTTAATGTAAAGTCTTAATTTTGTTACCTTTGCGCATCATACTTTGTTGGGTGTACTACGTGAGCTAGAAAAACTGCAGCCTGACAGTTATCTGCGAATTCCAGTAAACGGAAGACATTTTGAATTTTGCGGGTGAGTTATCCTGGAGATTTGAACTTAAAATATAGCCTACTAGCTAACCCAGCGAACTTTGTACCGCCCTACCAAGCTCCTACCAAGCTCCTACCAAGCTATGCCAACCTGGTACTTCGAAGACATAAAGCGTTTTCTAGCTACCACACACCCATGTCAGGTGAGCTCCTACCAAGTTATGCCAACCTGGTACTTCGAAGACATAAAGCGTTTTCTAGCTATCACACACCAATGTTAGGTGAGCTCCTACCAAGTTATGACAACCTGGTACTTCGAAGACATATTAATAAGGAACTTTTTTGGATGATTTTTTACACCTTGGGTCCGAAAAACCCAAATATCTTACGGACCCCTATTTTTTCTAAAATAAAATATAACCTATGTTACTCGCAGATAATGTAGCTTTCTAATGGTGAAAGAATTTGTAAAATCGGTTCAGTAGTTTTTGAGTTTATCCATTACAAACAAACAAACAAACAAAAATACAAATTTTTGCTGTTTATAATATTAGTATAGACAATAAAACCTGACACTAGCCAGACATCCTCAACTCTCTCCTATGGGATTAGGAACTTTATTTATTTCCAACTCCATTTATAAAATGTTCAAGGTTGATATTCGGCTGGCAGTAACAACTGCACTTCGCCAGTTTTGCGTTCTATTCAGTGACGTATAAATTAGTTCACGTCCATTTAACTCTGTAGACTGGCCTTGTATGTAAATAAATGTAATTAATTTATTATTTAAGAAATATACACTATATTGTCAATATAATTTGTGTTTCATTTGACGTCCTGTACCACTACTCTACTCCGGCCTAAAGCCGGTTGCAGACCTAGAGCTAAGCTGTTGCTTTGCATAGTTCGTATTACCACGATCTCATCAACATTCTGAGGTTTGAGATTATTTATTCTCATAAGAATTACATTAACTGAATTAAATTCTCCTGTCCTTATTCTAATTTTGGAGTCGGCGCAACGACTTTTTCTTCCATTGTCATCACTTTCTATGCATATCATCAGTCACACAGTTCATCCATCGTTTCTTTGCTCTCTCCCCTACTTATAGCCATTGACATTCGCACTGAAATTTGCGTCATTCCTCCGGATTTGTGCCCGTAGATCTTCGACAGTCGTAATAGGTAGGTAGTCAAAAGCCCAAAAGTTTGACAACCAGTCTTACTAGGGGTATCGTATTATCCAGTAACAGTGTTGTGGAGGTCAGATATGCAGCTCCCGACTGGAATTGGCCCGCCTCTGCGAGCCTCGTTCTGGTCAAGCGGGAGGAGTGAGGTGTTTGACTCCCACCGCGACGTTTAAGAGAGGCGCGCGTAGAACATTACGCGCCACATCCTCGGGTATTATATGATAGGGGGCGACGGATGTCTCCGAGTCCGCCGTCCTTGGGCCCATTTAGGAGGGCCAGAAGAGGGCATAATTTGCCCTCTGCCGACGCCCAGTCCACCTGCTGCGGGCCCCAACATAGTTGGGAAAAGGGTAGGCAGCTTGATTGACACTGTGATTGAAATAATGGGAGACTGTCGAAATAAAACAAGAAATCGTAAATATGAACATATTGATCTTTATTTACACATCGGATGACAAATACAATTTTCAGTCTATATCGTCTACTAGCCACACGTAACATAAAGATGCCTTTACACAATAGCCCGCCTTGGTTTATGGGCAATATCCCCTGAACAGTTGGATATCACCATTCTACCTTCCAAGGTAGCGAAAGAACTATAGCCCTCAAAAATATAAATATTCCATTAATTCAAAAAACATACAGAAACTCCCGCTTTCTTCCCGATGGCATGTATAGTTCATTTTATACAAAATGAACCAATTTGACCTGTCCTGACATTTGTGTAAAGGCATCGTAATAATACTTGCCAAATATAGCCGCCACATGGCGGTATTATCAATAACCCTAACTAAGATATGCAAGAATGCAAGATTGAGTATAAATGTGAATTTGTTGACATTCTGTTAAATGTTATAATTTCTTGCATTGTCTCGCAAATGATTAGCCTCAGTATGGCGCAACATATTGTTATTGTTTACTTTGAAACGATATAAATGAGGTCATTTTGAGCTTTTAATAAAACAAAATTAAATAAATATGTATTAGTAATTAACAAATCATTTATATATTTTTTTGTAAGAAACAATACACAATAAATGCAAGAATCTACAATAATAATATGCACGAATCCATAAGAATAATTCAAGAAACCATAATAATATGCAAGAATCAATAATATGCAAGACGGACGGTACAACTCAAATTATTATCATTTATATCATATCAAATATTTTACAATAGAAGATACATTCTACCTATGAATAAATTTTAACTAAAGTCGTTCATTGCGAACTAAATATTGCGTGTTTAATTATTAAAATTAATTATATTTAAATTATTAAAAAACTTGACATGTGTGTGTATATAAAAATATAATTGGGTATGTATAGATGTATAATTGTTTATGGAAAGAGAGGACTATTTTTGCTTGCTTCTCGCTCACACTTATTAGTTGAAAGCGAGATGCGTGTAGGAATTTCTAAATTAATTAATTATTTTAGTAAATAAATCGTTAATGTCCCAAATAAGTCAGACTTTGAAGCCTCTTTTGGAAATGCAAGATGATAAGATTAAAAAGCAATCTCCCTTTGATATGCAAGTTCATATAAGTATATTCAAAGTGTGCCATATTTGGTTCAGTACTGTGTGGAATATGTATGGAGCTGCCAAATGGACGTGGCTACCGGTAAAGCGATTAGCTCAGAAGGAATCGGGAGGGAGTACGTCCACATTATATTTCTGCTGGGTTGTTTAAGAATTGTGTTATGGAGGCAAGGTAAGAGTCATAAATATGTCAACACTTTCATAAAGTACGAATTTATAAAGGAGACCAGTCAGCAGTCACTTTTCAAAGTTGGGCCCAAAACCTGAAGTGCCTCCGCGACAAAAATGTGTTACCCGGGTCAGAAAGTTCTCCTTATAATTTTTTACTATTGCCCCGAATCTCCGCTATTCCTTCAAGTGTTTTTCAAAATTGAAAAATCTAGTTTATACATTTTAATAAAATATATAACCAATAAGATTTTGGGTACGTCGGATTTTGGTTTCAATACGGCCAAATCCAATATTCCAATATTCCTATATAACTTTATTTCTTTTGTACACTAGTCGTGTGATGGACTTTAAGTGGTTCCACATTTGTATAAAAACGTAACATACATACATTCACGCCTTTTCTCTATGTGGATAGGTAGAAACATAGAACATCGAACGTTTAAATTTATTTTGCTTCATCAACGTTCATTTAACGTTAATATTATAATTAAAGTGCTCACACATTTTTGACGTAAACAAAAGAAGGATCATATTTTTTTCTAATACATAGAAAATGACTAGGGCTAATGGCTCAACGTGGTGATCAGTAGAAACCTAAGGGAATGATTAACAAATGAAGTAGCTTAAAGTAAATATGTCATATGTATAGAGTGTTAAAGAGAGATGGTCACACAAATCCGAGTGAAAGAGAAGGCTTTCTACAAACCAGAACCTTTATAATTGGAATTGTCATATTTACGATCGGTTTTAGGATTTTATTTCAAGTAGCGACGCGCGCTTTGCTTGTGGTAACCGAGTGTACAATCACGAGCATTAATGTTTACACATAGCCAAATTTAAAAGCTGTTTTCTCTTTAAATAACGATTGCACCTTTGAGATACATCCCATTTCATAATAGCGTGGGTTCCAAAATACTATGCTCGTAACATACAATTAAAATCAGTAAAATAGGGAAAAAATGACTTTTGAAAAGCGCATACATAGTAATTCTCGTGATATACACGCTGTGACGGTCTGCGTGAATACGAGTAGCGCCAGCACAAAACACACACACACATTTCCGAGTTCAACATTGTCTAGGACGGTACAGAGAGCTGCCCTTACACACACATTCACAGCGTATTTCTACATATATTTGGTTATCATAAGTAAAGCGCGCTGCGCGAGTTGAAAATACTGTACTATGCTAAATATATTAAAATAGTGATTACTAAAAATATAAGGTCGTTATTATAAGCTGATTTGGGCAAGTGACTTTTAACAAAATTAATATTATATTTTTAAACTGGAGATCGATATGGTTTACAGTTATATTCGAATGAAGCACCAGTAGCCCAGCGGTTAAGAGGCGCAGACTGAAGAGATATCGTGCGTTCGATGCCGATCTGTTGCTAGGTTTTGCTTGTGGCATAAATATAAATCCAATAATAGACGAAAGGCTAGCCGTTAAGCTATACTTGGTTTTGTGTTCCAAGAGTCAGTCTAACATAAGTATAATTAGCCTGTAATGTTCCCACTGCTGGGACGCAGTGCAACAGCCCTCCTCTCTTCGAGAGTGAGCTGTATTCTAACACACGGGGCCAGTTCGGGTTGATAGTTGCCACATGCCTTCGAAGTTTTGGTTCTAGGACATGCTGGTTTCCTTACGATGTATGCTTGTGATGAAATTATTTACACAAAGTATAGCGCCGGCCTGGCTTGGGTTTTCTACGTTACGTGTGTCGTCAGCCGTTATTAAAGGACCAGGTGCCTGTCCATTCCTGCCTGTACATTATTAGTACCTAACTGTAAACCACACCACTCCAGTCTTCTATTTATCGATTTAAGTTAAGATAACATTGCTGACAAAATGATAATAAACATAAATCATTTATTTTTACATTTTTTCAGAGAAATGTCAGTATCCAAAACAGTTCTTACACAAATGATGTTCTTATAGTAATTTATTAACTAATTAATTTCACAACATACAATTTAATTTCATAAATCTACCAAACAACGATTAGGAATCTCCCAAAACACACTTTACTATTGCCAATTTACATATTAAATTCTACCATAACAACAAAAAAGAAAATCAAACTCAGTCACTTTTTAATCAAATACAATCGATATTTAAATTACTTAATTTAAAAACGAACTCGTGTGGGTATGTGAAAAATGTCTTTTTAAAAATTTAATCTAGGAAATAAGCAGTCTATGATAATATCACTTAAATCAAGATATGGCAACACTAACATTATATTAATGGCAAGGTGATAGTATAGTCGCTCATAGAACAACTCGGTTATTTTAAAAAGTCTATTTATGATTTTTAATAATACGTGATACTGATGTGTAAAACCATTTCATTCCAAAAAAGTTCTACAACATTGTATAACCAACATATTTTTGTGTTATAATGGAATGTTGCAGTGTTGTTGCAAGTGTAGTCTTATATAGTAACTAACAGGTATTTCTTTACAAAAACCAACACTTTTGCAACGGTTTTGCAGGAAACAACGTTGTACAACTGTTTCCATATTTTATTTGAGTAAATGCAGGACCATTAGCCCAGGTAACCCTTGGCGATGTATCCCGTGGCGGTTATTTTTCGCGCTGAATTTTGAACGTATTGCTTATTGCCGAGAGTTCAACAGCATATTTTTTTACCCGCTGTGATGCACTCTGTTGAACACTCAATGATAGTTGAAAATCACAAGCGCAATATTTTTTCACTTGCAAAAAGAAATGTCCAGTTAAATCATGTCAAATTATTTTTCGTCCCTCATTCTAAGGTCACATTTTAAAATAACCGAGTTTCATGGCACGTCATGTTATTGTGCTGGATAATAATAAAAATCAAAGCATGATAAGTAAGTATACATCCTAAGAAGCCATCATTTCATTGTGATATGGGGCAAAACTAGTTTCTTTCTCTTGCTAAACGGTATACGGGAGTTGATGGCACATCGAGATTCAGAGACCGTCGACTCGCTACCGTTTTCTAGAAGAACGGTGACCGAGAAATAACGTCCGCCATTTACGGGCGAATGATGTGGCAGACTCGCACATTGCTCGCAGAACAGATGACCGATGGGGCCGGAACGTTCTCATGTGGCGACCGCGTATCAAAAGACGTAGCGTTGGAAGTCCTTCCCACAAAGTGTACCGATAACCTTGTGAAGGCCGCAGGAATCCGCTGAATGCGGGAAGCACAGAACCAGTCGAAGTGGCGGTGCTTGTGGGAGGCCTATGTCCAGCAGTTGTCTTTCAGTTGAAATGATGACGTGACAGAAATGTTATTTATGAAAGTGAGTTGGTGTGTTTTTCCAAAGAGCATTTTTTGACACCGTTATTTCAAACCCGGCTGTCACACCGTTATTGTGGTGGCCAACGTTCTTCTGGCAAACAGTAGCATAAGAGAGTACTGCGATGCTTTTTGTAAATACGATGTGCCATATTACCAACCGAATAGGTACTACAATGGTACCAAAATAACAATATGGTTGAGGGTAGGTATTTCAATTTCGCAACTATCCTGTCACCTCAATTATTCAGTAAATAATATTTGATTATTGATTAAAAAAAAACATCAATTTTGGGTGGCTACACAAAAAATATATTTTATAATATCGAATTTCAAGTATTTTTTTCGATGTTATAAAAAGTATTTTGATTCTCTGGAGAGTTTTGTCAACTAGTAACATCAAGAACATATATTTCGTTCTTCTCAAAATGCTTTAAAACCTCATTTTTTTGTGTAGCCAGTTAGTTCCATTTAGAATAAAACAAAATAAAGATACAACCTTTCTCTATAGTCATCATCGATATGTTCAGCCTTGTATGTACAATACATACGTTTAATATTATAACAATATTAATTGAAAAATACTAAATTTAAAGCTACCAATAGTTTTACAATAGGGGGAAATTTTCTACCATTTTCGTCTTCGAATATTCTTAAATGGCAACACTTGTTGTATAGCCATTAGAATAAATTACAAAATCAATGTAAGTAAGTCGAGTTATACAAGAAACGGTGAAATAAAAATGCAATGGACATAATTTGGACTATTTAGAAAATTACAAAAAAAAAAAAAAAATGGTAGATTTTAAAGTTATTCTAATGACTATACAAACAATTTCACTGCACATGCGACTTCTAAAACTTTTCATAAACGACTTTGCGTAGTTTTGAATGTACAAGACCAGCACATCAAGGTACCCGAAGCTGTAAAATTTTCCCAATCAATCTTGAACCTTATACTTTAGCGATAAAGTTGAAAACCTATTAAAGAAATTTAGCAGATTGTAGTAGCTTTTTGTGCTGGCGTCTGTACAGAACATTACTTAATATTGAAGAAAATTTTGATTCTTGATACAAATCAGAAAGTTAAGTATTGTATAACCTGTTACAAACTTTAAGCCCGAAAGTCGGACAACCAGTCTTACCATCTGGTTTTATATATTTATCATTGTGAAACTGGCCAGCTCTTGACCACGATCTCGCCTGTTGGAAAGCGATGGATAAAATCTATGATAGATCAAGCAAGCCTAGATCCAAGTTGCATAGTTACTCTGTTGACCAGTTACTGGGCTGTGGAGGCTGTGGCTTACTTTTCAACCTAATTTTAATCCCAATCTAATTCCAATACGATTCCAATGTTAATTTTGCTTGCACGTAATTCGGTACTCTTGAAAACAATAGTGTCAACATTGGAAAAACAACAACGCCTGATCTCGATTCAACTTAGTTTAAAAAAATAGACACCCAATTTAAACACATTTTGGCGCTAGCTTCGAACTCAAGAATACGAAAAGTTCCAATTCCAAAGGCAGTCACTCCATGTAAAATACAGCTGTATCCGATTACAGTAGAAACCGATCTAAACACAGTTGGGGAAAGGGTAGACAAAAACTTGATATCTGTTGAAGTCTTTGTGATGTGTATGTTTATCCACTCAAAAAAATTCGGCATATTTTTATACCTTTATACAAAAATATAGCATTTTTGCGAAAATTATGACATTACTTTCTTTACTATAACATATTATAAGTTGCCACAATCACAAAGTAGTTTATAAAAACTCGTATTATATTGCCTTCTACGAGCAGTGATTTAGAAAGTACTATAAATTGTATAGTATGTATAAAAATCTATTTTATATAGTGGGATAATGTTAGTTTTAAATAGGTATTGTGAACTGAAGATTTCCGTTCCGTTATGAAAATATGAATTGCACTGAAATATGACTGTGATATTTGGTTTTATAAACGCAAACAGTAGATGTGAAAAACCGTATAATTAACTCATCGAATGTCGTAATTAGAGACACAAAAGAAAGACAATTGCTTATGTCGAACTGTGTAACTTAAGACATTCAAAAGGTTAACCAGTCAATTACCGTAATTACAGACACAATTAAAAAACGTGTCTATACCAAATGTGGTATCTCAGGGACTTAGAGGTTAATAAGAACTACAGATTCTATGAAGATCTATCCCGCAATGTTTGAAGACTAAGGTGAGACACAATAGAAAGACAATTGCTTATGTCGAACTGTGTAACTTAAGACATTCAAAAGGTTAACCAGTCAATTACCGTAATTACAGACACAATTAAAAAACGTGTTTATACCAAATGTGGTATCTCAGGGACTTAGAGGTTAATAAGAACTACAGATTCTATGAAGATCTATCCCGCAATGTTTGAAGACTAAGGTCTTCAACCAGTGCGTCCTGCCCATTATGACATCATCTCTCCTGCCTTTATCCCAATTTATTTGTGGTCGGCGCAACATGTCTTTTTCTTCCACACGTCTCTATCAGTCGCCGTCTCAGTAGTCACCCTCTTTCTATCCATATCATAATTCACACAGTCCATGCATCGTTCTTTGGTGTCCCTCTACTCCTATACCCATCGACATCCATACTCAATACTTTCCTCACGACATTTTCTTCATTCCTTCGTATCACATGACCCTACCATGACAATCGATTCCCACACAACTTTTCAGTTATCAGTGCCACTTTCACTCACTTCCTCTTATGTACTCATTTCTTGTTGTATCCATTCGTGTAACACCACACATCTCTCTTAACATTCTCATCTCAGCTGCATGCAATTGTTTTTCATTCATCCCTTTGGTGGCCATGCCCGTTATGACATACGGTGGCAAAACGCTGACAGTCGGGCCACTTTAAGGTCATGTAGTCAGAAGCCAGAAAGTCTGACAACCGAGCACCCGCCTACCGGGTGCAAATCACAAAAATAAGCTAGGTGTGAATAGTGTACTTGTGAATAATTCTTAAAAACATAGTTGTGAAAACGCTAGGCAGACTTTTTGTGATAAGAGTCCAATAGATTCCCCATTTATTTTTACTAGTGGTCGTCTGATGAATTTCTAATGCATTATTTTATAAAATACTAGCTTTTGCCATCGGCTTCGCCCGCGTGGAGGTCGGAAATTATCCCGCGGGAACATACTACCGGGATAAAAAGTAGCCTATGTCCTTTCTCAGGCTTTAAACTATCTGTGTACCAAATTTCATTTATCATATATAATCGGTTCAGTAGTTTTAGCAGGAAAGCGAGACAGACAAGACAGACAGACAGGAGTTACTTTTGCATTTATAATATTAGTATGGATATAGTAATATAGTATATATAGTATGGATTAGCTTTCTGCTATCGTTTTCCATTTTAACTTTAACTGCGCCATATTTCGTACTAAAAAAAGGGGTACAAAGTTCTTGTTTCACGTATTAATGTATAGAAGATAGATACAGTAGTTTTTGGTTATTCAGTCAATTTCAGTGCAATTCATTTATCAGTATATAATAGTCACATGTGCAGTAAGTAGCTGTGGAATGAGAGTGACGCGTATATAAAATCGTATGACATTCATATTTAGTCCAGGACTATGGAAAATGTCAGAGGAAAAGAGGAATGCTTAAATTAAATTTGACTTTAAAGAAAATGGTCAAAATGGCAGTCAGCATATTTTGGAACTGTTGAAAAGATTGTAATATAAATGGAAAAAATAATTTATAACAAACCAGCTTTTACCACCGGGTTCGCCCAAGTATCTTTATATAATATAAAAGAAAGTCTTTTGCCGCGTCTGTACGCTTAAATATATGAAACTACGCAACGGATTTAAAATGCGTTTTTGTTTTCATAAATATACTGTGATGATTTTAGAGGAAGGTTTATATGTATAATACGCGGGCAAAGCCGCTGGCAAAAGCTAGTAGTAATTGAGGGCCATCCCATAAAAAAAATCACAATAAAATATGTCGCTCAAAAGTCACCTCTCTAATTTTCCAAAAGTCCCGGACTAAAATCGATAATGGCACAACACTATTAATCGATTCTCAATCCGTGCACAAAAGCATTTATTTACACTAATTTACACATGAATTTCAATAAACTCAGACGCGAGTTTATATTTAAATTTTTAATATAAACTAAATTGTCTTTTCATTGCTATACGTTGTTATTGCTGTTTTAAATATGTCAACTTTGATATTCAGTAATCGAATAATTTCCTTCAGAATCATAACTAACATAGTTTCCAGTTATTTTACCCAGTCTAAATGATCTTTATTCTCGTTACAACAAGGTTTATATTGGGTTGTAAACAGTCTATCAAAATTACAGTGATCTTTATTCCCGTTACAATAAAGTTGATGTTGGATTGTTGCCAGTGACTACGTCTGTCAAAATTATAGTGATCTTTATTAACATAACAATAAGGTTGTAATTCGGTTACCTGTTACTTATCAAGTAAATACAACCTATAGGGTACTCTTTCGTACTCATGAGAAGTTTCGCAATGTTGAAAGAGACAAATATATTGCAGTTTTTGCTTCTAATAAAACTCATCTATGTTAGTTATTCCTCAGAAGGGTATTGTGCAGTCCTCTGATTTAGAATCTTACTATAACTCATTCGGCATTCGATTTTCCTTATAATAATCAGATTATAATGTTCCCACTGCTGGGAAACAGCCACACAGGCCTCCGCTCAGTGTGAGGGCGTTGGCCGTTATCTATCACGTGGTCCCAGTGCGGGTTGTTAGATTTCACATGTCTTCGAATTTTTGGTTCTAAGACATGCCGGTTTCCTCACGATGTTTTCCTTCACCGTTTTGAGAGCAGTGTGGTGATGAAATAATTTACACTAAGTTAAGCACTTGTCTGGGTTTGCCTCCATTACTCTGTTATGATAAGTGATTTGCATTATAAATTACTATTATTTACGATGGATTATCTCTGCCAAGGTCGAGAGATCTGTTCGAAAGAGTTACCGTGGCCCTGGCATATAGGCAACTGAAGGAAGGCGGGTGGGTTTTAGTCAGTAACAGTCTGACACACTTCGCTCAGAGCGGGATACGTCATTTGATGATTTCCCACCCACAAAAAAAGGATGAATTTTCTAAATGTGTTGTACAATAAAAATTGTAAATCTTCGTCATGATATAATTTGTTATAATACAATAATTAATTGTTTTCGAATCGTTTCACCATAGAAAAGTTCTGAATCAAGGACTGTTAAAGTAACTTTGCAACTGCCATGACAACTTATTATAACTATTGGCAATATTACATCAAATTGAATAGTTGAAACTAGTGATCGTTTGATCGTTAAAAATGTATATCCGCGGGTATTGATCCGAATACGGATATTTGGTGTCACGATCCGCGAATACGGATCTTTCTTCTCCCTCAGATATCCGCGGATACGGGTGACGACGGTCCATCATTAGTTGGTACACAAAAGTGAACAGAGTTTTTAGTTCTTGGGCATGCCGGTTTCCTCACGACGTTTTCCTTTACCGTTTTCAGAGCAGTGGTGATGAAATACAAAGACAAAGTAATGCGCCTGCTTGGGTTCGAACTCACGACCTACTGCTCGTAAGTCGCGGACGTTACCACTGGGCCACCACTGCTCTCTCATTTCAGATAGTTACGTTCGAATTTCAAATACTAGATGGCTGGTTTAAAAACCATGTTAAAAGAAAATCTTTCTTTTGTAATAAAGCCGATTAAGTTAATAAGAAAATAACCGGTTGCAATAACAATTACAAAGTCACTTACTTTGCTTGTTACTTATAACGCTCAAAATTAGTTGTTAATATTTAAACATAGTGTATACAGTCGACAATACTTTGGTAGGTCATTCATTCGAAGTGGCAAGTTTAACGTTTCCTCTTTCTAAAGTTGAGTTATATATTTAGCCTCGCTCTCTAAAGTTGAGTTTTATCATTTTAATTTGATACTTCGCTTTTTTGGAAGTCGGTAAAAATAAAAATAAAATTGATATTAATTTCATGATACAAATAATACAACCCGACATCCAAATAGTTCAGAATTGCAGCCTCATTTTGAATAAATGAAGTGTGATTAATTCAGTTATGTAAAACCCAACTTAAGTCACAAAAGATATTGGTGATGATTCTGTTGTGCACCAACTGAACTTTATTTAGACTGTTGCTATCTCTTTCGTTTTCATGAAACAAGAAAGAGACGGAAATAAATTAGAGCTGTGAAGTTTAGTTGACAACTAAAATGTATCATGTTTAAAATTACGCCAAACTGAAACGTTTATTTAGTTTGACAGTTCTAAAACGTCAATTGTCTTTTCTTTCAAGGTGTGTCAGTAAGAGATAGCAATACTCTTATTTTAGTTTAGGTGGTAAACAAAAGAATCGCCACTATTAGCACATATTTTTTTTTTAATACATCTTACTTGGTTGTAGAGTCAAAAATTAAACTGTCGTCGTTTTCATGGAGAAACTCACGATTCCCCGGAATACTCGTTTTAAAGTCCATAGGACTTGTAATACCTGAAAAGATGGAAATTAAAATTAATATCTTAGGACACCCAACACAACGTTATCTGATCCCAAACTAAGCAGAGCCTGTACTATGGTAACCGGACAACTGATAAACATACTTATATATTTCTAAAAAAAGGTCGGTTTTTATATGTCGTGTCACTTATGAGGAGGGTGCGAGGTATATGGCAGGTTGAGGGAACTAAGGTACTGATGAAATGATTTTATTTCTGTAAGCATGTTTATACAAACACTTTTACATGTCAATTATATTTTTTAAACTAGATGAGTTCGGCGTTTTCTATCTGACTGCTCCGAGAAGCAAGGCCGAAACCAAATCAGAAGTCACAGACTCTTTTAAAGTCCAGACATCATTTTCGCTAGATCATGTAAAGATGTAGATTGGTGTCAGAAATGGTATTTTAAGGAAAGAACCACACAGATTGAGTGGACCTGTTCAATCAGTGCACGCACTTATCAGTAATCATGCAGCTCAACTCAGAACTTAAGGAGCTCAACGATTGGATGAACAATACGAAAAAATGACATTTGTTTAGGTTACACAAATTACTTAAATTGCCAGACCATGACTAAAAAAATGAAAAAAAAAAACACTCACATAGTTTTTAGAGCGCTTATCCAACGTGGGTTGGCAATGTAGAATTTCTAGTGGTTCTTTGTGATTATGGGGCTACAGGCGCGGGCTAATAATAAATAATAATATTCCACAACTATCACACAACGCCATCTAGTCCCAAGCTAAGCAGAGCTTGTGTTATGGGTACTAGACAACTGATAAACATACTTATATATTTCTAAATACATACATAATTATAGATAAATTACACCCAAACACAGAACAAATGATCGTGCTCATCACACAAACATTTTTCCTGCGTGGGAATCGAACCCACGAGCTCCGGCATAGCAGTCAGGGTCACTAACCACTAGACCAACAGGCCACCTCATCAAGCAAGGGGCTCCCCCCTTGCTTGATGAGGTGGCCTGTTGGGGGGGGGGCAGTATTTCTCATGTGGTGGAGTAGATACTTACCTGTTACTAATGTATATTGGCGGCGAAGGCAGCCCCGGTAGCCGCGGCGCCTAATATTGCGCATAGTATAGCGCTGAGGATGGCGCCGCCGTCTCCCGCGCCGCGTACTATTGCACCGCCCATGTACGTCACCGACAGGATGAGTCCGTGCGCTGTGCATCTGTGCGGGAATTAATAAACATACATCTATATAATGTAAACAAACTACCCAAATACACGAACTCACTCACTTGCTCCACACTGTTATAATTTATTTTCACATCACACACCGATACGTTCTCTTCTCTTTCAAACACCATGACCTTCGTCTTATTCACATTTATATTCATCCCCTTCATCTTAAATGCTTCATCCATTACAGTCACCATGTTTTGCAACTGTCATGTTGAGAGGATGAATGAAGGACGGCTTACAAAAGGTATCTACAAGGCAGATGTGAGTGGAAACACCGGGAGGGGACGCCCTAGGAGGACATATAGTGACCTTATTGGTGATGTTCTTCAGAAAGGTCAGGAGCGTAGTACTCACAACCGGCGTGTGTGTATGACCACTTGTAAGAACCTAAACAAAACAAAGGCAAAAGCAGTGTGTAGAGATCGTAGCAGATTGCGTTCCTTGGTTTCTGCCTACCCCCGTGGGAAAATGGCGTGAGTTTATGTATGTATGTATCTTTATAATAGAAGGTAGAGGTAAGGACAAACCCAAGTAACACAGGAAGCATTTTAACAAACGAATAGTAAACTTATGTAGAACTTAAGATCCGTGCAAACTCATAAATAAGTTCACCGAGCATCTTGACGCTTTATATTGACATTTCAAAACCACGATGATGCTATACACTGTAAAACGGTGGACTGATACCGGATTGGATAGTGGCATATCAAAATGCTTTTGTAAAGCCGTTCGTTTTAGTGTATTAATTTAGTAATTTTTCAATTCGACCCAGTTGTTTGTCAGATTAGCGCGTTCAACCAAACATACAAACTCTTCAGCTTTATAATATTATTATAGTATAGATGAGAAATAAAAACACTTACCTCAAATTATGTGGATAAGTATTAACAACGTTCAACCCCACAGAGAAGAATACGAGCGTGATGAACACCCGGTACACTGCTTCTACCACGTATAGCGCCGTCTCGCTCTGCGCTATGTAGACTAAGGGAGACAGCAATACACAGGCTCCACACATCGCCACTATAAAGAGAAAAGAAAACCTCTTTTAATATCGACCGAAAAAAGGTAAAGGAAGTTGGACGATTCTGCTTTGAAGTTCAGTAGCGTTAAGATAGTGCACAGAGTGTCGTCCACATAACACGTCAGATCCACGGCCTGCTAGAACTCGCCCCGCAGCACGCAGTCCTACTCGATGTTCTACAGTAGCGGCCCTACGACTGAACCCTGTGGAACTCCGCACGATTTGAGGCGCTGGCTTCCCACCATCGCATCTCATGTAGATGACACACCTTTCCGCTAAATAAGCCCCAACAATGAGGCGGAGGTAGGGAGGTACCTAATGTTACAGCAGTGCCTCACAAATACAGCTCCAAGGGCAGGGTGTTGAAGGCGTTGGATATGTCCAAGGACATCGCCAACATCACCCCGCCCTGGGACACTGCTTTCCTCGCCAGGACTCTCACCCATAATATCGCGTGGATGCCGCGCCCGTGCCAGAAGCCAAACTGGCTCTCGGCCAGGTCAATCTGACAAGTGGCTGGCAGCGATTATTCGCTTAAACAGTTTCCCGACCTCGTCTCAGCACTATGGGCCTGTACGCGGCCAATAGAAAGGTCTCATCAAGGAGAATATTTCTTATTCTGATTTGGAGAATTGGAAAAAGTAGTGATAGTAGCAAAGGTTCTTCTTGAAAAGCTCTTTCTATTGGTGTATATCTTATGGCTATTGGGTGCAAGAATTCCTTTTACTTCGGTGCAAGTTGGGGATTATTCATAGGTCATTCACTCCGAACTAACAAACAATTGGCAAAAGTGCATATACTCTTTTTGGTTTAAGCGTACTTAAGGTTTTTGTGTGAGCAGTGGTCATTACAGCCCACTCTCTCTCGAAGAGGTGAGGCCTGTGACCCAGCAGTGGGAACATTATAGGCTGATTATGATGACTTGTGTTTTTATGTGTCGTAAAGCCGACTAAGAAACTTACTAGAGAATGGGCAGCAGTGTTCTCTATGCATTTTACCACCATACTGCGATTTCCAACCCGCCTGCCAAGCAGGACGTTTATCGTTTACCGCCTTTTGAAGGAAACCTATGACCAGCAGTGGACGTCTTTCGGTTGAGATGATTATTACGATGAAAGTTGTGAATTTTTTGTACGATGTAATCCCAGGTACTACAAATCGGATTTGAAAAATTATTTTTGCATTATACCAATTCTCGAGGAAGGTTATGGGCTATTTAACATCGCGCTACGAGTATTAGGAGCCAAATAAAATGAAAAAATAAAAACGCCTGCCAATCAGGGCGATTATGGCAAATTCCCTCCCTTTGGCATGTCCAGCAGTGAAGGATTTTCGGCTATAAAGATGATTTGGTGAATGTGTCAATGATAAATACCTGTGGGTCTCATAGAGTGCGGCATGAGCGCTATGAAGGTGACGAGGAACATGGCGTGCGACACGTAGCTCTGCTCTGACGTCATGCCGCCCAGTTTGGACGTGAGGTCGGCGTGTCTGGCGCAGCCGCCGCGCATGCCGCGTATTATTGTACTGTTGAATACGCACCATTCGTCTAGCTCCCTGCCTACTTCCATGTCTGTGTCGATTATTCTGTGGACAAAAAAAAAAATATAA
This sequence comes from Aporophyla lueneburgensis, assembly GCA_932294355.1. Classification (NCBI taxonomy): domain Eukaryota; kingdom Metazoa; phylum Arthropoda; class Insecta; order Lepidoptera; family Noctuidae; genus Aporophyla; species Aporophyla lueneburgensis. The sequence continues at coordinate 6,166,119 of OW028762.1, read as the reverse complement.
AGGACGGCACTGGAGTTTAAAACGTTGTCAAATTCGTTAACCGTGAGTAGTGTTTTCATCGTATTTTGTCATACTGTCATCGTCATAGTGTCATTCAAGGAACTTAAATCCAACCTGGAATGCGCACAGGCTGCCAATATGCGGTCCGAGCGAGATAGCTTCGCGAGAGCCCTCTGTCCCTTTCATTAGGGTGACCAAGCAATATGATTTAGGTAGATACGAATATAACAGGATATAATATATTAACCAATAATTTGATTTAAAAAAAAAATGTTACGCTTTAAAAATGGATTAAAGTAAAACGCAGTAAACATAAACGCAACGCAACGCATAAACTCTGCTATCGAGTATTATTGTATAACCTGGAATATCTGGCGCGCTGGGCAAATAACCATTTTGTTTAGTATTAATTGTCGTAAAAATCCAACAGACGTCGTTTTTAAGAAAAATGGTTGGGACACTTTTTATTGGGCAAATGCGTCAATGGACTTTACCCGTAAATAATCTTATAATTTCGTTCATTATGGGCACCCTACTTCAAGAAAGGGACACAGGGCTCTCGCAACGCTTTCTCTCTCGGACCGAATTTCTCTCTGACCAAGTGATTATCTGTAATAGAACTTAGTAACATATTCATAAGGTTTATTTTTATAATGGTGTCAAATTGACAATGCACATTCCAGGGGTCGGGTATAAGTTCCTTGGTGTCATTGTTATAGTGACATTGTCATAGTATCATCGTCATACCATCATCGAGTTTTTGTCAATGTCATTGCCATAGTGTCATTGTCATAGTGTCATTATTTTAGTGTCATTGTCATAGTGTCATCGCCAGAGTGTCATTGTCATAGCGTCATAGTCTTAGTGGCCTTGTCATAGTGTCATTGTTATAGTATCAAAGCATCATTGACAAAATATCTTTGTCTTTCTGTGATTGTCACATTTTGCAGTGTTTTGTGTTATTTTGGTGTAGTGTCGTTGTCATAGGCTCATTGTCATAGTGTCATGGTCATAGTACCACTGTCATTGTGTCATGGTCATAGTGTCATATAGCAAAGTAGCTTAACGATTTTAAATGTTTTTTTACGTTATGTTTTGTAGTAAATCAGTACTCACGTGCTATTAGTCATCGTCAAAGTGTCATCATCATAGTGTCATTATCATAGTGTGGTTGTCATTGTTTCATTGTCATAGTGTCGTTGTCATTGTCAGAGTGTTAATATCAGTGTCATTGCCATAGTGTCATTGACAAAATACCTTTGTCTTTCTGTGATTGTCCCATTTTGTAGTGTTATTGTCATTTTCACATAGTGTCATTGGTATACTGGCGTTAAGTAGCTTAAGATTTCCAATGTTTTTTTATTTCTGTATTTTTACATTATTTTTTATTTAATAGTTAATCGGTACTCACGTGCTATTAACGAACAGGCACCCTTCAAAGGTAGTGAATGACGTCTTAATATTGGACAGCGCCACGTTCGTGAAGGAGCAGTTCTTGAACGCGACGTGCGACATCAACATATCTCGAATGGTGCACTTGTTGAACGTCACGTTGTAGTAGTCGACATTTTCCATGGTCGTGTTGTATTGCACGTCCGTGAATGTCTCGTTGTCGATGGTTCGTTTGGAAGCTTCATAGAGGTCGCTTTCCATTTTTACTACAGTTGCTGGTATGTAGGAGGCGAGGTAGTACTGTGAAACAAATATTTATATAATACTAGCTTTTGCCAGCGGGTTCGCCTGCGTGGAGGTCGGAAAATATCCCGCGGGAACGTACTACCGGAATAAAAAGTAGCCTATGTGTTAATCCAGGTTATAAACTAACTGTGTTCCAAAGTTCATCCAAATCCGTTCAGTAGTTTTTGCGTGAAAGAGTAACAAACATCCACACATCCATATACAAACTTTCGCATTTATAATATTAGTAGGATAGGATAGGATTTTATTTATATTCTGTTATAATGAGAATTTAGAAAGTTCCTTTGTGAGACAGTTTAATAAACAACACTTTAATAGCTTTTCATCATCATCATCATCATAATCAGCCTAAAATGTTCCCACAGTTGGGACACAGACCTCTCAGAGAGAGGGAGTGGGCTGTAAACCACCACGCGGACCCAGTGCGAGTTGGTAGATGTCACATGTCTTCACATTTTTGGTTCCAGGACATGCCGGTTTCTTCACGATGTTTTCCTTCACCATTTTGTGAGCAGTGGTGATGAAATTAAATACATAAAGTGCCAGCCTGGGTTCAAAGTAAAGACCTACAACTCGTAAGTCCGGGTCAATACCATTGGGACACCACTGCTTTCGTCTCTTTATAGGTTTTACTATGTATTTGTAAAATTCGATCATAATTTTTAGACGTTTAATTTAATTTTATCCAATTTTTTCTTCACATATCGAATGAACTTCAATAGGCTAACTTAATATATGGATTGATTGAAAAAACAAAAAAACACATGTTTTACTGCTAATATTAAAGTTTTCTAACTAAAACTAACTTATAAGTAGAGATCGAATATTCAGATGCATATTCACCTAAAGTTGAAATGTTGGCTAATATGGAATGCGCGTTTTTACCGTGTTTTGTGTGTTGCTTTAACTAACACGTACCACTCTACACACATATGTATTTGCATCTGGTGTTAAACATTAATTTTAAATAAATATGATCCAAGAAACCCGGCTTTAATAAAAAATACGAAGCCGCTTCCGTTCTTTCACAGCTAAATAGTAACATTAGGTAAATATACATCCAAATATCCAATCACTGCTTATAAGTCAACTATACTGATATGAATAATTTTCATGTTATTTACGTACCTGTATCGCCATAGTGAAGAGTAGTGTCCCTCCAAGAGACAGAGTGGTACTCCTGTACGCGCTCGAGAACAACTGGAAAAATGACTGCCAGAACTGTGGACAAAGTGAAAATACCATTACATAGGTTTTGAATTTGTAAAAGTCGACGAAAAACTTACAACGGCTTATTTTTAACCGACTTCAAAAAAAGGAGGAGGTTATCAATTCGACTGTATTTTTATTTCTTTATGTTTGTTACCTCATAACTTTTGATTGGGTGAACCAATTTTGATGATTCTTTTTTTATATGAAAGCTGGTGCTTCCCGAATGGTTCCATTTTAATTTGATTCTATTCGGACAATGGGATCCATGTGAAAACCATATATAGTTTTAAATTTTCATTATGTATTTGCGCGACAAATGAACGAATAACGCGATTAGATTAGTGCGGGGTATCTACCATAACTAAAAAGTAAAAAATAAATACTATTTACAAAAAAATAACAACCAACTTCCTTAAAAAAACACTACAAAGTCAAAAATAACTTTAATTTCAGAAGTCAGTGGCAAAAAAACCCTTAAATACAGATCATAAGACACCGAGTTCCAAAATTAAAGTTATTTTTGACTTTGTAGTGTTTTTTCAAAGGAAGTCGGTTGTTATTTTTTATTAAGTCTATTTTTTCTATAGTGTCATGTTCCTGAGGTACTTTATAAACTGACCATCTTCACGCTATGCCTGACGTGGTGCAGGGCAGGCGGGCGCCTCTTGCCCGGTAGCGCCAGCTCTCCCAGGCGGTACTCTCCGTTGGCTGCGCTTACGTGCGCATTGCCGCATACACGGAACTTGTTGCTGCTGTGAATATTCTGCGGAAGAATAGGGGATAACGGTGAAGAAAGAATCAGGTATATCTTCCAAGAAATATCGAAAAAATCAAGAAATATTTTGTATCCGGCTCGAAGGACCAAAAATAAACGAGCAGCTGATATTATCTGTACGGGTGTTTTTTGCACCACTTCATCTTCCCAGCACTTGGAAGTGGTGAAGGGCCGGGGAATTTCCTGTAATTTTGAGGTTCAAAAAGTGCGGATCCTCATCCTAATTTGAATAAATTATTTTTGATTTTGATTACTTAGCGACGAGCCATATGGAGTTGTATTAATCAAAAATTCACATAATTAAGATACAATAAACACAATGCTTAATATAGAAGTGTCGAAGGGCGGGCGTTTTGGGGGGACTGTCTTGTGTAACTTTGACGTTCAAAAAGTGCTGACTCTCAGCCTAGTTTGAATAAATGACTTTTGATTTTGATACAATACATGTAGCTAGGGCTTCCATTACGTAATTACGTAATTACGAACTCATTTTAAAGTATTTTCAATTCCGTAACTGAAGATGTCAATTCCGTACTTACGTAATTATTAGTATCATCAATCCATCAAAATAGTCAACCAATAAAAAAGCATTATACGTACACATTTATAATGTGGCAACACTATACTATATACCTACATCGAAACTGTACAAATAGGGTATTCCCCGCAGTTTATTTTATATCTATTTTGCAAAAAATAGTTCTAAGACGTACAGAATAGAGTTCAAATATATCAACTTGGCGAGTCGGCAAGGCCGGGGAGTCCCTGACGAAAAGTCCCTACGACCACGGGGAACTTAGGGGAACTACTATGCTCCTCACATTCTTAACTAAAAAGAAAGTAGTTTCATTGCTCAATTGTCGGTTGTTCAGTTCACATCGCTAGACTCTCGGCACAGTTGACACTTGATCTGATACTTAATTAAAAGTTGGTGGTAAATGCGCGCAAATATTAACAATTTGTAGCAGTTGTATCTTTATCGTGGGTGACTTTGAAATTTGAATGTGTGGATTATCTCTTCAAAGATGTAAGTACTTAAATCAGTCTTATTTAGTATTAAAAGGGCATTAAAAACCTCATGGGGCGTGGAGCATGCATAGTTCATACAAAATAATTTGTAAATCAAGCATTTTCTTAAGGTGTATTTATTCCGATTAGATTATAGAATATCTAGGTTCCCAAATATATATTAATTAAGAACACTGATTAAAACATAAAAGGTCGGTACCGTAAAAAGAGGCATCTTTACCTTCCGTGGTTATCTTTACCTAAGCATACCCTATAGTAGTTTTAATTAAATATTTTTTTGTCTAGGGTATTTGCCGTAATTTTAGGCATATTGGTTGATTTTATATGAAATTGTGCTATCCCAAAAAGTTTTTTAAGCTATCCACTTCGTTAGTTCTCAAAATACGGTGCTATTTCGTTCTTTGTGGTCAATTATGTTTGCGGCGTCATCGCATAAAGATTGTTTTTTCCTACAGAAAATCAATGTGCAAGTAAGTGACTTATATTAAATAGTATGTGGCGTATTGTTATTAAGGTGTATCGCAATGATTCAATCTTATAAATTTACTATTTCTTGAATGATTGGAAAAGGTAATGATGCTTGATATTAGGTAAAGTTACCTCGCTTAGCACGAAGGCAACTTTACCTATGTCTAGGGTTGTCAAATTTAGCACGCCTAAGTAATCTACTTTTATGTGGGAACTGTTTTGGACTTTCGTTCAGTTATTCAGGACTTTAAATATAATACCTATCGATTTTTTTCTATTCGTTTTTTTTGAAATAGGTATATGTGTAACAAATTCAACGACTGGGCTGTTAGTCTAGTGGTTAGTGACCCTGACTGCTAAGACGGAGGTCGTGAGTTGGATTCCCACCCAGGGAACCAGAGCACCAGTATTTGTTCTGTGTCTGTGAGAGTTCTTTTTTATACTGTTTAACGAATATTCTTGATTATAAATACGCATAGTATTTAATTATTTACTGTCTTTAGGCAAAGTTTTAATGTCTAGAATAGTTTTTGTTACTGTGTTTACAACCACAATAGATATTAAACTGTAATGCATAAACAAAAGTCCCTATTACTTGGTTCCTTAATATATTTTTTTTTTTAATGTTAATGTTTTATTATTTTTGACAACCCTGATGGCATTCACCCGTTTCTATGATAATTTTGAAATTCTTGTGGCAACTTTCCCTATGTATTGGTAGTGCCTGATAAACGAAGATGGTAGTTTCGAAAATAAATACATCGCTTTTTTAGCGTCGGGACTATTAGTAACTTTACGTCGCGTGCGTTTTGGGACACACGTTCAGTATAAACGTAGGCTAGGTAAAGTTGCCAAAAATGAGTCAATTTTACCCTGCTCATACTTTTGGTTAATATAGCGATACTATATGAGATTTAGTAGAATTCATTGGTTCAACCAAAAGAGACGCACCTTTTTTACAATATAAATCAATAAAAACTTAAACAACTAGCTCCGTGTTAGAGTAAATTGCATAAAGGTAAAAAAATATGGTAAAGATGCCTATTTTGACGGTACCTATCAAAAATTTGAAATTCCTCATAGTTCGTCTCTAAATCAGGAATGAATGAACTAAGCATGCTCTTTCGCCTATTATAGAAGAAAAAAACGTTTGGCTACAAAATAAGTGTTTACATTATTTTGTAATGAGTTGACAACTATGTTTAACCAATATCATTTTAATCTAACTTCCTTTTATTTTTTTTCAGGTCTTCTTCAAATAAGACTGTATACAAGGAGTTTTTGAACAAACGCACACAAAGCTCTATCTGGGAACATTTCTTGAGAGCTGATAATGGACAGAGTGTTGAATGTAAGCATTGCAAAAAAAAATTGAAAACTCCAGGTGGCGCAACTGGAGCGTTACACACTCACATGCGTGCCAAGCATATCGGAGAGATGCCGCAACAGCAGGAGTCGCAAAGCCCGAGTACATCAACGTCTAATAGTGGTCAAATTCAAACACGAAAACGTACGAATGAACCTTCACAAAAGAAAATTAAACTCACTGTATGGAGGTTCGAGTGGCCAGAATGGCTGCATTGGATGGGATACCATTGAGCACATTTTGTACGTCAGAAGATCTGAGATATCTTTTTAAAAACTCTGGCTACGATGTGCCGAAATCTTCTACGACTATAACACAGATAATTCTAAAACAGAGTGATAACACAAAAAACAAATTGAAAAATCAATTGAAAATTATGAAGTCTGAAAATAAAAGATTTACTATCACGTTTGATGAGTGGACGTCTACCCGTAATAAAAGGTATATGAATATAAATATCCACAATAAAGACTTTGATATGGCCAAATATAAAAATTTGGAACTTGTACGGATACAGGGATCAATGCCAGCTGAAGTAGGCACTCAATTATTACAGCAACATTTGAGTGACTTCGGTTTAAGTCTGGAAGACGACATAATTGCTTTCACAACAGATGGAGCGAGTGTTATGGTCAAAATGGGTAGAAATTTTGACGGCCACCACCAATTGTGTATGGCTCATGGGATACAACTAGCAGTCCTGGATGTTTTATATAAAACACAAAAATCTCCAGAACCTGAAGTCCAGGAGGATGTCTCAAATACCGGCGCTGAAGAAGAAGAGGAAGTTGAAGAAGATGAGGATGCGTTTATTGTAGAATCGACCAGAGTTCCAGAATCGGAGTTTTTATACAAAGGCACTATAAAAAAATTAAGAAATCTAATAAAATCGTTTAAAAACTCCCCTTTGAAAAACGACTTGTTGCAAAAGTACATTTTAGAAGAACATGGTAAAAATATTGACCTAATACTAGACTGTAAAACGCGATGGAACAGCTTATCAGATATGGTAGGCCGATTTCTCAAATTAAAATCATGCGTTTTTAAGGCGTTATTAGATTTGAAATCAAATGCGAAATTTACAGACGAAGAGATCCAAGACCTTCACGACATTCATTACAGCTTGGATGTAATAAAAACTACAGTTTTGTCATTATGTCGCCGTGATTCAAACTTATTGACGGCCGACGCTGCGCTTCGATTCATGCTAGAGAAACTTAATCTTCAGTCAAACGATCTCAGTGGAAAACTAGCCACATCTCTTAGAAAGAGAATTAAGGAAAGGCGAACAAATGTATTCGGTGTTTTGCAATATTTGCATAACAATGAGGAATTTTTTAAAACAGCTGCCTCAGAATATTTCACGAAACCATCGTCGGATGATATACGAATGTACATAGTGGAACTTTTGGAACGGTTGAAATATAATTCTACTCAAAAAAGCACTAATTCACAACCACAACCGAGTGCATCGGACGCAATTGCTACCAGTGACGATGATGACGAGGAGTTGACAATCGCACAACAGTTAGACAAAGAAATAAACAAAGTGACTGTAAATAAAACAATTTCAACAGTAAACATTCACACAGATCTCCATTCCATTATTAGGGTAGAAATGTGCATTTACGACAGCGCTGGCGGCGGTCGCGAAGTTTTTTTGACTGCAGCGTATAATTATTTACTTTCGATAACGCCTACAAGTGTTGAAGCCGAGCGAGCCTTTTCATCCGCCGGATATTTTTGTAATAAACTAAGAAGTTCCCTAGGTGACAAAACTTTAAATGCCTGGTCATTTATGAGATCACATTTTCAAGAAGAAAGATTATATTCGGGACGATAAAAAATGGTTTGACTTAACTAAGTTCTTGAATAATTCATAACAATTGAATAAAATTAACCACCTCTTTAAATGAATCAATAATTTGACAGTACAGTGTTAGATTATTTTGTCATGGAACTAATATTTTTTTTTTTTTTTTGTATCTATCTGTGGAGGCTTGTTATTAGCAATTTAGTTATATATTCTTGTTACTATAATGTTATTAGTCTGTAAGCTTTCTAAAAATTAAAAATAAAATAAATAAATATAAATAAATATTTTTTTGTTTAAATATTGTGTTTATTTTGATACATCCTTGAATTTGAGATAGTAAAAGATAACTGTAAAAATTGTAGATACTCTATCTACAATATTTACAAAAATTCATAATCAATTTAAAAAAAATAGGAAAAATTACGTAATTACGGAATTGGAGAAAAAAGTTGCGTAATTAGTTACGTAATTGACATTTCCGTAATTTTGGAATCCCTACATGTAGCTTTACCTGATACACCACCATAGCATCGACTTCTCTGCCCACATCCAGTAGGTATCGAGGTGACTCCTGAGTCCAGATCAGACTCACCAGCGATGCTAGGATCGGTATGGTGCAGAGTAGGAGGTATCTGTGGGAGAAAATGAGTATAATTGGTAAAAGAGATAAATATACAGGGCTTAAGTAACCCGAAATGGCGCGCATGGTGGATAAACCCTCTGATAGAGAGGGCGTGTGCCATCAGTGGGACCATTATAAATTTTCAGAGTTGGAAAAAATCACGAGTTTTTACAATTTATCCGGAGATCAAAATACAAAATGGCGGACTCGAATTGTGAGTATTTTGTCCGCAAACGACTCGTTTTGACTGTCATAGTCATGGTTATTGAGGAAGCTGTTATGGAAAATGCTGTCAATACCATATTCTAGTTGGCACAGTGGTCGTCAGATGGCCAGGCCGTGCCCGTAGGTCGGCCAGGCCGTGACTACATACCTGTGCCAGGCACTGAAGTGCTCCTTGTTCTCGATGAGCGTGGTGGCGCCGGTCTGCGGCAGCATGGTGGCAGACAGGCCGCCAGCTAGCAGCGAGCCGGCGGCCGCGGCGGCCGGCAGGATGGCCAGGCCGTGCCCGCGACGGCCTCGCCACCACATCTCACCCGCGTATGTGTATGAGGTAGGCACTATGCCTCCTGACCCGATTGACGAGCAGAATCTAAGAGATGACGGGAGATTGAATTTCGAGTGCCTCTTTTACAATTTATTTATTTTAACTTCCCGCACACAATAAGGTACAAAGGCGGACTTAATGCCTTAGGCATTCTCTACCAGTCAACCAAGGGCGGTGAAGAGATTAGATGGCAGGTGCTTTGGTTGAGAGAAACAATGATATTTATAGATTAATACCACTCATTTCAGGCTCGTTAGGGATGGTCAAACTACAATATTATCAAAGGTTTTTGATGTTTTCGTTTATAATGTTTTGCGAATTTAAAATGAGATTTTATTAAGATTTTTTTCATCAAATCCCAATTCAAATTAAAGGATTTGTTAGCATTTGATTCGAATTACAATTACGGTTTTCGTACAAATTCCCGCATCAGTTAGCGCCACTATGACGAGAGGTCTTCTATTTCGGCAACGAATATAAGATATATGATAACGTTCATCATTCGTTCATCACTCAGTAACGCCCAAAGGAAACAAAGGTGCTGTGACACTTTTAACAGGTGCCTGATCGGATCTGATGTCTCAGTGCTGCCACCTAGTGATCGTTATAACAGAAAACCCTCCTTGAATGATTGGCAAATCTCCCATAGATATGGCTTTTCAAAAACACATCCGTATTTTGTTAAAATTAAATTCATTCATTTGTACAACTTTACACCAAAGTATCACATTTAAGCGACTTTATATTTTAATCAAGACTTGCAATAAACCTGTTTTTCTTTCTAACTAAACATTGTTTAGAAGCACATTAACATATACTCGTGGGTGTCGTAGAATGCAACTAAGGAACATACTAGTGAATGGGCAACAGCGTTCTCTATGCATTTTACCACCATACTGCGATCGCCAACCCGCATGCCAAGCGTGGCGATTATGACAAACATCCCCTTTTGGGGGAGGCTTATGTCCAGCAGTGGACGTCTTTCGGCTGACATGATGATGATGATGATGAAAAATATTAATGAATCACTCTTTATCTACTGGTGCTTACCTGGCCATCATAAAAGTCCCATAAGTCGGCATAAAGGCTGCTATAGCCGCAAACACAGCGTTAACGGCTAGACACGACACGAGACATCTTCTTCGACCGAGCCTCTCGGACAAGGCGCCCCAGCCCACCGCGCCTAGGGACCCGCCTACCAGGCTTATCATTACTGTGAAAGAGAAGAAAAAGTTTTGCCATCGAGTTATCGACGAATTGGTAAGCAATGCAAGTTTTAATTTGTTTGTGAACATTCTGATTTGAGCTGAAATTTGTTTTTTTTATTTTTTTGTTTATAAAATATCACAATTGATGATACTTTATTCACATTTCAATCTAGCCTATTAGCTAATAAGTAATTTAAATATAACTTTAACTGCTAAGTAACTATAAAACTAAGAAATAGCCAAATAACGCCTTTCTTATGAACCGAAGTTAAGGGGAGATACTTGATTCGCGTGTTGAAAGTGCTAAGTTTTATAAAGAAAACTTAGCACTTTTACTACAGCTTGAGTTCACTTACACTACTGTCGGCGACGAAATCTAAGCATCTAGGCGCAAGTAGTATCGGAGTGCACCCTGACAATGATTTTGTAAGTTAGAAAACATTTTTAAATTAGTAAAGATCTCAATAGTTTGAAAAAATGTCAAAAATTAGACCCCCCTGGGCAAGTGGGTGCAAGTAGCGCAGAGAGCGCCTTGATAATAAAATGTAAATATAAGGAATATTTTTGTAGTTAGTAAGGAATTTGATCATTTTGAAAAGTTTTGAAAAGTTTTGTTTAGTTAAGATTTTAGATTCCAATTAGTTTTAGTTTATAGATTTCATGTTTGGTTTTCTTATTAGAATCTAATTAACTTCAATTTAAGTTAATCTTGTAAGGAAATGTACAAAATGTCGTAAGGATGTTCGATAATAACGTAACTTGAAAATAAGGTTTTTTGTTTATGGTCCGATTGTTGTTATTTTAGATGTCGATAGAATTAGATGTAAAACCACTTTTAGCGTTTAAATTATCAAAATCGGACCACAGGATTCGGAGATATGGTAGATTAAAGATAGTGGCAATTGTCTAAAGTTAAACCTTGTCGGTCTCATTATAAAAAGCAGTTTAACTAAAGACCCAGGTTTAAACCTCATTAAACAATGGTTTAAGTTTAAGTTTTATTATAAAAAAAGGTTTTGCGATAAACCACAGACTAAACCCTTGTTTAACGTTAAACCTGGGCGACCCCTGGTTTATCGATGGGTCTAAGTCGCATCATATATAATAATGTACTCTGTGGTCGCATCTGTCAAGTTTCCATTTCCACTTTTAGGTTATCATTTATTTCGTTGTGTTGTATTGTTTTTACCCGAAAATGGACATTAACATGGTAGATTTAATTGATAATCAGGATATTGAAGCCATTCAGTCATTAGGAAGGTCACGCCGATTCAACAGAAATCGGGTTCGAGTCAATCCCTTCATTGAGTTATCCGATGAAGATTTCAGGCAAAAGTATAGGTTTACTAAGCGTTTTGGAATGAACATAGTAAACTTATTAAGAGATCAACTAACAAAAGATGCTCGTGGATGTCCAGTGTCTCCCGAAATACAAGTGGTTTGCGCTTTACGAAGCTGGGCTCGACATGAAGTAAGTAGATGCACAGATTTTAATGCATTTATGAAAAGAATGAAGCTATTTAAAAGTACCGTACTAATATTTTGTTATTGTTATAGATCCAGGATGACACAGCTGATTTGCACGGAGTATCACAACCTTTTATAAGTCAGACATGCAAAACAATAGCAGAAGCCATAGCCCAAATATCTCATAGATTTATAAAAATGCCTGCTACATTGGCAGAACAGGAGGAAGCAATGCGAAAATTCCGCAGAATCGCAAATTTCCCAACAGTAATTGGAGCAATTGACTGTACTCACATAAGAGTGAAAAAGTTGAGTGAAGATGGTGGTCAACTTTATATTAACCGCAAAGGATTTCCATCAATCAATGTCCAGGTATTATGATTTTCTATTCATATTTTTTTTTCTAAAATATACTGTGATGATTCAGATGTCAGCAGCTATCCCTGACGGCACCCTGTCTGGGATAGCTGCTGACCGTCCATTAGTTATATTAATAAAAATAGTCTAGATAACCTTCCAAAAGGTTCATTGTCCCTGGGTAGTGTGATTAATTAAGAATAAATAATAAAATTTCAATTTTCCTATTAATTATGTGCAAATTAAAGATAAGAGTGTGGAGCAAGTAAGCGAGTTTGCGTGTTTGTATATTTGGGGAGTTTGTTTACCAGGGATGATATAGAATAAATGTATATTCACTCACTCCTTAACCACTCAGTAGATTTTAAAATGGTTTTCAATATTTAAAAAGGTTGTTCAATATGGTTGTAGTGAATATACCCAATCATAATTGAGTTAAATTAAATATTAACTAACAAATAACTATTGTTCCAGGTAGTCTGCAATGCAGATTTAAAAATCATGGATATTGTTACAAGGTGGCGTGGTAGTGTTCATGACTCAAGAATTTTTAGAGAAAGTCGTTTGGAGCAGCGATTTGAGGCTGGTGCTTTCTCAGGCATATTGCTAGGAGACAGTGGCTATGCTTGCACACAATATTTATTCACTCCTATACTAAATACCACAACACCTCAAGAGGAAAGATACAACAGTGCTCACATAAGCACCAGAAATGCTGTAGAAAGATGTTTTGGGCTGTGGAAGCAGAGGTTCCGCTGTTTATTAAGAGGCCTTTATTGCGACATTGAAACTGCCAAAAAAACTATAGTGGCATGTGCTGTATTGCACAATATTGCAATAGATATGAAGGAAGACATATTCAATTCTGGGCTCGATGAAAATCAAGGTAACACACAAACATCACAAGGCATTGTTTTTCCAGTAGAGAATAATGTGCGTGGAAATATTAAAAGACGGCAATTCATTCAAAGACACTTTTGATTTTTTGATTAAAATAATACATAAACATAACATAACATAACATCACGCCTTGTTTCCCCGAAGGGTTAGGCAGAGGTGTACCTATAGTACACCCACATTTCGCCTGTTATGTTTAAGTCCCATGTAATAGGGGGCGAGCCTATTGCCATCAACTGGGCACAAATCCAGACTCCGGGCTGCTACTGAGAAATTCCAGATGGAAAAACCCAATAACACTTTGCCCGACCTGGGAATCGAACCCAGGACCTCAAGTTGTATATTGATTAAATCTGAAATCATTAAACATTTTACAATAAAACTTCTTTAAATCATGTTTTCTGTTTCTCTTCTTGGTGAAAACCTTTTTAACTTTTCTGTAGATCCTGAAAAATAAAATAATGATATTAAATTAATCTATACTAATATTATAAAGCTGAAGAGTTGGTTTGGTTGAATGCGCTACTCTCAGGAACCACTGGTTGTGTTGGGTAGCCTATTCATTGAGGAAGGCTATATAATACACGCTATGATCAAAAGGAGCGGAGCAGCAACGAAAAATGGTCGAAAACTGGCAGGCAATTCGATGCGACAGGTAGAGTCAAGGGAGCAAAAATTTGACGCGGGCGAAGTGCCGGGCAGAAGCTAGTAGATAAAATGTGTTTACTGTGACTCTAGTTTATTAATAGAATATAAATCCTTTATTTAATGGCAAATTATTATTCATTTAACTTCATGCAGTATGACCTTTTTTCTAATATTATTATGAAGTAAAATTCCCTCCAATACACATTACCTGTTAGTAAATATTTGTATTTATTGGAGCAGAATATATTTAGATTTAATTATTTAAAGGAAAAATGCATACTCAAAATTACACTCGCCGTTTAATATAACTATGTACTAGAATTCTTCCTATTTTCTAATAATTCTATTTCCAGTTCCAGTTTCTTTATTTTTAATTTAGCAATTTTAATATTGTAATCATGCTCCACCTCTAACATTTCTAATTGTTTTTCTTTAAATTGAGTGTTGCTCTTCAATATGATTTTTTGCATTGCTTCATTTCTGTAAAATATGTACTTACTCTTTATATTTTGTACAATAATAAGAATAAGTATACTTTTTATTCTAAGAAAATTTTGCTTACATCTTTTCAGGACCCTTCTTTCCACTACTGTTCTTTTTTTTCTGGGTTCACTAGCAGCCACGGTTACATTTGAGACACCTGAAAGTATTTTAATGATATCATTATAGACTGTAAAAGAAAAGAAAATTCATGTACTTTTTTTTGTATTTTCAAAATTTGGATTTATAGGACAACAATATCACAATTTTAATATTATTTTTACCTTGATCCATTATAATCTCTACATCATTGGATTCAAGTGGCATAACTACTGGAGAAGACCCAGTACTAGTTCCAGCTGCTATTTCTGTATTGTCTGGGGGATTTAATTCAACCTACAAATATTTAAAGATGTTTTATAAACAGTATTTGACAGTAATAAGTACATACATTCATACGCTCACGCTTTTTTTCCTCCAAAGGAGTTGGTAGAGGTGTACAAATACACCTACATTTTACCAATCTATTCTTTAGTCCCATATAATAGAGGGTGAGCTTTTACTGCTATTGGGCATAAAGTGTAAAGATTAGACGATCAGCAGAGATGGTACAAGGCTGACTGGTGTACATGTAACATAACACCTGGGAAGGCTTTTTCCGAATAACAAAACTGATTACAATAATGAGTAAGTATGAAACATAATTAAGCTTACTACAGTTTTAATGGCATCACTATCATAGTTGTTAAATTCTATAAAAAAATCATGCGGAGCAATTGCCATAATCGCCAGATCTTCTTGAGAAGGCGACTTGGGCTTTTCACCACCCCCTGTCCGCATCTGATGTTGCCTGTGAGTAGATAAATTGTATCCGTCAGAATCGCGGGTGTATAACTTCCAAAAAAATCAAATATAAACTATATAAATGTACGTAAAATGTACGTTTTTGTACTATAATAACTATAAATGTACGTGTTTGTATGCGTAGAAAACATCATTTTAAAGTACGCCGCCATCCTGATGTCAGGTTGGCGGGTGCATTTTAATTCAATGAACTTTTTTCAAATTTGACATTGGTAATTAAATGTACGTCAATTGTACATATAGGAATACTATTTAAAAACTTCATAAATGTTATACAAGGTCTGATATTGTAAAACGCACGTGAGCCGCCACCCTGACTCCAGAATGGCGGGTTGATTCTAAACCGATCAAACTATTTTGATCAACCAAATCTATACTTATAATAAAACTGTAGAAAGGTCAATTCTGTACATTGAAAATATATTCAAAATTAATACTGGAGGATGAATGGTGATCGATACTGATGCCAAAAATGCAATCAGTAAATTTTTTGTCTGTCTGTCTGTCTGTCCGTCTGTCTGTATGTGCACGCATGGGTCAAAAACTACTGAAGGGATTTTAACCAAACTTGGTACGATGGTAGTCGGTACTCCTGGGCAGGTTATAGGCTATATAACATAACGCTATGACACATAGGAGCTGAGCAGTGACGATAAATTTGAAGCAAGTCGGATGAAAATGCGCTTTCGAGCTAAAAAAAATTAACCTGGATTAACACATAGGCTACTTTTTATCCCGGTAGTACGTTCACGCGGGACATTTTCCGACATCCACGCGGGCGAAGCCGCTGGCAAAAGCTAGTAACAAATAAATGTACGTCTTATGTTCTTGTCAGATAGTAAATCAGAACTCGATTAAATAATTCATAGCATGATTTAATCAATTTTATAACATTTGACCATAAAGAATACAACGGGCAATCACCATTTCTGGACTTCTATTTAATTCTGGCTTCAGATTATCATAGCACATTCATATACCATCACCCCTATATCATCATCATCATCATTTCAGCCGATAGACTTGCACTGCTGGACATAGTCCTCCCCAAGCTCTGCCACTTCGACCGGTTTTGTGCTTCTCGTATCCAGCGGATTCCTGCGGCCTTCACAAGGGTATCGGTCTACCTTGTGGGAGGCCTTCAGACTCTACGTCTTCCGGTACGCGGTCGCCACTCCAGAACCTTTCGGCCCCATCGGCCATCTGTTCTGCGAGCAATGTGCCCTGCCCACTGCCACTTCAGTTTAGCAATTCTTCGGGCTATGTCGGTTACCTTGGTTCTCCTACGGATCTCTTCATTTCTGATTCGATCGCGTTAGGAAACTCCAAGCATAGCCCTTTCCATCGCCCTTTGGGTGATTTTTAGCCTTCTGATAAGGCCCATTGTGAGCGACCACGCTTCAGTTCCATAGGTCATCCTATCAGGAGGTAATATAAAAAAATAATGCTGTTAATGTATGGATGAGGATTTCTGATGATACAGTCCAGTCAGTTGCGTCCAATTAGAAGCTTACATATTTTCAGCCGTACACTGTTACAAATTATTTGATGATAATGGAACTGGAACGTGTTCTCCCACAATGGGCCTTATTAGAAGGCTGAAAGTCACCCTTTGGGTGATATGTTGTACACCCGTGATTCTGAAAGATACCACTTTTTGAAAGTCAAAACTACATAAGACAGTCCCCCAAATGTCCGCCCTTCACCACTTTCTTGTGCTTTCGCTGGGAAGAAGAAGTGACTCACCAAACTCCCAAGTAGTACAGCTGCCTGTTAAGTTACAAAAACTCGATACTATACAATAGTAGGTAACCATATGTCAACAAGCTCACGCCAATATACCAACAAAACATTGAAAACCGAACAAAAGTCGAAATAAATAGTAAAAACAAAGAAAAATAAGACACCAAAGTATTTTATTTATTTGGGACAAAAAACGGATGACTTATGGAACTGAAACGTGGTCGCTCACAATGGGGCCCTATCAGAAGGCTGAAAGTCACCCAAAGGGCGATGGAAAGGGCTATGCTTGGAGTTTCCTAACGCGATCGAATCAGAAATGAAGAGATCCGTAGGAGAACCAAGGTAACCGACATAGCCCGAAGAATTGCTAAACTGAAGTGGCAGTGGGCAGGGCACATTGCTCGCAGAACAGATGGCCGATGGGGCCGAAAGGTTCTGGAGTGGCGACCGCGTACCGGAAGACGTAGAGTCTGAAGGCCTCCCACAAGGTAGACCGATACCCTTGTGAAGGCCGCAGGAATCCGCTGGATACGAGAAGCACAAAACCGGTCGAAGTGGCAGAGCTTGGGGAGGACTATGTCCAGCAGTGCAAGTCTATCGGCTGAAATGATGATGATGATGATATAGGGGTGATGGTATATGAATGTGCTATGATAATCTGAAGCCAGAATTAAATAGAAGTCCAGAAATGGTGATTGCCCGTTGTATTCTTTATGGTCAAATGTTATAAAATTGATTAAATCATGCTATGAATTATTTAATCGAGTTCTGTTTTACTATCTGACAAGAACATAAGACGTACATTTATTTGTTATTTGGTTGATCATAATAGTTTGATCAGTTTAGAATCAACCCGCCATTCTGGAGTCAGGGTGGCGGCTCACGTGCGTTTTACAATATCAGACCTTGTATAACATTTATGAAGTTTTTAAATAGTATTCCTATATGTACAATTGACGTACATTTAATTACCAATGTCAAATTTGAAAAAAGTTCATTGAATTAAAATGCACCCGCCAACCTGACATCAGGATGGCGGCGTACTTTAAAATGATGTTTTCTACGCATACAAACACGTACATTTATAGTTATTATAGTACAAAAACGTACATTTTACGTACATTTATATAGTTTATTTTTGATTTTTTTGGAAGTCATACACCCGCGATTCTGACGGATACGATAAATTGGCTTTAGCTGCAAGCTTCATCCTTTTCCAAGCCAATTTAACGTCACTATTGGACCTATTTTTTCCAGTGAGTTCATTCATTCTGAAAATATTTCAATAATATTTTTATTTACCTTGATTATGACATCTAAAAGTAAAAAAACTAAACACTCACTTCTTTGCTACATTCTTCCACTCTTGAGCCTTTTTAATATTGGACGATGCTTTTGTGCTTTTATCCTCAATAATGTGTCGTGATTGCGCAATGATCTCGCGTAGCATTTCCTATAACATTAAACAAAAACAACACAACATTAATCATCATTTAAGCTGAATGTCGTCCACTGCTGGACATATGCCTTCCCAAGGGGGAGCGGTTTGCCATACTCGCCATACTTTGCAGGCAGTTTGGCGATCGGTTGCAGCAGTGGTGGTAGAATGTCTAAAGAAGACTGCTGCCCATTCTCTAGTAAATCCCTTAGTTGCCTTTTACGACACCCACGGAAAGCAATGGGATCGTGCCATTCTTTACGTCTAGCATCACACGGAACAAAATTACGGATTAAACATTAGCATTAGCTTAACATCTATAAATTAGAAGACAGATTTCAAGTTACTTGAATTAATTTATGTTAACTTACTTTTTCCTCGGTACTCCAATTCTCAGATCGTTTTTTCTTTTGTTGGTCCATCACAATTTATTATACTATACGTATACGTATTATTTATAAAGAAGTATTGTCGGTTGAGAAAGATAGCTATAAGTTTCTTCGACTTGCGATACTTTTGTATAAATTTTGTTTTCCTAAAACGCGCTAAAATGTTACGTTTCGTTACACGAACTTAGATGTACTACTACCTAATACATTAATGTGATTAAACCTAAACAAAAGTGCAATCGATAAGTAATATTAATTTCCATGCAAAATAACAAAGTCTCAATATTTTGAATATTCCTTACATAATTAAATCATTGATAATACTATCAAAACGTTTTCTTTTCTTGGGATACGGAACGTTGCAATAGAATGATATCATGACGAACGAGTGATATTTGTGTTAATCTGTGGTTGATATTAAGATAATGGTTTAAATGACGGTACTATGAAGACCACGATTTAGAAATGTTTTGTAATACGAACAAGTTTAGACCATGGTTTTATAGATAAGCTTGGGCTTGATAGTTTAGGTTTAAACCAAGGCTTATTTAGTTTTTTGTAATAAGACCGTGTAAGTTGTTGTTCTAGAAAGTTTTTTATTGTGACTAGTACATGTAATATTGTGTTTTTGTATAAGAAGGGACCACATAACAAATGTAAAAATATATAGATTGTAAGGATAATTAATGCAAAATAAAGGGTTCAAAGATTTCGGCTTGGTGAAAACTAACAGTGAAATGGGCTCAAAAATCGCGGTCTTCTGTAAGGTAATGGGAAGCGGCCCCGGTGACTATAAAATACGCACGATCGGCCGGGTCCATTTACCCAGAAGTAAGAAGGCAAGGTTAGCTCTGTTCGCAGATGACACTGCCATCTTCTTCTCGGGATTTTGTGACACAGCCCTGGTTCGCTACCTCCAAACCGCAGTCGACAAGCTCGGCGAATGGTTCAGGAAGTGGCGAATCGAAGTTAATCCCGACAAAAGTCAGACGGTCTTTTACACCCGACCGCGACGCAATCACCCCCCTCCCCGACCCATCTCTATGTTCGGCAAGCAGATCCCTTGGGCGAAGCAAGCCAAATATCTAGGTGTCATCCTCGACGAACACCTCACCTTTTCTGAGCACATAAAGCAGGCCCGCTCGCGGGCCGCTTTCGCTCTCGGTAGGCTCCATTGCGTCCTGAACAAGCGGAGTAAAATGTCTCTTCTGTGTAAGAAGCGGCTTTACACCGCTTGTATCAGGCCCATCATGACATATGCAAGCCCAGTCTTTGCACATGCTGAGCCCCATTTCATCCATAGGATGCAGACCCTCCAGAACCGTTTTCTCCGTCAAGCCACAGGCGCGCCTTAGTTTGTTCGGAATATCAATCTTCACTTAGATATGAAACTCCCGACTATCCATCAGTACATGCAACGCGCTTCGAAGCGTTTCTTCGATAGGGCCGTAGCCCACCGCAACCCTCTGGTTGTCGCGGCAGCTACTTACACCCCCTCCCGTATCAGTAAAGTCCGCCGTTCGCGGCACGTTCTATCCGATCCTGACGATCCCACTACTCTCCTCCAGGATAGTCGAAAAGAGACCAGTACAGCTAGAAAAACACACAGACACAAACCGTACCGACCTCGCCGCCGAGGTCCGTCGTCGCGACCCCGACTTAATAGTCCCTCCCGACCCTTGCAAGAGCCAGCCCGCGATGCTGCGCCGTTAGCTTTAAATTAGTCCATAAATAATTTAAACCCCTACCAGTGATTGCCTAAGCCGAAGTTCGTACCCCCCTCGGGGTAACCCTTAGAGCTTTCGCTTTAGTTTTAAGTATAATAAGCCCCGGCTGGAGGCCTAAAAAGGTAACTTTTTAGAACTCGCCGGGCTACCATCCGTTTAAGTAGTAACAATCTTTTCAGGATTAACTACGAGATGCCAGACAAAAAAAAAATGGGTGGTCCATTTAGTCGCAGCTCAGCCGTTGAAGAGGCACAACGAAGAAACAAGCCGAAATCTATGGACAAGAAGTACTAGAAGAAAAGTGTTTTATTTCATTTCTCTCAGAGTACAGTCAAAAACGTTTAATCTCCCGAGGTCTGGGTCGACCGTACCGTCATTACGCATTCATGGGTGCGTGGTGACGTGTACTACCAGCGCAATTAGGCAAGTAGGGAAGCACGTCAAAAACGTGGGAGAAGTCCCAGGGCGAGTAAGGGTGTTGATCACATCCCATTCGTCCACTACAACTACACTAAACGAATTCAAATGGTTTTAGCTTTTTTAGTCTTAGAATTTTGTGGTGATTACCAGTTATATATGGCGTATCTGTTTTGATATGCATTGTGAGAACATTAATAATTCGGAATGTACCCAACACTATGACGACCAGAAGACGCTTCTGTTTTCTTGGGGAAATTAGGCTAAAAGAGAAGACAGTCCATACTCCCATATCCATACGCCCAATTTAATTTCGAAGTTTTTTACTGTACGAGTGTACGTGTCTTAATTTTAACGCCAAATTGTAACGCAATAAAGTACGTAAACCGTGAAGCTAACGAATTAGCTATGGAACACATTTCAATCAGAATAAAGTAGTATGACACGTAAGAACATGCCGCCTAAAAACACGCTGAAGCGTCACCGTCTCTTTCTCACAAAGCCTGTTAGAAAAAGATATCAATAGTGATAGAATTTTTCCCGCACTGAATTTTCAACGTTCTGCTTAGCACTGAGAGTTTAAAATCGAATGCTGTGTGTTTTGGACGCTGTGTTGTATTCTCAACGTTCGGTTCATACACCGATGGTTTAAAATCGAAAACGGTGTCTTTCGACGTTCTGTCGGATTCTCAATGCTCGGATCAACACCGAGAGTCGAAAATCCAGGGCGTGATAGAACGATAGGACCTCGCCGCGATATCTTCTTTAATATTGACGTTGATATATTAGTCTACAAAGTAAATAGCTTTACTCACCAAGCCAATTCTTTTCATGTGGCAGTATGCACAGTTCAATCTCAGCAGAAGGCAGTATGAACGGTATCGCAGACAGTTCCAGCGAAGCGCCCGAGATCGCCAGGAATACGGCCAACGTCACCCGCGCTTGGGATAAACCGCAACCAGCCTGCAAGATGCCCATTTTAACAATGTAATATGCCCATTTTAACAATGTAATAATGCCCGAAGGATTGGGCAGAAGTTCAAAATCATAAGTCATTTATTCAAACTAGGCTGAGAGTCAGCACTTTTGGAACGTCAAAGTTACATAAGACAGTCCCCCCAAAACGCCCGCCCTTCACCACTTCCTAGTGCTTTAGCTGAGAAAGAAGTGGCGCAACAACCTCCCCAGCAGCACAGCTGTCTGTTAATAATATGTAAGTAATTAATATTATGAAAACAAAACACATATTAAATTATTTGCCATATGTCAGCTAGCACACGCCCATCAATGGTACAGACACCATAAGTCGACTGGTACTTGTTGACAGGCCTACGCTGTCCTCCCATACCTATTAACACTGTAATTTGAAACTATTGTAAAAGCAAATTATTTTTAAAAGAGTAACCATGGAGTTTCTTGCCGGCTCTTCTCCATATGAATCAACTATTTCGAAACGTGCACCTAGCTTCTGACGTTCATAAGTGCGCATGTAGGTTTATGTGAAATAAAAATATTTTGATTGATTGATTGATTAGTCAGTATATCAATTTATGTGATATAAAAATATTTTGATTGATTGATTGATTAGTCAGTATATCAATTTATGTGATATAAAAATATTTTGATTGATTGATTGATTAGTCAGTATATCAATTTATGTGATATAAAAATATTCTGATTGATTGATTGATTAGTCAGTATATCAATTTATGTGATATAAAAATATTTTGATTGATTGATTGATTAGTCAGTATATCAATTTATGTGATATAAAAATATTTTGATTGATTGATTGATTAGTCAGTATATCAATTTATGTGATATAAAAATATTTTGATTGATTGACTGATTAGTCAGTATATCAATTTATGTGATATAAAAATATTTTGATTGATTGATTGATTAGTCAGTATATCAATTTATGTGAAATAAAAATATTTTGATTGATTGATTGATTAGTCAGTATATCAATTAATGTGATATAAAAATATTTTGATTGATTGATTGATTAGTCAGTATATCAATTTATGTGATATAAAAATATTTTGATTGATTGATTGATTAGTCAGTATATCAATTTATGTGATATAAAAATATTTTGATTGATTGATTGATTAGTCAGTATATCAATTTATGTGATATAAAAATATTTTGATTGATTGATTGATTAGTCAGTATATCAATTTATGTGATATAAAAATATTTTGATTGATTGATTGATTAGTCAGTATATCAATTTATGTGATATAAAAATATTTTGATTGATTGATTGATTAGTCAGTATATCAATTTATGTGATATAAAAATATTTTGATTGATTGATTGATTAGTCAGTATATCAATTTATGTGAAATAAAAATATTTTGATTGATTGATTGATTAGTCAGTATATCAATTTATGTGATATAAAAATATTTTGATTGATTGATTGATTAGTCAGTATATCAATTTATGTGATATAAAAATATTTTGATTGATTGATTGATTAGTCAGTATATCAATTTATGTGATATAAAAATATTTTGATTGATTGATCGACATTAATGATTTAATTCAATGTTCTGTGTCTCGTAATGGTAATAACTTTGTCTATCTACTTTTGCACAAAAGTTTATTTAACTGAACAGACAGCTGTGCTGCTGGGGAGTTTGTTGCATCACTTTTTCTTCCCAGCTAAAGCAGTAGGAAGTGGTGAAGGACAGGCGTTTTAGGGACTGTCTTATGTAATTTTGATGTTCGAAAAGCGCTGATCCTCAGCCTAATTTGATTTTACATACGGACGAAATAAAATCGCAGCGAGATATTTTTACGTATTGGATTTTCCTTTTTTCTGCGCACAAAATTTAAATATAGCTCGTAAAGTGCGAGATATCCTTAGAAGACACTGACTACGTGATGAAAACCAAAGCGACCAAGCGTGACGTTTTGAAGCCCCTCTCCTCTTTTATTAGAGACTAAAAGCCTACCTGTCGCAGCGCATCCTCGTGGAACTGCTCCAGTACACTGGAGTCGTTATAGTCTAGGAGCTCGCCGCTCTCATTCGCGTCTGCGGTGTGGTCCGGCGGGCTAGTTGCCATGTGGCTTGTGTTGCCTGGCTCCCCGCCACCGCTCTCCGTGGCTACGATTATAGAACAGTATATTAGAAAGAGAAGAGTATTTCTCGAAAGGTACAGCAAAAAGAGTTACGTTACTTTCTTAAAACTAAACAAACATTTTGTGTATTGATAACTGACTGACTAAAATTACTACTGGCAAGGCGTGGATAATAGTAAGGCGTTTACGAAGCAGTTGTGTCCCACTGCTGAGAAAATGTCTCACTCCAGTTTGGACTGATAGCATTAATAATAATTTTAAAAGAACTTACCGCTAAGTCTATCTTCAGTGTACGCCATAGTACCAAAGCTATGTTTGGAGGAGCCCTCAGAATCGGAGCGCGCGCGCACCAGGCACGCATGCTCCTCCGCCATTGTGCGCTAGGCACGTCACAAGTCCGCTAGAGCGAGCGAGAGGCATCTGCAAGATGTGATGAGTTAGAGAGAGTCAGAGTATTGGATGCTTGCTCGTCCGTAATGGTGAGCGAGGTGTGTCTTAAATCCGCTGGAACGAGCGAGAGGCATCAGCATGATGTGATGAGTTAGGGAGAATCAGAGTATTGCATGCTTGCTCCTCCGCCATTGTATACAAGGCGTGTCCAAGTCCACTGGAGCGAGCCAAATGCATCTACAAGATGTGATGCTAGAAAGAGATAAATGTTGGTGGGGAAATGTAGATTATGGATAGGTGCAGCAGTCTTAATTTGCCTAGCTGGCCAGAGCTGTTGATGAGACTGTAAAGATGGGTGAAGCAATATTTGCAGCGAGGGTTTTAGATGACAACGAGGGAGGCCTAGAAAACGCTAGTGTGACGACCTAGATGCGTTTACGAGAGATTGGTCGAAGAAGGCAATGCACAAAGAACAATGGGAAGCTACGGGGAGATCTTTACCCATAATTGGAACAATGTACCAAGGTTGCAAAAAAAAGACTCATCACTAATAGTAATCACTATGTTGGGGTCGAATTCCAGTCTAACTGGATGCAGCTAAATAAGATAAGCTCATAATAGAATAAAAATACACATGGTATAAAAGTAGGAGGCTATATCAAGGGCCTATGAAGTAAGAGAAAACCTTAGTATACCGTGAACAGCGAGTTGTGTTGAGGAATTTGCTGCACCACTTCTTTGCAGCTAAAGCGCTAGGAAGAAGTGAAGGGTGCGCGTTTTGGGAGACTGTCTTATGTAATTTTGACGATCAAAAAGTACTGACTATTATCAGCTAGTTTGGATTAGTGTTGCAAAGGACTCGAGTCCTCGAGTCGTAATTTAAAAAACTCGACTCAATTATGCAAGACTCAGTGTGCTCAAAAGGCTCGGAGTCTAGAGTCAAGCCGAGCCCGAGTCATTTACAAGCCACTCGAGTCTTAAAAAGGACTCGAGTCTTAAAAAAGGACTCGAGTCTTAAAATGAATTCGAGTCTATGAATAACTCGTCAGATTATTTGTACGCATAATTACATCATAACCACTCATTAGAACTTATCATTCTTCTATTCGAGTCTTTTCGAATGATGAGCTACAAGTTTCATCTTCATGTTCCAAGTTTTTCTTTAAGACTCGAGTTAAATTTAAGACTCGAGTCCTCTTTAAGACTCGAGTCCTTTTTAAGACTCGAGTGCTTGACTCTAGACTTCGAGCCTATTGAGCACACTGAGTCTTGCGTAATTGACTAGAGTCTTTAAAATTACGACTCGAGGACTCGAGTCCTTTGCAACACTAGTTTGGATAAATTAATTTTGATTTTATCAGGTATGGTACCGGAACTTGGTAGAAAGGCCTCTGCATTTAGGACTAAATTTGTGACTACCGAGATGACGACTAATAGTGTAGTATGAAAGACAAAAACATGTTGCGCCGACCACAAATAAAATTGGGAGGATAACAAGAAAATGATGACGGTGAAAATATTGTGCATGTAGAATGAATGAGGTACCTACATAACTTCACATTATTTTTCAGTATTCATTTTCCAGTAGTTTTTTTTGAGGCTATATTCAGCAGTGTGTATTGTAACTTGGTGAGTAGGTAAAGTGTCATAATTAAGTTAATAAAGCAGCATTCTTAAAAACATAATTATCATTATTATAAACTCACAAAAAACACTGACACCATATTGTAGGTAATCTCATAAAATTTATTTTTATGAGCAAAGTTTTGAAATAATCAAACCAGTTGTTAGGTTTTAAAATAATATACTAAATTGTAATGTTGTCTTAGTCGATTATTGGGACTTTTGATGGATAATACTGGCAACACTAGTTTTGAAATAACGAGGTACCGAGACAACGGTTGAGAACACGGGATGGCACTCGGTCTATTCGCTCGGGGCCAGCATCGAAGACGGACGTAAGTTCTGTTACTATCTTAAATATTAAGTAATTTGATATTATGTAACACTTATTGCTTATTATGAAAATGTTGTTGTACCTTTATAGAATATTCATACTCTTTCTTTGCCTAGCTATTGTGATTGTGTTGATACTATTCTGAGATCTCTTGGACAATGGTCCAAGAGATAGAATGAAATGTATTTGAGATAATAATAGTTTATGGCAATGTAAGAAGTGAGTTGATATAATACTTTAATACTGTTTCCATGGAGTTTCTTGTCCTTCTTCTCCATGAAGACCTAGTTTTGGAACGGACAACTAGCTTTCTGATTAATTACTGACAAGCCTCATTGAAATAAATATATAGTCTTGTCTTTCTGTGCTTTATTTAGTGAAACCCTAGGTGTACCTTTAAATGATACAATGTGTTACGTGTTATTTTCCTTACCCTGTAATACCTATGTCAGTTTATAGTTTGAGATAATCTAGTAGTGACGATTAGATGCCTTTGGGTACCCATCCATAAGTTTCTGCTTTGATGTTAAATATATTAGGTATTCAATAAGTTGGTTTAGAGCAAGGGTACCCTAAGTTTATTACATATTTCAGAAGTGGCAAGAGCCTGCTTGTTGCTTAGTTATATAATAACAGGTCAATATCTTAACAACAGTTCATAGAACCTCAATGTGTGGGGCTGGGTAATTTCGTGATTTTATTTAGGTTATTATCAATAGTCATTTTGAAAATACTAGACAGTGCCTACCGTCACTTATTTTTGTGTAAAGAGGCCTAAAATGGTGTAATTTGTGAGGTAAGACGCCTCGTTTTTGGAGAATTTTCAATTGTACATTTAAGCATTTATCGCCCTTAATATAAGTTTAATTTATAACGTGTAAAATTGAGTAGTTACAGCGCCTCCGCTTACAAGTTTCAGAACAACGATGCTACGTGCCTACTCCGCGGGACCGCGTTGCGATGACCCGTCGCAGCCGTGGTCATATGCACGCTGTGAGTCGGAAGCGGTGACGTGACCGTGTCCGGGCATGAGCTGGGTTATCATCACAACCGGCTACGCGATCTGTACAACGAGCAGAGCCGGGAACGCAGCCACGGGCGGCGGGCTACATCTCTGGCTAGTGCTGAACACGACAGTCGCCGCGTGTCGAATGACAACGGACTGGAGCGGTTGTGGGCGCGAGACATGGTATTTGATGGTTAAAGAAATTTACTTCTCAAAAAGAATTTATATAAAAATGTCACTTACTTGAGAACAATTGTTCCAAAACTTAAAATATTCACAAACTTTGACACTTAAACTAAGCAGGTATTGTTTTTGTTTCTGTCAAATCATTTAAATACACAGTATTAAATCATTTCGTACACAAATCACATCAACGAATACAAACATTTCAAACTTTTCGATCCACCCGCAAAAAAAAAAAAAAAAATTATTCAATCCGGTGCCACTATAAAGCAACGCAGCAGTAGGGCAAGTATATTTACGGTAGTGTTTGATCTTTAAGAATGTGATATTTTAACTTCGTTTTGAATACATCAAACGAGTTTGCGTTCTTAACTTCTTTAGGTAGCTTGTTATATTGTTGCACCTCCGCAAAGATAATTGCTCTCACCATTGACTGTTCGCACTCGCGATAGTAAAATGTGTTCCTTCTTATGACGACTACAATTGTGTACTTGACGTATTTGTGTGCGAATAGACTTGTTTAGTATATTTCTTATAGGTATGTTGATACAATGTACATGGAACGGTTTAACATTCATGAGTTACTTATTCAATATTAAGTCACAATCTCAGCCGTAAGCAGTGACATCTCCGATACAGAATTTCAGCTACCGTAGTAATAACCACAAGAATATTTTATGTATTGTTGACTCTCTGTCAACGCCTTGGTATCGGTAAGTTTAAAAAGGTCAATAAATGTGCCACTGTCTACGACTGGGACGAAATAACGGTTATACATTTTATCACACAAACTACAAGGGTTGGCTACAACCATGGTATGAGAGTTTTAACTGTAGACTATTTAGTTGGAGCGAAACGAAATATTAATTTACGAGTACTTTTCCTTTTGAACAATCCTATGGTCAATTCTTGTAGGACATGGTCAAAAGAAAGAACATGTTTATAGATATAGGTATATATTTATATTTTTTTTAACCTTTCGAGGTCTATAATAATGCAAATTTGGTTCTTTTGACCGTTTTAATATCTATCTACGAAGCCCAATAGTAATAATAGTCGTAATGAATAATTTTGCTGTAACTGTCAAAATAAAAGTGCAAGATAAAAACGGAAACATATTTAAGAAACATGTCCGTGCTGAGAGACGTTAATTTATCTAGGTCTATGAAATTTTTGCACACGGCAAACTATGAAGTAGGCAAATAATATTAAATATTTAATGGGCAACTTAAATATTTACTAATTATTTACAACATGAAATAAAGAAATGTAAGGAATTAATCTTCTAGAGGTATAAAAATGGACTTGACATTGCTATATAAGAGACTGATACACATTTCCTTCAAGGTCGATTTCATATGGCAATTACTTGACATATACATATTTTAGTAATTACGTGTATGTAACTGCGGTTAGAAAACGGGTGTTATTGCCGTTATTTTACGACTACTTCTAGATTATACTTTTCTTTTTATTTGAATTTTGCCCATCTGCGGAGGGCAATGTGTTTATGGGCCTGTGTTTGTATGTATATCTGTTCCCTTTTTTTTTGCTTAATATTTCATTACGTTATTTTGGGGCTAGGCATAATTGAGAGAAGGCAGCAAATGGAGTTTGATACAAATAATTTGCTAATCAGTCTTCATAACATTCTAGAAGTATGTTTAGTATTATTGAAAACAGCCAAACACCATTCTTTTGATCTTTCATAAAATCTTTTACGAATAGAAATTATATTAAATAAAAATAAAATGTATGTTTTCAATAAAGTTTAATATCCGCTATAAACTGCCATTTTGGCGTTTATGGGATTATAGCCCGTGGAATTACAGGACGCCTCTAAGGATATTTTGCTTGCCCAAATACGACTAGTAGGTAAGAAGTTATGGGAAACAGATGAACATGCATATACGTACATGGCCTGCTGGATCGTTGCCTTCCTTTGGGCCGCTGTCGGGTAAAACCTCACCTTTGCACATTTATAATGCTACTCCATTCCTTCGCTGTGCTTTGGAATTTATAGTGACAGTACCTGACATTCTGATATATTGTTGACGGGCTTCAAACTCAAAAACTTATCATATATTTTAATCTGTTTCTAAATGAACGATTATTATAAGTTTTTGGGGTAAAACAGACGTTCTTCTCTAGAAAATAGGGTGCTTACTCCATATTACTTTACAAAGCGAGAATAGATTTTTGCTGGTAATGCTTTAGTCATAGTGGTGAATTCGACTTACGCATTAAGCATCTTATCGGTATTGAATTCCTTAAAAATTAATTAATTAATTAATTGCCCTGTGCAGGTACTCTTAACCTTGCAGGCACTGTACAGTTTTTGTTTATTGTTTCTTTCCATTTTCATCAATAATTTAGGCCGTCACTAAATAGTAATAGAAAAGGAATGTTATATTGGTCACAATCACAAAAGTAAACACATATATAGTCTAAATGCAAAACTAATCGCCGTCTTTTATGAATAAAAAGTATTATTAAAATAAAAATTGTTTAACAAAAACTAGATACGATTATTATCGATGTTTTAAACTAAACTTTATTTAATAACTCATGCGTATTCAATTCAATGAATTTATTGCAGAACAAAGAAGTAAATACATTTTAAGATGTTGAGTAGATGCGCAGTTAATTATGTCATACCGATCTAGGCATGCAAAATATTATTTATATTCATTATTATACACAAGAAAATTTAATATATTTAAAAACAATTTAAAAGATTGGTTACCTAAGTTAAAGAAAAATCGAAATTATACAATGCAATACACAGAGGTAAAAAAAAATACAGGTTCATAAAAATGTGAGGTCTAAATTGTTGATAGAATGCCAAATGTCAAATAAATTTCATGTCTGAAGTTAATCTCGACAAACATAGTAAGTATAGCATGTCTGATAAAATAAGGTTAGTCAAAAAAAAACATACACTTGAATATTAAGTTCGGATGTCATATAGTTAGAAAGGTACCCTAAAAAGAAAAAGCACGTTTTGTTCAATTTAAATTAATATTTATAAGTAGGTGGTGGTGGTATGTTTGTAATCCCGTTTACAAACTAATGATGTGGACATTGATAGTTTAAATATATAAAGAAAATTATCTGATTATGGATAAAAAAACATTTATTTTTTAAATATCTTATTAAATTACAAGAATCTCGTTTGCAAACTATTTTCACCTTACGCTGGGCTTTACTTTGTTTGTAAGGGCACAATTAAACACATTATTTGAAGTCTGTTTTCACATATTATATTGTTTACATAGTTAAAATTATCAGTATCGATTAAGGTAGACACTACGATCACAGATTTATTATTTATTTTACGGAAATGTTACAGCATTATCATAACGGTAATTTTTGACATCCTACTTATATTTAATTTGGTAAGTTTGTTGCTAAAAGCTATAGTGCTATCTATTGTTTGTCACAATTATAATAAAAAGAACTTACTGGGTGTGTAGATAAATGAAAATCGTTTGAGAACTAATGAAGTTAATATGGATAATTGTTCGTACTATTGTATTTCGTAGAATTAGATCAGATTAGTTAAATGATTTAACCTCTAACCTATTCATTTTTGTTTACGGTGAATGATTTGAGCTGTGATTAATACCCCCTATATTGGTTTTGAAACCATCCTTGAATATATAAATGTTTTGATTTTAAACAATTACTATCTTTTATCTATTGCTGTGTGAAGGAAGGTTCACAAGTACCTAATGTCCCCATGGTTTGTGAGAAGGAAGGTTCACAATCATCTTGACTTAGGAATAACTTAGATATTTAACTGGTGAATTTATTGCTTGTGAGAAGGAAGGTTCACAAGTCACAAGTATTTAATGTCACTATGGTTTGTGAGGGGGAAAGTTCACAAGTACCTGACGTCACAACGGCTTGTGATAGATGTTCACATCCACTGTGACTAAGGAATGACTTAGACACAAGTACCTGATGTCGCAGCGGTTTGTGATAGATGTTCTCATCCGCTGTGACTAAGGAATGACTTAGACATAAGTACCTGATGTCGCAGCGGCTTGTGATAGATGTTCTCATCCGCTGTGACTAAGGAATGACTTAGACACAATTACCTGATGTCGCAGCGGCTTGTGATAGATGTTCTCATCCGCTGTGACTAAGGAATGACTTAGACACAAGTACCTGATGTCGCAACGTTTTGTGATAGATGTTCTCATTCGTTGTGACTAAGGAATGACTTAGACACAAGTACCTGATGTCGCAGCGGCTTGTGATAGATGTTCTCATCCGCTGTGACTAAGGAATGACTTAGACACAAGTACCTGATGTCGCAGCGGCTTGTGATAGATGTTCTCATCCGCTGTGACTAAGGAATGACTTAGACACAAGTACCTGATGTCGCAGCGGCTTGTGATAGATGTTCTCATCCGCTGTGACTAAGGAATGACTTAGACACAAGTACCTGATGTCGCAACGTTTTGTGATAGATGTTCTCATTCGTTGTGACTAAGGAATGACTTAGACACAAGTACCTGACGTCACAACGGCTTGTGATAGATGTTCTCATCCGCTGTGACTAAAGAATGACTTAGACACAAGTACCTGATGTCGCAAACGGCTTGTGATTATGGTTCACATCCACCGTGACTAAGGAATAACTTAGACAATATATTTATGTATATATTTATTGCTTGTGAAAAGGCCTGTTCACAGCCATCGTGACATAGGAATAACGTAGACATTTTATTAATGTCCTGATTTTATTTTTTTTAATGTGGGGAACCCTCCTCGTTTACCACCATCATGTTATGTGGGACTCTTAAATGTCTTTTATTTTTGTGCTTACTCGTTTGTTTCTATTGTATATTCTGGGATGGTTCGCAAACAGTGCTTAAGTTGTAAGTGTTGGATGTAATGTGTAAATAATTGTAAGCCGTATTCGATGCTGTCACCCTTACTTGCCAAGTGTTAGGTTATAAATGCTAATTTGTATGCGTGCATGAGGACATGCACGATGTCAGGATGGTCGAGTGTTAGGTTTTAAAATAATATACTAAATTGTAATGTTGTCTTAGTCGATTATTGGGACTTTTGATGGATAATACTGGCAACACTAGTTTTGAAATAACGAGGTACCGAGACAACGGTTGAGAACACGGGATGGCACTCGGTCTATTCGCTCGGGGCCAGCATCGAAGACGGACGTAAGTTCTGTTACTATCTTAAATATTAAGTAATTTGATATTATGTAACACTTATTGCTTATTATGAAAATGTTGTTGTACCTTTATAGAATATTCATACTCTTTCTTTGCCTAGCTATTGTGATTGTGTTGATACTATTCTGAGATCTCTTGGACAATGGTCCAAGAGATAGAATGAAATGTATTTGAGATAATAATAGTTTATGGCAATGTAAGAAGTGAGTTGATATAATACTTTAATACTGTTTCCATGGAGTTTCTTGTCCTTCTTCTCCATGAAGACCTAGTTTTGGAACGGACAACTAGCTTTCTGATTAATTACTGACAAGCCTCATTGAAATAAATATATAGTCTTGTCTTTCTGTGCTTTATTTAGTGAAACCCTAGGTGTACCTTTAAATGATACAATGTGTTACGTGTTATTTTCCTTACCCTGTAATACCTATGTCAGTTTATAGTTTGAGATAATCTAGTAGTGACGATTAGATGCCTTTGGGTACCCATCCATAAGTTTCTGCTTTGATGTTAAATATATTAGGTATTCAATAAGTTGGTTTAGAGCAAGGGTACCCTAAGTTTATTACACAGTATGGTACTTAAAAGTATTTAAAAATGATTGGAAATTAATTTCATATCATCACAATCAGCCTATATTGTTCCCACTGCTGGGACACAGGCCTCCTCTCTCTGAAAGTGGGCCGTAATCTACCACGCGGACCCAGTGCGGGTTGGTAGATGTCACATGTCTTCGAATTTTTGGTTTTAGGACATGCTGGTTTCCTCACCATGTTTTCCTTCACCGTAATGAGAGCAGTGGTGATGATATTATTTACAAAAAGTTAAGCGCCTGTCTGGGGTTCGAACTCGCGACCTACAACTCGTATGTCGGAGCCAATACTGCTAGGCCACCACAGCTCCCGAAAATCAATTTGCTAACTCCTATTTTATGTATTTATGACTTTACAAGTAGATAAAAATGTGAAGTGTTTATACATATGTATAATAATAATTATCAGTGTATTGTGTAAAATATTTGTAATTAACAGCTTTCTGTTAGCTTGTTATCAGTGTATTGCTATATTATTGCTAAATATAGCCCGTTGGAAACAATTTCTATTGTTAATTTATTGTTACTGTTTCTAGGTATGTTACGATGAGCAAATATTGATTGTAGTCATGTTTTATCAGTTGGGGATTTTCCTATTGTTTGGTCTTCTTTTGGGGTTAGTGAAAATATTAAAAATCTTTACCAATATTATAAAGAGGTAACATTTGTTTGTTTGTATGTAGGGGGTAATCCCTTTAACTACTAGTCGGATTATTGAGGAAAGTAGTGCAATCGTCCCAATACCTGAACTAACGTGGGCCCAGTTGCCTATTATCAATTTAGAAAAGGGGCAAATGGTCCCAGTTTCAAAGTGGACGAATTGCCCCCTTACCCAAGATATAGGCTATTTAGCATTACGCTGCACCCCTTTTTACGCGGCTCCTAAGCCACGTAAAAAAAACAAAGGACGGAATTAAGACTTAGAAAAAACAGAGTAACATTGAACTAAGTATTTTATAGTTGTTAGATGTATTGGGCTGAATAGATAGATGGTCACACCAATTGTCATCAGCATTTTGTAGGTCCTCAGAAGTGCATGTAGGACACATTATAGG
The DNA here is from genome assembly GCA_932294355.1 of Aporophyla lueneburgensis. Taxonomy (NCBI): domain Eukaryota; kingdom Metazoa; phylum Arthropoda; class Insecta; order Lepidoptera; family Noctuidae; genus Aporophyla; species Aporophyla lueneburgensis. The sequence goes on along the minus strand of OW028762.1, from coordinate 6,131,465 downwards.
AGAAATACGTCTACATTCAGAGAAAAAAAAAGCATAGGATTAAATTGCATGTTGGTAAATTGAAAGCATTAATAGTCAGGTGTTTGGGCAAGTCGTTGGTCCCTATTAAAAATGTCGGTTCTGCAAAAAGACTACTGTTCAGTAGCGCAGTTCAAAGTTTGGTTTACTACTAACACTGTTGCGTGGACAACCTACAATATTATCTTTAAAACTGGCTACATATCATGATTTTCAAAAAAAAAAAAAATACGTACGATATAATAATATCTTTTTATTGTGATTCTATTTATGTAAAAAAGTGAATATTGGTAAAAATACATAACCGACATTGTTAATTGGGACCGTCGAATTGTTTCTTACTGAGCAATTTAATGTTGCCTTAGATTTCAGGTGATAGCAGTGGTCATAGCAAGAGATACCGTGGCCCTGGCACATGGGCAACTGAAGGAACACGGGTCGGTTTTAGTCAGTAAAAGTCTGACACTCCCTCCCACTCCACCCAAGAGAAGGAGACCGAGAAAGCAGTGGTCACAGCCACAACTTGTAGGTTGTAGGTTCAAAACCCAGATGGGTGGTCTACTTTGTGTAAATTATGTCATCACCATTGTTCTCCAAACAGTGAAGGAAAACATCTTGAGGAAACTGGCATATCCTAGAACCAAAAATTCCAAGGCATTTGACATCTACCCAACCGCACTGGGCCTGCATTGTTGATTATTAGCCCATTCCCTTTCAAAGACAGGAAAGACAGGCCTGTGACAGCAGCGGGAACATTATAAGCTGATTATGTTTGATTTCAGGCAGTACTATGAAATATTGTTGAACATACATATTTGTGTTGAAAAAAGTCTGAGTAAAAGGTAGGAGACGACATGGATTTATTTTAATGATGAAAAGTTCTATGAAGAAGGATTATCACCAGAGATCGGAGTAGGTAGATTGAAATGGGATCAATGAACCGGCACGTGTTTATAAGTATGGATATGCCTCCGAGATTCCGAGATTTTGAAATTAATTTCAAATGTTGTAATGTGTAGAATAAAGAATACATCAATATGAATAAGAAACGTTTGACCCTTTTGCTGTCTTTCTAATAGTATATAGGTGATCGGCCTATACTGTAGAAGTAAGAAAAAAAAACAATTTTAAATGTTTATCTATCGCATTCTGTAAAATTAGAATGTAGTACCTAGTTTAAAAATTACCTTACTTTCACAATATTTGATTCAATCCCGTAAGTACCAAAATGAAATCCCGGAAAAAAGGTTTATCCATGTTGTGATTTTTATGACTATTCATGATGCGAGTACGTAAAATCAATCTACCTACTCCGACCACTGATTATCACTCTTTGCTGCAGCCTACTGCGGAGGTATGAAATCTATGTAAGGTTTTCCTAGTAGGCCATGGTAGCTTGTGATGGTTCAATATAATATCAGAAGGTTTAAATTCTTGCCAAAGATCAATTAGGGCAATATATCAGGCCTTTATGAAACGGATAGTATTTATTTACATGACTATCAAAGAGTTTCAAGAATATCTTAAGAGTTTTTAATGAAGAGAACATTTTTTAATAACTACTCCAGCTCATTCATTTAGCAGGAATTTGGATCATTTTTTTTATTGAACTACTAGCTTTTGCCAGCGGCTTCGCCCGCGTGGAGGTCGGAAAATATCCCGCGGGAACGTACTACCGGGATAAAAAGTAGCCTATGTCCTTTCTCAGGCTCTAAACTATCTGTGTATCAAATTTCATTTAAATCGGTTCAGTATTTTAGGCAGGAAAGCGAGACAGACAGACAGACAGACAGACAGACAGACAGACAGACAGACAGACAGACAGACAGACAGACAGACAGACCGACAGACAGACAGAGTTACTTTTGCATTTATAATATTAGTATGGATAATGCAGTGGATAGAGAGATAAGATAAGAGAAGATGAAGTATCTCAAATCACAAGTGCCATTATTATCGGAAACAAAACAATCGTAAAAAATAAGTTATTTACATAAATAGAATAAACTATTTACATTCAAATTACAAGAATATACAGCCCGTAGCATTGACTTTTAATAACCATGTTTTATGATACAATAGTAAAATTGCATAGTTATGTGAACAATTCTTTTATGGACATGTCTTTAATAATATAATAAAGAAGAAGTTTTTTCTTGTTTTGACACGCTAATCTCAAGAATTACCAACCAAACTTAAATAATGATTTCTGAATATATAGCCCAATTTTTGAGGTAAGTTTTAAGCTATTTAGCATCATGCTACGAACGACCCTTACTAGCGGAGAAAAAATAATAATTAGAACGCGGGCGGGCGATGCGATGCAACGCGGTGAGTTGGTGGAAGTTTTATCGTAGATTATGGCTGTTTTTGAGTATATTGTGTATCTTATGAGTTCCACACGAACGACGTCGTGGGTAGAAGCTAGTAAACAATATCACAGAAACATCTGTGAACACAAAGAACATACTAGCTAGACTCTATCTTTTTAACACAGGAAGACCAAATTAACACAAATGATAACTACCGACGCTTGAATTAAGAACAATAACCACTCCCGATAACTTGTAGATAGACCAAACTTTATTCTTACAAGCGGTTTAGTCACGAAACACCGATATCACATTTATTTTACTCTTTCGAAAAATTTCGGTGCGCTCTTGATCATTTTCTGTAGACAAATAAATAAACAGCAAAAACTTACGTTTGGAGAGCTTGCAATCACTAAAGTATATTCAAAATTAATCGTTTCGGGAAATAAACATTTCAATTTGTGAGTTTTTTAGTATTCAAAATCCAAAATAAAAATATAAACACCCACAGCAAAGGACAATACAATTTTATTTTATTTGTTACACGATTAAATGGAATAACCGGAATTTGACCCAATGATTATTCTGTCCTTGTCTTATTGCCAAGACAGATCGTTCAGATTAAAGAGATGGAAATAAATCTGCGCTTACATTTTCTGACAATGTAATTTTGTAGGTTTATCTCGGAGAATGAATGATTTCCTCGAATGAACTGATTTAATTGTTACTAGTGATGTATTGATGTATTCACGTAAACTATGGCTGTTGTTAAGAGAAAATAAAAAGAAGTAAATTTTAAAAACTTACTGAAGTTGATAAATAATGAAAATAATAATAAAACTTTTTTCAGCATATTCTCAAATATCTGTAAACAATATTAAGAAAAAGAAGAAGTAATTGCCAAATCACAACTAACATCAATTTGGTAAACAAGCCAAACAATATAATAAAAGCCTCAAATCAAAATTAATTATAACTATTTCCAAATAACAAAATATCACTAAACATTTGAATGTTTCTCAAACATGCAAAGAACAGCGCAAACTTTAATATTTAGTCGTGAAAAACCTTGACTCGGTAATTATTTTCATGTGAAATAGAGCAATCAAACAAATATTATACGACGGCCAACTTTCAAGGTTTCAAAGTTACATTAAAACCTTCATAATGACATAGTTTGGTAATTAATTAACTCGTACGTAGGTACGAAAATGTAGATTTTCCGAATTACTCAAATTATGGTAAAAGGTTATGTGTTAGTTTAATGGTTCGAACCTTGAACTACACGTACGTATACGTAGACCGGTCAAAGTATTGATTTGGTGGGATGGTTAAATAACGGATACAAAAATAAAAAAGATTAATATCATGATGTCCCAACATTTCCAGGTTCGCCAAAAATATGTATTATATTTGGTCAGCCTCGAAATCTTGGGTCGTTATTGATATTTCATGCGTCTTGTCATTTTGCTGCTTTTTAATTTAAATTCTAGATTTTTCTAAATCTTTAGCTACTTTTAGAATAAAATGCAACCAATCATAGAAACGCAATACCACTTACAATTTTGAAGCATTAAGCAATTTTGCGTTTTATTACTTTTCACTGTTAATTAACACAAAGCGGTGCCACACTGCTGTTCGCTAATTATATGAAATATATAATACAAATTACATTGTGATTATTATGGTTCGTGTCGTGTGCGAAATTTGCAATAAATAATTGAACTATTTCAAAACCTGATGCACTGTTTAGCACTCATTGTTATAGTTTTTTGAACAACCACTAATGTTAAACACTATAAATATAAATAAAAATATAATTTGTAGCTCATTTTCACAAATTTTTCAGCCACACTGCGTTCTGTGGTGACATGAGAACTGTGTCATACGTTAAGAAAGAGGGAACACGAAGGATAATTTACATAACGACACACTTATTCACTTCACGTCTACATTCAACGATTCCACCGAATTCTCACTGATAGTAGAAAAAGATGATTTATGAGATTTTAAATTATATATTGCAAACTACTCATAAAATGTGTCTCATGTGGGACACAATGAAATCTGCAGGGTTTAAGGTCAGGAAAGGGATAGGAAATCTATTTTAGGAAATGATAGAAAGAGAGGTATAGCGAAGATCAAGGTAATATAAATGAACCAGGAATCTTCGGATATTTTTCTGCAAAAACAGTTCGTCCGTTTAATACAACATAATTTCGTAAAAGTTATGTTAATATTTCCTGATAATTTGATTAATATTAAATACGAAATTAGTTATAAACAACATTAAAATTTTACAAGAAAAAGGGGCATTGAGATTTTGATTAAAATATCAAGTAGGCTCATCCATGAATATTAATAGGTGGGTCTAATTGATTTGCAATGTAATATAACTGATAAAAATTAATCAACGACATATTTTTATTCTTATACAAATATCTCAAGATGCAGATCTCTTGTGTACATGCTACTACGTTTATTGATCGCTCGCCCGTTGCGCGGTCAGACATAATAGTAGCACATGCGCAGAACGTTGAGAGCCGGCGATATTGAACATCTGTCATGTTTATACAATATAGTGACACTGACATATTGCGTGTGATAAATTAATTTTGTTCTGGATTTATTATTGCAGATTTTTTAGTTCTTTTTATTTTTTTAAATTACTGTAGTGAACTGATTTCAAAACAAACCGTCTTCTAAAGCTGGTTTAGTATAATGTATACTAATTGCAAATTATAAATTATCCTAAAATTGTTCTAAATATTATCTAAAATAAAAGATATTATATTTCAAAGATACATTATCTATAGTTACATTCTAACTTGTTCCAAATTTTGATTGGAACAACACTAAACGACAAATTCAATCATTCAATTTGCTGTCAGTGTCTGCTCAATACATCACTGTCATTTTGACAATTTAGCTTAGTGTGGCCAGATCGGTCAATTCCTTCTAAATTCGGGATTTTTATTGTATTAAGGAAAAAATATTTAATCTGAAAGATCAAAAGGAAAAGACCACATGTCCAAGTAGACTCTACAAGTAAAAGAGTATCTAATCGACAGTAAACCAATAAACTGTTTAATCTGAAAACTCTATAAACTGCATGGACAAGCAAACATTTTGTAAAAATCCATAGCAAATGAATTAAAATCATATACATTAAAGCTTAATTGTAAAAATACTTATATTAATGCACCGCTATTATAATTGGTGGGAAAGGCAGAGAGAATCGAAAGGCGTATTAATAAGGTTTAATTGCGTAAGAAGATGCGCGCTCGAGTTACAAGCGGGTAATACGCGGTCAATCACACTTATAACATTTCTTCATATTATGTTCGAAAATGTTGTCTGCTCAACAACGTAATTATCGCAACCAATATCGTTGAGTTGTCAAAATGAAATCGATTCCTACTGTCAATATTTTATGTGATCACCCCGCAGTTCACTCTGGATATAAATTGGACGGCAAAACATGAGCCTGCCATCTGGCAACACTTACAATTACAGCAGACGAGCGGACGCCTGTTATTGCCGGCGTGAGAAAAGCGTTATTTATTATTTTTCACTAAAATGTGCGGCCTGCATTCGGAAAACCCACTTGCGGTGCAAATCAAGCTAATTAGAAAGTGTTTGAAGCTAAAAATAATGGCTGATCGTGTTTCTTTTCGCGGCCATAGTCAAGAAAGGAATCATGTTTACGATTTATTCAAACGAACAGTGGAGCATGGTGAATCTCATTCTGCGCTGATGATTGGGCCTAGAGGGAGCGGCAAGACTACTGTAAGCACTATATTTTGTATAATATATAGCCCTAACAATACAACATAATCCATACTAATATTATAAATGGGAAAGTGTGTGTGTCTGTTTGTCCGTCTTTCACGGCAAAACGGAGCGAGGAATTAAATAAATAAATATCTTTGGACAACCCACACACTGTTATCTGATCCCAAACTAGGCAGAGCCTGTACTATGGCAACCAGACAACTGATAAATATACTTATATATTTCTAAATACATACATATTATATATAAATTACACCCAGACACAGAACAAATGATTATGCTCATTACTCAACGATTTGTCCTGGGTGGGAATCGAACCCACAACCTCAGTCTTAGCAGTCAGGTTCACTAACCACTAGACTAACAGGCCAGTCTGATTGACGTGATTTTTTAAGTGGAGATAGTTGAAGGGATGGAGAGTGACATAGGCTACTTTTTTTCTTTTTAAGGTTGTTGGGGTAAACTTAGAAAAGCCGTGCTTTTCCCATGGACAGTTGTATGTAGCATGTTTGCGTGTGTCCAATGCCCAGAATCTTTGCATTCTATCCCCAAATGGAAAGACATATAATATCGTCTACAGTAGCGTTTTAAAATAACATTCTGTTCGGAGTTCTCTTCTGTGTTCTAAATCAGGAAAGGGGAAGCGTGTTACCCCGAATTTAACGCGAGCGAAGCCGCGGGCAAAAGCTAGTTCACAATAAAGTGGCTTTGACGCCAAAAAATATGAATTAGTTCCTTATGATGCAGGTATCTACCTATTCTACCTGATTTGGAGACCACCTTGCTACAGGTATCTCCATACTTAAAAGAAGGCCTCTAGAGATTATTTGTTAAAACCTGTTGATAATGAAATAAATAAACTTAAACCTTCCATACAATCCGACTTTCTAAATAGATAATATTATTACTTGATTAGACACACTGGAGATATTTAATCTGTTCAGTCGATTCTTCCTCTGTTATTGTAGTGTTGTACCGTGTGCTGCCGGACGTAAAGAATCCCATCCCATTTCTTCCCGTGGGTGTGGTAGAAGGCGACTAAGGGAAGTCCCAGGGATTGGGCAGCAGTATTCTCAATGCATTTTACCTACATACATACTGCGATCACTAACCCGCCTGCCAATCGAGGCGATTATGCCTATGCCCAGCGGTGGACGTCTTTCAGCTGAAAAGATGATGCTGAAGTTCAGTGTGAAAGCTGTGACAACATTTTCCAGGAGCTTATTGTATGCTGTTACAACTTGGTTAGACAAGAATTGCTTGAAAGGCTTTTTCTTCTATGAATTTCCCCAGAACCTAAGGGAATGCTCACACAAAGCTACGGATATAATAACCATGTAACAATTGTCATTGACAAATACAGAAGTATGGAAGAAAAAGACAGGTGGCAGCAATCTATACTATATTACTATATATATATTATATATACTGTTTCGTCCCTTTTGAATTGTTTACTCTGTGCGCCTACGTTTCTAGACGTGTAACAGAGTGAGAACTGCCAAGTGGCAGTTTGACTTGGACACTTTGGTTTGGTCTTTGAAACATGGAGGATAATCGTGTTGCCAAGCGACCTTTTGTGGGAAATAATCCTCTTGAATCGGTCGATTTGTGGACAATTTGTCGTGACCCAATTGTTTGTGTGTAACCAACCCCTTTTGACGATATAGAACGGGTTGTATTTGGACTTTGGTTGAAATAATTTGAGGTGTTAGTGATACCATTGTGGACCGCGTGCAGTGAAAATATCTGGCGTATTGGTGCGGCCTGGTATCCTGGAATACCCACTTACAGCGTCACTACACAATACAATATACACTCATTTACATACATAAATCCAGGTAGGCTCCAGAGCCAGTGTTCTTCAACCAGGTGAGTCTTTTGAATATTGTATTAATCAGCTCCGCGCACGGCGGACAGTTCGCAGACACTCTTGCTCCAGGGCCCCACCATCATCACGTTTCCACTGCGCTAATAAAATCCTATGGCCGGGGCCTTGGCCTGGCGTTGAACATATACTATATTACTATACATAATATACATAATAATATTATAAAGCTGAAGAGTTTGTTTGTTTGTTTGTTTGATTGAACGCGCTAATCTCGGGAACTACAGGTCCGCATTGAAAAAATCTTTTTCTGTTGGGTAGCCTATTTATAGAGGAAGGCTATAGGCTATACAACATCACGCTATAACTAAGAGAAGCGGATCAGTAATGAAAAATGTTGCAAAAACGGGGAAAATCGCACGGGTAGGCGATTCGATGCGACGGGGTAAGGGTCGGCGGAACAAGAAATTTAACGCGGACGAAGTCGCGGGCAGAAGCTAGTCTCAAATAAATTGGGATAAGGACAGGAGAAAGAACTACTTATCTGACTTCTACAACCGAGTGTGACCACCCTGTCCTTTATTCTAACAATAATCCAACAAAATCTATTTGTTTCAGCTCATAAACTCAGTGCTGGATCAAATCGGCAAAGAGGTGGACCTGTCAAATGATGCCATCATTGTCAGGCTGAACGGGCTAATACATCATGATGACAAAATTGCTCTCAAGTCTATCACTGCACAGGTAAGTCAAGGTTTGTTGTTTAATAAACAATTCTTTGTCATAGGAGTAACAGACAGTCCACTGTGCAGGGCCTGCATTGAGGACGATGAGATAGCAGCGCACATGCTACTAAACTACTGACTTCTTTTCGTAAGAGAGTTAAATACAGTTGACTCTTGATAATTGGACACTTGTTATTTGAATCTTTTGTTTATAATTTTTTGTCTAGTCCCTTGAGAAATTCTCTACAAAAAGAATAAAATCAATGTTTACAGGTCCCTTCAGTCATTTGAAGTTGTTGTCAAATTATCCAGTCTACTGTAAATGCCGTCATATATCCATGATGATAAAAACTGTCACGTCCTTTACAAATAGGCTGTATTGCTCATAGGACAATTTGCTAATGGGTAATTTTGCTAAAATGTTCTTTTGATTATGGATTGGTTTACTAGTAGGACCATTTACTTTTAGGACATTTCAGAGGGCAAACAATTACCAGTCCATTGCTTTTAAAACTGCTGACCAAATGGGTTCTGCAAACCCTTCCAGGCATCCTTTTCTAAGACCACCTCGTTCCAAACTTTGTAATACACGTCTAGGGCGTATCGCCACCTCTTTTTGAGCCGACCTCGGCAGCGCCGTCCATACTGTGTGGAGAATATTGCCCGTGCATGCGGCCAAACAGCCAGTCAATTATTTATTTCAAATTTCTTCACTCTTCTCCAGATGCAACTAGAAAACGCAGTAGGTGACCGAGTCTTCGGTACCTTTGCTGAAAACCTAGCCTTCCTACTGAGCTGCCTACAAAGTGGAGCAGACCGGCGCTGTAAAAGCCTGCTGTTTATATTAGAAGAGTTTGACATGTTCTGTCATAGCGGACGAACTCAGACGTTGCTGTACAACCTGTTTGATATCACACACAGCGAGCAGGCTCCCATGTGTGTGCTGGGTAAGTTACTCCTACTTTGCACAGGGGTTAAATCCGACATGTTAAAACCATCGAGATTTTTATGCTATAACTTGTTAAATATTAGTGTCTTGTACACAAATAATGTTCCGAAATAAATACTGTAATGATAGTGAAAACCGCAACAAAATCCATTGCGCAGTTTTGATTATCAATGCAGTCACAAAGGTGCACACAAAGAGTGACCTGCACTCATAGAAAAGTGTAGAACAAAAGTATTATTTTTATTAATAAAAATACGTCGACGAAGTCGCTAGGACTTCGTCGACACGATACCGACGACAAGACATAACGTTTTTAATTGTAATCAAATCTAAATTTTATAAAGCTGAAGAGTTTGTTTGGTTAAAGGTACTAATCTCAGGAACTACAACAAATGTTGAATAGTCCATTTACTGAGGAAGGCCAAAGACTATGTAACATCACGCAAGGTCTCTTAGGAGCCGAGCAAAAAGACATAAGTCTCGAATACGAAGACCTCGCACGGGCAGGCGATTAGATGCGACGGGATGGGTCCAGGGAGCAAGAAATTTGACGTGGACGAAATCGCTCGCAGAAGCTAGTGTATCTATAAAGAAAGAAACAGTTTATTTTTCTCTAGGTCTATTTCTCCCCACACAACAAGGCACCCAATTATTTAAGAGTTCATAATTCATTTTGATAATTTAAGCATTGCTGATAATTTCAGGTGTAACAAACCGTATAGATGTCATGGAGCTCTTAGAAAAACGCGTCAAATCGCGCTTCTCTCACCGGCATCTCTTCATATTCCCGAATGAAGACGATCCACAGAGGGCGCCACATTATAAGTACAAAGATGTTTTAATACAGTTGCTGAGTATGCCCGGGAAAGAAAAGACTGTTGCTACACCTAAGAAGAAGGGACGGACTAGGAGGAATACAGGTAAAGATTATATAGATATTTTACGAATTAGAATTAGACGAAAACATACAGGCTTTTATTTAAATTGCAATGTATGTAACTATGTTTGTTCGGATATAATCTTGCAACTCAATTTTGAAGCAGATATCGTCAACCGATTGAGCTGAAATTTTGTATGTACGTGTTATGCTCCACGCGCGAATTAAGTAAGCGACAACGGAAGTATTTAAAAAAATAACTTTATTCCGACAGAGTTACAGCGTAACAGTAATTAACTAAATCTAATAAAATATTGATCTTATATACTAACTTAATTGCTAACGTAGTACAAGCACAACGTGATCAGACCGACGCATGTTCTAGATATTATAAATGCTGATCGCGCAGTGGGAAATTGGGAAATAATAATCTAGTTAATAATTATTGGCTGACAAAGCTAATAATGGTAGGTTGGGGTTCCTTAACTCCTCCCTCCCTAAGAGAGAAATTATCCGAAGGTGTCGCAGACGGTTTCGGAGAATTTCGACAAAAGTTTATGAACTGAAATTTATACATTATAAAGATAACTATTGCTATTACAATAATCACATACTCTAAGATGGTCCATATACTAATTTCTATTGTCACTGTTTGTGTCGTATCATCTATTTCACTGAATTTTGCACTTTGTAACTTCTTCTAACACTTCTTTCACATCACTGAAGTCCACATTTCTTAAATCCACTTTCTTTGATCTTCTCTGGATGTCCTGTTGTAGATCCGGCATCTGGATCAATGGCAGCTGGAGACTGGAAACTGTAGTGTTTGTGGTGGCGGCAACGATGACTTCGCCTATTTGTGTCTCGCATTGTTGGCCAGGTGTCACGATATAGGTCCCAAGAATAGTGTACTTCAGGATTTCTGTATTGCAATTCTCGGTGATGATGAGACTTTCCTCTGAGTAAACCAACCATTGATTGTCGGTTACTTTTTGTATCTTAGTTTTTTCTATTTCAATATGGTTCTGTATGCAGTTTTTGTAGTTGTTCTTCATCAGCATTATTTGTTCAATGCAGGTCTCGGTTGGAAACTGGGCTAAATTAGTTTCAGCGCAAAGAAATTTGTCATTTTCATCTCAGTACATGGGCTTACCACGGGCATGTATTTCAATCTATTCACCATCAGGTAAGGGTATTTGGGTATAATTGTAAAGGTATTTGGAGAATGGAATATAGGGATGGGTATAACCTTGTAATAATTATATGTTTCGTTATTAATTAGGGGAACTTCTAAAACAAAAACTAACTTGTTGTTATTTGTATATGATTTAAGTATGATATTACGTTCTAATTTTATTAAATTACGTTTGCTTACTGGATATATTGTTCTAGCATGTTTAGCAATGACTTCTAACGTATTATATAATTCTGTATTATTTATAATGGATTGGTGCAATGTATTTAATTTGCTGAAGGCTATTGCCGTCTCAATCTCTTGTATGTTTTCGTAACAGGTTCGAAAGTTATTTAAAATTTGATACATAGTATTCAATATTTGGAAAAGTTTATTAAACCTGAACTCATGTTCAACTAATTTTTCCATTTCATTGGTATGTAAACCCAAGTTTTTAATATTTGAATTTATTATTTCGGAGTCATTTACTAATTTATCAAAAGCTTTTTGCATTGATGATACTTTACGTTCGACCACATGCTCTTTGTTCTGTATCATTTGGATTTCTCTATCATATTTAATTGCATCGTCTTCATCTAAATTTCCTGTAATAGCTTTTACAAGTGAGCCTAATGGATTAAACAAAGCTCTTTTATTTCTATAATGAAAAGGTAAGATTTGAAAAAATCTATCCCTAGTTAGTTTAATGAGATATTCTATATGACTTTCTATTCCTATAGTTTCGTTACTAACTCTACTTTCCTTAATTTTAATTTTTAAGTTAGTAAAATCTCGAATATTATTATCAATTTGTAAGCTTAATGATTCTAAATCTACAATTTTATATATTGTCCAATAACTATTCCTCTTCACTGCTACTCCCCGCTTTATCGCTGATATCCCCGGATTCTGATCGAGGTTTTGGAGGTCCAGCGTGAATGTTGGCACCACTAGTACCAGAAGTACCAGGCACGATCTGTGGAGGACGTTTTACATTTTTTAACGCTACTCCAGTTTTTCTTTTCTTTACTTCTACTGGCACTATTTTTCTTTCAAGTTCACCTATAACTTTCGCTTTTTCATATCGCGGTTTTTCTTTAGCTTTTCTAATCCTAGTGTCTTTCATGTCAATATTATCGTCTGGTTCAAGTACCGGTGTTCTTTCGCCACCTTTTTTATTAATTACTTGAATTTTATCGTATTCTAATTTTTCTGTTATGAATTCATAGAGTATTTTAAGGCGTTTTCTATGATCTAACAATAATTTCTGAGTTAACTTTTTCTCCCTATCCACGTTAAATACATTATCTGAATAAGTGTGACCAAATACTAGTTCAAAAGGCGTAAAATCTGTTGCTGAATGAATGGTATTGGCATAAGTCATAACTGATGCTGCATCTAAATCGCTTTTATCGTATTTTGCTATACGGTAAATCTCAATAATGGTAGAATGAAACCTTTCTACTACTGCCATTGAACTGGGGTTATTTGGCGTCCCAATATGAAGTTCAATTTTGTACAAGCTTAACATTTCTTTAATCAAAGTATTATTGAATTCTGTACCGGAATCGCAACTAATTTTCCTAGGCAGACCATACATGCTGAAATATTTAATCAATGCCCTAACTATCTCTGGTGTACTCTATTCGGTACCTCTACGGCTTGTGCTATTTTACTAAATGCATCCACTATAGTTAAATAATATTTCCCTTCTATATATAATAAATCCATAAAAGCTTCCAGAAAAGGGGCATCCTGGGTTTGTGTTAACTGAATGTGGGGTTTAATCGGTTTTCTATCATATTTCATGCGTTTACATGTTTCGCAAGCATTTATGATTGCCGTAACTGTCTCTTTCATGTTTGCCCACCAATAATGTCTTTTAAGTTTTGTTAAAGTTTCTTTAATACCTCTATGACACGTTTTCCCGTCGTGGTATTTTAAAATAGCTTCTTTTTGATCGTCTTCAGATCCTCTCAAATTTATAACTCTTTCTGTACATTCGGTTAACTTAACTGAATCCTTTTTAAATAACTTAATTACCATGTCTGAAAAAGTTTTTCTAAAAGATGGATGTTCGAAGTATATAAAGTACTTATGTTTTGGATCTATATACTCTTTCAAAAAGTCTTTAACTAATATATCGTTATTTGTCGGTAAGTGAACTTCGAGAATTTTTTGTTTATTATTAGAAATATCTTTTACGGCTAATTTATTTTTAAACCATGAATGAATTAAAATCTGTTTTGGTTTAGTATCGACAGCTTCGTTTAAAATAGAAATACCTTCATGTTCTCTATTTGAAATTGAGTTGGCAGTGACCCCATCATCAGAATCCGAAAGTTCTATCGTTTCTATTGGAGTTTCGAGGTCTTGCAATTCGTTTTCTATATTTTTTTGTATACGTTCCTGCCTATCTCCTACATTTACGAATATTGAATCTAAATCGTCGTCAATTGCATTAATCTTAATCCTAGATAAAGCATCTGCATTCGTATTTTGAGGGCCTTTCTTATATTTTATTTCGAAATCGTACTCTTCTAACCTTAACCACCATCGCGTGAGTTTACTATTGGGCTCTTTCAATGAATACAGCCAAGCTAATGGTCTATGGTCTGTAAATATGGTAAACTTATTACCATACAAATACGGTCGAAAGTGCTTAACAGCCCATATTATGGCTAAAAGTTCCTTCTCGATAGTGCTATATCTTACTTCTGTGTCACTCAAGGTTCTACTAGCATAGGCTACAGGCTTATCTGAGCCTATTGTTCCTTGTGACAATACAGCCCCGATTGCAAAATTGGATGCATCCGTGGTCAAAATAAAAGTTTTACTAAAGTTAGGAAACTGTAACAAAGGTGCATTTGTTAAAAGCTTTTTACATGTCTCAAAACATTCTTTATATTCCTCATTAATTACAATTTTGCGACCTTTCTTTAAACAAGCTGTTAATGGTCTAGTCATTTTGGCAAAATCCTTGATAAATTTCCTTATAATAACCGATTAGTCCTAAAAAGCTTTTAATCTGTGTAACCGTTTCCGGTATAGGATACCTAAGAACAGCATCTATTTTATCATTATTTGGTTTCAAACCCTCACTCGTAATAGTATGCCCTAGGTAGAGTACTTCCTTTCTAATAAAATGAGACTTATCTAATTGAACTTTTAAATTTGTTTGACGGAAGCGGTCAAAAACTGCTCTAAGTTTTTCTACATGTTCAGGCAAGCTTTTGGAAAAAATAATGACGTCATCGAGATATACTAAGCAATGTAAGCCTTGCAGGCCTCGTAAGACGTTATCCATCGCTCGCTGAAAGGTTGCGGGTGCAGTCTTAAACCCAAACGGCATTCTGTTAAACTCATAATGACCTGAAGGTGTGCTAAACGCGGTTTTAGTTCTATCTTCCTCCTGAAGCTGACATATGGCGAATAATGTATGTTTTGTTTTATAATATTAATTACTTACACAATATTGTATAGAATCAAGTTCTTCTAACTTAACAGACAGCTGTGCTGCTGGGGAGTTTGTTCCGCCACTTCTTCCCAGCTACAGCACTAGGAAGTGTCGAAGGGTGGGCGTTTTGGGGGGACTGTCTTTTGTAACTTTGACGTTCAAAAAGTGCTGACTCTCAGCCTAGTTTGAATAAATGACTTTTGATTTTTTGATTTTGAACCTCTAATTGATGATACCCGCTAGCTAAGTCGAGAGTTGTAAAGTAGGTACTATTACCTAGCATGTCAAATAAATCGTTAATGTTGGGCAAAGGGTATTTATCATCAATTGTGATTTCATTGAGCCGTCTATAGTCAACTACCATCCTCCATTTTTGTTGGCCTGATGCGTCTAATTTTTTTGGCACTAAATGTACGGGAGCACTCCAGGGAGAATGAGATTCCTGGATAATGTTATCCCTTAACATTTTCTCAACTTGACTTCTGATCTCTTTTGTTTGAATAGGTGGCAATCTATGTGCCTTAATGTTTATTGGGTCTTCATTTTTTGTTCTTATTCTATGTTTAACCTGATTTGTGAAGGTTAACGGAATATTTTCACAATAAAATATATCTTTGTATTCTTTACAAAGTCCCTCAATAACCGTACGTTCTTCTGAGTTCATATGATCTAACTGTAATTTTTCTAAATTCTTTGTTAGCAATCTGTCCACTTCTATATTATTATCTATGAAATTAACACTAACAGATGGATCCTGTATGTATGGTTCAACTTGAAAAGGTCCCGTAACTACTAATTTTCTATTTTCATGGCTGTAATTCTGAATAACAGTTGTTGCATAGCCTTCAATACACGTAACTAATGCGGCGGGCATTCGAATCCCTTCCGTAAATTGCTTAAAATCTAACACAGCTTCCCCATCTAGTAAGTTGACCGGGAGCCTTACTCTAAGTTCACTACGAGATGGTAGATTATATACCTCTCTCATAGGCGGTGAATATATGATAGGAATATCAGTATTTTTTAAATGTAATATCTGATTTTCCATATTAATCTTTGCCTGTAATTGCTTTAGCAAATTGCTACCTAATAACCCATCATACCTATCGTCAACACTATAGACGTAACCGGTAATGGAATAATAGCCGTTTCACTATGAACACTCGATGCGTGAGTGCTAACAACTTCGAAGGGTTCATACTGTAAATAATTTTTAAAATATTTATTCGCTATATACGGGCTTATAAAAGATCTAACACTCCCCGTATCTATCATAAAAACTGCCTTTAATTCTGGTATAACTATATGTGGTAAATTTAAGCGTTTATTACATTTTTTTTTATTCGTTCTCTATGGTAGAGGCCGTTATGCAAAAATTTTCCGCCCCTGGTTCTTCGGGGGAAAATTCTTGGCACTCATTATACGAATTACTTGAACTCTGTTCATTATTATTAGAATTATTTATGTAATTAACACGTCGCGAACTTGCAGTACGCATGGTGACATCAGTATTCGCACCCGACGTAGATGCTTGCGCTGCAAAAGACGGCATGCCCGGTGCATGTGCTGCGAACTGTTGGTTCTGTTGTGAAACCGGAACAGATGACCTACTTGACTGCGGTGACGCATTATTGTTGTTTGTACGATTAAAATTGTCTTGATTTCTTTGAGTATTATTATGTTGTTTATAATGTCTGAGCTGATGCGAATTGTTCGGTGTAAATGTGCTGTTTGTAGCACTATTCGGTACATGTGTACTTGATATGCTATGAGAATCTTTCTTTTGATTATTAGATTCAAATGCATTTTGGTTATTAGGCAAATTGGGTCTGTTATTTCTACTAAAATTACGCCTGTCGTTTGTTTTCGACTCATAGACTGCCTGGAAGTTTTGTTCTTCTAAAACTATTTTTAATGCATCCTCTAACGTTGTGATGTCGCGCAAACGAACTAATCTAACTAGAAATGGCGGTAAATTAAACAAGAAAACATTCATTGCTCTGTTACTATAAATTATTTGCTTTGCCTTACGTAGAGAGTCATCAATGATAGTTTCTGATATTTTAGCAAATAAAATACTTCTCATCCGCTGTATTCTATGGCAAAAATCTAAATAACTTTCACCCTTATTTATTCTACACGATTCTAACTCCATTGCTAAACAATCCTCTGTGCGTGGATCACCGAAGTGTTGGTTTAACAACTTCTTTAGCTCATCCCACGTACCTATAGATTCTCTTTCGCCTACCAAACTGGCTGCTTCGCCCGATAACCTACTTGTTACTACATGAAATAAATATTCATTTTGGGCTGCGGTTCCTAAGAACGTAGTCAAAATGTATTCACATTTTTTTATATATAAAGGCAACATTCTAGTGTCACCACTGAATATTGGTATGATGTTAACCAATTCCTGTGGAACACGGGTTACGTTTTCCATTGCGAAAAGTTATGAAACTAACAAAGGCAGAGAGAAAAAAAAATCACACTAATGTGTACGGTACTAAAATATCACTACTCTAAATTATTAATACAATTAAAATCTATGCAAATATTATTACGGCGTTGTCCAATCCCTAATAATACACAAACACATAGACTATTACAAGGTTGGGATATAGATGGAATAGCTGAGAGGAAGGTGAAAAAGATTTACTCACAATTCCGCAGCTAGCTCCATGCTCCCTGAATTACTGCTGTGGCTGGTCCTCTTCCGTAACTCGAAGTGGCTTCTTAATGAATTTATTTGTTCGGCGATCTCTGCTAAACCGTAGACACGGACGTCGGTTGCTCCACGTAGAATTGTATACACGGCAGACTGACTACAGAGATCCTACCGGCTGCGCCAATTAAGTAAGCGACAACGGAAGTATTTAAAAAAATAACTTTATTCCGACAGAGTTACAGCGTAACAGTAATTAACTAAATCTAATAAAATATTGATCTTATATACTAACTTAATTGCTAACGTAGTACAAGCACAACGTGATCAGACCGACGCATGTTCTAGATATTATAAATGCTGTTCGCGCAGTGGGAAATTGGGAAATAATAATCTAGTTAATAATTATTGGCTGACAAAGCTAATAATGGTAGGTTGGGGTTCCTTAACTCGCGCCTCAAAGTGATGTCAGTACAGACTGAAGAGGTTCGCTAGGACCGATGCCTGCCAGGGTCGCGGATTTTTTCGAAAGAGTTACCGTGACCCTGGCATAGGCAACTGAAGGAACACGGGTGGGTTTTAGTCAGTTAAAAGTCTGACACGCCTTCTTGCTCCGACCAGAAGGAGACGTCACTTGGTGTTTTCCTACCCTCCAAAAAAAAAAGGGGGTAATATTCCTCCATACTGAAGGTTAAGGTATTACTTTCTGCCCTTTACAGAATACAGAAGTATTGACAATTTACTTTTCTACTTTTCAGTGACCGCAGAAGACATGGAAACAGACCAAAAAACCACGCATCAATCTCTACCACCACACTTACTATCCCGCATAGATCTACAAGCTCTAGAACCGAGCTTCGTGATAGACTGGAATGAACATATTGCCAGCTTGGCCCAGGATTCCAAACTGACGGATTGTCTAGAGAAATTCTGCTATTATACTGTTAATGAGCAGATTTTTAGGAATGTCCTGGTGAGTTCAGCCTGTTTTTAAAGGTAGCAAAATTCTTTGCTGTTGGAGGTCATTTTATGAAATGAAATGTTTATATAAGTAAGTAGATATTTTAAGACACTTTTACTGTTGCTGTAGGTACTGTGTAGCTGACTGTTCCCTGAGAAGAAATTCCGAAACAAACTCAAGAGTCATAGTCTCTTTAAAGTTCAAACATTATTTAATTATAATTTTATATGAGCCTTACAATGCAGTCTAGCAATGCTTTTTGAAGAATCATTGCAGCTTTGAGCTGTCCTGTCGACCAGAATGTATGCATGCATCAGTCATTGTGTAGCTCAACCCTGTTTTAGGGAGCTCAATGTGCTGTCACAAGACACTGCCGACAATATTTTTTCCTGAACATTCATATATATGAGCAGCAATGAACAGTTATGACTCTGTGTAGGATTGTAGGAAATAATATTTTGTTTGTGCTTCTGTAGTTATTTTAATTTATTTCTTACAGTTCGAGTTAGTATCAAGACTATCTGCAGATAATCCATTCATAGATGTATCAGATCTATCATCAATCATAGACAAGACCGTCGCGCCGGAGCATAGAGTGAAGCTGTTACAATCATTGTCTATACTCGAGTTGTCTCTGGTTATCGCTATGAAACATGGCATGGAGATATTCGATGGACAGCCTATGAATTTTGAAATGGTTTTGCATAGGTAAGTGAAATTATTTCGTCATTATCATTTCAGTCGAAATAGGTCCACTGCTGGACATAGGCCTCCCCCAGTTTGGGGGAGTTTGCCATAATCGCCATGCTTGGCAGGTGGGTCGGCGATCAAAATCAAAATCAAAAGTCATTTATTCAAACTGGGCTAAGGGTCAGCACTTTTTGAACGTCAAAGTTACACAAGACAGTCCCCCTAAAACGCCCGCCCTTCGACACTTCCTAGTGGTTTAGCTGGGAAGAAGAAGTGGCGGAACAAACTCCCCAGCAGCACAGCTGTCTGTTAAGTTAGAAGAATTTGATTCTATACAATATTGTGTAAGTAATTAATATTATAAAACAAAACATACATTATTCACCATATGTCAGCTAGCACAGGCCAATATACCACCAACAAAACATTGAAAACTAAACTCAAGCTGAAATAAATAATAAAACAAAATCGTAAACAGAACTTAAAACGTAAATAAAGCCTCCAGGCATAAAGGGCGTGCCCGCTTACATATTCAACGACGCAAAATGATACATATACATACAGCTAAATTGAAGTTACAATAGTTAAACTAGGACCTCCGGAGTAAAATAAAATAACAGTTAATACAAGTAACAATAACAAAAACCATGGTCAGCAAGACGACCAGCCACCACAAGCAGCACCCGTTCACGAGCATAACGCAAAGGTCAGCCATTACCCCCCTCGCCATATTTGAGGGAAGGTGGTAACCCGACCCCCGACGCTACCGCAAGCAGTGACATCTAAGGGAGAACTTGCTGCCGATCGCAGTACGGTGGTAAAATGCATAGAGAATGCTGCTCCCCATTCTCTAGTAAGTCCCTTAGTCGCCTCTTTCGACACCCACGGGAAGAGGTGGGACAGCATTATTGTTTACGTCCACCACACCGAACTTCAGACTATAGCAACAAAACCCTTGTCCACAGGTACACAAAATTTGCCAACTCAAATTCTTCAACACAAACAGTTCCTCGACCAGTCATCTTGAAAGCCTTCGAACATCTTCAAGAACTAGAAATAATAATGCCGGTACGAACCACAGATTCAATATACAATAGCGCTGACACCACAGCCAGTAGAGTGCAGAAAGAATACAAATTATACACTCTAGCTGTACCAAATGAAGATATTAGTGATGCTGTAAAAAATTTCAAGGCTTTACCTACTGAAATTAATCATTGGTTCAGTAATTCTGTAGTTTGATGTTTTTTTTTTCATGGCAACACTGTTTGGTTTTTGTTGGCAACTCTTTCAAAGACGTGTTTTTTTGTATGGTAACATTGAAAGTTAAATGTCAAATGTGCTGATAATGTGAATATGTTGGTCACATTTGGAAAATTTTAAGTCTTGCCAACATAAATTAAGTAGTTATTTATTTATTTTGTTGTGTGACTGTTTTGTTTGTATTAAAATCGTTTTTATTTTATAAACAATTTTTATTTATGAACTAATTGTAGAAAAAAAACGCTTACACCAAATCCCACAGGACAAAATACCATACATTATTTGTGGTCCTATTCCGGCCGTTTTGATGCGCTCTTCAGTTATCTAGTATCAATGCTGATCGAAGCTAAACCTGCATGTTTTCCATACCTATGGTAGGCTTGTGTTTAACAAACTGAGACTCAAAGCATTGATTTTCATTAAACCATTTTTAATTGTCAAAAAGTTGGTCCGTTGGTCAGAACGTGAAGATAGTTGCTCATTCCAGAACGTAGGTCTCTATGGAGAAGAACAGACAAAAAACTTTTAGGACATTTTTTTGAATCAATATCTATACTATCTATACTGATATTATAAAGCTGAAGAGTTTGTTTGTTTGTTTGATTGAACGCGCTAATTTCAGGAACTACTGATCCGTATTGAAAAAATATTTTTGTGTTGGTTAGCCTATTTATCGAAGAAGGCTATAGGCTATATAACATCACGCTACGTTCAAAAGGAGCGGAGCAGTAACGAAAAATGGACGAAAACTGGCCGGCAATTCGATGCGACGGGAAGGGTCACGGGAGCAAAAATTTGACGCGGATGAAGTCGCGGGCAGAAGTTAGTATTACAATATCCCGGGTACAGTATTCTTGTTGCTGCTATATCCGAGAATAATGTAAGTAAAACAAGATTAAAAATAAGCCCGGGCAGTTAAGAGATGATCAGTTTCAACCAACGGCGCCCGTTCACGAACATGAGCACTATCGAGCTCAACCATTAGGCCTCTGCCTCGAAAATTGCGGGCAGCGGGGAGGCGGCGGCGGCCGCCGTCGCGCCACCCCGCAATCGCTCCGGCCGCACAGTGGAACGAATGTATGGGAGCGGTTGGACGTAGACATGTCCGAAAAAAAAGAGTAAAATTATGCCAAACTAATGATGCCATCTTATTCGATTACTTAATGCCTTCATAACTTGTGGTGATGAATTTCTTCATAACTCCCATATTTCGGGAGTAATTTGAGAAAATGTGAAATTTTACTATGAAAATGAGTGTATCGAGCTCTCTCCCTCCTGATTCCGGGCTTGTTTCAAGTAGCGGTCTCTAATATCATAATGCTAATACTAAGAGCTATATTTAATACTAAGACACATAGTGCGCCAAATGTGCACTTTCTGGGATAAAGAGTGATGTTTATTTTATAACACAATTTTTTTATTTTTTGTTTATTTTGTTGATTAAAACCGTTTTTCTAAAGGTTTACCTTATTACAATAACATTTCTGAGCAGCCAATTAGAGAAGATATAAGCTAATTAGGATATATAATTAGGGACTTAAGGTTTACATATAAAACTGATGCACTAATGATTACTGATAAGAACATTGCTATTATTTAATTACTAAATGGCTCTTAATACACTAATTTAGCATGCATCATTTACTAATTATCACAATAACTAATTACCTTGCAATATTTAACAAAGGATACCTGGGATACCTGGATTTTATATAAATAGTTCACTATTAGTAACTTTAAAATCAGTGTTGATTTACACCTCGTTGTATCCAAGCTAATCTCGCAATGTATTTTCCAAATTTTAATACAAATCTTGATATTCACGTTGCTTTATGCGCACGCGCACATAAAGATTTACGCGACTTTAACTATTTGTTCAGTGTTTTAAAAGATAACAGTTGTGTTCAGTTATGTGAAAGTGCTGAAACAAGTTTAAAAGACTGGTGTCGTCGATTTTGCTACCGCATTTATGCAAAATGAACACAGTCTGGAAGAAGCACAGATAAGTTTCGGAAGAAACATGAGATTTGGCTACAGGCTGCAATTCAATGGCCGGAATTACAGAATGAAAATATGGAACCTTCTACAGAAAATATAAGTGACGTCATCGAGCCCATAATTTCTCCTGCTAAATCTGATGCTTCAACTTGTACACATCCTAGTCCTCGTAAATCTTTTGAGGACCTTAGTAACCGGCAAAAAAGAAGACGCACTGAAGATAGTCTTTCATGCAGCAGTAGCAGCGCTGAAATTATGTTTTCGGCCGAAAGGGCGCTTCAAAAGGCAGGACAAAGCGATACAGCTTATGTTATGAAATACTTGACGGAGAATCCAGAAGAGGCCTCAAAAATCAAAGCCTTCATTGAAGGTAAATCAATTCAGGTACGGGAAATATCCCCTTTGAAGGCATTGGCTCTTTATGTATCGATGAACTTATCGAAATGGCGCTATAACACTCTTCGGGATTTCAACACTCAAGAAGGAGCTCTTCAATACCCGAGTTACTACATGTTGGTTAAAGAAAAAATTAAGTGCTATCCGGCCAAAGAAGATCTCACAGTTACAGAGAGCTCTGCAAAAATCAAATTACAAGCCTTGATGGATTTAACCTCAAGAAGACTTATTAGGTCGTTAGAAACCCCTGTTGATCCCAATCAACAGCTCGTATTGACCAGCAAATGGGGTTTTGACGGATCATCTAGCCAAAGCATTTATCATCAAAGGACGAGTGAAGATGAGCAAATCGATCTTGCTAGTAATTTTATGATTAGTCTTGTACCACTGCGGCTCGTCTCAAAAGGTGTAACAATTTGGGAAAACGAGCGACCATCTTCCACTTCATTTTGCCGGCCAATATTGTTTAAGTTTATAAAGGAAACCAAAGAAAATGTGCAGAGAGAGATGGCTGAAATCGAAGCAGAGATTGAAGCCTTAACTCCATCCACCATCACTGATGGAATTAGTGTCAAACACCAACTGCTGTTGACAATGATTGATGGTAAAATTCATTCCATTATATCCAATACAGCAGCTTCAGTGTGTGACATATGCAAGGCTTGTCCTAAAGAAATGAATAATTTAGAGTTAATCAAAGATAAACACGCAAACGAGGACATGTATAAATATAGCTTAAGCACCCTTCACGCTTGGATTCGCTCAATGGAATGCTTATTACACATTTCCTACAAATTAGACATAAAATCATGGCAAGTAAGGGGTGATATAGCAAAAAGGCAAGTTGATGACAGGAAGAAAAGAGTTCAAGAGGCTGTAAGAAGAGAAACGGGCTTACTTCTCGATGTTGTGAAACAAGGCAGTGGATCCACCAACAATGGCAACTCGGCAAGGAGATTTTTTGAAAACTACACTAAATCTGCTGAACTGACCGGAATAGATGCTATGCTTTTAAGAAAAATCTGTGTGATCTTGCAGTGTATTTCATCAGGAGAGAAGATCAACGTAACTAAATTCCGAGAGTTCTGCTTTGATACTGCTAAGCTTTACGTGGAGTTATACCCATGGTATTATATGCCTTCTTCACTTCATAAAATTTTAATGCATGGGCCAGACATAGTTCAGAGCATGTCAATTGTGCCCATTGGTTTTCTATCCGAAGAGGCATCTGAGGCTAGAAATAAAGATTTTAGAAAATATAGAGAGGGGCATTCTCGAAAGCATAGCAGTATCTCATGCAATGAAGATATTATGCACAGTCTTTTACTGTCTTCTGATCCACTTGTTACAAGTATCCGTCCAAAAGGAAATAAGTTTGTAAAAAAATCTTCTTTTAAGGAATTTTATGAGCTTACGGATTCTGAGAAAAGTGATATCGAATTTGTTAACATAAATGATTTAGCGGACATCGATTCTGAATTTGAATTAATTGATGATGATGATGATGACGAAGATAATTAAATGATGTTATTGTTTTAAAATGTGTAACTTAGTAAATTAGAGCTTACATCTTAATTATTTATTGTACTTTTAATGAAACTAGGTAATTTATTATCAACTTACTTAAAAGTCATACTCATGAGAGTATGACTTTTAAGTAAGTTGATAATAAGTTCTTGTGAATATTTTTGTTAATATATATTTCTGTATATATATAATATATTTATAGACCTCTTAATAAGTCTGTCTGCGGTTTAAAGTAAATACAAATGGGGAAAAAACGTTTTTTTTTTTAAATTTTCATTTCCTTTTAACCCAGAAAGTGCACATTTGGCGCACTATGTGTCTTAGTATTAAATATAGCTCTTAGTAATAGCATTACGATATTAGAGACCGCTACTTGAAACAAGCCCGGAATCAGGAGGGAGAGAGCTCGATACACTCATTTTCATAGTAAAATTTCACATTTTCTCAAATTACTCCCGAAATATGGGAGTTATGAAGAAATTCATCACCACAATTTATGAAGGCATTAAGTAATCGAATAAGATGGCATCATTAGTTTGTCATAATTTTACTCTTATTTTTCGGACATGTCTACGTCCAACCGCTCCCATACATTCGTTCCACTGTGGGCCGTCGCAAGTTTCGTACCCGCAGACTAAGTGTTATGTTCGTGGTTGTGTCGTCGAGATATTTGTTTTTATTCGCGAACGAAATGTCTGAACAACGGCAACAACATCTTTTTGATTCACATTTATTCCTAACGCTCGATTTATTGTGGGCAAAAGAAGAAGTGAATCCCTACTATAGGGCAAGGAAAAGAATAGGCGAGTTTTATGGAATTTTTTAAGAACAGACAATGTCCTGACAAATACTACAACTACACTAGAATGAGTGTAGAAACTGTTCTATATCGGTGTCATTTCAAAAAATTCTGAAATAATTTGCTCTACCACGTCCGAGGATATTTCGATACATCGCAAAAATACATTGCACAACACTGCAATGCAGACGCGCGGGCGGTCACGGTCACCGCTTGACTGAAGTGCACCGCTCGTTGCCCGCCCCCGCGCCGCTGCCGCGCCGCTGTTTTCGAGGGCCGGTCCATTTGATTTTACGCATAGGATCCTGCCACTCCCGCGCCGCCGCTGCACAGTCGGCTGAAAATCGCCTTTCATAGACATAGAGACTTGAATTTTCAAAGGTCCTTTTTTGGCTAGAAATGGATTCTGCTGATCATTACTATACTATAAAATTTCGTATGAGGCAATTACGTGTACAATTGAAGGAGTTATATTTTTTTTAAGAAAAATTTGTATGGCACTGATATGAAAAATGAGGCTATCTCTGGAATTACAAGGTTTGCCATTATATCCTTACACACAGTTATAGTACTATTTATTAGTATTTTTTTACATTCTTCATATTGTGGTATTTTTTTAAAAAATCCTCAAAATTAAAAAATATATTTTTATATTGATGATTCATTTAAATGCTTAAATGCTTTACATACGAGTATGTTAAGTCTAGTTTACAATATTTTATTTACACTACAAGCTACAAATCACAAAAGTTCGTTTTTTTACCTGTGTGGGTTATCTACTATTCATAGTAGGTATCTAGAACTTTTAATTGTATTAGATTGTATGATTAAAAAACAGTTGATTGTACTCATACATTTGATTTGTATTAAAAAAACATCATCAACAATAAAATCAGTAACTAAATTAAACTAAATAACAAATATTAAAAAAAAAGAAATAACTGATTTTTTCCTTGCCTGTAACAACGTGTCCGTTATGCTAGCGTACACCAGAACTGCAACGAGTTAGTTTCTATGCCAAAAAACTCTGTGTAAATACTGCCTAATTACTGTAAAAATAAAAAAAAATCTTCCTCTTTAGTTTAGGAAATAAACACCATTTTCACTATGTACGCTAGCGTCACGATCAAGCTAGCGTACACATGGCCGTACTCGAAAACGGCTAATTGTAAAGCAACAGATTTGGACACAAAAATACTGTTCTAATACTTCTCCCGCTATGCAAAATTTCATAACGATTGCTCTTGTAGGAACAGAGATATTGAACAAGACTTTTCAATGACATTCGGAGCTGGCGTCATGGCAGCGTACACATAGTAGTTCTTATAGAAAGGGAACTTTTCTTGTAATGAATGCTATATATATAAATAGTGCGTGAAATTCTGCCTCTATTAGTGTAAATACTTTATGCGAATTCGCAGGGGAATAAGTAAAAAACCCTGTTAATTTCTGTTCATAGTACAGGTACAGATATGCTCAAAGGTGCTTTGTCAAGTTTTTTTTAATAGAGAACTAAAACTGAAACGTGATGAAGTACTGAACTAGGAGTATGTACACTTCATTGTAGATATAGTTCTGAGTGAAAATTAAATAATTGGAAAAATTCAAATAACATTTATTATGCCAAAAACAATTATTTTTTAACACAGTATAATCATATTATTACTGATTTGGTACAATAATGACAATTTACTTCTTTTTAGTACTAGTTTTTGTTTGTGTTTATAATGTAATACAACATAACAGGTTACGATTTAACCATATTTATCAGTCTTAGAGAATATTTACAAATAATAAAAATTGTACAATCATTAATAAGTATCTATATTAAAAATCACAGTATAATCACATTAGGAACCGTTACAATAATCAGTCTTAGAGAATATTTACTAATAATAACTGCTGCATGAAATCATTCATTTGTACAAATAATTACTATATTAAATCACAGTATAATCACATTGTTACTGACAAATCACAGTTTAAGTTAGACTTACAAAACTAATTTTTATTTACAATAGTGTTTTAAAACTTGTATACAAAATAGTTATAATTTAAAAATTTACATTACAGAAATTTGTATATAATAATAGAGATTCATCTCTACTTAAATAAACAATCATCACAGCTTGATATAAATAGCACAGTGGGGAACAACAAGGGGGGGAGACTTACTTTTACGTTGTGTTGGTAACATATCGTCGTAACACTGCCAAGTTTTTGTACGTCTACGGAAACACCGTGTTCTATAATGTCCTATGCTATTACTGCCATTATTAATGTAGTCAACAATGGCAACAATTTGAAAGCATTTCCCATTTAATTCAATCGTTTTCGGGAAGTCGTTTATGTTAACCGCAGTTTCATCGTTAAATTCGAAAAAAATTAAATTAGATAAATCATATTCGTATTTATTGTAACCAACACAAGCCGAAATTTTGCATTTTCTATACGAATCTGTAATCAAAGCTGCTTTACTTAAGGCCTTCAAACCTTCTGATTCAATGGTATTTGTGTTCAAAGGTATCCAACTACATTTTCGAACGTTATCCTTATTAACATCACAATCTATGTTTGTGCATTTTAAGCTACGTCCTGCACTGTATAAGTCATATTTTGCTATATTGTCTATTATTCGTGTCACGTTACAAACACAATTTATAATATTATCTGCTGACGCTGCTGTTTCGTTTTCAAATATATCCATTAAAATATTAGCCCTTGAATCGTATATGCCTTTAGTGGTATATTGTTGCTTAGATTTTGGTTTTGATATAATTAGATTTTGAATCAATTTTGTAAGAATATTTTCTTTGTCAGAAATATATTTCTTAAAACGTGGATAGTCTAAGTAAGCTATACCTAAACTTTGTACTACTGAGTCAAATGCACATGTGTTGGTGAAAATGTTAGAGTTTCCAGACGTGCTAATATTACCATTTCGTAGAACGTGTAATGTTACACGAGTAGTACGCACTTTTTTATATTGCTTACTGACAAGGCCTCGCCAATCTTCAATATATTTGGGGTTATCTTTAAAAATAGAGTTGTCGTAAAACATGTCGTCTTCATTACGCGAATTTACATCCATTTCCTCTTCAGCTTTTAAGTTATTTAAATCGCTTGAACCCAGTCTTAACGCTCCTGTTATTAGAGTATAATGTTTTATGATAAATTCGTCAATACGCAGTTTACCAAAATTAAAATTGAAAAATAGCTTTTTGATATCTCTAAAATAACTTTCTATGTTAGAGCTTGAATTATTACAAACATCTGACTGAAAAAAAGGACACATGATATTACCCCACATAGGTAATTTGCGTAACAGTCTGATTAAAGTACCTTTCAGAAGTGGAAAATAGAATATGTTTTCAAATTCGGTTACGTCATCGCCGCTTAATGTGATAAATAAATCTTCCTTAGCATCAACGTCTTCAATAAACTTTATTAATGTCGTATCTAAATCTATGTCAGTGTCCTCGAAAATATTATTACTTTCAAAATTTGGATAATCTGCATTTTTCTCGTATTCTAGGTAACTCGTTTCTTTATCTGCTGTAATTATATTTCGTAATTTTTGTAGTGAACTTTCGCATCGTGTTTGTTGTCCATTTATACTTCCGCGATATTTATGTTTGGACACAATAATAATATCCTGAATAATTTGTTTAATCTGAATGTAAGATATAGAATTTTTTATTTGTTTAAAGCATTGTACATAAAAATGGATAATTCTCGTGTCTACATGTTTGAAAACAGTGAGATTATAGAGCGTCTTAAAAAAATGAGATGTATCCAGTCTAACGTGGCAAATGGGGACTTTATCTGATTTATTTTCTAATAATTTAAAACAACTGTCCAAATATTCATTTGTGGAGTTGTAACCACAAAATGCTTTAACAACAGCTCCAATTAGGGCGGCTGAGTCATCAGTAACAACTTCGTTAGGAGGTTTCCTGCCTGAAAGCCAAGTATTTAGCCATTGCGAAATACTAGCCATTGTATGTCTTTCAGAAATAAACTGCCCTAATGGCACACTGCTTTTCACCGTAGTATCGGTCATAATAGTGTACAAAAATATAGGGCCTTGACATTTTTCTGCAATTTCCGTGTGTTCGTTAACAATTGGTCTTATTTTTTTACAAAATAGGGATCCAGTAGCATCTATAGAGACTCTTATAAAGTTACAAGTTTTTTGACAATTTTGATAATAGTTTATTTGGTCATCTGTCCAATAATAAACATAAAAAGGGAGTGCTGATACAGCTCTCACACATTTATCATACGGTGGAGTAAAAGCCATACACGTAAGCGATAAAATAAGGTTTTCGTGAAAATGTAACGATTTCCTACTTTGGTGTTTTATTTGACGTAATGTCTCTAATTTTGGTAGGACTGGAGGTTCTTCATCATTTTTTTGCATCAGTTTAAAAGCTAGTTCATTTCTGACCGATATAGGTGATCTATTTTGCAAATTTTGAGAAAGAATATGCCGTGTACGTGCCCTAATATGATTTTTTATAGTAACGGAATGTTTGTAATCATTGTGCCAATTGGTTATTAAACATTTTAATTCAATAAAATTTTCAGTTTTAAGTTGTGATGTGACTGTGATATTTGCATGACATTGTTTACAATACCCCTTACAAGTAACTTCAAAATCACTCTTGGCATAATTTCCTTTAAAACACCATGTACAGCTTAATTTTAGTGCATTCCACAGTTGTCCTTGTATGACATTGGTCCACCTATTTATTTGGAGCTTAAGTCTCTTTTGTTGTTTACAATCCGTTTTACTATTACGACGATAGTGATAATATTTTGGTTTGATTTCTTCCCAAGTTATTTTATCTACGCATAAAATGTGTATTATACTATTAGGACTGTTATCAGTCAAAGAATTCCAAGAACGGTCCTGTTCTGGATTGTCCGTGTCATAATTTGTGCCAGAAGAAGAACAGCTCATAGGTTCAGTGACAAAAGGGAGTGTTTTTTTGCTCATGACATGTCCAAAGAAAAAAACATAATTAGTTTTTATACTCATTTGAATACCCTTTTTTGTCATTTTGTTTTTTAAAGCAGATTGAACACTATTATAGACAGTATGCGAAATAGGTGGTATTATGCCATTACAAAAGTCATCTTTGAATTGTAAATAAACATCTTTTTGTATCTCTAATGGCACCTTCGGTTTTGGACCCCTTTTTGAGTTAGTATCCATAATTCAGTTCAATCCAGTATCAATTTATCGGAGGCACGTGTCGTGATGACTCAAGGTACTGTCCAGTTTACGATAACGTCATGGTCGTGGGTTATCGCTGCAGTTGTTGGCTTCGACCTGAAATAAGTAAAATAAAATTGTATTTAGATTTACTATTTTTAAATAGAATTAGTAGATTTTATGCAACTTCAGGGTCTGGGACGAGGATTGGGGACGGTGAACTATGTGGTTTACGACCGGGGGGAGGGGGATGAACATGAATGTATAAATAGTGCCCGCGCGTACCGGCTACATACGTGGCTACTAATTATTTAAACCTGCTACAAAAAGAGAAGATAATTATATGAAATTATTTCATTTTAATTTGAACAAACTCAAGATAAAAAGTTAAAATGACCAAAGTTAGGATATCAAAATGACAACATCTTAGTAATATTATAAATGTGAAAGTTTGTGAAGATGTTTAGTAGTTTGTTACACAATCACGCTCTAACGGCTGGCTGGAATTTGGTACAGGGGTAGAATAGAACCTGGAATAACACATAGGCTACTTTTTATCCCGGGAAACGTGTCCCAAGGGACGCGGGAACAGGATCAAAATTTCACGCGGGCGAAGCCGTGGCATCTGCTAGTAATTCATAAAATAATAATTTGTAAACTTACCTAATAAATTGACTGCCACAATTCTAAACACATCAGGGTCCGACTAAATCCGTGAACGGCAATGATATTGTTCTCATCTTTTTAAAGACCATGAGAGCTGCCATAAGTTGTGCACGCGCGAACAACGTATTGTCTATTTCACATTAGAATTAGAAAATTTTCCATTTCACACAAACCAATTTTTTACAGTCAAGCACATAAATAGGTAATGTAATGACTGTGATGATTGTCTTCGTACTGATATAATATTATTAATTACACAACTATTTGGTACACATACACAACACGGTTTTAGTATTATCATTCTACGGGGATGATAATATTATTATCACGGACGTGCTCACGCGCGGCACGTATTGCCCTTGTCGTAGCGGGCGGCCGAGTGCTCTTGGAGGGGTAGTTGCGCGGGTGAATTCCGGCGCGCGCGCCTGCCCCTGTCGTTCAATTCAATTCAATTCAATTTAATTCATGAACAATTTTCATTGTGTTTGAAATCACATAATAAAATAAAATAACATAACAATAAAAAAGTAAAAAAATATCAGAAGTCATTATAAATTAAAATAACATAAAAATCTCACATCTCATACAGTAATATTATTAAATGTCAACTCACTAAAAATAGGAACAGAAAATGCAATTTTAAAGATAATATTGTACAAATAAAATAAAATGTTTATGTCAACTGAAATAAATAAGAGGACGGATGATACCAATATTTAATTTTGTCATTTAAAATAATGTCTATAACATTGACTAAACAATAATTTCAGTCGACTTTAAATACAATCAAATGTTAAGTTGACAGGAGTAAAACGCATGGTCAAATTACAAGTCACAAGTCGTCAACAGAGTAGAGACATTTATCTAATAGGAATGCTTGAACTTTAGCCTTAAATGCATAATTCATTTTGTTCGCGACAGTACGTCAGTATATTTGTTCCTAGAACTTAACATAGGTTTTTTTGCTTATTCCCCTGCGAATTCGCATAAAGTATTTACACTAATAGAGGCAGAATTTCACGCACTATTTATATATATAGCATTCATTACAAGAAAAGTTCCCTTTCTATAAGAACTACTATGTGTACGCTGCCATGACGCCAGCTCCGAATGTCATTGAAAAGTCTTGTTCAATATCTCTGTTCCTACAAGAGCAATCGTTATGAAATTTTGCATAGCGGGAGAAGTATTAGAACAGTATTTTTGTGTCCAAATCTGTTGCTTTACAATTAGCCGTTTTCGAGTACGGCCATGTGTACGCTAGCTTGATCGTGACGCTAGCGTACATAGTGAAAATGGTGTTTATTTCCTAAACTAAAGAGGAAGATTTTTTTTTATTTTTACAGTAATTAGGCAGTATTTACACAGAGTTTTTTGGCATAGAAACTAACTCGTTGCAGTTCTGGTGTACGCTAGCATAACGGACACGTAACAACTCTTTGTGATCTTCTTCTCTCACAGACCACTCCTTGAAATCGAGACTATAAGCTATGTGTAAAAGACATCCCATCACATTCATATAAATACGCATGCAGTGACGATAACCCAAACACATATACACCAGGAGAAACGACGTTTTGACGCAACGGTATTTAACTTATTCATTTCCGTATGCTTAGCTAAACATAGGTAGCAGGCCGCATTTGATTTAGCTTCAGAAAGATACGTACGAATTTTTCCGTCAATAATCGTCATCGTTAATTGATGACTAACCTCATTTCCTTGGCATTTTGACGGAACCAGAGCCTTGATTTCGTGATCCATTCTCCTTTTTACATTTATGACAACTTCTTTGCTTTCCTTCAAAAAACTGAACTGCACTGGACGACTATACGTAGATGAGCAGGGTTTTGGATTCGTCCATATGGTATCATCTCCAGCTATCAACATTAATGGAATCAAAGAGGTCATAAAGATGCTTGAGTCATCTTGCTCGCTCACCATTTTTTGTATATATCTACTTTATACTCGGTTTGATGCACCGTCAAATCCCCACTTTGAAATTAATATCAGTTGTTTGCCTTGTATGACATTAGTACTAGGAAGACTTTCAATAATCTTGTTAACTGTTAAATCTAGTACTGCTTGTAGTGCAATCTTAGCTGAGGAATCCGTTACAGTAACAAATGTCTTCGCAGGGTAGCACTGCAGCTTAACCTTTTGTACTTTATAGTAAGATGTATATATATCCTTTAAACCTTCTCGAATTGTCAATTCCCTCAAAGTGATGTATTGCCATTTCGATAGTTTTAATGAAAGTAGCAAACCTAGCGCTTTCTCTGGTGAAAATAATGGTGAAGAAACTGGTTTCTTAACCATTTCCTTAATTTTTGCTGCAGCTTCTGGATTTTTGAGCATATATTCAACTAGCTTCTGCCCGCGACTTCGTCCGCGTCATTTTTTGCTCTCCTGACCCTTCCCGTCGCATCGATTTGCCTGCTAGTTTTCGTCCATTTTTCGTTGCTGCTCGCTCCTTTTGAGTTATAGTGAGTCAACCTTAAAAGATAAACATATGCTCTCGCGGACTTTTTTTTTAGAACTTTTTAAAAGGAACAATTCCGTCATACATGATTTTTGCGTTACTTTAACCGTTTACGCAGCGCACGCAACGGAAACTCTCAAAAGGAATAAATTTTCCCCGTTTTTGCAACATTTTTCATTGCTGCTCCGCTCCTCTTAGTTGTAGCGTGATGTTATATAGCCTCCCTCGATAAATAGGCTACCCAACACAAAAATAATTTTTCAATTCGGACCAGGAATTCCTGAGATTAGCGCGTTCAATCAAACAAACAAACAAACAAACTCTTCAACTTTATAATATTCGTATAGATAACAGAGGCAATATCCTCACGACCATCTTGTTTAAAAAGTGCTGTCGCTGAATATGCTAATTCAATAGGTTCTTCGCCTTTGTGTCCGTCAGATCGTCTCTTTTTCTGCTTGTTACCTAGATCTTCAAACGGCTTTCGAGATCTTTTTGTCATCGTTGAAGTCGATGTCATCGTTGACGTTGATGGTACAGGTTCAGCACAAATATGTTCGCTTATTGGTTCTTGAATGAGCAAATCGGTTTGGACGCTGCTTGGCCAGTCAATACTTGCCTGAAGCCAATTATTGTAATCACGTCTAAAAATTTCAATTTTGCGGTGGGTTCGTAACTATCTCTTTTGAACTGCCCCACAGTGGAACGAATGTATGGGAGCGGTTGGACGTAGACATGTCCGAAAAATAAGAGTAAAATTATGCCAAACTAATGATGCCATCTTATTCGATTACTTAATGCCTTCATAACTTGTGGTGATGAATTTCTTCATAACTCCCATATTTCGGGAGTAATTTGAGAAAATGTGAAATTTTACTATGAAAATGAGTGTATCGAGCTCTCTCCCTCCTGATTCCGGGCTTGTTTCAAGTAGCGGTCTCTAATATCATAATGCTAATACTAAGAGCTATATTTAATACTAAGACACATAGTGCGCCAAATGTGCACTTTCTGGGATAAAGAGTGATGTTTATTTTATAACACAATTTTTTTATTTTTTGTTTATTTTGTTGATTAAAACCGTTTTTCTAAAGGTTTACCTTATTACAATAACATTTCTGAGCAGCCAATTAGAGAAGATATAAGCTAATTAGGATATATAATTAGGGACTTAAGGTTTACATATAAAACTGATGCACTAATGATTACTGATAAGAACATTGCTATTATTTAATTACTAAATGGCTCTTAATACACTAATTTAGCATGCATCATTTACTAATTATCACAATAACTAATTACCTTGCAATATTTAACAAAGGATACCTGGGATACCTGGATTTTATATAAATAGGTCACTATTAGTAACTTTAAAATCAGTGTTGATTTACACCTCGTTGTATCCAAGCTAATCTCGCAATGTATTTTCCAAATTTTAATACAAATCTTGATATTCACGTTGCTTTATGCGCACGCGCACATAAAGATTTACGCGACTTTAACTATTTGTTCAGTGTTTTAAAAGATAACAGTTGTGTTCAGTTATGTGAAAGTGCTGAAACAAGTTTAAAAGACTGGTGTCGTCGATTTTGCTACCGCATTTATGCAAAATGGACACAGTCTGGAAGAAGCACAGATAAGTTTCGGAAGAAACATGAGATTTGGCTACAGGCTGCAATTCAATGGCCGGAATTACAGAATGAAAATATGGAACCTTCTACAGA
The DNA here is from genome assembly GCA_932294355.1 of Aporophyla lueneburgensis. Taxonomy (NCBI): domain Eukaryota; kingdom Metazoa; phylum Arthropoda; class Insecta; order Lepidoptera; family Noctuidae; genus Aporophyla; species Aporophyla lueneburgensis. The sequence goes on along the minus strand of OW028762.1, from coordinate 6,095,944 downwards.
AAATATAAGTGACGTCATCGAGCCCATAATTTCTCCTGCTAAATCTGATGCTTCAACTTGTACACATCCTAGTCCTCGTAAATCTTTTGAGGACCTTAGTAACCGGCAAAAAAGAAGACGCACTGAAGATAGTCTTTCATGCAGCAGTAGCAGCGCTGAAATTATGTTTTCGGCCGAAAGGGCGCTTCAAAAGGCAGGACAAAGCGATACAGCTTATGTTATGAAATACTTGACGGAGAATCCAGAAGAGGCCTCAAAAATCAAAGCCTTCATTGAAGGTAAATCAATTCAGGTACGGGAAATATCCCCTTTGAAGGCATTGGCTCTTTATGTATCGATGAACTTATCGAAATGGCGCTATAACACTCTTCGGGATTTCAACACTCAAGAAGGAGCTCTTCAATACCCGAGTTACTACATGTTGGTTAAAGAAAAAATTAAGTGCTATCCGGCCAAAGAAGATCTCACAGTTACAGAGAGCTCTGCAAAAATCAAATTACAAGCCTTGATGGATTTAACCTCAAGAAGACTTATTAGGTCGTTAGAAACCCCTGTTGATCCCAATCAACAGCTCGTATTGACCAGCAAATGGGGTTTTGACGGATCATCTAGCCAAAGCATTTATCATCAAAGGACGAGTGAAGATGAGCAAATCGATCTTGCTAGTAATTTTATGATTAGTCTTGTACCACTGCGGCTCGTCTCAAAAGGTGTAACAATTTGGGAAAACGAGCGACCATCTTCCACTTCATTTTGCCGGCCAATATTGTTTAAGTTTATAAAGGAAACCAAAGAAAATGTGCAGAGAGAGATGGCTGAAATCGAAGCAGAGATTGAAGCCTTAACTCCATCCACCATCACTGATGGAATTAGTGTCAAACACCAACTGCTGTTGACAATGATTGATGGTAAAATTCATTCCATTATATCCAATACAGCAGCTTCAGTGTGTGACATATGCAAGGCTTGTCCTAAAGAAATGAATAATTTAGAGTTAATCAAAGATAAACACGCAAACGAGGACATGTATAAATATAGCTTAAGCACCCTTCACGCTTGGATTCGCTCAATGGAATGCTTATTACACATTTCCTACAAATTAGACATAAAATCATGGCAAGTAAGGGGTGATATAGCAAAAAGGCAAGTTGATGACAGGAAGAAAAGAGTTCAAGAGGCTGTAAGAAGAGAAACGGGCTTACTTCTCGATGTTGTGAAACAAGGCAGTGGATCCACCAACAATGGCAACTCGGCAAGGAGATTTTTTGAAAACTACACTAAATCTGCTGAACTGACCGGAATAGATGCTATGCTTTTAAGAAAAATCTGTGTGATCTTGCAGTGTATTTCATCAGGAGAGAAGATCAACGTAACTAAATTCCGAGAGTTCTGCTTTGATACTGCTAAGCTTTACGTGGAGTTATACCCATGGTATTATATGACTTCTTCACTTCATAAAATTTTAATGCATGGGCCAGACATAGTTCAGAACATGTCAATTGTGCCCATTGGTTTTCTATCCGAAGAGGCATCTGAGGCTAGAAATAAAGATTTTAGAAAATATAGAGAGGGGCATTCTCGAAAGCATAGCAGTATCTCATGCAATGAAGATATTATGCACAATCTTTTACTGTCTTCTGATCCACTTGTTACAAGTATCCGTCCAAAAGGAAATAAGTTTGTAAAAAAATCTTCTTTTAAGGAATTTTATGAGCTTACGGATTCTGAGAAAAGTGATATCGAATTTGTTAACATAAATGATTTAGCGGACATCGATTCTGAATTTGAATTAATTGATGATGATGATGATGACGAAGATAATTAAATGATGTTATTGTTTTAAAATGTGTAACTTAGTAAATTAGAGCTTACATCTTAATTATTTATTGTACTTTTAATGAAACTAGGTAATTTATTATCAACTTACTTAAAAGTCATACTCATGAGAGTATGACTTTTAAGTAAGTTGATAATAAGTTCTTGTGAATATTTTTGTTAATATATATTTCTGTATATATATAATATATTTATAGACCTCTTAATAAGTCTGTCTGCGGTTTAAAGTAAATACAAATGGGGAAAAAACGTTTTTTTTTTTAAATTTTCATTTCCTTTTAACCCAGAAAGTGCACATTTGGCGCACTATGTGTCTTAGTATTAAATATAGCTCTTAGTAATAGCATTACGATATTAGAGACCGCTACTTGAAACAAGCCCGGAATCAGGAGGGAGAGAGCTCGATACACTCATTTTCATAGTAAAATTTCACATTTTCTCAAATTACTCCCGAAATATGGGAGTTATGAAGAAATTCATCACTACAATTTATGAAGGCATTAAGTAATCGAATAAGATGGCATCATTAGTTTGTCATAATTTTACTCTTATTTTTCGGACATGTCTACGTCCAACCGCTCCCATACATTCGTTCCACTGTGTGCCCGTGTGAATCTTCGACAAAATTTCTTCAAGGTAACACTGTCTTCGTCAGAAAGGCTGGAACCCAGTCGATTAACAACTGAATTAAACAATATTTCATGATCGAAGGAAGAAGTATCCTGGTTCCTCAGAATAACAAACAAATCCAAGTTTGTAATTATGCTTTCCATTATTCAATCACTGAGACGCATGGTGCTATCAGATGTTAGTAGTAGAAATGCTCAAAATGAACTAAAGTTACTAACCTGATTTTTGACTATTTATTGTTATTTATTAATGAGGGCATTACATTTACCTAATTTCCCTCATTAAGGTGATCCTGCACCAATTGCAAAATTAACGTATGCCCAAAACTTAATTATTGTTGTGTGTATTCTTTTAACTAATTAATTCATTAGGTACATAGGTATTTCGACATATGAGGTGATTACCTCAATGAAATCGTTAGCTATTGATGATAATGATGCGTACTTGACCATTAAAGGAGATTACATTCAAAAGGTAATACATAATTACTATATAATTTCAATTCAGTCAAATGAACTTTTAACTGTTTTGGCTTGTAGTTAAATAAAATATTGTAAACTAGACTTAACATAGTCATATGTAAAGCATTTAAGCATTAAAATGAATCATCAACATTAAAAGATTTTTTATAATTATGAGGATTTTTAAAAAAACGTAGCACATATTGTACCACAATACGAAGTATGTCAAAAAAATACTTATAAATAGTACTATACCTGTGTGTAAGGATATAATGGCAAACCTTGTAATTCCAGAGATAGCCTCATTTTTCATATCAGTGCCATACAAATTTTTCTTTAAAAAATTATAACTCCTTCAATTGTAGACGTAATTACCTCATACGAAATTTTATAGTATAGTAATGATCAGGAGAATCCATTTCTAGCCAAAAAAAGGACTTTTGAAAATTCAAGTCTCTATGTCTATGAAAGGTGATTTTCAGCCCACTGTGCGCCGCCGGCGCCGCCCCGCTGCCCGCAAGATTCGAGGCAGAGGCCTTAGGGAACGTACCCATACTACGTGACCCGCTTAGGGAGCGGGGTGGGGGGAGGGAACTCTAAAATACTACGCTCAGTCTCAGGAGCTTAGATGTTTGTCACGTAGTCGATTTCACCGAAAGAAATCTCTCGCTTTTTGAACTACATTTGAATATGGCGCGGAGTGTTTACAGCTTGGCAACAAAGATTCTGACGTGGTGATAGTTGAAACTAAAATACATTACAGTGGAGCGTCGATTATCCGAACTAATTGGGGGACAGGAGTTTTTGGAAAACCGTGTTTTTCGGATAATCGAACTGTATTGATTCAGCCATACATTTTTATGTACAGGTGAATGAAAACCTTATGGGCTTAGGGGCGTAGTAGTTCGGATAAGTGGTCGTTCGGTTGATCGACCTTCGGATAATCGACGCTCCGCTGTATTTTTGGCAACACTGCTCTATTAGTTGCTTACTTTATTATTTAGTATTAATTAAGTCGAATATGCGCCACATTATTTTTTATTTGTATCACTTTCTACCTGCGAAATAATTAAAAATATTTGTCAATACTACGTAACAACTCGTCGGGCGGTCTGATCTTTGCATTATGGTTGTGAACCGGTGCAGCTTATGGTGACTAGTCGTCTTACTGACCATGATTTTTTTATTATTACGTCGACGATCCTAGTTTAAGTGGCTTAGAATACTCGGCTCGTAACAGCCATGGGAACATAATCCAGCATTGCATATGTAAGCTATCACGCCCTTTATGCCAGGAAAAGCTCCTTTTTGCTTTGATTACCTTTTTTTCTTGAGTAGGTACGTTTTCATTTTATTTATTAGTATATTGGCATGGTTAGCTGACATATGACAAATTATTTAATTTAATGTTCAGTATTTCGTAAATTTACTTTGCTGCTATTGTATAGGATCAAGTTTATCTAACAAAACAGACAGCTGTGCTGCTGGGGAGTTTGTTGCGCCACTTCTTCCCAGCACTAGGAAGTGGTGAAGGGCGGGTGTTTTTGGGGAACTGTCTGTTATAATATTGACGTTCGAATAGTGCTGATTCTCAGCCTAATTTAAATAAATGACTTTTGATTTGGAGTGTTCCTAAACTATCCTTTATATTTTTTTCTACAGCACAACAGTAATACTGGAACAGTGGACATAATACTGCGAAGGAGGCTATTTGTGGCAAGAAAGAGAGGAAGAGAGAAATATGCCCACGCATTGGGATCAGGCGCGGTCGCAGCCCAACATTTTGGGGGGGTCACCACGAGTGCTGAAGAATATTTTTAGGAAGTGTTAGGTTTTAAAATAATACAATAAATTGTAATATTGTCTAAGTCGATTATTGGGACTTTTGATTGATAATACTGGCAACACTAGTTTTGAAATAACGATGTTCTGATACAACGGTTGAGAACACGGGGTGTCACTCGGCCTATTCGCTCGGGGCCAGCATCGAAGACGGAGGTGTTATGAGTGGTCAGCAATGTTACCTACAGTGCGCTGTTACAGAGTTGCGTTTTAGGCCGACGGCGAGGAGGATATTCAGTGTCTGATCGCAGTGGAGTTAAGACGTCGCGGAACTGTACTCGATTCGTTGTGCTCAGTTATTATAAAGTAGTGATTTGTTTTTTAATAAAAACATTGTATCGCATCCAGTGTGTTTTCATTGCACGAAACCCATCTGCTGCCCACATAATGTTCTAATCTAACGGGGTAAATCCTGACGATCCTACATACTTATTTCCAAAAGATAAATTTAAGAGTAATTCGTTTTATGATCCCTGAAGATGACTCTGTTGAAAAAGGCGTGGAAGAGATCCGTAAAGAAGAGAGGGCCCACTGCTTCAGTCAATAGACACAAAAGACACCGACTTCCGAAAATAAAATCATTTTTCACTATGTAGTATTTTTTATGATTGGTTTTTTTTTTGGAAAATATTTTTGTTTTCTCAAAACCTACAGTGTGACCCCCCGTATTCCAGGACCCCTTATAAGGCTTTGACGACAATGGTGGGCGGAGCGTTTTTGGAAGCGGTGGCGAGTGTTCAATTCATCAAAAGACGTCTCCCGCTCTGGGTGGAGCGGAAGGGCGTGTCAGACTTTTACTTACTAACACCCAGGCTCTTCCGTGTTCCTTCAGTTGCCTATATGCCAGAGCCACGGTAACTCTTTCGAACAAATCCCGCGACCCTGGAAAGTTTAGACCTTAACCTTGCTCTGAGAAAAGATGACCCGCCAATCCTGCGCAACGATTTCATGGGTCTCCCTAAACCTTTGAACATTTCAGGGCCTAATGGCTGCTTCCACAGCTGCCACTACTAACTCCCTCTCCCTAGTCGCAAGCGCATCTTTACTTTAGCCCCTTCCTACTAATGCAAAGTCCACACACATTCCCAAAAAAAGGAAAAATCGGACCATAATCAACAGGATTTTGGTTCTGCTGTTGGCAACATTTTGTTAAAATGGTAGGGACTAGTGAGGATGTTGGGCTGATGTATGTTTATTTAGGTATAATGTTAAATTAATAAAACTAATTGAATATTAATTTGTACTTTTATTTCCCTTTCTCTAATTATGATAATGTTAATGTCTTACTTACCACTAAATAACAAGTCTAATTAACTACATTTTAAGTGGTTAGTACAATAACGAGAAGTTTAAAAAAATACTAGATTTTACTTAGCTCTAAATAAAATAGTGAAGCAAAATCCATCAATAATAAAATGACACTTGTGTTGACTTTGAGAGCAGTGGTAACGGCCGCAACATAGGAGTTGTAGGTTCGAACCCAGGCGGGCTTCATCATCATCATTTCAGCCAAAAGACGTCCACTGCTGGACATAGGCCTCCCCCAAGCACCGCCACTTCGACTGGGCTTTACTTCGTGAAAATTATTTCATCACCACTGCTCTCAAAACTGTGAAGGATAACACCGTTAGGTAGGTAGCCAGAATGTCCCAAAACCAAACATTTAAGGTCATGTGACATCAATCAACGTGCACTGGTTCCGTGTGGTGGATTATGGCCGACTCACTCTATCAGAGAGGAGGTCTGTGACCCAGCAGCGGGAACAATATGGGCTGATTATGATGCTAGTTAAGACTTTGCCAATTTCTTGTTTGCTCAACCACAAAATAGTGATAAAATCTCACAAATCTCTCACATCTTACAATTTTCCAAACTAATTTATATGAAAGAATATAAACAATAATAGGAATAAGTTTGTAGCAAATGCTAATACAAATTAAATTATTGAGTAAAACAAAAACTCAGTCATAAAAGCTATACAGTATGGCAGGGGCATCGATCCACAACCAGTAACCACGGATTTAGTACATCATTAAACTCTTTTTTTTTTCTATGTGTAAAATCATCAAATGACGTCTCCCGCTCTGGGTGGAGTGGAAGGGCGTGTCAGACTTTTACTGACTAAAACCCACCCGTGTTCCTTCAGTTGCCCATATGCCGTGGCCACGGTATCTCTTTCGAACAAATCTCGCAACCCTGGCAGGTAATTGAACACCCTTGCGATGAAATTTTTTTGTCGGTCATAAAAGGAATCTGCTGTTTCTTAAAAAACTGCAAATATTGAGGCGGTCAAAATGTAAGGATCAGCCATTATTTTAAAATAAGTAGACGGAATCATGTGCATAATTCATGGTTACATATCTCGCGTTGATGTCCCTTCCACCCGATATTTACGTACTTCTTCATTGGTAAGTTGGTAACCAAAGAAAATGATTTTAACATGTTAACTGCCATGGCTAAATTCAGAAAAAGTCAATTAGTGTTATTTCACTTTAAATAGATTATTTAGTCCTTAAATACATAATTTATTCCAAAAACATGGCCGCCAGGCAACAACGACAAGTTCAGATTTTGTATGTGTTGTCGGTCATATAGTCCGACAAGGCCTGAATGGAACAAAAAGTGTTGGACACAGTCCGATATCGCAGTTAACGTGTTAAACTATAACTATCTATTATTCTTAGACGCTGTAATTAAAAGTAATGTCCTTCATATCAAAATTAAGTAAATTCCACCTACTGTAGCTTGCAGTTGCCGACAGCACCAGAAACAATATTGCTAGCAACACCATTATACAAAAATCCGTCTAAGAGTGACAAGTACACACATTTTTGAAATATGTTTAACAAATGTTTCCGTTTAATTTTTCATCAGTTTCGTGTAAATGATGTCCTTTCTAAGCTTTATGTTGGAGTAAAATGTGCTATTGGTGCCGGTACTTTTCTTCACAACCTCAACTAAGAGTATTGCTATCTCTTACTGGCAAAGCGCGAAAGATAGAGACAATTGACGCTTTATAACTGTCAAACTAAATTACGTCTCGATTGTTTTGAATTCTGCGTGATTTTAAGCAAGATGAATTTAGCTCGTGGTAGTTACGTCAAAGGGAATCTTAGTTCGACTAAAGACAGCTCTAATTTATTTGTCTCTTTCTTATTTCATTAGAAGGAAAAGAAAAAAAAAATGTAGGTGTATGTACAACAGAATCATATGACCATTGTCATTATTTTAAGGTCGAAATTTTAATCTAACCACTGAATGGCACTCCTATCAACATCATTTTTATAATCATCTTCATGAAACCGATGCCTAAACCGATCTTGACTTGCACTAATTCGCCCTAAATCTTCTAACTCTTTCGGAGTTAAGTCCTTATACCGTTTGCCTTTAATTTCTTCTGGAATAATATGAACAACATTACTTATTTCTTTATTTATTAGTGTGGCATCATTAATGTCGTGGACCATAGAGTCTAGAGTTTTGTGAGGGTTATTCTCGGGGTTGCCAGGGCGCTTGTGTAAAAATCCCTGGTTTTTAAACGATGATGCGGATGGTTCGTCGCCCACAAATGCTTTGTTATTAAACACTTGGAAGACGCCTTTCTTTTTCTTTGCCTGTAACAAATATAAATTGGCGTCACATTCAAGATAAATTCTTCATTTCCACTTTTAACTGACCTCCCATTGTATAGACTTTTCATACAGTGAGATGTCAATATATTATTTTATTATATTGGAATGATATAGCTTGTTGTCGCTATGAGTACCTAAAATTAAATTGAGTGAATGATTTTTAATGTGGCTACTAGAATTTAACTTGTGTACTTCTCCAAGTGTCAACTTATAAAATTGTTTTTCATTATTAATCTTTTTATCTAACTTGACTATATTATCGTGAACGACGTAGACGTTCACGATGATGTAGTCACGTCCATAATATGTTTCTGTGGAAATATGTGCATGTTATAATGTTATTGTGGATGGAGATTTAAAAGCATCCTCTTAAGTTTCCATATATTATACTTCCTTGTGCCGCGTGACGTAGGCTTGGACGTCTACGATATTACCTATCATCACGTTAGAAATTGTAAAAGTCAAATACCTAAACATGACCGTGACTTTTAAAACAGAGGGGTGATTGCGTTGCCTGCCGGGGTCGCGTGATTGTTCGAAAGAGATACCGTGACCCTGGCACATGGGCAACTGATGGAACACGGGTGGGTTTTAGTCAGTAAAAGTCTGACACGCCCGCCCGCTCCGCCCAGAGCGGGAGAAGTCATTTGATGATTTCCCATCCTGAAAAAAGAAAAAAAAAAGGGGTGATTGCGTAACTTACTACCAGTAGGAATCGCTTTCATTTTGACAGTTCAACAACATTCATTGCGTAATTTACGCTGCTGACCCGACAACATATGACGCAATGGATTAGAAATAATCTTCAAAATGATTCAGATTCTGATTGATAGTGCGTTACGCAATTAGGGTGCAAGTTTTTTTTTGTTTATTACGAACTAGCTTCTGCCCGCGACTTCGTCCGCATCAAATTTTCACTCCCCTTCCCGTCGCATCGAATTTGCTGCCAGTTTTTGTCCATTTTTCGTTTGCTGCTCCGCTCCTTTTGACCGTAGCGTAATGTTATGTACGTATGTTATCTTAGCGAGCAGGAGTGAAATATATTTAAAAATAATAATTCAGCAAGTAACCTAGAAAGTTATATTTCTTACAACTAATTTTAATTAACGAAAAGTACATAGATACGTAATCAGTACATAAGAATAATATTTCACGATCAAACCGACACTATAACGTCACTAAGATACGTCCGTTGCCTCCGAAAGCCAAGTAGAAAATAGACCGCTGACAGCGCGCCATGCGCCTTCCTCAATAAATGGGCTTCCCAACCTAAAAATATTTTTTCAATTCCGAGCAGTGATTCCTGAGAATAGCGCGTTCAATCAATCAAACAAACAAACTTTATAATATTATAGTATAGATTAAAAATGTAACCTGGTAATTAATGAAGAATTAAGATTGAGCAGCTTCTAGTGATACCCACACGTCATAAATAAGTACTAGCCTCGTTCAGCTTGTCGACGATGTATCCGTGGCCGGTGTTCATGCCGACAGTGGCCATCTGCTCGATGCTGGTCGAGCGGTGGAACGGACGCAGGGCTGACACAGCGCGGGATATGCCAACCTGCGGGACAGGTAACAATATCGGTAATGTTTTTAGGAGTCGGTTTTGGGGAATTCCTTGGTCACTGCGACTTGCGACCTTCATCTTCATCATTTCAGATGAAAGGCGGCCACTGCTGAACATATGCCTCGCCCAAAAAGCGAGGGTTTGCCATGATCGCCGTTACAGGCGGGTTGGTGATCGGTCTGGTGGTGAAATACAGAGAGAACGCTGCTGCCCATTTTCTAGTAATTTACTTAGTCGCCTCTTACGACACCCAGGGGAAGAAATGGGAACTGCGGCTTATTAATAGAGTCTTATTACGATACGGCCAAAAGTTGCCATGAAAAGTGGTAGCCACTGGGCCAACAGATCTTGAATTCACAGTCATCTTTTCTCTGCGCTGTGTGGCAATCAATTGTAAGATCATTCAGATATATTTTGCGTGTTTAGATTAGATTAGATTAGATTCATTTATTTGCCTGAAATATGGTATTTTACAGATTTTATAACACACTAAATAGTTCTTCATATTCCGCCAGCTAAATTCGGCATGCAAATTTTGTAATGACAATGATGATTCTAATTTTATAACTTTAAACAAAATAATTAAATTGCAATGTCAAAAAAAAAGTACTAAATAAAAAATTGCCTACATAATAAATTACAAATGTCAAAGAAAAGTAATTAAATTACAATTGTCAAAGAAAAATAATTAAATTACAAATGTCAAAGAAAAATAATTAAATTACAAATGTCAAAGATAACTAATTAAAATTACAAACGTCAAAAGAAATTACATAAGCCAAAGAAAAATAATTAAATTACAAACTGTGTTTACTGCAAAGGTTAACGAGCCCCTTTTTAAGACTTTCAGAGTGTCACATTCATAGATATAAATATTTTTATGGTCTTATTTTATTACTACAAACACTGCAGTAAACGAGTAGGCTTAATATACTGACGATAGCCACTGATTCACCAAGACTAGAGAGCTGTGGTAACTTCACTGCTATTTAGTAGGTATTTAAATATCCTTAAAGTTTTATATAGAGGAACAGGTTGTGAAGTTCACTCATCTTCCTTCCGAGGAGGACCCGGGTTTTGTGTCTAATGGGGCTACTATGCAACTTTTTTTTTAATTGACCTACGAGATGTATCTCGTAGGTCAAGTTATGAGTTTGTCGGCACCAGACTTGCTTGTGGCTGCCACAATAAATTACGGCAATGGTATAGAAAATTAAAACTAAGCGACTACACACTAAGTCCCCCCTCCCGTTCCCTCCTGTGTGGTACTAACTTCGCATTAGCGACGTCGTTGGAAGAGGGTAGCAAGGGACGGGCTGGGTAGGAATGATTATTAATTAGGGACAAATTTAATGTTACAGGCTCAGCGGTGCAGGCTGACTCGAGGAAGGGCCAGGGCGGAACCCAACAATTGATGTTGGGTCATTGTACTCGTATATGCCAGTCTCGCGGTAATCTTTGCTATTGCGAAGCAGGATTTTGCGTGACATCCATGTGATGTAGATGTGTACTTCACATGTGGCGATGTAGATACCACTAAAATTTTAATAGAATATTATCTTATTATATTGATTGAGTATGAATTTCGATGGCTATAAGAGTAGAGGGACACCAAAGAACGATGGATGGACTGTGTGAATTATGATATGGATAGAGAGGGGTCGACTACTGAGATGACGAGTAATAGAGAAGTGTGGAAGAAAAAGACATGTTGCGCCGACCACAAATAAATTGGTATAAACGCAGGAGAATGATAACATCTTACCTGTCCATGTCTAATCCTGTGCTCAGTAATATCAGCGCCGAGCAACTCTGTGTAGGGGTCCATTCGTATCGGCATGATCTTGTCGATGAACCAGAGCAACGTTATCGTCACCAGGATGCCCCATGTCATCAGGCACAAGCCGGTCAGGGATTGGACGCCGAGCAGGTACCAGCCGCCACCTTGGTATAAAGAGCAGAATGATTCTACATGGATGATGTTTTACAAATATTTTGACTTAAAGGAGGTTCTATGGAGTTTCTTGCGCTTCTTCTCTGTGGGACCCTAAAGCTTTGGAATGAGTAAATAAATAGCTTCATGTTTCTGACTGATTCACTACTTGACAATTCAAAAGTGCCTTGAAATGGTTTAATTGAAATAAATAATTACTTTGAGTTTGGGTGAGGTGAATGTAGGCTATTATACCGCCTATGTGATCAGAATTTCAGAACGGTATGACTTTGTGATCCGAATGTGAAAATCAGTCATAGGAATTTTTGTGACATAAATATAGGTAGTTGAAGCAGCATTTTTTCAGAGAATCGAACGGAGTTATGCTGGTTAAGCCTAGCCTTTTTTCAACTATAATGCCGTCGTAATCTAGTCTAAACAAATGCAGCTGAATTACCAGCATTTTACATGGAGCGACTGCATATATGAGCTCCACAACCCAGTTACTGGATAATAAGATACCTTATGTAAAGATTCGTTTTCAGAGTTAGGGCTTCTGACGCCCCGCGACGACTGTCTAACATCCACGAATGACAGCCAGCATCAACGGCTTAACGTGCGTCCTGAGGCACGGAGGGTCCCTGGTATGTAAATATCACCTATCCTCGGAGCAACCGCGGCAAGCGTAGGTTAGCCTGATCGTCGATCGATCACATGCGTTTGTTATCAATCACAAACCCCTCTGCTGGTTAATACAGTCCATCATCATCATCATCATCATCATTTCAGCCGAAAGACGTCCACTGCTGAACTTAGGCCTCCCCCAATTTGGGGGGCTTTGCCATAATCGCCACGCTTGGCAGGCGGGTTTGGCTATCGCAGTATGGAGGTAAAATGCATAGAGAATGCTGCTGCCCATTCTCTAGTAAGACCCTAAGTTGCCTTTAACGACACCCACGGGAAAAAATGGGATGATGCTATTTTTTACGTTCGGGACCACACGGAGTTAATACAGTTACTTTTGTAAAATGGCTATTTAACAGTTTAGGTGCAACTCACTAAAATGGGTTTCAATAATAAGTTAAAATGATTACCTTTGAACAACCCGGACCTGCCGTTAGTAGTTTCCATAGGAATTGGATTATCAGCGAACAGTCCCACTGCTAATACACCTGCAAAAGAAAAAAACAATTTTAGGTACGACCGGTACCTATGTATCAGCTCCTGTAAGGATCAATCAACTCAGTCTATCGCAGTCCAATGCTGGACATAGGCCTCTTACATGCTGCGCCACAACACCCTGTCCTCCGCCTTCCTCGTCTGTCCTAGCCACTTTCTTAAGGTCATCCGTCCATCTAGCTGGGGGGCGTCCCACACACTACACTTGATAATACGCGACGCATCGCGTGCTCCACCGACCATCGGTCCTTCGACAAACATGGTCAGCCCACTGCCACTTCAGTTAGCTTACTCTGCAAGCTATGTCAGTTATTCCGGTTCTTTTCCGGATATTTTCACTTCTGATTTTATTCCACAAAGAAACTCCAAGCTTAGCCCGCTCCATACCGCGCTGAGCGACCTTGAATTTGTGGATGAGCGTAACTTTCAGTGTCCACGTTTCGGCTCCTTAGGTCTTTACGGGCAGGATACAATGGTTGAAGACCTTAGTCTTCAGACATTGCGGGATAGGAATTGAGAAGACTTGACGAAGTTTCCGAAACGCCCAACTGGATCCTTCTGTCGGCTTTTTTTAAAGTTGTGTTTGCAAAACTATTGAATGGCAAAGATTAAGGCTAATGTATGAACGTTAGTGGCAGTTGGTAGCGCACATTGCTCGCAGAACAGATGGCCGATGGGGTCGACAAGTTCTGGAGTGGCGACTGCGTACCAGAAGACGTAGAGTTGGAAGGCCTCCAAGATGGATCGATGACCTTGTGAAGGCCGCAGCAATCCGCTGGATGCGGGAAATAAATAATAATAATAAAACCGGCCGAAATGGCGGAGCTTGAGTGAGATCTATGTTCAGCAGTAGACGCCCTTTGGCTGAAATGATGACGTATGAATGTTACCCCAAAGTCCACAGGCGCCGTGAACAGCGGACGCGCCAACAGGATCGTCGACGCCCATCATATCGAACAGTGGTGAGCTGCCCGACGCTATGGCGGCGCCGATGAATCCGATCAGTAAAGACTCCCACGCGCGGTAGAGGAAGCAGCCGGCTGGGGACAAATAAAATTTTGGGTGTTCTGTCCCGATTATTATCTGTGCGCCTAACGGAATGCGCGTGTAACGAAGTGACATCTAACTTGTCAGTTTGACGTTGACACTTGACAGCCTCTCTTGATTTGGTGCTTGAAAAGGGATGGCGGGTCCTCGTGGCGTCTCGACCCCTTTTGTTAAATTAATCCCTTAGAACGGGTCGTTTTGTGGACAATCTGTCATGACCCATAGTTTGGATTGTTAATAACCCCTAATTTGGCGTAATAACACGGGTTTTGGACATATTTTCGATAAATAGTTTGAAGGTTAAGCAAAGTGTGACGCTGTTGGGACGAGTGATTTGAAGACCGCATGCTGTGATCGTCTCCAGCCTAATTGGAAGCGGAATCTAACCTGAAGAATACTCGTAACGTCACGACACGATACACATACACTCACTTACATACAGAACTCCAGGTTGGCACCAGAGCAGTGTCCTTCAACCAACAGGTAAGTGTTTGATTTGATTGTTTGGCTCCGCGCACGGCGGACAGTACGCTAGCCACTTTTGTTTCCAGAGCCCCACGATTATAACTCTTCCACTGCGCACTTGAAATCGTTTGTTGAGATCGGGCCTAGTCTGGCAGCGTACATTTTGGTAGCAGAGCGTGGTTTTAACCTACAAAACCACCAAATTGGTAATTTTACAGTAGGCTAATTACTTGGCAGTCTCTATAAGGGAAGTAGTAATTCGCTGTAAATATTTGTTAATGGTAATTAATTGGTATTTGAAATAATTTGTAAATTTGTTGAGTTGAGTAACTCATATTGACGGGTAACCTGATGTTGCCAAGGTCAGCCGGGCTAATAAAGTGGATTGGATTGGGCTGTGGTGCAGCCCCTTGTTGTAGCCCCTTTTTGTGTCTGATCTGTGTTGTATTGAATGTCAGGAAGACATTAAAATATTGAGTTTGTACCATTGATATGGTTATTTGTGAAAATTAATATTTGAAAAATTATTGGCATTTTTGAGTATTACCATTGTTTGAGTTGGAATAAAGGTTCATTATTGTTGTACCATTAACAAAGTGGTTTGTGAACTTAACTTTTGGAATTGGATAGAATTTGAATATTTGAATTGAATATCATATTGACAGTTTTGAACGTTGACATTGGTTTGAATTAAAATAAAACTTTATTTTTGTTAATTAAATTAGAACCAGTTATTTATTGTTTGAACTTTGTTACTTAATTATTTTGTTTGGTATATTGAATTGTTTTGTTTGTGCAATGGCATACAGATGGAAATATTGCAGTGCCGGACACCTGTCCAGGTCAAGCCGGAGACCTCGGTTGTTTCAGGTCCCGGACTATTGAGTAGATTGCCTGCTTTGGAACTGCCACACTTGACGGTCGCTGGGACCACTGGTACGGTTTACAAAACCTGTTTGCAAGTTTGGTTGATGCACGCTCGGACCTCAGACCCGCCCTAAAGTTGGCCTATTTGTTGTCTGTCCTGGAAGGTGAGGCCCGAGCCTTGGTACAGCATCTGTCGTTGACTGACTCAGCCTACCCTACCGCTTTGGGACTACTCACCCAGCGGTACCAAAATAAACGTTGTTTGGCTGACGTTCACATTGAATTGATTTTGGGGTTACCGGTCATTACTGGATTGTCAGCATTGCGTACTGACCTGTTGAACCCGTTGGTGGCAGCGACCAACGCTTTAAAGCAATTGGACTTGCCGGTGGACCAATGGTCTTACCCTTTGGTGCATGTTGTGCTGCAACGGCTTCCTGCCGATTTGAGGGCTCGTTTCGAGCAAAGGTATGGTGGGGATAGTGTCACACATCTCCCCCCATTTGGTGACCTCGTCCAATTTTTGGAGGATGAGTGTCGGTTTGTGGACTCTGGCGTTGCCACTGAGTCATGCCAGCCGTCTTCCCGGCCACGAGACCAGGGACGGACTAGGGCTCGCGGGCCTGTTGATGGTCGCCCCGCCGCTCGTTTTGCTGGCACCCAGAGTCGTCCTGGTTGTGAGTTTTGTAGGGACACGGGGCATGGCATGGCAACTTGTGCTGCCTTTTTGAAATTGCACGTGAGTGCCCGCCGCCGAATTGCCAATGCACGCCCCATTTGCTTCTCTTGTTTGGGGGCTCACTTCCATCGGGACTGCCCCAACCCCCGCCCTTGTAGAATTTGTGGGGGGTCCCATTTGGACATATTGTGCGCTAACGCGAACCACGCTGGCAGACCAGCCTCTGATGAAGGTTCGCGTACGGGGGGGTACCATGGAGTTGGTCACCGGGCTTCTGCCTCGCCGGTTCAGAACCGGGGAGAGGCCCGCAATTTTGAGCGCCGCACTCCACCCCCCGCGCAAGTTGATCGGGAGCCGCGCGACCGCCATTTGGTCTCCCCGCGTAAAGGCGATTACGCAATTGTTGTTAGGCACCGCTGGCCAGACCAGCACCGCCTTCCCTCCCCTCCTTTGGCGGAACGTCCCCGGTTGGAGTCACGCCCCCCGCCATTCAGGCATCCGGTGGGATATGCCCTTCCAGCGATGGCGCGTGGCTCGGGACACCGCGCGTACGAGGAATTTGAATTGCATCCTCGTCGGGAAAGACTTGGGTCTGGGTGTGGCGATCGGTCGCCGCCCAGGCATTGTTAGGACATTGGCGCCTGCCCCGCTAAGGTACCCCTCAGATCGACACGGTTTTGTTGCCAACGGCATCGGTCAGGTCTGGGGGCCCACGGGGGACTCTGTTGTGGTCCGTGTCATTATGGACATGGGAGCCCAGGGTTGCCTTTTGTCTATTGTTTTGTTGTTTTGTTTGTATTGTTTTGGGCAAAATTGTTTTCTTGAGCGCCTTTGGACTGCGGGACTTGGCTGGGACGAGCCAATTCGGGAAACCCTGTTGGAAGATTGGCTCCAATTTGTATCCGCACTCCCTGCAGTCAACGAGGTCGTGTTACCCCGCGCTATCCTCCCCCCTGGGAGCTACTCTGCTACCCTTGTTTGTGATGCGTCTCCGCACGGTTATGCAGCTGTTGTTTGTCTGCGCACCGTCTGCGCACAGGCCAGGTAAATTTGTCACTGGTCTTGGCCAAGAGCAAGGTGGCCCCCCTCCGGACGGCACTGACCACCCCTAAATTGAATTGTCAGGGGCGGCGCGTCTTGTGCGTCTATTGAACCACGTTGCTCACACTTTGGGTGGAACTGTGGACATTCGGGCTTCTTACGCCTGGACGGACAGTCAAATTGTTTTGTGTTGGTTGAAGACGTCCGTCCACTCTTTGGAGGTCTTTGTTGCGTACCGAGTGTTCCAGATTCAAAATTTTGATACGCCTTTGATTTGGAGGCCCTTGCCTGGAGATTTGAACCCAGGCGCCGTGGCCTCACGTAGGTGCATGGCACCCCGCCTGTTTGCTTACCCCCTATGGTGGGGACCAGACTGGCTGACTCATCCCGAGGATGATTGGCCTCGATCGCCAGTCTTGATGTCGGGTCCTTTGCCCGGGCTCAAGGTGCTCGCTGTTGGAACAAAGGACCCTGAGTTTGTTGAGTCGATTTGGCTCCCTCGACAAATTGTTGAATTGTTTTTCTGTTGTTGAATTGTTGATCGTCACATTAAGAACTCGCATGCCGGTTGCAATGCGCTGTTGGCCATTCCGCAGCGAGAGTTTTGGATATTGTCGGGAGCCGTTAGTAAGTTGAACCCCTTTTGGTCGATACGGGTCTTTTGTTGTTTGGTTGTTGACGGTTGAGGCACTTAGCCTTCCTTATGGGGCCCGTCACCCCCTTTTGTTGCCTCAGGAGGGCCATTTGGTTAAATGGTTGTTGTTGTTGTTGTTTTTGTTGTTTGTTGTTGTTTTGTTCCGCCAGCCTGCCCCCATTGGGGGGTATTTTTGAGGCCGCGGTGAAAGCGGCACAGGGACTCTGGCGCTGATTGTTGGGAGACACCGTTCTCACCTTTAAGGAGTTAGCTACGGTATTTTGCCGCATTGAAGCTGTATTGAACTCGCGTCCATTGTGCCCGCTGTCTACGGACCTGAACGTCTTGGAGGCCCTGACCCCGGGCCATTTTTTGATTTGACAGCCACTTGCCGCCCTGCCGGAGCACCCTTTCGTCGATGTGAGCCAAAATTGGCTATCGCGGTTTCAGTTGGTGCAGCAGCTCGCTCAGAGTTTTTGGAAGCGTTGGAGCTTGGAGTATTTGCACATCCTCCAGCAGCGCGTCAGGTGGACTGATAAAACGCAACCTTGTCGGGTTAGCCAAGTGATTAGCGGACGGGAAGGCCTGTCCGGGGGGGGGGTAGATGTTCTGTCCCGATTATTATCTGTGCGCCTAACGGAATGCGCGTGTAACGAAGTGACATCTAACTTGTCAGTTTGACGTTGACACTTGACAGCCTCTCTTGATTTGGTGCTTGAAAAGGGATGGCGGGTCCTCGTGGCGTCTCGACCCCTTTTGTTAAATTAATCCCTTAGAACGGGTCGTTTTGTGGACAATCTGTCATGACCCATAGTTTGGATTGTTAATAACCCCTAATTTGGCGTAATAACACGGGTTTTGGACATATTTTCGATAAATAGTTTGAAGGTTAAGCAAAGTGTGACGCTGTTGGGACGAGTGATTTGAAGACCGCATGCTGTGATCGTCTCCAGCCTAATTGGAAGCGGAATCTAACCTGAAGAATACTCGTAACGTCACGACACGATACACATACACTCACTTACATACAGAACTCCAGGTTGGCACCAGAGCAGTGTCCTTCAACCAACAGGTAAGTGTTTGATTTGATTGTTTGGCTCCGCGCACGGCGGACAGTACGCTAGCCACTTTTGTTTCCAGAGCCCCACGATTATAACTCTTCCACTGCGCACTTGAAATCGTTTGTTGAGATCGGGCCTAGTCTGGCAGCGTACATTGGGTGATTGTGATAATCATCATCGCTAAAAAGAAGTCCGCACTAACATTTAAAGTATGGTATGGGTAAGTTGTGGAGTTGTCGCAAGTTGGAATAGTAGCAAAATTTATTTCGTGTAACAAAGACCCATATCATAAATACCTTACGGATTATCATACATACAAATAAAAAACCATGTAAACATAAAACTATTGTACACGAAGTGACGGCGTCGTGTTGCGCTGCGTGGTGTCGTGTACCCTTCCGCGGAGTCGCCGATACACGACACTCTTCGGCCAAAACTCTTCCTTGAGGAAGGTCTCGATTTGATGAGTCGGATTAACCCATTGAATACCGTAATTACAGACACAATTAAAAAACCATTGTGTCTCGCGTGGATCCACGTTTACGGCATACGAAGAGTTAAATGCCTACGATAAAGGTCTGGTTTGCACAATGCAGTTTAGATAGCGCTTTACTAACTGCAGTGTTATGTAGAAACCAATAAACCATACCATAAACTAGCCATATTTTTGGGTATTTTTTCCACTACGGCAGCACTGGCTGGAAATTTCCCCGTTAAAAATGTTGCCAAGGTTTTATTTAAAAATTAAAATAGTAAATATTATTGAAGATCACACACACGCGTATAATTGGCTAACAAAAATGAAACACAATGGAATAATTTAAAAAAACTAAAATAATTACCAGTAATTGACACGAGTGATCCAAGGACGCTGTTGATGAGTTCCATTACTTCTGCCTTGCCTTTGTTCTTAACTAGCGTGAAGCTGAAATTAAAATTTCATTTCTACTTAACAAAAAATCACCAAAAACGTATGTTTCTATAAAAGTAAATCTAAATCAATAAAGCAGTAAACTGAATGCAGAAACTGAATTTATTGGTCTTCGGAATTATATGTGAAAACATTCTAATACGTTATCTCTGAAGTGAAGAAACCCAACCTTTCAATCAATAGGTATACCTAGCCTTTTCGAACTACGTTGGGGTCGGCTTCAAATCTATACGACACGAGACCATTTTGAGGCGCACCTAAGGCGCGGGACAAATACAAGAGGCGTCGGGCGGAGGCGAGGCGCGGGCGCGGCGCGGGCGTGGTGCGGGCGCGGCGCCGGTGCAGCGCAGAACAGGCGTGCTAACGGTGTCGGAAAGGCGAGGCGCGGTGTTTCTCGTTATTTTATGTTAAATTCTATATCGTCACGCATTTTCCGGGTGCGCCGAAGGCGAGGAAGCGGCGCCCGCGCCGCGCCCGCGCCACGCCCGCGCCGCGCCCGCACCCCGCCGTCTCAGTATGTCTCGCGCCCCACCTTTTCTATACATTTTGTATGAAATATCAAAGAAGTGGCGCCACGCCCGCGCCGCGCCCGCGCACGCACCTCCGCCTGACGCCTCTTGTATTTGTCCCGCGCCTAATGCGGCGCTCCTTTTTTATTCCTCGGAGCGTACCTTTTAGTAGCGCCCCCGATAGCAATTCAAAATATTAAAATTTTATTCCCTGAAGCGCACCTAGCTTCAAGGAATAAAATTTTGGCGCCTCATTAGGTGCGCCTCAAAATGGTAGCGCTTCGAGGAATACCTCAGTATTTTATATGGAGGGACTGCGTATCTGACCCTCACACCCCAGTTAGTACGTAACACAATACCCCTTGGTAAGACTGGTTGTCAGATCTTGAGCTTATGACTACCCGTAACGATTGCCAAATACCTGACGAATGACGGCCGCGACCAACAACGGTTTAACGTGCTTTCCGAGTCACAAAGTGGTCTCAATATGACATGTAATGGATGGTCACGCATCCACAAACCAGCCGTGGGAATCGTAGCTTAAGTTTCAATTGAGCCATTTGGCCGTTTTCATTTAGCTACGAGCCCTTCTTAAACCCAACCTTTCAATAATGGAGTAAAAAATCCATGGACTCAAATCCGACTACCTCATAGAAACAAATGATTGGACTTACAGCAAACCGAAGCAGCCACCTCCGAAAGAGCCCATCATGGTCATGACAGCCGCTCGAGCTGCATACTGCCATTTTGCACCGCTTACCTAGAAACAAATCGAAATAAAAAAACTGGCCAAGTGCGAGTCGGACTCGCGCACCGAGGGTTCCGTACAAACCTATAGGTATTCTCGGTTTATGCATAAGGTTCATGTTTATGAAAATAAATGTTGTTTTTTTTTAATTTTTATAATTTAGTTGATTAAATGAAAGGTAAATTGCGGTTTACGATTTATGACGTTTTAAAAAAAACTACTTACTCGATCTCGTTCAAACCAATTTTCGGTGGTAGTTTACATGGTAATGTACATCATATATTATTTTTAGTTTTATCATTCTCTTATTTTAGAAGTTACGGGGGGGGGGGGGCACACATTTTTCCACTTTGGAAGTATCTCTCGCGCAAACTATTCAGTTTAGTAAAAAATGATATTAGAAACCTCAATACCATTATTGAAGACCTATTCATAGATATCCCACACGTATGGGTTTGATGAAAAAGTTTTTTTTGAGTTTAGTTCTATGTATGGGGAACCCCAAAATTTATTGTTATTTTTTCCTATTTTAGTATGAAAATCTTAATGCGGTTCACAGAATACATTTACTTACCAAGATTCAACAGCATAGCTCTTATAGTTTCGGAAAAAAGTGACTGTGACATACGGACGGACAGACAGACATGACAAATCTATAAGGGTTCCGTTTTTTGCCATTTGGCAACGGAACCCTAAAAAGAAGTGAAATCTTTGACAAGAAACACACAAGAATTACAGACGGGCAGGGGGGCAAACTGAAACAATGAAATGAAATAAAAAATTTACTGTAGATCTCTTATGACACTTTGACACGTCAATATTTTAAAGCGCCGGAATTTCCTAGCTGAGTTTGTTTCGGCATTTCTTCTCGTGGATCAGCCTGAGAAAAAATACCGAAACAAACTCAAAGGTCTTTTAGAGTCCAAACATTATATCTATCTATACAGGGTGTCCAAGAACCTGGCGTCCAACTGGATTCCCACGATGCCCCAAGTTCTAACAGTACTCAGAAAAATATTTAAAAAAATCCACCCCATGTACTTACAGAATTATACTGATTTCAAAAAAAAAGGGGAAATGAGCACCCTGTGACATACTTTTGAATGCTGTGACTGCTAATGCTGATAATTTCGATATTTCTTGGAGGTTTTGTAATCTAGGGTATTGCTGTGTCTAAATAGAATGTAAAAATAAAGTACTTATTGTACCATTTTAAAATAAAATATTATTTTAACTAAAGGTGATATGGAAAACTATTGAATTTCGCAACTTTGACCGACTGTAGTGTAAAAAAAATGTACCAAAATAGTATGGCAAGTGACGTCAAATTTTGACGCGTTTATTCCTCTTTTTAAAAAGGTATAATACTTACACATTAATTTGAAAAAAAAAAATTTGATAATATTTTTACTCAACAACCCAATTTTTACGATGTCTTACAGAATTCTTAGAAAGAAAAATTTACGACGAATTGAATCTAACCTCTAAAGAATTACTATTGTATGCTCATAAAAATAACAACAGGCCTCTCAAAAAACAGGTTAGACCGTAAGGGACGGTATGTGCATGCATCTCACCATAGTGAGATGCATGCACACATGATACTTTTACCTCGAGACTATCCGAGCCGAGTCGCGTTTTGTGAAACAATCCTGCAAAAACATCGAGAAGACGAAAACTTTATCGACAAAATTTTGTGGTCAGATGAATCAACATTTAAGAAGGATGGCTACATGAACCTACACAACTTGCACGAGTGGCATGTGGAAAATCCGCACTTGATGCGAGAAGATAGATCCCAGTACCGGTTCAAAGTGAACATGTGGACCGGTATTCTCTGTGGGAATATTATTGGTCCATTTGAGATGCCCAAGAATTTGACTGGCGAATCATATTTAAATTTTCTTCAAAATGATTTGCCAAACTTACTAGAAGAGACCCCACCAGATATGTGGTTCCAACACGACGGCTGTCCAGCACATTTTCGCGTATCCGTTAGAGAGTTTTTGGACGAGCAATACCCGAACAGGTGGATTGGGCGATCAGGAACAATCCCGTGGCCAGCCCGCTCACCTGACTTAAATCCGCTGGATTTTTTTTCTGGGGAACTATGAAGGAGCTCGTTTATGCGAAGCCCATTAATGACATCGCTGACCTTCGTGAGAAGATAACACAAGCAGTGCAGGTGATACGTCAAAAAAGTTACTCGCGAAACATAAAGCGGTCCTTTTTAAGGAGAGTGAGAGCTTGTATTGCCGCGGGTGGTCAACATTTTGAACATTTATTGTAATAAAATATCTTTAAACTAACATTCTTTGCTTTTATTCTACTGGGAACCCATCTACCTGTGTGTATTTCCTTCTTGCTCACTCTTGGAACCGAAGTAAATAATAGTAGTAACATAACAGTTTCTAAGATAAGAAAGGGTCCGACAGTTACCGTTAGTAGGTAGGCACTTCGTAAAATTGGGTTGTTGAGTAAAAATATTATCAAAATTTTTTTTTTCAAATTAATGTGTAAGTATTATACCTTTTTAAAAAGAGGAATAAACGCGTCAAAATTTGACGTCACTTGCCATACTATTTTGGTACATTTTTTTTACACTACAGTCGGTCAAAGTTGCGAAATTCAATAGTTTTCCATATCACCTTTAGTTAAAATAATATTTTATTTTAAAATGGTACAATAAGTACTTTATTTTTACATTCTATTTAGACACAGCAATACCCTAGATTACAAAACCTCCAAGAAATATCGAAATTATCAGCATTAGCAGTCACAGCATTCAAAAGTATGTCACAGGGTGCTCATTTCCCCTTTTTTTTTGAAATCAGTATAATTCTGTAAGTACATGGGGTGGATTTTTTTAAATATTTTTCTGAGTACTGTTAGAACTTGGGGCATCGTGGGAATCCAGTTGGACGCCAGGTTCTTGGACACCCTGTATATTAATACGTGAAGCGAAAACTTTGGATCCCTTTTTACGAAAATTGGGCGGACGGAGGAGTATGAAATTTCGCACACTTATAGTTTATACAGAGAAGAAGTGACGAATGCTAATATTTTTTTTAAATTATGAGTTAAAATACATTATTTTCAATAAATAACACGTTACACACACTACTGTTCATTACCGTGTATCTAATACACACATGCATAGAAATTCTTTTGTTTATGGTCCAAATCTGTCTTTATTATTTTGTGCAGTGTTACCAACACCTAGAAATATTTACCCCTAAAGCTTAAGTTAAAAACCCCTAAACATGCCACAATTACTAAAAAAAATCCGCTAAAAAATTATAATGAAAATAACCAACGAATGTTCAATAATCATAGACCCGGCACACAGTAGTAATATTTGTCTATATTTATTATGCAACATTTGTTAATCATTCACTCTGCATTCTTAGTATCGAGGAACCATACTAGAAGTCGCTAATACTTTTATTGTAATCAAAAACACAATGAGAAATGTAAGATGGCAAAAAATCCCTAAGAATACCCCTAAAAATGGAACGCCCCTAAAAAATCTCAATCCTCTTATTTACCCCCTAAATTTGGAAAAACCCCTAAGTTGGTAAGCCTGATTTTGTGTCTATAGTCTTACTGAATGTCAAGTATAACCATAGGTAATAAATTAATTTTATGGATATATAACCTATTTCATTTTTAAAAGCTATGATCATATCGAGAATATTTGTCTTTAATATTATTTGTATTAGTGACGATAGGAATTTAATTTAGTAGAAATATTTTTTGTGGTTTTATGGAGAGTGTCAAGTATGGCATTAGTAAGTTTCCCATACAAAACTTAGTGTCGTGTGCAAACTGTAGAGGTTGTATGCCTCACGATTGTACAGGCTGGTCATAGATTGTACAGGCTGGTTATAATTATGACATTTGGAACCGTCATAATTAATCTATACTAATATTATAAAGCTG
Source organism: Aporophyla lueneburgensis (assembly GCA_932294355.1). Classification (NCBI taxonomy): domain Eukaryota; kingdom Metazoa; phylum Arthropoda; class Insecta; order Lepidoptera; family Noctuidae; genus Aporophyla; species Aporophyla lueneburgensis. The sequence goes on along the minus strand of OW028762.1, from coordinate 6,070,937 downwards.
AAGAGTTTGTTTGTTTGTTTGATTGAACGCGCTAATCTCAGGAATTGCTGATCGGATTTGAAAAATTCTTTTTGTGTTGAGTAGCCCATTTATTGAGGAAGGCTATAAGCTATATAACATCACGCTAGAGTCAAAAGGAGTTGAGCAGCAAACGAAAAATGGACGAAAACTGGCAGGCAATTCAACGCGACGGGAAGGGGAGCGAAAATTTGACACGGACGAAGTCGCGGGCAGAAGCTATTAAAAATAATAGGGAAAATTCTATAAAAACAGAGCTTTCTGTGATAATTCATTCCATATTGTTCCATATCCAGCAGTTAAGAAGTATTAAGAAAATAAAAAAGAGAGTCCTGAAGAAGTATTCTTTACTCATTACACCTACGTCCTGGTCCTGGCCATCACCATCCCACCAGCGAACCCTCTCCACAGTAGTACAGCGTCAACAATTTGTCTATAGTGTTACTGAATGTCAAATATAACCATATTGTTTTTTTATATTTATTATTATCTATATTTTTTCATTTAATAATGTATTTCTATTCATATGAAGTACGGTCGAATTTCGACCAATGGGCGATCACTAGTTATTAGAATTTTATGTGAATGTAACAATGCACGCTATAACTAAGAGGAGCGGAGCAGTAATGAAAAATGTTGCAAAGACGGGGAAAATTGGACGGGTAGGCGATTCGACGCGACGAAAAGGGTCGGGGGAACAAGAAATTTAACGCGGACGAAGTCGCGGGCAGAAGCAATTGTAGATAAAATAGTTAAAAGCTATGAAAAATTGGGATCAACATGACATGAAAGCTATGAAAAATTGCATTTTCAGCGAGATCGTATACTGTGTAATGACAAATATCCGATACTAGCTTCTGCCCGCGACTTCGTCCGCGTTAAATTTCTTGTTCCCCCGACCCTTCTCGTCGCGTCGAATCGCCTACCCGTCCGATTTTCCCCATTTTTGCAACATTTTTCATTACTGCTCCGCTCTTATTGATTATAGCGTGATATTATATAGCTTATAGCCTTTCTCGATAATTAGGCTATCCAACACAAAAATATTTTTTCAATTCGGACCAGTAGTTCTTGAGATTAGCGCGTTTAAACAAACAAAGTCTTCAGTTTTATAATATTAGTATAGATTTTCCTCTATGATGAGAAAATATGAAATCGATTGGTGATTCTAACTTTAAGTGAAGACTCTATTGATTCAGCGAGACATTTTTTGTATAATTTATTTCATTGCACATTGGAATTTCGGTTTTTTTACCAATATAAACCATATTATACGAAAGACTTAAATTTTCAGCATTATTGCTGATTTCTGAAAAAACGCGAACCAACTTCGCTATTCTGGCACCATATTCGGACTCAGTGACCCCGAAAACATACAGTTCAGGTGTTCTGGTCTTTCGCGCAGGGTACTTTTTTTTTTTGTGGGCCTGTGTAATTATAGCTCCATTAAAGCCATATTTGTTACGGTTGTGAATCATATTTTAAACAACATTCAACCTGACACTGATCTGCAAATTGCAAAAAAAAAAACGAAAGGAAATTAAAATTTCGCGGGGTATTTGGGAAATTTCACGTTGTGCTAGGAGTGGGATCAAGTGAATTCAATTCTTTCGCAAATCGTTTACATTGTGTTTGAAATCTATACTAATAATATTATAAAGCCGATGACGACTTTGTTTGGTTGAACGCGCTTATCTCAGAAACTACCTACTGGTTCATCATCATCATCATTTCCGCCGTAAGACGTCCACTGCTGGACATGGGCCTCCCCCAAGCACCGCCAATTTGACCAGTACAATTTTTGGGGGGATTTACCATAATCGCCACGCTTGGCAGGCGGGTTGGCGATCGAAGTATGGTGGTAAAATGCATAGAGAACGCTGCTGCCCAATATCTAGTAAGTCCCTTAGTCGCCTCTTACGACACCCACGGGAAGAAATGGGGTGGTGCTATTCTTTACGTCCGGAACCACACGGTACCACCTACTGGTTTGAAATGAAAAAATATTTTCGTTTTGCATAGCCTATTTATCGAGGAAGGCTTTACTTAGGAGCCAGCAAAAGAAAAAGAAGTCATGAATACGAATTACTCGCACTGCCAGGCGATGCGCCGGGGTGGGTCGGAGGAGCATGAAATATTGTCGCGGACAATGTCGCGGGCAGAAGCTAGTACTAAAATAAAAAATAAAAATAGTGCAGCGGAATCAAACCCTATCCGGGAACGATTCCAAACTCACACTCTCCTAGCCGTTATGTAACTCAGCAACCGTTCTGATATTGCCGCTTCCAACTTCAATTAAATTACAAATCAGTGAAAACTCGTCAAAACTAGTAACAAATGTTACCATATACAAGTTTAAAAACGTTTCTAAGTACCGCACCGCATACAAAATGAGCATAATAACGTATGCAAAGTAGTCAGTCGATCAATTAGTTAGACAAGAGGACATGCAACACAAATGACTGGTGATTTGTCTAATTTGTTCAAATGCGGCGTTTACCGACAATCTTGGACAATGACAGGGAAACGTGATTCGCATGTACGATGGTACAGAGAATTGGTTTAAATGGAGTTAGTGGTGTGGTAGACGAGTTTCCTCCCGATTTTTGCTCGACGAAGTGCCAGCACACCACGTTGCATAAAATTCCGCTAATGATATTAAGTATACAGATCTGATACAGCCTGTCTCATCTTGCCTGTCCTCTCCTCAGGGATGCCATTTTTGTGTGTGGAAAATCGTCAAATGACGTTTCCTGCTCTAGGCGGAGCAGGAGGGCGTGCCAGACTTTTACTGATTAAAACCCACCCGTGTTCCTTCAGTTACCTATGCCAGGGCCACGGTAACTCTTTCAAACAAATCCGCGACCCTGAGCGTGTTCCATCTTGCTGTCCTCTCCGCAGCGACGCCCTAAGCTGAGTCAGGTCCCCACAAGAGGTGCTCTTAGCGTGCAGTCGCTTAGTAATTTAAAAAATTCGCCCCTGGCTTTGAGTTCACTGATGGCAACAAGATAGCCCGGTTATGTAGTTACGACCTCTTCAAGTCAACTATGAGTCGAGCCGACCTATCTACAACCGGAGGGTTTCTGTGGGTTACGGCTTTATCGAAGAAACGCTTGGAGTCGCTTAGTGTAAGCATTTTGAGATGGAGGTGGAGGTTTAAACTCCGAACGGACGAAGGGGAACCTGTGGCTTTACGGAGAAAACGGTTTTGTGGAATTTGATAGCAATGTAGGTTACTTGTATTAACAGTAATTCTATTAATCTTCTATTCAACTAAGTTTTAATGAATGCAAATAACAGTGCAACGCGAGTTGTGTTTTTAATAGAGTTAGTGGAGTGATAGACGAGTTGAGCAGACCTAGAGAGGCACGAATGAAATAAATGTCTTTGACAAAAATATATTTAATAAAATAAATGATTTAACAAGTGAAGATCTGACCACTATTTACTCTACATTTCTCATTAACCCGGCGTGAATGAGGTAAGAATGTATGTTCAATTTTTGATGCTATGTTTGTGTAATTAGCATTTATGTTTGAGATATAATAATACTAGTTAGTATTAGTAAATAAAATACCAGCATTAAGTACAAAAAGCGTTGATTTTATTAAAATAACAAAGTACATATATATTAAATATCTGCGTTTAAAAACTTCTCGCGTGTCACATACCCAACCTCACTCACGGAGGCGCACAGTGGTCTGAAAATCGAGCTCCATACTCATAGAAACGCAAAGTCAAAAAATTAAATTAAAACAAAAAATTGCAATGTGTCTGGTATACATACCTTTATGTAATATTAACGTATGGAAGGTATTGGTAACTCCACGCGCGAGAAAAAAAGTTTTAAGTTTTTTTTTGTATGGGAGAAAACACTTAAAGTTAATTTATTTGAAACTGAATGGAACTGAAGGGCTGGTGATCATACGAGGTATTGTACCAAACACGGCAATCAAGGTGACATCAAATTCATATACCGTTCGGTGCCGCTTCGCGCGTACCAAATTTTTGAATTTTCGATAGCTGATTTTTTCAAATCTTTGACGTGGTTAAACGAAGTTGACCATCGATTTACTTGTACTGTCGTTAGTTAATAGCTTATTAATGACTTTTTTGATGAGAATAATTAAATACGTTATTGATCAAATACTTTTTTTTTACAAAATTGCATAGTCAATCATAATCACGGTGATTAACAAGTGACTGAAAACTGATGTTATTAAGTACCTCATTTGTTAATCAGCGTGACTATGGCTGAGTTATAATGACATGTCCTTTCGCTCCGCCCAGAGCGGGAGACGTCATTTGATGATTTCCCACCCAAAAAAAAGACCTCTTACTTAATCACTTCCGTAGGAGTTGCTTTACGTATATCACAAGTCTGAGATGAGTTATTTGATAGATGAGAAGTGATTTTGCCATCAATCATGGTCATAAGCATCGAGTGCTTAACAGCAGGGCTTCCCATAATAGAAGGCCTTCAATCTCGTTTTCAATCGTAGCCTGTTCTTCAACTATGTTCAACTTGTTTTCGTTTCAAAACTTAAAATATATTGGTCTGCAGAACAATGTGGAAGATTGCTTTGGATTCTCCCATATTACTTCTTCGTCACAAACTAAGCACAGAGGCACAAACGAACACATAAAAATGCTAAAATCGTCATCCTCTGCCATAGCACCATCAAAACCCCACTTGCATGTAAATATAAATTCTTTGCCATCCAGTGAAGATTCTGCACGTAAGAATTTTCGAAGTCTAGTCACAGTTTTGATCAAAATTGCTCGGAGTTTTACTTTAACCCAAGAGGGGTTATCCGTTACCTTTATGGCATCTTTTGGCGAATAGCAGTTCTTCTTTTCTTCAAGGATAGCTGTATAAATTTTTGCGAATTTAGTTGATTTATCAGAAAATGAAAAGAACTAACTGAAACAATTCTCTCAGACTTATGTGTGCTCGTTGAGGAACAAATGGATCTCGTGTAATCGCACGAGACTTACATTCATAAAAAGTATGCGACATGGCTGCAAGAGGACATAAAATGGCCTGAGGTCATGAGGGAAAAGATAACACCTTCTGTAGTATTAGAAGGCAACCATGTTCCAGTTCTGACTTCGCTATAAATGAGGGTGCATCAACATCCTGTGGACTGGAAACGTGGAGTGTTGGAACATCAACATCAGTTGTGACTCCCAGAAAACCATTTGTGAAGCTAAGAAGAGCCCGCTACAGAAGAGTGGAAGAGCTCCTAACGTACAGCACTGAAAGTATTGCTCATGCAACTGGTTTAAAAGCACAAAATAAGAATGTAGCAGATATCATTAAACTAGTCTCGGAGCATCCCGAAAAAGCTACTAAGATAAAGGAATTGTTAAAGGCAAAGAAAACTGTGCTCATAGATTCTGCTGATAAAGCTTTAGGGATTTTGACCTCTTTGAAGCTTTCGAAGTGGCAGTATATAACATTAAAATCTTGTGCAAAAGAAGAAGGAATACCATTGTATCCTTCTTATACACGGAAAGAGGGGTTAAAGTAAAACTCCAAGCAATTTTGATCAAAACTGTGACTAGACTTGGAAAATTCCTACGTGCAGAATCTTCACTGGATGGCAAAGAATTTATATTTACATGCAAGTGGGGTTTTGATGGTGCTATGGCAGATGATGACGATTTAAGTATTTTTGTGTGTTCGTTTGTGCCTCTGTGCTTAGTTTGTGGCGAAGAAGTAATATGGGAGAATCCAAAGCCATCTTCCACATTGTTCCGCAGACCAATACCTATATTTTAAGTTTTCAAACGAAAACAAATTGAACCTAGTTGAAGAACAGGCTACGATTGAAAACGAGATTGAAGGCCTTCTATTATGGGAAGCGCTGCTGTTAAGCACTCGATGCTTATGACCATGATTGATGGCAAAATCACTTCACATCTATCAAATGTAAAGCAACTCCTACGGAAGTGAATAACTTAGAGATCTTTTTTTGGGTGGGAAATCATCAAATGACGTCTCCCACTCTGGGCGGAGCGGAAGGACATGTCAGCCTTCGTCACGGTGATTAACAAATGAGGTACTTAGTAACATCAGTTTTCAGTCACTTGTTAATCACCGTGATTATGATTGATTATGCAATTTTGTAAAAAAAGTATTTGATCAATAACGTATTTAAGTATTCTCATCAAAAAAGTCATTAGCAGGCTATTAACTAACGATAGTACAAGTAAATCGATGGTCAACTTCGTTTAACCATGTCAAAGATTTGAAAAATCAGCCATCGAAAATTCAAAAATTTGGTACGCGCGAAGCGGCACCGAACGGTATATGAATTAGATGTCACCTTGATCGCCGTGTTTGGTACAATACCTCGTATGAGCACCAGCCCTTCAGTTCCATTCAGTTTCAAATAAATTAACTTTAAGTGTTTTCTCCCATACAAAAAAAAACTTAAAACTTTTTTTCTCGCGCGTGGAGTTACCAATACCTTCCATACGTTAATATTACATAAAGGTATGTATACTAGACACATTGCAATTTTTTGTTTTTAATTTCCTGACTTTGCGTTTCTATGAGTATGGAGCTCGATTTTCAGACCACTGTGCGGCGGCGGGTTGAACCTGGCGGCTTATGCCTTTTGTATTCTAATCTGTATTGTTCGAAGTAATAACTCTGCTCAGTAGACAAGTCAAGACAAGTATATTACATTATGTAGCTAGAAGGCTGAACAGTTCAGTATGTAACATTACCACTAAATAGTGTAATTTAGACTGATTTCTATTTGTCTATTCTAGTATGTATGATTACTATGCAAATTATTTTTACTCTGTGCAAAGTCATAGTTAAAATGAATTCACTCATAATTAGGCAAGTCAGGACAGGCAATGGCGGATTTGTAGTCTTGGCCGAGCTTTGATCATTTTTAGCCATCCGTAATCAGCGTGTAATGTTCCCAGTATTCCCAATGCTGGGACAAAGGCCTCCGAGAGGGAGTTGGCTGTAATTTACCATGCGGACCCAGTGCGGGTTGGTAGATGCCACAAGTCTTTGAATTTTTTGGTCTACGACATGCCAATTTCATGAGAGCACTAGTGAGAAAATAAACTTTAAAAAGAAATTAGTGGCCTTCCTAATAGAAAAATGTTATTATTCGATTAATGATTTTTTAATGGACAAAACTTTTTAATATGACATGTACCTAATCTACATTTATTTTTTATTTCATTCTAAAGTAATATTTCGATTTGACAATTTTCATTATTAATGTAGGTATGTGTATTTGTAATAATTCTATGACATTTAATCTTTTTTTTTTAAATATAATAATTCTAACTGTGACAAAATTTGTAATTTAATTATTTGATATAAGTTTATAAATTTTTGCGTGCCTACTTCCAGGCAGAATGTACATGGCTCACTTTTATCTACTCCACCTGTATTTTTATGTAACCTACATTCGTTGCAAATAAATGATTTGATTGATTGATTGATTAAACAACTAAGTTCGAACACACGACCTACAAATCGTAAGTCGGTGACATCACAGGGCCACCTTTGCTCTAATTATTTAGTTTTAAACGCATAGTGTAATATTTACTTTTGGACGTTTTTCGTTATCATCAGTGTGTTTTTGCCACGATTGCCCACCATTAATATCTGGCCGCCAAAGGCCCGGACCTACTGGGTCTTGGGGCAAATCCGCCACAAAAAACAGGTGTTGATAACATTTCCTATTCAGTGACACAAATAAAAAGTGAAGAGACGTGACCCTGCCTGTCTCGTGTCCCCAACACTAACATTCGTTATTCAAGCTGTCACTTACGCTAATTGATTGTTTGTCTGTTCAACCTTGTGCGACATGTAATTGGTATTTTAAAGAAGTACAGTCAATTACGTAGGGTTTAAAAAAAAAAGAATTTATTAATCCTTTAATCCTGTTTGTTTATTGGTTAGTGAGAGTCCTAGTATTCGATTTTAAGATTGGAAAATGCGAGACAAGTAAGGATTTTCTTTGCTATAGTTTTAGTTGCATTAACATAACATCATGCCTGTATTCCCCGAAACGGTAAGCACAGGTATATAATTGACTTACATTTCATCAGGGGCCATCCATAAATTACGTCACACGTTAAGGGGGTGGGAGGAAGTCGACGAATTGTGACATTGTGTGACAAGGGAGTGGGAGGGGCTCTAAATTTTGTGACGTCACATTTCAAAATAGAATTTACATATTTAAAGTACTATTTAAATATGAACTATGAAAGAAAATTAAAAAAAATTCAATGTATAGATGTAAATTTGTAAAATATGCGACGTCAAACATTGGTCTCACAAATGTGACCAGCTGTGACAAGGACGGGGGGTGTCAAAAAATCATGAAACTTGTGTGACGTAATTTATGGATGGCCCCTCATCATCATTTGCCTAGCTTTTTCCTATCCATTTTGGATTCGGCTTCCAGTCAAACCAGTTGCTACATTTAACACGGAGTGATTGCCTATCTGACAGAACCCAGTTACTGGGGAATCCGACACGCCTTAGCAACTGGTTGTCAGACTATCGGCTTGACCTGCACAATACGAGGCGAGACAATTGTCATCGTCTCAATACAAATCGTACTCCAAAGTTGGTAACAACTCAGAACTAATTTTGCATTCAAAATGTCTCTTATTTTGTATTTTTTTTTATCATATCGTTTACTGTACCGGCAAATTAAGGTTGGGGTTTTTTTTTGTGTGTGGGAAAACATCAAATGACGTCTCCCGCTCTTGGGTGAAGCGGAAGGGCGTGTCAGACTTTTACTGAATAAAACCCACCCGTGTTACTTCAGTTGCCCATATGCCAGAGTCACGGTATCTCTTTCGAACAAATCTCGCGACCCTGGCAGGCATCGGTCCTAGCAGACCCCTTCAGTTCTGCTGACATCACTTTGAGGCGCGCATGGAACACTACGCGCCGTCGACACGGGCCTGGTCCTTAGCAATGGTCCTTAGCAATAGCTCGCCGCCCGCAAGTCCACGCCTACGGTGGCCGGGAGTCTGCAATCGACCCCCGACGCCCGGAGCGTCTCGTCCTGTGGCGGCTTGGGACGTGAGGCGCAGAGACTGCCACGCCCTCACGCGCCCCGCCTCCTCCTTCGCGGGTACGGGCCCTACGCTTATCAGAGTCGTGCAAAAACCTCAGCATTTCAGCCAACAAACAAACTTCAAGTGTCCTCACTTACCCCATAAGTACTCCCAGAGTTGAAAGCCAGCCACCCCCACCACAGCACGAAGGTCCCCATCACCGCATTCACGGGGTTCCCCATGGGGAGCGGCGCTATGCCGTGTGCGTAGCGGCCGAGACGCGGGCCCAGCATTAGAGCTGAGGCGAAGGCTGATGATCCACCTAGTAAATAAATAAGAAAAACTAAAAAACACGCTTTCATAGAAAACCAAATTAAAAAGAAGAAAATAATGTAAATTAAAAAAAAAACTAAAAAACATGCTTCTATAGAAAACCAAACTAAAAAGTAGAAAATAAAGGAAAAAAGCGTGGGGTGCTTTTTAAGGGGTATTTTTTTATTGATCAGACACCTCACGCTTTTTTTAAACAACTATTTATTTTCTATTTTTTAGGGTGTTTCGAATTTTGAGACGTATGTCAGCGTAGTTTGTGACGTATGTCAGCGTAGTTTTAGAAGACAGTTTTTTTGCTGTCCTGGTAGCCCTCGCAAGGATAATGGCACAAATTTATGAAATTATTGCATTGTCATCGGTCTTTGACAGGTGTGCAAAGTTTGAATGAAATCTGATCGTTTAAAGTGGGTCAAAATCGCGCTATAAGGAGTCGGTTACAAACAAACATACAAGTGAAGCTAATATAAAGCGTGTAAGAAGAGTTGGGTAGGTACATTTTGAGATATTTTAATTGGTATCAAGCACCCTACGCTTTTATGAAATGGTTGTATTGTCATCGGTTCTCGATAAGTCTACAAAGTTTAAATGAATTTTGACTAGTGTTGCAAAGGACTCGAGTCTTCGAGTCTTAATTTTAGAGACTCGACTCAATTATACAAGACTCAGTGAGCACTTGGTGTGCTCAAAAGGCTCGGAGTCTAGAGAAAAGCCGAGCCCGAATCATTTTTCAAAAGGACTCAAGTCTTAAAAAGTACTCGAGTCTTAAAAAGGACTCGAGTCTTATAATGAAATCGAGTCTTAAAGAAAAGCTCGGAGCATGAAGAGGAGACGTGTAGCTCATCATTCGAAAAAAAAAAAATCGAATAATGTCAGATTTTTTTGTATCATAACCACTAATTTTTTTATTCGAGTCTTTTCGAATGCTGAGCTACAAGTCTCATCTTCATGTTCCGAGTTTTTCTTTAAGACTCGAGTTCATTTTAAGACTCGAGTCCTTTTAAGACTCGAGTGCTTGACTCTAGCCTTTTGAGCACACTGAGTCTTGCATAATTGACTCGAGTCTTTAAAATTACGACTCGAGGACTCGAGTCCCTTGCAACACTAATTCTGACCGTTTGAAGGTGGGTCAAAATCAAGTCCAAAGGAGTCGGTTACAAAGAAACATACAGGTGAAGCTAATAAAATGGTCTTAAAAAGTCTTAGTTTACTGTTTTGTATAAATGCTGTGGAAATGCGTTCCTTGCGAAACATGTGTGGTGTGACTGTGAATGGATAGGCTGAGGAATGATGTGATATAACAACGATGCGGGTTTAAAGAAGATGTAGAGAGAAAAGTTGAAACGAGTATGCTTAGATGGTTTGGCCATGTTGAGAAGATGAAGGAAAGGCGGCTAACAAAAGGTGATCATAATGGTGAAGTTCTTCAGAAAGGTCAGGTGCGTAGTACCTACTCACAATCGGCTTGCGTGTTAGACCATAAACGAGGCAAAAGGAGGATGTTAGAGATCGTAGCAAATGGCATTCTGTAGTTTCTGCCTACTCCCATGGGAAAAAGGCGTGTGTTCATGTATGGATGTGTTTTGGAAATGTGGAAAAATATATTTTCTGATACAAGGTAACTCTTACCTATAAGATGCACAGGCCCCGACCCTGCAATATCCACCGCCCCCAGTTTGTTGAGGAACCCGTGGGAGCCCCACACCCAGCCTGCAGGCACGCAATACACTATCGTGTTGAGGAGGGAAAACAGGCAGTATGCTTTGAAGTTACACCTGGAAAGAAAAGAGATTGGCGTAGTTAACTTTTTAATACTAATGATGAAGAATACTTATGTGATACGCATCGTGTATCTTGCCATGTGTCAGTCAGTCATTTTGTACTGTATCAATAGTTGGGGCGGAGCTGCAAAAACTACACACAAATCACTGGAAGTGGCTCAGAGAACCATTCTCAAGGCTACTTTTCGACCAATGCTCTACCCAACCTTTGATCTGTATACAAAATACAAAGTCTTTACGGTCCGGCAAACATTAATACTCAAAATTTGGTGGATCTTAATACAGGTTACTATGTAATCTAGCTAGGACGCCAGATTCTAACTATGTTACTTTCTTTCTGTTTGATTTAAACGAACACTGTACAACTATATTTTATTGCAACGAACTGTACCACAACTTTTTGAAATAAATTGAAATTGAAGAAGATCCCAAAAACCACCCATAAGGTTTCGTACTGGTATGAAAACCAGGGTACGGGTGAAAAGATTTTTTTGCGACTTTGACATGCTGTTATGGTAGTAGAAATGTCACGACAGGCCTACACTGTCATCTCATTATTTGAAATCATTGTAAAACCCAATTATTTTTAAAAGATTAACCGTGGTGTTTCTTGCCGGCTCGTCTCCATAGGAATCAAAAATTTGGAACCGTGCCCCTTGCTTCTTACATTCTCAAAGTGCCCATGTAGGTTAATGTGAAGTAAAAATATTTTGATTTGATTTAACTTTACTTCACGTTTATTATCACTAGTTTTCGCCAGCGGCTTCGCCCGCGTGGAGGTCGGAAAATATCCCGCGGGAACGTACTACCGGGATAAAAAGCCTATGTGTCAATCCAGGATATAAACTAACTGTATTCCAAATTTCATCCAAATCCGTTTAGTAGTTTTTGCGTGAAAGAGGAACAAACATACACATACACATACATCCATCCTCACAAACTTTCGCATTTATAATATTAATAGGATAGTGAAGAATTTTACGTTATCAAAATCTTACCTCTCAGCCATCGCCCCACTCACAATAGTCGTGGCCGTGGTAGCGAAGGACAGTTGAAACAAGAACGATGCGAACACGGGCCCCATCAGAGCATCCCCTACAGGGGGGTCCAGAAGGAAGTCGCCTACGCCTATGAAGGGGTTGGAGTAGGTTCCCTCACCGAATGACATGCCGTAACCGAAGATCCAGTAGGTCAGACCTGGGAAGTAGGAGACTCCTTATTAGTTTATCATTTAAGTAGTACCTAGAGAAATAAAGTAAGAAAAACGTTTCGACAGCAGTACGGGCGGGGCAGTTAGAGTAAAGAACTCTGCAGCGACGACGACGTCCAGGTGATATAGCTGAACATAATAAAATGTTCCCACTAATGGGATGGGATACAGCACAGACATTCTCTCTGTTAGAATGTGCCATAACCCACCACGCTCGCGCTAACCCAGTGCGGCTTGGTGACGGTCTGCTGAAGAGTTGTTTGTTTTGTTGAACGCGGTAATCTCAGGAACTACTGGTCCGAATTGAAAAAAAATATTTTTGTGTTGGGGGACCTATTTATTGGGGAAGGCTATAGGGGGGATCAATAGGAGCAGAGCAGCAACGATAAATGGTCGAAAACTGGCAGGTAGTTCGAGGTGACGGGAAGAGTCAGGGGAGCAAAAATTTGGTGCGGAGAATGAAAAAGAATTTCGCAGGCAGAAGCGATGCTCAGAATAAAGATTTAAAAAAATCGAGCCTAAGTTACGTAACTAAGTTGTATGTTTATTATGATAAAACTTACCACCCAAAGAAATATCAGCTAAATTCTTCATCATGATGTTTGCTTCATTCTTTATTGAGACACATCCTGACTCCAGCATGCCAAAACCTAGAAAAATAAGAATTGGTTAAATATAAAGTAACATTAATGATAGTCTTTCAGGGTCACGGACATTACCCAGAAAGCTGCTCAGATTAAGCGGTACCGGGCTGGACATGTCTGCCGGATGTCAGATGACAAATGGGCTAATAGAACCACCAATTGAGTGCCACTAAACGCACGACGCCATCGCGACAGGCCGAGACGAAGATGGCGGGACGAGCTTGACTTCTACTGAAAGGACTGGTTAGCACTAGCAAAAGACCGAATTCTGTAGAGAAGGAAGAGGGAGGCTTTTGACCTGCAGTGGGACAATACAGGCTAGTTAGATTAGATTAGATTGCAATTCAAGGCGACCATTCTCAGCGAAGACCAGCCTTCGGCGCAGGAGATACTATACTGCACTGGTGTGTGCTGAGACATAGGTGCACTGTCTTTCTTCATGCTAGTCCGATGGGACGGCAATCTAACACGACTGGAGAGATCCAGCGCAAAACCAACGGCTTAACGTGCGCACCGAGGCACGGTGGTATCTCACCGCCAACTTCCTAACTCCGGGCTGTTACTAAGAAATTCCTTATGGAAAAACCCAGTAATACTTTGTTCGTCTAGGGAAACAATATGACATCATAGCTCTCCAATCATTTCAGCCGAAAGACGACCACTGCTGGTCATGGGCCCCCAATATGAGGGGGTATACTATAATCGCCACGCTTGGGAGACTGGCTGGTGATCGCAGTATGGTAATAAAATGCGTAGAGAACGCTGCTGCCCATTGTCTAGTAATATCGCCTTTTACGACACCCACGGGAAGAAATGAGATGGTGCTATTCTTTACCTTCGGCACCACACGGTTCGACACCTATCTCTCCCGAAGTTTCTTAAACCCACATTTAGTCTACTGTTTTATAAGCCCCACCAAGTCCCGTGTGATATGAGGCGAGCCATAATCTGGCACAATAATTAGACTAGATTATATGGCACAATTATTAGATTATGTAGACTCCGGACTGCTTCTAGAAATTTGTGACCAAAAATCTCAATGACGATGCTTTGCTCGACCCGGGAACCGAGGTCAGGAAGGCCCTCAAGAGTCACTTGGTAGTCTTATGCTACTAAATCAATGAAGCAGTCTAAGAGAGCATCAACATACAAATGATCTAGCACTAGCACTGACTGGAGTAGGAGGACAGCAGCACACGAGCCTGAAGAGATGTGAAATCCAGAGAGATGAGTGCTACGCCACATCATTGGAAGCTCTCTCATTTTAATAAAAGTATATTCATACTCGAAGTTGGTCAACACTCAATAGCGGACTCCCGGCCACCGTAGGCGCGAGCTTGCGGGCGGCGAGCAATAGGTAGCTCGCCGCCCGGTAAGGACCAGGCTCGGGTCGACGGCGCGTAGTGTTCCACGCGCGCCTCAAAGAGATGTCAGCAGGACTGAAGGGGTCTGCCAGGACCGATGCCTGCCAGGGTCGCGAGATTGTTCGAAAGAGACACCGTGACCTGGCACATGGGCAACTGAAGGAACACGGGTGGGTTTTAGTCAGTAAAAGTCTGACACGCCCTCCCGCTCCACCCAAGAGCGGGAGACGTTATTTGATGATTTCCCATTCAAAAAAAAAGTTGGTCAGCACAGTGGCTTATTGTTCTAGGGCAGAGTACCATGGTACTGAAAAAAAAACAAAAAAAAAAGTGTCAGAGAAAATGAATGCCACGCAACCTCTTAATGTCAATCACCTTGACTTCTAAGTTAGTTGCAAATTATCGTACAATCATAATGTTTACTGTAATCGCCTTCAATTTGTATGTATTCTACTTGTTAGAGGGAAAACCGTAATAATTTTACAATATGCTCTTTCCTTTATAAGACGTTCCTTGGCCTAGTCTTTTGGTAGCTATCGAGGTTATAGAGATTAAAGTCATATTCAGATTAACATTTAAATACTAAAATAGAAGACTTGTATTTTGGATAGTTTTAATTTTCAAGGTTTTGCCAAGCACAGACATCGAGGAGAGGTTTATATTCTGATTAGCGTTTGCTTCAAGTCCAAAATTATCCTACGGGCACATACTACCGGTATAAAAATTATCATATGTGTTAATCCAGGTTATAATCTATCTGTGTGCAAAGTTTCATCCAAATCCGTTCACCCATTTTGCGTGATTGAGTGACAAAGTGTCATCTTTTTCTTTCTTTACATAGTATAAAACAAAGTCGCTTCCCGCGCGTTTGTTCGCGCAAATCTTTTAAACTACTGAACGGATTTTAATGCGGTTTTCATCAATAGACGAGTGATTCAAGAGAAAGGCTTATATGTATAATACGCTGACAAAGTCACCGGCAAGAGCTAGTTTATAATATTAGAAGTATAAGCACTTAGGATGCATGTTTTGGGGATTATACTGTCCATGTTCAGACGTACCTAGTTACCTACCTTAAGGAAGACAGGCTGCTAACATAACAGATCAGAATGACATGAAAGTGGAAGAAAATTGTGCTTTACTGGGTTCAATAGAACCTTTCTGCGTCTTTTTCTGGGTGAACAAATACTAGGATATTTGAGAATTCTCCGGTAAAAAGGACAATTCGATTTCCGAACTTCTTGATTGAATATGAGATAATTAAATCGGATTAAAATCCGACATCCAGTAGAAGTTTGGTAATTTTAATACCATGATAAGGAAGAGTCGGGAACCAAAAAACAGAGAGTGGGCTGACCTAGGTCAGTTAATTAATCTGCCTCTGTTTCTTAACTATGTTAGGGTTGGCTTCCACGTCTAACTGGATGCAGCTGAATACATGGAGCAACTGCCTGTCTGACCTCCACGACCCAGGTATTGGGTAACACGGTACCCCTTAGTAAGACTGGTTATCAGACTTTCGGGCTTCTGATCATCCGTAACGACCGTCAAAGACCCATGAATGCTAGCCGGGGACCAACGGCTTAGCGTGAATAAAAGAAAATCAAAAGTCATTTATTTAAATTAGGCAGATCAGCACTTTTCGAACGTCAAATTAAATAAGACAGTCCTCCATAACGCCCGCTCTTCATCACGTCCTAGTGCTTTAGCTGGGAAGAACTGGCGCAACAAACTGTCCAGCAGCACAGCTGTCTCTTTAGTTAGAAGGGTCTTGGTATGTAAAAGTGGTCACAAATTCGCGGATCGACCACGGCATTAAGTAAGTTAATTATTATAAGTTATTTATTGTTCACTTCAGGTTACAGACATCATTGTAGCCCTGGCTCTTGTACTAGGAATTCCTGTATCACAAGAGCAAGAGAGAGATTGATCGACCTTTGCTGCTAAGCTACAGTAACTAAACTTCTAACCTTTCATTAAGACTGTCAAATACCTACGAATGACAATGGCTAACTATACAGGAAACATTTTTAACCAGTGCGCAATTTTTTTTTGGTGGTTCTGTATCAGTAACACATTTCAATTATTTTTTTCAACACTTTTTTTATTTTTTATCCTGCCTTAAATCAGTAAACTGTGGACACCCTACATATTTCGCAATATGATATAGAAATAGTAATAGGTCAGTAACCGCGCGCTGGCGTAGGTACTTCCAACTTCTTAGAATTTTGACCGATCGAACAGCTGGTAGGTACTAGTAGTTAAGCTCAGTCGTTCACCTTCGCCACCGCGCCGGCGCCACGTGCAAGTTACCATAAAACCAGTTTCAAAATAAACATCTTTCGTTAGCGATAACTTATTTTTTTAGTACTAAGATATAATATCAAAATATTTGCATGGTTATTATAACTCGTTTAAGTTTAATTTGTTAAAATTTGTGCACAGGTTAAAAACTTATCCTGTATAGAAACCTATTTATTGTTGCTCTGTAAGATCAATGACGACAAAGAATATAAATATCCCTCGTTGGCAAAGCTCACCGATTAAGAAAGTAATCATACAATAATTATTCGATTAAAATTCTGCATGTTTTGTGCCATAAATATTGCAAAACTGCAGGGTTGGCCTCTGCTGGCAGGGAGCCAGGTTGCCAAGTCCTGTCATACGTGTGCAAGCAGTGAAGTGCCAACCCACTTGGCAGAGGGGATATTATATTACGCTTTGAGCTTGTGCTACCGTGGACACTGACTGTTGAGCTGGTCCACAAATTCAAGGTAGCTCAGCGCGCTATGGAGCGGATTATGCTCGGAGTTTTTTTAAGGATAAAATCAAAAACGAAATTATCCAGAAAAGAACTGGAGTTACCGACATAGCTCACAGAGTAGGTAAGCAAGCTGAAGTGGCAGTGGGCTGGCCATGTCTGTCGAAGTACAGATGGCCGATGGAGCAGACGAGTCCTGGAGTGGAGACCGCGTATCGGCAAGCGTAGGGACGCCCCCCAGCTAGATGGACCGACGACCTAAGGAAAGTAGCTGGTGCAGACTGGATGCGGAAGGCGGAGGACATGGTGTAGTGGTGCAACATAGGACAGGTGTGGTGCCGGACGGTGTCGTAAGAGACGACTAAGAGACTTACTAGAGAATGGGCAGCAGCGTTCTTTATGCATTTTATTACCACCATCCTGCGATCGCTAATCCGTCTGCCAAGCATGGCGATTATGACAAACCCTCACCATTTCTTTAGGATGGCATATGTCCAACAGTGGAAGTCTTATGGCTGAAACGATGATTCTGATACAAATATACGATAATACGATGACCATAATAGCCACCCTTGGTAGGCGGGTTGGCGATCGCAGTATGATGATAAAATGAGTGGAGAACGCTGCTGCCCATTCTCTAGCAAGTCCCTTAGTCGGCTCTTACGACACCCACGGTAAGAACCTCTTTTTTGGTGGTGGTATCCTATACGTTTGGCACCACCCGGAACTTTGTCTCATTGTGTTTACGCAAATAGGGTGCAGGAACCGGTAGCATGTAGTAAAAATACAGTTTGAAATCTGTCCATAATTTATTTACGTATTGATAAATTCAAACTGGTTTTCTCAAAAGATCTAGTTGTTTTTCCCTATTGGTTAGTGACCGCTGCGTCTCCATGACCTATCCTTTTTGGCGGGGAATACCTGCAGTTGTGGTCAGCAGTGCAGGGTTTTACCAACACAAATTAATTGATATAGGTAAGTTCTCATAAAAACCATAAGTTGGGGTTTTTATCTGTTATAAATTAATTGGTTAAATGTTGCGCTTTTATGAAGTCATCGCCGCATAAAGTGACTAATAATCACTAAATAATCCTTTAAAGCTTTTTTAGTAGTTATTCAAATAGAAAAAATTACGACGACGACACGACGAGCCGACGACGACGGGCCGGCGACACACGTTTTTTTCTTCCATACTTCTCTATTAACCCATTCATTGCCACTTAAATTTTAAAAACATCACCTGGGTGCCACTTCATATTTTTCCTTCACCAAGACCTTCATAGCACCAACCGTTTTTTCCTTACCAAAACAAGAATGACAGTTCGAAGCAAAAATCACATGTATTTCACATTTAACAATTGTTTCTAGCCGTGTATGTTGGCAAATATTTAAATAAATTTCTATCATTTTTATGTAATTCCAAAAAAACGTCGTAAAGTACACTCAACGCATGTTGGTGGCATGGCATGACGTAGTTATCTCGATCAACGCAAATGGTGCGTTGGTAGCAACGAATGGGTTAAGAAGTATGGAAGAAAAAAACATGTGTCGCCGGCCCCAAATAAATTGTGATAAGTGCAGGAGAATTATGAAATAGAACTGAGAAACCGAATGAGAAAGTAACCGTAGGATTGTGAGTTGTCAATGGCTAACTCGATTCAACATCATCATACTTCTGCTCCTATCCCAATACATTTGTGGTCGGCGCAACTTGTTTTTTCTTCCACACTTCACTATTAGTCGTCATCTCAGTAGTCACCTCTTTTCTATCCATATCATCATTCACACAGTCCATCCATCGTTTCTTTGGTCACCCCCTACTCTTATAGCCACAAAACTAACTCGATTATCGAACCAATTTCTTGGTTAAATTCCCAAGTCAGTTATAAAGTCAAATGAAAACTATCGAGGTTTAGTGTTCGTCTTTCTTTCACACACGCATACACAAATCACGTTTTCTTCCTATGGGCGTAGGCAGAGACTACAGAACGCCATTTTCTACGATCCTTACATATTCCTTTTCAACCGACGAAAAAAACGGAGGATTAATTGGAGGAGGAGGCTTTAATTGCTTATCAAAACAAAACATAACATCGACTGCCTCTTTGGTCTAATAGTTGCAAGCGCTATTGCTAAGCATGAGTTCCTGAGTACCCTCCCAGATCGGGAGAAGTACCATTAGATTTTTCTATTTGGAATTTCTCTGTGGCAGCCCGGCAATTTGGATTGTGCTCGGTTAACAATAGTCTTGCCCGGTCGCTCCTATTACATGGGACTTAAACATAATTGGCGAAATGTGGGTGTCCTATAGGTACCTACACCTCTGCTCTACCCTTCGGGGAATCCAGGTGGGTTTATATAATGCTATACCATTACGCCTGTAATCGTCGAACGGTTAGGCAAGGACGTACGGGGGGATCCCCCCCTAACGTGAGCATCAGCACCAGTCGGGGATCGCGGAAGACGCATTATTTCCCGTGGTCCCCGACGTAGGTGTGAGACGGAACACCGGGGTGGTTTTAGTCAGTAGGAGTCTGACAAACCCCTCCGCCCACCCCTGGGCGGAGGACATCCACGAGGATTTCCACCTCGAGATAAAAAAAAGGATGTATGCACGTAGTAGGTACATCAGAAATCGATATTTAAATAGAATGACGATTTGTTGAACACTGAATTAGTGGTTTCTTTTGAAAAGGGGGATGGAAAAATCGTCATTAATGAAACAACGTTCCACTTGCGAGCTATTTAGATAGATAGATAGATAGATAAATCGTTTATTTGGTGCACACAAAAGACATAACAACATACAAAGCACGATTAAATAATAATTTAACGTGATTACAATTTAGCTTAAGTAGGTACAAAGTGCCAAAATACAACAAGAAAAAAAAAATGAAGACATAAAATAGTGATGATGACACTTAGTGTCACAAATTAAAATATAAATGAAAATAACGTGCGGTAAAAACTGTAAATTCGATAAATTCATGGATTAGGTAGGTACCTACGCGTAATTTGTTAACATGGATGACGTAAGTACATGATTCTAAACATCCGTGCATGGAAATATATCGTCGAGTATTTAAAAAAAAATGCTATTTCAATATTTCACATGTTTTGACCGCGTAGGTATTGCACTTTTCTATGATGTCGATTCTTTTTTTTTCTTAACATGTTAATTCTATAAAGCCAATATTTGTTGCGGTCACGAATTTTATTTTAGTCAACATACAACTTGACAGTCACCTGCTAATTGCAAAACACGTAAGAAAAAATTAATTTCAGTGCATCCTCTTGAAAATAAAGAAAAATATTTTATTGGGACTCACACAAAGAATTATCGTAAAGTTTACCTGTCTGCATGGTGAAAATTATGAACGATGATGTCAGAATCCAGTTGGTATCTTCCAGGTCTATTTCGAAGCTCTCCTGGAGGTTTACCGTAGTATTCGTCAGGTTTGTAGACCGCAACCCCACTCGCGGATACATGGTCCAATTGGAATCCATTCTTTTTGCTTTCGCCTGCCTTCACGGGAATTTTAATATTTATTATCTGTATTTTTGACTTTTCGCGGGAAAAGTGACAGAAGACAGGGTTTTTTTTATTTATTCTGCATTACTATTAATTTTCCACTGGTTTGTTTGCTGATCTCAAAAGTTATAATGCCATAAGGCAGATAAATATAGAAATTAAATAAATATATAAATTCGTCACGTCCACTCCCAATTAAATAAATCCATTTTATTTATTTTTTTGTTTGATTTTTCACCGACAGATTTAAATGACACTTGTTTTTTTTTAACCGTTTCGCGCAGTGCACTTCAAAAAGGCCGGAATGCCAAATGAAATGCGTATTTTCATTGAAACCTCTTTTATATGAAGCGATCGAATCGCGTGATGGCTGTCGGTAAACAAGTTAAGAATTGATGCGGTCTTGTTTAAATGCAGATTGCTGCGGTAATTTGGTGTGTATTTTCAGGTTAAAGAGCGTATTTAAATTGAATCTATTTATCTGTTATGCATTTTAAATACAAAAGTAGTACCTACTCATTACAGCTCTTTATGGAAAGGCGCGACCCGGAAAGGACAACTTCTTACCATCATTTTATTATTATCGACCAACAATCCGTACTGGGCCGTTGAGCCCGCGTTGTGGATTACGGCTCGCTCCCTCTCACAAAGAGAAGAATCCCAGCAGTGGGAAACTTTATTTATTTATATATGCTATAGTGTACACCAGAAAATATTTAAAAAAAAAATTGACTTCACCCACTCTATTCAACCTGTACATAGACCGGTTGGTTGGCGAGCTGAGTAGCACTATGGTTGGCTGTTCTGTGGATGGTACAATGATCAACAACATAAGTTATGCTGATGACATGGTGCTGCTCAGCCCATCAATCTGTGGACTGAGGAAGTTAGTGGCCATATGTGAGAGGTATGCGGAGGCTCATGGCTTGAGGTATAATGCTACAAAAAGTGAGGTAGTGGTTTTTAAAGTACACAATAATACACCCACGAATATACCACCCGTGACGTTACAAGGAACATCATTAAAGGTCGTCACCCAATTTAAATACCTCGGTCATGTGGTCACGGATTCTCTCACAGATGACCAGGATATAGATAGGGAGCGCAGGGCGTTGGCAGCCCGATGCAATATGCTTGCCCGCAGGTTTGCGCGGTGCTCTGACGAGGTAAAACTGACGCTCTTTAGAGCCTACTGCCAGTCGTTTTACTCGTGCAGCTTGTGGGTTAGGTATACGCAGAAGGCTTACAACGCTCTGCGTGTGCAGTATAATAATGCGCTGCGGATATTGCTGGGGCTGCCTCGGTTTTGCAGTGCATCGGGCATGTTTGCGGATGCGCGAATAGATGATTTTCATGCCATTATGCGCAAACGGTGCGCATCGATGTTGCGGCGATTCAGGGGCAGCCCTAACAGTATATTAGCGACACTGGCGGACAAGGTTGATGGACCATTCATCAGGCTCTGGGCTGGCAGGCATGTGCGTGCACATGTTCATGTAGCCAATTAATGTATTATTATTGTATTTTTTAATTATTGAGTTTACTAACATAGGCTAAGTTCTTACTAACACTCTATGGATCTCTGGTCTGAAATAAAATTTTGAATTTGAATTTGAATTTGAAAAACATACAATGGGCGGCCTTATCGCTTTCTGCGATCTCTTCCAGGCAACCTTGGAATGGACAGTGATTACGTGGACATCAAAAAATGGGGTTGTACTAACTTTATACTTTGCTTTGAAGGCTGATTGTAGTGAGTAGCTTTAATGTGTTCCGATTTACCAATTTTGAAAAAAAAAAGACAAGGGTTTTGTTCGGTCAGTCGTTTTTTATCTGTGTTTAACTGTTTAGTAGTTTTTGCGGGCTTGCTTGGATAAACTTCATAGGACACAATAGTATTACATACTTCTCTGTGTTCTAAAGGCGATTGATTCATCGTACTATCCTACATAAAATATTATAAATGTGAAAGTTTGTATGTTTAGATGTTTGTTACTCAAAAACGGTTAGACGGATCTGGATGAAATTTGGCACATATAGATTACAACCTGGATTAACACATAGAATAGACAGAATAGAAATGTTGAGTAGACAATTTTTTCGAAAATATGAAGCAATAGCCATATCCTTCTAGATGATGAAGATTGAAAGTGTATGTTACGTAATTAGGATGCTGATGTGAATGCTACCATACCATTTCCGTCGCATCGCAGCCTGCCAGTTATCGTCTATTATTCCGCTTATTGCTCCGTTCCTTTTGATCGTAGCGTGATGTTATGTAGCCTATAGCCTTCCTCAATAAATAGGCTACACGACTCAAAAAGAATTTTTCAATTCGAACCAGTAGTTCCTGAGATTAGCGCGTTCCAGGCCCCATTTAAAAGAAGTGGGGGGTTCGAAAGAGACAAAAAGTAGCCTATGTCACTTGCCATCCCTTCAACTATCTCCTCTTAAAAAATCACGTCAATTCGTCGCTCCGTTTTGCCGTGAAAGACGGACAAATAGACACACACACTTTCCCATTTATAATATTAGTACTAGCTTCTGCCCGCGACTTCGTCCGCGTCAAATATTTGCTCTCCTGACCCTTCCCGTCGCATCGCAGCCTGCCAGTTTTCGTCAATTTTTTTTTGTTACTGCTCCGCTCTTTTTGATCGTAGCGTGATGTTATATTATAAATGGGGAAGTGTTCACGGAGAACTAATGAAAGAAATAGAAAATACAATGAAGTAAGCTGTGGACACGGAAAACTCATTACATTTAATTACAGTAATAATAATTAGTGTTTTGAAGTCTAATTGGTAGTTAGTGATATTTAAATATGCCGTTGTGTGTCGTCGTCGTTTCAGCCGAGAAACATCCACTGCTGGATATAGACCTCCCCCAATTTGAGGGGGTTTGCACAATCGCCACGCATGGCAGGCGGGTTGGCGATCGCAGTATGGTGGTAAAATACATAGAGAACGCTACTGCCAATTCTCTAGATAGTCCCTTAGTCGCCTCCTACGACACCCACGGGAAGAAATAGGATGGTGGTTTATTCTTTACATCCGGCACCACGTGCATTTAAATATGTGTCTGAGGTTAATTTATTCATGTTGTTTATTAATTTTCTTATATCGATGCCTTAGTTCACAATTGCACTAACTACAAAATTGACAATTTTGAGGAGTGAACTTTAACGTTTTTTAAAGTTTAGACTAGAACAGTACAAAAAAAGTAAAATAACAAAACAAATATGTATCTATTCATAAGACTAGTCCTTTGACTCTATCATAATATCTCAATATTGGTGCCGATTCCCTTATTCACAAACTAAACTAAATTTAAGTTCAGTGCATCTTTTTCTTTCTATTTCATTAAGGAAAGGACAGAAGATAAATTTTAGTTCAGTCCTGTCAAATTAATCAGCGCTTGACGTAAATTGACGTAATTTTAGTAGGCAAGTTTTTAATCACGTCTAAACTTGTATGGAGTAGTGACAGGCGCTGATTAATTTGACAGGACTAAACTAAAAAAAATATTTTGTCCTCTTCTTAATGAAATACAAAGAAAAAGATACGCTGAACTTAAATTTAGTTTAGTTTGTGAACAAGGGAATTGGTACCATTGTAATGCATGTTTAGTGTTTGGCATTAAAAAAGTGAAAATTGAAAATTTTGTAATTAGTGCAATTGTGAACTAAGGCATCGATATATGTCGCGTGATTGTTCGAGTCGCGTGATTGTTCGAAAGAGATACCGTGACACTGGCACATGGACAACTGGTGGAACACGGGTGGGTTTTAGTCAGTAAAAGTCTGACACGCCCTCCTGCTCCGCCCAGAGTGGGAGAAGTTATTTGATGATTTCCCATCCTGAAAAAAAAGGCATCGTTATATTAAATACATTTTTAAATATTTTCACAAAAACGTTTAGAAATACTTATAAAAAAATTGTGACCCATCAGGATCAGGGTCCAAGCTGCCGGTGATTAGGGCTCTAGAGAGAGGAACTTCCTGAATATGCGTGCCGTGTCCAGGAGTAGTACTTTCTGAATCAAGCCCGTGACTCAGCCGCGCAAAGAGAGCCTACTTTTTTTTTCTGGATGGGAAATCATCAAATGACTTCTCCCGCTCTGGGCGGAGCGCGAGGGCGTGTCAGACTTTTACTGACTAAAACCCACCCGTGTTCCATCAGTTGCCCATGTGCCAGGGTCACGGTATCTCTTTCGAACAATCACGCGACCCCGGCAAAGAGAGCCTCCTGAAGTGTTGGTCGAGGCTCTTGGCTATTATGCCATTGGCCGTCACGACTATCGGCACAATGACTGCTGTATCCACATCCCACATCTCGACAACCTCGCGAGCCAAGTCAAGATACTAAATCTGTTTATCTTTTTTCAGCTTTCACGAGGTTCTCGTCATGTGGACCGCCGCCGCCTATCGTTTATTTTTCTGTATCGACACATAAAATGTGGGTAAAGTATTGCTAGCTAACTTAATTTAATCCTGTATATTTCTGGTAGTTGTTCATCAGTATGTTAAATTATTATTATTATGGTTACTGTTAGTGAAATGAATATATATAGAAACAACCCCAACAACATTAACCGATCTAAGAATCGAACCCCGGACGCAATGTTCTTTTTTTTTTCTGGATGGTAAACCATCAAATTACTTCTCCCGCTCTGGGCGGAGCGGGAGGGCGTGTCAGACTTTTACTGACTAAAACCCACCCGTGTTCCATCAGTTGCCCATGTGCCAGGGTCACGGTATCTCTTTCGAACAATCACGCGACCCCGGCAGAACAATCACGCGACCCCGGCAGCACGTGGCGCCGGCGGACGCGATGCTCAATCGTAGATTTAGAACACGATATATTTGATCTATATCTATACAAACAAATAAAACTGAAGTGTCTGTTTGTAATTTCAAATTAACAGCTTTTCAATAAATGCATATGAAAGTAAATACGGTACTTACACCAAAAAAACATTTTTTTAAACTTTTGTCTGTCTGTCTGTTTGTTCCGGCTAATCTCTGAAATGGCCGGACCGATTTTGACGGGACTTTTATTGGCAGGTAGCTGATGTAATAAGGAGTAACTTAGGCTACTTTTATTTTAGATAAATACCTGCGTTAATTTCCGAGATCCACGCGGGCGAAGCCGCGGGCTAAAGCTAGTCATGAATAAATTTTGTCTTAAAACACCTAAGAATAATTATGGAACATTGTCATCATCCTCATTTCAGACGGAAGACGTCCCCTGCTGGACATGGGCCTCGTTCAAGTATCGCCACTTCGACCAATTCTATGCCTTCCGCATCCAGTGGATTCCTGCAGCTTTCACGTCATTGTTTCATCTTGTGGGTTCCAACGCTCAACGCTATCCCGTTGAAATATTATAATGTAACTAGCTTCTACCCGCGACTTCATCCGCGTTAAATTTCTTGTTCCTCCGACCCTTCCCGTCGCGTCGCTCGCCTACCCGTGCGATTTTCCCCGTTTTTGCAACATTTTTCATTACTGCTTCGCTCCTATTTGTTGTAGCGTGATGTTATATAGCCTATAGCCTTCCTCAATAAATAGGCTACCCAACACAAAAATATTTTTTCAATTCTGACCAGTAGTTCCTGAGATTAGCGCGTTCAATCAAACAAACAAACATACAAACAAACAAACTCTTCAGCATTATAATATTAGTATAGATGTGTATTATTTGTCATTCTGAATCTGACGTAGATCTGATTACTTTGTTATTTAATTCCTAAATGCAAAAAAATTATACTTGTAATGAATTTTAACCAAGTTAATCGAACCCAAGAGCTGTGTTGCACACGTAGACTTTTTGTTGCGATTTAAACGCTCGACTTAATCGCGCCACTAGCGGTAAAGTTAGCATACCTCTGACAGCTGCAATCCAACAAGAACTATGTATACTGTAACGAAAATAAAGATCATTGTGAATCACTTGGCTGTGTCTCGATCAGTCTTCTTCAATTAACTATCGGCCTAGGCATCCAATTGGATGTCGGCGTTTAATGAACGCCCTAGGCGTCAAAATTGCTGGCTTGTTTATCCAGGTGTCTGCGACATGACATATATTTATGTTTGAAATATGATAATTAAGACCTTAGTTTGATACCCATCACAATATACTTTCAATCAATTTTTTTTTGTTTTGGTCTTTATGTCCTCTAGAGGGCGCCATATTAAATTTAATGTGACGTCACATATCGCTTCCAACGATACCTACCACATTTGTCAAATTTTGATAAGTTGTAACGTTGGTTGGCAGTGGGAGGTCGATGCAAGGTGAACCAGCTTAGATGGAACAGAAATCTTCATTACGTCACTACAAAGAGTCTACGTGTGGTAGCTCTAAGGTTCAATGAATTTAGTTAAAATTCATTACAACTACTTTATTAAAAAATAAATAAACAACATTTATTTCAGAATTTCTTCCATAAGTGTTAGTAATAGTAAAAACTTATGAACTAATGTTAGTGACATTTATTCTAAGCAGTGTCAGTAGGTACTAGGCAATGTCTACTTGAATGCGTGCAGTCATATCCACCACCCCAAGATCGGAGAGTCCACCTATCAGACAACGCTCTTAAGAATACTGTTGAGGCTGGCGCGAACACGGCCAAGCAGAGATGCGCATCTCTTGCGCATGATGGCCGGAAAGCTATCGATTTCCGCGTCGGCAAACATTCCGGACGCGCTACAAAAACGCGGCAGCCCCAACAACACCATGTGGGTGAACTTGGCAGAGCATTTGCCAGCAGAGCAAAAAAAAATGTGAGTTCTATTCGCATGCAGCTGAGTTCTAGAGTTCCTTATACTTAAAAAAAATAGTTCTGCGATTTTTGCCTGAAAAAAGGTCGAACGAAAATATGCTCTGCTAACTTCCGTTGGCAGATCATTTTTTCCAAAAAAAATTTAAAAAATTTGTTTTAGGTTCACAGTGGTGAATTTTATAGTTCCTTATACTTTTTCGAAATAGTTCTGCAGAAAAAATAAAGAAAAAAAAATAAAACGAAAATATTACCTGTTATAAGAAAAAGAAAATCGATTCGTTAAAACAGGCGCAAATGGCGTAGTTTGCCGAGTTTCGTTGATTCTACAGACTCAGTTTAGCAGTCAGTACTACATAAACAGAAACATACTACATACATGCAGATATCTCATAAACGTATAAGCAGAGCCTTCCAAAAAATAAAGGTTAAATAAAATATAGATTTCATTGAATGTTTGCGAAACGATGATCAAAATAAAAAGTAAGAGTAAAATTGAGAAGCTAGATCTCCACAATTCGTATTGCCACTATAACAGAAGTATTCGAAAATATGCAAAATTAATTCAGAACCCTAACTGAGATATCAGCAGAGCATGTGTAAAGATTTGGGTTAGTTGAAATCAAGATTTAAATGAGCGTTTTGGAGAGATGGATAAAAAAAAAATTATGTCACTCAGGAGCGGGAACTCCTCGTTTCCAGATGCATCTGTAACTGAACTACTTGACAGGATCGATAATAAATTCAGAACTTTGACTAAAGTATCAGCAGAGCATGGGAAAACACATGTGTTAGTGAAAATCAAGATTTAAATGAGTGTTTTGGAGAGATGGAGAGATAATAAACTAATCGAACTAAGGAGTGGGAACTCCTCATTTTTAGATGCACCTATAACTGTGCTACTTGACAGAATCGATAAGGAATTCAGAAATCTGACTAAAGTATCAGCAGAGCATGGGTAAACGCATGTGTTAGTGAAAATCAAGATTTAAATAAATGTTCTGGAGAGATGCATAAAAAACAGTAACTTATCACACTCAGGCGCGGGAACTCCTTGTTTTCAGATGCACCTGTATCTGAACTACTTGACAGGCTCAATCAAAAATTCAGAACTCTGACTAAAGTATGAGCAGAGCATGAGTAAACGCATGTGTTAGTGAAAATCAAGATTTAAATGAGTGTTCTGGAGAGATGGATAAAAACAATAAACTTATCGCACACAGGAGCGAAAACTCTTCGTATCCAGATGCATCTATAACTGAATTACTTGAGAAGATCGATAAAAAATTCAGAACTCTGACTAAAGTATCAGCAGAGCATGGGTAAACGCATGTGTTAGTGAAAATCAAGATTTAAATGAGTGTTCTGGAGATATGCATAAAAAAGGTAACTAATTACACACAGGTGTGGGAACTCTTCGTTTTCAGATGCACTTGTAACTGAACTACTGAAAAGGATCGATAAGAAATTTAGAACTCTGACTAAGGTATAAGCAGAGCATTGGAAATCACATGTATTAGTGAAAATCAAGATTTAAATGAGTGTTCTGGAGAGAAGGATTAAAACAATAAACTTATCGCACTCAGGAGCAGGAACTCCTCGTTTCCAGATGCATCTGTAACTGAACTACTTGACAGCCTCCAAAAAATATTCAGAATTCTGGCTAAGTTATCAGCAGAGCATTGGTAAATACATGTTTTAGTTAAAATCAAGATTTAAATGAGTGTTTTGGAGAGATGGATAAAAAATAAATTAATCGCACTCAGGAGTGGGAACTCTTCGTTTTTAGATGCACCTATAGCTGAGCTACTTGACAAGATCGATAAGAAATTCAGAACTCTGACTAAGGTATCAGCAGAGCATGCGTAAACACATGTGTTAGTGTAAATCAAGATTTAAATGTGTTCTGGAGAGATGCATAAAAAAAAAGTAACTTATCACACTCAGGCGCGGGAAATCCTTGTTTTCAGATGCACCTGTATCTGAACTACTTGACAGGCTCAATCAAAAATTCAGAACTCTGACTAAAGTATGAGCAGAGCATGGGTAAACGCATGTGTTAGTGAAAATCAAGATTTAAATGAGTGTTCTGGAGAGATGGATAAAAACAATAAACTTATCGCACACAGGAGCGAAAACTCTTCGTATCCAGATGCATCTATAACTGAACTACTTGAGAAGATCGATAAAAAATTCAGAACTCTGACTAAAGTATCAGCAGAGCCTGGGTAAACGCATGTGTTAGTGAAAATCAAGATTTAAATGAGTGTTCTGGAGATATGCATAATAAAGGTAACTAATTACACACAGGTGTGGGAACTCTTCGTTTTCAGATGCACTTCTAACTGAACTACTGAAAAGGTTCGATAAGAAATTTAGAACTCTGACTAAGGTATAAGCAGAGCATTGGAAATCACATGTATTAGTGAAAATCAAGATTTAAATGAGTGTTCTGAAGAGATGGATTAAAATAATAAAGTTATCGCACTCAGGAGCAGGAACTCTTCGTTTCCAGATGCATCTGTGACTGAACTACTTGACAGGATCGATAATAAATTTAGAACTCTGACTAAGGTATCAGCAGAGCATTGGAAATCACATGTGTTAGTGAAAATCAAGATTTAAATGAGTGTTCTGGAGAGATGGAGAGATAATAAAATAATCGAACTAAGGAGTGGGAACTCCTCATTTTTAGATGCACCTATAACTGTGCTACTTGGCAGAATCGATAAGGAATTCAGAACTCTGACTAAAGTATCAGCAGAGCATGGGAAAACACATGTGTTAGTGAAAATCAAGATTTAAATGAGTGTTCTGGAGAGATGGAGAGATAATAAACTAATCGAACTAAGGAGTGGGAACTCCTCATTTTTAGATGCACCTATAACTGTGCTACTTGGCAGAATCGATAAGGAATTCAGAACTCTGACTAAAGTATCAGCAGAGCATGGGAAAACACATGTGTTAGTGAAAATCAAGATTTAAATGAGTGTTCTGGAGAGATGGAGAGATAATAAACTAATCGAACTAAGGAGTGGGAACTCCTCATTTTTAGATGCACCTATAACTGTGCTTCTTGACAGAATCGATAAGGAATTCAGAACTCTGACTAAAGTATCAGCAGAGCATGAGTAAACGCATGTGTTAGTGAAAATCAAGATTTAAATGAATGTTCTGGAGAAATGCATAAATAAAAGCAACTTATCACACTCAGGCGTGGGAACTCTTCTTTTTCAGATGCGCTTGCAACTGAACTACTGAACAGGATCGATAAGAAATTTAGAACTCTGACTAAGGTATCAGCAGAGCATTGGAAATCACATGAGTTAGTGAAAATCAAGAAATGAGTGTTCTGGAGAGATGAATTAAAACAATAAACTTATCAAACTCAGGAGCAGGAACTCCTCGTTTTCAGATGCATCTGTAATTGAACTACTTGACAGAATCAAAAAGAAATTCAGAACTTTGACTAAAGTATCAGCAGAGCATGGGAAAACACATGTGTTAGTGAAAATCAAGATTTTAATGAGTGTTCTGAAGAGATGGATAAAAACCATAAACTTATCGCACTCAGGAGCGAAAACTCCTCGCTTCCAGATGCACCTATAGCTGAGCTACTTGACAAGATCGATAAGAAATTCAAAACTCTGACAAAGGTATCAGCAGAGCATGCGTAAACACATGTGTTAGTGTAAATCAAGATTTAAATGAATGTTCTGGAGAGATGCATAAATCTTGATTTTCACTAACACATTCGTTTACCCATGCTCTGCTCATACTTTAGTCATAGTTCTGAATTTTTGATTTAGCCTGTGAAGTAGTTCAGATACAGGTGCATCTGAAAACAAGGAGTTCCCGCGCCTGAGTGTGATAAATTACTTTTTTTATGCATCTCTCCAGAACATTCATTTAAATCTTGATTTTCATTAACACATGCGTTTACCCATGCACTGCTGATACTTTAGTCAGAGTTCTGAATTTCTTATCGATTTTGTCAAGTAGTTCAGTTACAGATGCATCTGGAAACGAGGAGTTCCTGCTCCTGAGTGCGATAAGTTTATTGTTTTAATCCATCTCTCCAGAACACTCATTTAAATCTTGATTTTCACTAACACATGTGTTTACGCATGCTCTGCTGATACCTTAGTCAGAGTTCTGAATTTCTTATCAATCCTGTCAAGTAGCTCAGTTATAGGTGCATCTAAAAACGAAGAGTTCCTATTCCTGAGCGCGATTAGTTTATTTTTTATCCATCTCTCCAAAACACTCATTTAAATCTTGATTTTAACTAAAACATGTATTTACCAATGCTCTGCTGATAACGTAGCCAGAATTCTGAATATTTTTTGGAGGCTGTCAAGTAGTTCAGTTATAGATGCATCTGGAAACGAGGAGTACCTGCTCCTAAGTGCGATAAGTTTATTGTTTTAATCCATCTCTCCAGAACACTCATTTAAATCTTGATTTTCACTAACACATGTGATTTCCAATGCTCTGCTGATACCGTAGTCAGAGTTCTAAATTTCTTATCGATCCTGTTCAGTAGTTCAGCTACAGGTGCATCTGAAAATGAAGAGTTCTCACACCTGTGTGTGATTAGTTACTTTTTTATGCATATCTCCAGAACACTCATTTAAATCTTGATTTTCACTAACACATGCGTTTACCCATGCTCTGCTCATACTTTAGTCAGAGTTTTGAATTTCTGATTGAGTCTATCAAGTAGTTCAGATACAGGTGCATCTGAAAATAAGGATTTTCCGCGCCTGAGTGTGATAAGTTACTTTTTTTTTATGCATTTCTCCGGAACATTCATTTAAATCTTGATTTTCACTAACACATGCGTTTACCCATGCTCTGCTGATACTTTAGTCGGAGTTCTGAATTCCGTATCGATTCTGTCAAGTAGCACAGTTAAAGGTGCATCTAAAAATGAGGAGTTCCCACTCCTTAGTTCGATTAGTTTATTATCTCTCCTCTCCAGAACACTCATTTAAATCTTGATTTTCACTAACACATGTGTTTTTCCATGCTCTGCTGATACTTTAGTAAAAGTTCTGAATTTCTTATTGATATTGTCAAGTAGTTCAGTTACAGATGCATCTGGAAACGAGGAGTTTTCGCTCCTGTGTGCGATAAGTTTATTGTTTTTATCCATCTCTCCAGAACACTCATTTAAATCTTGATTTTCACTAACACATGCGTTTACCCATGCTCTGCTCATACTTTAGTCAGAGTTTTGAATTTCTGATTGAGTCTATCAAGTAGTTCAGATACAGGTGCATCTGAAAATAAGGATTTTCCGCGCCTGAGTGTGATAAGTTACTTTTTTTTTATGCATTTCTCCAGAACATTCATTTAAATCTTGATTTACACTAACACATGTGTTTACGCATGCTCTGCTAATACCTTAGTCAGAGTTCTGAATTTCTTATTGATCCTGTCAAGTAGCTCAGTTATAGGTGCATCTAAAAACGAAGAGTTCCCACTCCTGAGTGCGATTAGTTTATTTTGTATCCATCTCTCCAAAACACTCATTTAAATCTTGATTTTAACAAAAACATGTATTTACCAATGCTCTGCTGATAACTTAGCCAGAATTCTGAATATTTTTTGGAGGCTGTCAAGTAGTTCAGTTATAGGTGCATCTGGAAACGAGGAGTCCCCGCTCTTGAGTGTGATTAGTTACTTTTTTATCCATCTCTCCAGAACACTCATTTAAATCTTGATTTTCACTAACACATGGGTTTACCCATGCTCTGCTGATACTTGAGACAGAGTTCTGAATTTCTTATCGATCTTGTCAAGTAGTTCAGTTATAGATGCATCTGGAAACGAGGAGTTTTTGCTCCTGAGTGCGATAAGTTTATTGTTTTTGTCCATCTCTCCAGAACACTCATTTAAATCTTGATTTTCACTAGCACATGTGTTTTCCCATGCTCTGCTGATACTATAGTCAAAGTTCTGAATTTTTTATCGATTCTGTCAAGTAAAACAGTAACAGGTGCATCTGAAAATGAAGAGTTTCCGCGCCTGAGTGTGGTTAGTTACTTTTATTTTATGCATCTCTCCAGAACACTCATTTAAATCTTGATTTTCACTAACACATTCGTTTACCCATGCTCTGCTCATACTTTAGTCAGAGTTCTGAATTTTTGATTGAGCCTGTGAAGTAGTTCAGATACAGGTGCATCTGAAAACAAGGAGTTCCTGCGCCTGAGTGTGATAAATTTCTTTTTTTTATGCATCTCTCCGGAACATTCATTTAAATCTTGATTTTCACTAACACATGCGTTTACCCATGCTCTGCTGATACTTTAGTCGGAGTTCTGAATTCCGTATCGATTCTGTCAAGTAGCACAGTTAAAGGTGCATCTAAAAATGAGGAGTTCCCACTCCTTAGTTCGATTAGTTTATTATCTCTCCTCTCCAGAACACTCATTTAAATCTTGATTTTCACTAACACATGTGTTTTCCCATGCTCTGCTGATACTTTAGTAAAAGTTCTGAATTTCTTATTGATTTTGTCAAGTAGTTCAGTTACAGATGCATCTGGAAACGAGGAGTTTTCGCTCCTGTGTGCGATAAGTTTATTGTTTTTATCCATCTCTCCAGAACACTCATTTAAATCTTGATTTTCACTAACACATGTGTTTTCCCATGCTCTGCTGATACTTTAGTAAAAGTTCTGAATTTCTTATTGATTTTGTCAAGTAGTTCAGTTACAGATGCATCTGGAAACGAGGAGTTTTCGCTCCTGTGTGCGATAAGTTTATTGTTTTTATCCATCTCTCCAGAACACTCATTTAAATCTTGATTTTCACTAACACATGTGATTTCCAATGCTCTGCTGATACCTTAGTCAGAGTTCTGAATTTCTTAAGGATGCTGTCAAGTAAAACAGTTACAGGTGCATCTGAAAACGAAGAGTTTCCGCGCCTGAGTGTGATTAGTTACTTTTATTTTATGCATCTCTCCAGAACACTCATTTAAATCTTGATTTTCACTAACACATTCGTTTACCCATGCTCTGCTCATACTTTAGTCAGAGTTCTGAATTTTTGATTGAGCCTGTGAAGTAGTTCAGATATAGGTGCATCTGAAAACAAGGAGTTCCTGCGCCTGAGTGTGATAAATTTCTTTTTTTTATGCATCTCTCCAGAACATTCATTTAAATCTTGATTTTCACTAACACATGCGTTTATCCATGCTCTGCTGATACTTTTAGTCAGAGTTCTGAATTCCTTATCGATTCTGTCAAGTAGCACAGGTAAAGGTGCATCTAAAAATGAGGAGTTCCCACTCCTTAGTTCGATTAGTTTATTATCTCTCCATCTCTCCAGAACACTCATTTAAATCTTGATTTTCACTAACGCATGTGTTTTCCCATGCTCTGCTGATACTTTAGTCAAAGTTCTGAATTTCTTATTGATTTTATCAAGTAGTTCAGTTACAGTTGCATCTGGAAACGAGGAGTTCCCGCTCCTGAGTGACATATTTTTTTTTTATTTATCTCTCCAAAACGCTCATTTAAATCTTGATTTCAACTAACCCAAATCTTTACACATGCTCTGCTGATATCTCAGTTAGGGTTCTGAATTAATTTTGCATATTTTCGAATACTTCTGTTATAGTGGCAATACGAATTGTGGAGATCTAGCTTCTCAATTTTACTCTTACTTTTTATTTTGATCATCGTTTCGCAAACATTCAATGAAATCTATATTTTATTTAACCTTTCTTTTTTGGAAGGCTCTGCTTATACGTTTATGAGATATCTGCATGTATGTAGTATGTTTCTGTTTATGTAGTACTGATTGCTAAACTGAGTCTGTAGAATCAACGAAACTCGGCAAACTACGCCATTTGCGCCTGTTTTAACGAATCGATTTTCTTTTTCTTATAACAGGTAATATTTTCGTTTTATTTTTTTTTTCTTTATTTTTTCTGCGGAACTATTTCGGAAAAGTATAAGGAACTATAAAATTCACCACTGTGAACCTAAAACAAATTTTTAATTTTTTTTTTGGAAAAAATGATCTGCCAACGGAAGTTAGCAGAGCATATTTTCGTTCGACCTTTTTTCAGGCAAAAATCGCAGAACTATTTTTTTTAAGTAAAAGGAACTCTAGAACTCAGCTGCATGCGAATAGAACTCACATTTTTTTTTGCTCTGCTGGGAAATGCTCTGCCAAGTTCACCCACATGTATGTTTGTACGTGAAATTACATTGTATAAGAGTATAATGTCACAGTAAGTGGGTCAATGTTAATCGTTGATAAGACTCCTTCCTTGTAAAATGCATGTTCATTTTGACAGAACATGGCTAAAATAGATTTCTTGTTCATTTTGACAGAACATGCCTAAAATAGATTTCTTGTTTATTTTGACAGAACATGGCTAAAATAGATTTCTTGTTCATTTTGACAGAACATGGCTAAAATAGATTTCTTGTTCATTTTGACAGAACATGGCTAAAATAGATTTCTTGTTCATTTTGACAGAACATGCCTAAAATAGATTTCTTGTTCATTTTGACAGAACATGGCTAAAATAGATTTCTTGTTCATTCTTCACTCTCCTAATTATCCTCCTAGCCTTGGTTTAACTAGGTTGGGGACGGCTTCTTTTTCTTTTTAACGTGGAGAAATGCTCATGCATACTGCGCTACCACGGGGAGATAGCGCAGTTATGTGGTACTCCAACCCACTAAAACTCCACGGTGTCCTCCTAGGGTCGCGAGATTTGTCAGGGTCGCGGATTTGTTTCAAAAAATTACCGTGGCTCTGGCATGGGCAACTGAACGAACATGGGTGGGTTTTTTTAGTCAGTAAAAGTCTGACACGCCCTTCCGCTCCACCTAGAACGGGAGACGACAATTGATGATTTCCCATCCAAAAAGAGGCAAGAAAATTATGTTTGATTATGAATTAAAATACTTTGGTAGTGTTTTTGCTTGATTTTGACGGTTATGTGGGTTCCTATTTAGATAAGGGTGATTAAAATGAGTAATCGAATGTAACCTTTTCGTTGTGAAGGACATGATTATTACTATCGGAGAACCGACAGTTTTTGATTCATGCTTTTGGATATTTTTGTGTATCGTTTTGAAATAAGTTTTTGACTTTCAAGCCTAGAACTCAACTCGCTTAAACACGTTAGCATGGACGTAGAAAAAACGCGGCGGGATCAAAATCAAAAGTCATTTATTCAAATCAGGCTGAGGATCAAGATACCGTGGCCCTGGAGATACCGTGTCCTTGGCATATGGGCAACTGAAGGAACACGGGTGGGTTTTAGTCAGTAAAAGTATGACACGTCCTTCTGCTTCACCCTGAGCGTTAGACGTCATTCGATGATTTCCCACCCACAAAAAAAACGGCTGAGGATCAGCACTTTTCGAACGTCATTATTACATAAGACGGTGTCCCAAAACGCCTGTCCATCACCACTTCCTAGCGGTATAGCTGGGAAGAAAATGTGACGCAACAAACGTCCCAGCATTGTATTGCGCGCTGGTTTTGCAACTCTCGGTGATGGTTGAACTGAGCATTTAGAATCCACCAGAGTGGAAGTCAGTGCGTCGAAAAGTTCACACTGTTCGAATTTCTACTCTTGGCGGTAAGCAGTGCGTTAAAGATCCAGTGGTCGAGAAATCCCGATGCGATAGTTTTTATTTATTTACTAGCTTTTGCCCGCGACTTCGTTCGCGTAAATGTCGGTTCTCGCGGGCGCAGACGAAGTCGCGGAATAAAAAGTAGCCTATGTCACTCTCCATCCCTTCAACTATCTCCACTTAAAAATCACGTCAATTCGTCGCTCCGTTTTGCCGTGAAAGACGGACAAACAGACACACACACTTTCCCATTTATAATATTAGTATGGATTTATTAAAACTTTATGCACAAGTAAAAAATACTGTACAAAGGCGGACTTAATGCCTGAGGCATTTTCTACCAGTCAACCTTAGGGTGATGCAGAGACAAAACATGGCAGGTGCAACATAGGGATGGATAATTCGGAAAATAATACATACAAATACTTAGATACATACATACATATATAAATATATACAACGAAAAAAAAATTGTCTGGCGAAATAACGGTAGGTGGAGGAGAAAACGAATCCAGTAAATCAGCGCTGTGATGAATCTGCCAACTTCTTACGAATATGCTCACGTACTTTCACTTTAAACGATAAACGTTGGAACGTGGACTAAGGTGGTGTTGATGGGAACTGCCTTTTCCGCACTTAGAGTATTATTTGGCGCGTTGTATTTAGGGGTTCTGGCTAACAAATCCAGCCTAGCTCCGCCCAAAAGCAGAGAGGCGTCCCGGGAGCTCCACAGGCTTCGAAGAGCGACCTCATTGTTCCAAGGATTTTTTCGCGTTGAGAAGCCACGGCCTCGCCTGCCAGGATGACGTGGGTGACTGATTCCTCGGCGACAAGGCAGCCCCGGCAAAGTGGGCTGTCTGTGGCGC
Organism: Aporophyla lueneburgensis; assembly: GCA_932294355.1. NCBI lineage: Eukaryota > Metazoa > Arthropoda > Insecta > Lepidoptera > Noctuidae > Aporophyla > Aporophyla lueneburgensis. The sequence continues at coordinate 6,032,981 of OW028762.1, read as the reverse complement.
CTATATTATAAAGAGGTTTGTTAAGAGCCATTTTACATTTTTGCGCGAATATCTAAGATTTTAGTCGCCTTATTTACCTCTCATCTCATCATTGTAAATACTCTGGCATTGACGAATACATGTAAAAAATAGATCAATCTTTTGTTTTGTCACTTTTAGTAGCACATTTACAAAAACTTATTTGTTTACTTTGTAGTAATTAATACAACACAAACACAACTAGTTTTCTTAAAAATCAGCGCAGGGTCAATTTCAGACTCCTATTTCTATCATTAATATGTAGAAATTTGAGTAAAAAAAATACACAAAACAACAGACATATAATCTAGTTGTTACATTTAGTACAAGAATATTGATTTTTAATAACATTAATTAGTAAAAAGTTAAGTCTTATCGCAATTTTTACGATTTATTCGCAAGTTTATCGCGTTTTTTTGGTTTGAATAAAGCATAATTACACTAAAAAAATTCATGTCAATATAAACTGTGCTCTATAACAAATCGAATTCTCAAGTTTTATTTAAATCTGTTTATTTAATTAGACATAATATCGTTTTTGAAATCACTCTAAATTAGAATAAATTACGATGCACAAGCGGGCAGCGTTTAGTACGGCGCAAGCGCCCAACGGGGCAGGACCTGTGCCACTTTTTCCCGCGTCTCAGTTTACGGGTACTCGTACTGTGAACGCAAAAATATACTACGACTACAACATTTTGCTACTCTTCGCATTTTTTTTTTTGTATAAGGGTTTCGTTAATTATCAAGTAAAGCATTATTTTAATAGATGGTAGAAAATGTTTGACTAAAATAATTTATTTTAACTAAATCTGACTATTTTTAATCGCGATTAAAAAGGAGTGGAGTAAAACTAGTGGTCATGAACCAAAATTCACACCAACGGCAACGCCTCGCCTCACGTGCAAAAACAGTACTGTATTTTTTTTTTCATTTGCTTATATCTTGAAAATGGCGTATCCTATCGCAAAAATAATGAAATTTTCGACCCCCTTTATAAAACCCCACACATATAAATCTCAACACGTGGGTAATATTTTTTTTTTTCAAACAGAAATGAAAAATTCCATATGAAACACGTCCAGGATGCCCCCTTGCGCGCGTCCTCGTATCTCAGCAAGCTCATTGCGTAGCGCACAAGTACTAAGTTGCGAAGCAAAAAGAAAAAAACCGGCCAAGTGCGAGTCGGACTCGCGCGCACCGAGGTTTCCGTACAAACCTGTATGTATTCTCGGTTTATGCATAGGGTTTATGTTTATGAAATTAAATGTTTTTTTTTTATTTGAGTTGATTGAATGAAAGGTAAATTGTGGTTTACGATTTATGACGTATTAAAAAAAAACTGCTTACTAGATCTCGTTCAAACCAATTTTCGGTGGGAGGACACACATTTCACCACTTTGGAAGTGTTTCTCGCGCAAACTATTCAGTTTAGAAAAAAAATATATTAGAAACCTCAATACCATTTTTGAAGACCTATTCATAGATACCCCACACGTATGGGTTTGATGAAATTTTTTTTTTGAGTTTCATTTCTAAGTATGGGGAACCCCAAAATTTATTGTATTTTTTTTCTATTTTAGTGTAAAAATCTTAATGCAGTTCACAGAATACATCTTCTTACCAAGTTTCAACAGCATGCTCTTATAGTTTCGGAGAAAAGTGGCTGTGACATACGGACAGACAGACAGACAGACAGACGTGACGAATCTATAATGGTTCCATTTTTGCCATTTGGCAACGGAACCCTAAAAATACCACGTTGAGTCGCGATTGTCAAATTTGATTTTAGTCGTGTCAAAATAATTTTTAAAAGAGATTATTTCTTGCAGAATAGCGTAACAATTCTCATAGCCAAAAGTAAGCAATTTTAGAGATAGTTTTGTTAGTTTAGTTCGGTGTACAACAGAATCGGCACCAATATCTAATTGTTTTAATTTTTTATTTTTAATGTATACTTTACATAACATATAGTTGTATTTTTTTTATTAGTCTAGAAATCTTTATTAGACTGGATAAATAAAAATAAGTATTTTCATAAATATCTAAATACCGCATTATAATTCTAACGGCTCAAGATTGTTTAGACCTGCTCGACACTCGCGTTACACTGTTTGTATTGTGCATGTGTGGATAGCTACGCACTCATACATAAGATTGCCGTCTTTTACCTAAACTCGAGCGTTCATATTTTGTAAGAGGCCTCGAGGGTTTTTTTTTAGGCCTACGATGTCCCACTGCTGAGCAAAGCCTCCCCCAAATCTTTCCAGTCATCCTTTTCCAGGGCCACTTTGATCCAATCCTTGCAGTACGTGTCTAAGTCGTCTCGCCACCCCTTCTTGGGGTTAAGAGGGTCCTTAATTGTTCCTATGATTATTCTTAGGTTATTTCTGCTCAAGCTGAGAAGCTTTCTGGTTAATTGCGGCCTTACAGATGGTAGAACCAATTTTGTAGAATAGAATAGAATAAAGTTTATTGTCTCCAGTATTACAGCTAGTAGTAGGTACACACATACACAAAACTATAATACTGGAAGCAAAAGGTTTAAACTTCAGCATTATGCTTACCAAAATAAGTTAAATTTGATAACAACGGATTAATAATTAAAATTATAAGCTAAATGAAAATTACAAGATGATCATAGGTTCATAAAAAATTGAATTAGGAGAAAGAAACAGTTTGTGGACTACAACTGGCTATTTCAATACAATAATAAGAAAATAAATATGTAATTAAATATTTGGAACATTACTGAACGACTGTGGGCATATTTTAGAGTAATTTGCTGTTTTGAAATTCGAAGACCAATAGTTTACACTTTTGTTTAAAGATTATTGCGTTTTTAATGTTTCGAAAGGGAGGTGGTATATTGTTCCAGATCTTTGATCCTGATTTTGACTGACTTCAGTCTGTTGCCTGTCACCATCTATCATTATAAAGTTTCTAGCACTCAGGTTACCCTAGTCTACCATTTAGCTGAGAGCTACGAACTCAAATCACTTCCAGACAACTGATAATCACGATTCGTGATCGTGTTTTAAATCCACCGCCTTTTGATTAGCAAATATACGTAATGTATTCGGATAAAGTGCAGAAATAAGTATGTAGTTATTAACAATTTATATCAACTAGGTATTAGCGGCTATGTGCAAATGTCTGAGAGTGTGACAAGGTTGGTTTAAAGCGGTTTTAGTCGCATTGTGTGTGTTTTCTATTTAGTTAAAGATTATTTTTAGTGATCTCGTGTTAGAGTCGTGATTGATGTTGACGTTTTCTTTGTAGGTACTATTTCATCATCATTATCATCATTTCAGCCGAAAGACGTCCACTGCTGGACATAGGCCTCCCCCAAGCACCGCCACTTCGACCTGTGCTGTGCTTCTCGCATCCAACGTATTCCTGCGGCCTTCACCAGGTCATCGGTCCATCTTGTGGGAGGCCTTCCAACGCTACGTCTTCCAGTACGCGGTCGCCACTCTGGACGGTACTATTTGGTTGTTGCAAAACTTACCTATACCTTATTTTTTGTTCTCACAGGGAACCTTCTAAAGGCGCCTCGGCTTTGGGCATAAGACCGAGGAATATAGGATTTTTCCCTGACTGAAACCACCCCGGTGATAACTATGTACGTACACAAGAAAGGGGTACCGTTACCTCTCAAAAGACCGGTCTGAAACCCCACCTGTGCATCGCCTGTTAGGGCACATCTTTTTTTTTTGTGATTGGGAAATTATCATATGACGTCTCCCGCTCCCCCCAAGTAGCACAAAAGTGCTGTATAACAGCATTTTAACAGTGCACAGTGAATGCATTAGTTGCTGAATAATAGCGTAGACAGCGCATCCTCAGAGGATATAACTCTAATTTGGGCACAAATTATTCAGCACATAGCTGTATAAGAAATCCAATTGACAAATAATTGCATTATAACAACATTATAGTAGCATTTATGTGTGTAACAGTCACCTAAAGAGCTGCATATTGCCTGATTAATGAGGCACGTGTTACTTATTATACAGCAAGGAAGACGAATGTGTACATTGTGTGTACTTTTATACAGTTGAAATTACACACTGAGCGAAATTGTGGAATGCAATAACTTAAATTATTTATTTTTCTTTGATATGAACTGTCAAATTGTAAAACATGAAGTGTATCGTTGTGTGCAAGATCTCAGGTGCCATTTGTGAGAATATACATACATAAAATTGAAGGTAAGTAAAACATCGATTTCCTCCTATTATATTTGAAATCTTATTGGGAAGGTAACTTTACTGTCAAATACCATACATATTTAGTTCAAAATTTTCACGCGCCCTCGGAATACCACTAAATAGTAAAAGAAAAGCAACAAAATTAGAATGAAAATAAAATTAATATGTTCGTTTTTTTACAAAGTAACCAAAAAATAAAACTGTTTTCGTGTAATTATTTTTTAATCCATATTTACAATTGATATCCTCTAAAATAAACAAAAATTAAAAGATAAAATTTTATAATAATACAAAGTAACGCAGTGAATATGGCGGATGGCAAGTGAACAGTTTTAATCTCAATTTAATGCTAAGGTCTGTACGGGTGTTCACATGTGGCCTGTAATTCAGCCAAGAGTAAAATAGTTTAGCACTTGTAAAATACAAATCAGACATGGATCGATTAGGAGAGTAGTATTGGTTCACATTTGCGTCAGTTACCTAGATAAGTACCTTTATGGATCCAAGCTTTTAGGGTTCCGCCGTGGTTCTTTTAAAGCCATTTTGTTCCCTTTTTTAGTTGTTATTCGACGATAAGTACTTAATTAAAATTGTAATTTAAGTAGCTGAGATTATAATTTAATTATATGTATAATACATAAGTTATTGATTTATTCAATATGCGACAAAATACCTATAAATTAGTCGGTACCTATCTAAAGATAATGTATTTTTCTGGCCTAATAATTTAATTACTTCCACATGAAATAGCATTATGTTACGTTTAGTTTAGGTATTTAATATGTTATTGTATCTTTTGTTTTTTTTTCCTCAAAAACTGTATAGATAATGTTGTCATTAAGAAACTGATACTTCTATTATAATAAGTATATTTTTCTTGTTTTTACAGAACGAGACTTTCAAAATAGTTCAGACTATAGAGATAGCTGTTGTCGATCTAACATTCGTTCCTGCACAGTGGAAAACTAAGGAAATTCTATGGTGGCCACCGAGAAGTACTTTTGTACTCCTTGAAATTATAAAAAGATGAAAATTCAAGGCCACCCTAAATTTTACTTTAAAAAGGCAACATTAAATAAACATAAAGAAAATTACGTTGTTTGAATCTTAAAAAGTCTCGAAAGGTATTAATTTATTACTTTAAAAAAATCTTGGATTTCTCTTAATAAATTTTCTTCATTTTTAGGTAAGTACCAGAAACATATAAAACAACAATATTAATTTTGTCGTAACCATATTAGTCCCGAAAATGGGTAGGTTATAAGAAGATTTTTGTAGCAGGGCATTTTTGTACCTACTCAGCCTAAAGTCATCAAACACACTGACCTCTATTTATAAAGGCTTTTTTGTATTGTTTTGTTCATATGTGCAATTATTATTTATTGTTACTTTAATTTAAATCCGACGTAAATTTGACATTTTATTTTATTTCAACTATGTGACGTATATTTTTATTTTGTTAATGACATTTTATTCTTTTCTGCTGCAGCATTGTTACTTTTATCTTAATTTTTGTAATATGGGTTATGTCTGAAATAAATTAATTTCATTTTATTTATTTATTTATTAATAAATATAACATACGGAACCCGTCGCGTCCAATATTCCATTCGCGCATGCCGACACTTGGATACATGCTGTTATTCGAGTGTATGGTAAACACCTGACTAATAGGGGAAAAGTGAATCTGTATGCAGCATAAAGCATTAAATTTTTGTTAAATAACTTCACAAAGTAACTGATGATGTTATAGTGGGTGATATGTTCTCTCTTAAAATGCAACGGTTGTATAGTACACGTGTGGGCTATTATTCAGAAAACTTACAGCTAATAGGGTACTGCACTACTCAGGGCCGCGCCGCCCCTGTGTGCGAAGTGTGCGGCGCACACAGGCGCCAAGGCAGTAGGGGCGCCCGCGCCGCCATCGAAATTATTTTTGTTACACTTACACAACATATTCTTTGTAGTGGAGTATCGATAAGTAAGTAGGTACAATAGGCGCAACATATGCCTTGTAAATAACAAAACATAATTATAATACGCTTATTATACAAGTCTTCTAAGATAGTATTCACGTGTGTGGTTTAATTTTACGCTATGGGTTTGTTAACATTAGTTACGAGCTCAGCGTTAAAATCAAAAGAACCGCCATGAGTTTTTTGAATGAATTATGAACGTAACCCGATGCGATGCGTGCGACGCAAGCGGGGTGGGGTCACGGGGATTCGACTTTAAGGAACGAGAGTGCCAAAACAATTGAACAATCAGTCAATTGAAAATGTGTGCAAGGTGCGCATTGATTTTTTTAATAAGATTAAGTTCCAGCTCTAAAAACAATATATAGTTTGTGTGTTAGTGATTGTTTTAACGTGTTTTCACGATGAGTGATAGTACTCAAGATAAAAAAAAAATATATCTGGTTTTCAGAATTTAATAAGGAAAAGAAAACAAGAAGAAGAACGTGATAAAAATACAACTAAATTATGTACAACTAATTTACGGCTCTACCACCTACTTCCAAAGAATCATTAGAGACAGAAACCAGTCATTTTATCGATGAAGATGTTCCAAAAGCAGATTAAAAAAAACCGGCCAAGTGCGAGTCGGACTCGCCCACCGAGGTTTCCGTACAAACCTGTAGGTATTCACGATTTATGCATTAGGTTTATTTTTATGAAATTAAATGTTTTATTTTTATATTTGAGATGATCAGGTACGTGCTTTTTATGTAATTTTCTATACAAATAAATGTAACTTTAGTCTGTTTGTAATGTCCACATATGAGAAAAACATTTTCTTTTTATTATTACACGCTTTATGTTAGCTTCATTTGTATGTTTGCTTGTAACAGACTCCTTAAAGCGCGATTTTGACCCACTTTAAACGACCAGATTTCATTCAAACTTTGCACACCTGTCAAAGACCGAAGACAATGTAATAATTTCATAAAGTTTTGCCATTATCCTTGCCAGGGTTACCAGGACTGCAAACAGTCTTGAAAATTACGCTGACATACGGCACAAACGACGCTGACATACGTCTCAAAATTCGAAACACCCTAAAAAATAGAAAATAAATAATAGTTTAAAAAAAACTAAAAAACACGCTTCCATAGAAAACCAAAAACAATGGAAAAAACGCGTGAGGTGCCTAATCAATAAATAAATACTCTAAAAAGCACCCCACGCTTTTTTCCATTGTTTTCTACTTTTTAGTTTGGTTTTCTATGGCAGCGTGTTTTTTTAGTTTTTTTAAACTATTTTTTTTAAATTTCATTACGTCGTGTAGTCGTGAAAAAACCGGCCAAGTGCGAGTCGGACTCGTGCACCGAGGGTTCCGTACAAACCTGTAGGTATTCTCGGCTTAAAAATAAATGTTTTTTTTTTTTAATTTTATATTTCAGTTGATTGAATGTAAGGTAAATTGCGGTTTACGATTTGTGACGTTTTAAAAAAAAACTACTCACTCGATCTCGTTCAAACCAATTTTCGGTGGTAGTTTACACATAATGTACATCATATATTTTTTTTAGTTTTATCATTCTCTTATTTTAGAAGTTACGGGGGGGTGACACACTTTTTACCACTTTGGAAGTATCTCTCGCGCAAACTATTCAGTTTAGAAAAAAATTATGATAGAAACCTCATTACCATTTTTGAAGACCTATTCATAGATACCCCACACGTATGGGTTTGATGAAAAAAACCATTTTTGAGTTTCAGTTCTATGTATGGGGAACCCCAAAATTTATTGTTTTTTTTCTATTTTAGTGTAAAAATCTTAATGCGGTTCACAGAATACATCTACTTACCAAGTTTCACCAGCATAGCTCTTATAGTTTCGGAAAAAAGTGGCTGTGACATACGGACGGACGGACAGACAGACAGACAGACAGACAGACAGACAGACAGACATGACGAATCTATAAGGGTTCCATTTGGCAACGGAACCCTAAAAAAGAGGCGCTTCATAGGTTTCGCACACAGGCGCTGTGGGGGGGTCGGCGCGGCCCTGGCACTACTAAGCGCTCAATAACAGTGACTTTGTGGTGCTTAATAGAATTACTGTACAGAAAAAAGCATTATAGTTGGCCACGTTTTTTTCGAAACAGCTGTTGCAGCACAGGTGAATACTAATAAGTCTATATAAATGCTTAGATTACCGCTGTGGGCCTTAAGTGACCATTTATAATGCAGTTCTGTGCTACTTGACTTTGATACGTGTGCGTAATGCGTTTGCCTTAATTAAAAAAGAAATGGTTTGAAAACGTGGCATAGTCATAACATTTTCAATCCCAAAATAGTAATTTGTTGACTCATTGTCTAGTGTAGTAAAAATATCTGTATTTTAAGATCATTACAATAATTGACTGATACAAAAAAAAATACATCACAACACGCAAGAGTTCTCCAAATATCAAATTCCATTTATTTAAATTTAATGCAATTTTCCCTAAATTCTTTCCAAATAGCCCACAAGAACTTACGAAAATCCTCTGGTCCATTCGAAGTTATCCATGAGACTCCAGTAAGTATATCCTATGATCGAACAGCCGTCCTTGTATACAGCCGCATGCAGAGCGCGCAGGTACGCGTCGATGTAGCTGACCCGCTTCGTGTCGCGCAAACCCGGCTAAAAGGACACGCCGTTCTCAGTCACCAGGGTCTTCGGGTTTCCGTAGATTAGCCTCACGTAGTTCAGGGCCTTCCGGAAGCCCCAAGGCACTACCTGTGGAAAATTCATCATCATCAGCAGCCTATAATATTCCCACTGCTGGGACACGGGCCTCCTCACGGTAAGAGGGAGGGGGCCAGAATCCACCAGTCGGGCCCAGTGCGGGTTGTTAGATGGCTCTTGTCATGTGTTTTTTTTTTCCAGGATGGGAAATCATCAAATGACTTCTCCCGCTCTGGGCGGAGCGGGAGGGCGTGTCAGACTTTTACTGACTAAAACCCACCCGTGTTCCATCAGTTGCCCATGTGCCAGGGTCACGGTATCTCTTTCGAACAATCACGCGAACCCGGCGGGCATCGGTCCTAGTAGACCCCTACACTGCTGCTGACATCTCTTTGAGGCGCGCGTGGAACACTGCGCGCCGTCCGGGCGGCGAGCTACCCATTGCTCGCCGCCCGCAAGCTCGCGCCTACGGTGGCCGGGAGTCCGCAATCGACTCCCGACGCCCGGGGCGTCTCCTCCTGCGGCGGTCATGTCATGTGTGCTGTGGAAATTTAGGGCTATCTAAGTACAGTATATTGACCTCAAGAAGCAACGTGCGTTTTACTGGTGTACAAACATGAATTATATGTGCGCATCATCATATCAGCCAAAAAACGTCGACTACTGGACATAGGTCACCACCAAGGATCGAATCGCCACGCTTGGCAAGAGGGTCGGCGATCGCAGTATGGTGGTAATTTGCATTGAGAACGCTGCTGCCCATTCTCTAGTAAGTCTCTTAGTCGCCTTTTACGACACCCACGGGAAGAAAATGGGATGGTGCTATACACCTTACCTTTAACCACGTCGAATTAGTCTTAGGCCAATCTTCCTTCTGATGAATTTTAACATTAACATCATCTTCATATGACGGCCGGTTCTTAACCTTCCTGGATCCTTTCTGAACGAGATAAGTGGTATAATGGTTCAATCCTAGGAAGTCGTAGGCTCCCTTGATCATTTCCACTTCTTGAGCAGTAAAGTGGGGAAGTCTTGAACGAGAGAAGCCTTGTCGCTTGGAGTTGGCGTCAACGACTCTTCGCATTATAGGAGGGTAGTCGCCGACCTCCGAGAAGATTGGGTTCGCGAACCAGCCGAACTAGAAACATAGGATGAGCCCGTTAGATGAAATTGGCTCAATAACCGCTAGGTACATAAAATAATGACTTTCTTTTCCAAGCTTGTATCTTTAAAACTGATATTTTAACACTGTATATGCCAGGGCCACGGTAACTTCATCGAACAAATCTCGCGACCCTGGTTGGTAACATCTCTGGGGACACTATAAAGGGGTCTTCCTGAAACCTAACTCTGCAAGTGTGCGAGGCAGTACGTGACCACTGTGCGCCCTCTTCCCAGAGCTGAGGTCACTCAACGGGGGGACAGTTTCCACTGAGTGTCCGCGACTCCAAATAGCTACAGTGAGTAAGTAGGTACTTGTCGAGTCGGTAGATAATTGAATTCTAGCTGAATTGACAGCTGTGCTGCTGGGGAGTTTGTTGCGCCACATCTTCTTCCCAGCTAAAGCACTAGGACGTGGTGAAGATCGGGCGTTTTGGGGGGACTGTCTTATGTAATTTTGACGTTCAAAAAGTGCTGACTCTCAATCTAGTTTGAATAAATGATTTTTGGTTTTGATGTTGGTATTCTTATTGAACCCTAAAACTAAGCTGGATATCATAAACTAGCTTCTGCCCGCGACTTCGTCCGCGTCAAATTTTTGCTCCCCTGACCCTTCCCGTCGCATCGATTTGCCTGCTAGTTTTCGTCCATTTTTCATTGCTGCTCGCTCCTTTTGAGTTATAGCGAGTCAACCTTAAAAGATAGACATATGCTCTCGCGGACTTTTTTTTAGAACTTTTTAAAAGGAACAATTCCGTCATACATGATTTTTGCGTTACATTAACCGTTTACGCAGCGCACGCAACGGAAACTCTCAAAAGGAATAAATTTTCCCCGTTTTTGCAACATTTTTCATTACTGCTCCGCTCCTCTTAGTTGTAGCGTGATGTTATATAGCCTATAGCCTCCCTCAGTAAATAGGCTACCCAACACAAAAAGAATTTTTCAATTCGGACCAGTAGTTCCTGAGATTAGAGCGTTCAATCAAACAAACAAACAAACAAACAAACAAACTCTTCAGCTTTATCTTTATCTTTATCTTCTTTACATATTATAAAATAAAGTCACTTCGCTGTCTGTCTATCCCTATGTATGCTTATATCTTTAAAACTACGCAACGGATTTTGATGCGGGTTCTTTTAATAGATAGAGTGATTCAACAGGAAGGTTTATATGTATATAACATCCATAATATAGTAAAGAAACACTGATAATTTTAGAGGTTTCTAATGTGATGTCATAAATAAACACATTTTTTTGCGCTTACATTGCGAACGCTGGCTGAACCCTTCGAAATAGCTCAAAATAATGTACTACAGTATTGTACACCTTAAAAAGTGTACAATACTGTAGTACATTAAAATAATAAAACTGATTTTTAACTACCCGTATTTAACATCAACATGCAAAATTTATGAAGAAACCCAAATAATGAACATTAGACAGCTATATGTTTACAACACATGCATTTTTATTCGTAAGGCAGTAAACAAAAGTATTCAGACCAATTTATCGTTTACAAAAGTCAAACAAGTTACACAACGTAGCAGTCGCAGGGCTAGTTATTTGATTTTACCGAAGACGAGAACGAAGTTTGGCAAAAAAATGTTAAGTTTTGAAGGAGCACAATTATACAACAAAATACCCTCACATATAAAAAAATTGCACTCATTCCATGCATTCAAAACACAATTAGCTGCATATTTAATGAAAAATACTACCTTTCCCAAAAGCTGAATGCATTGGATGGGTGTAAAATTATTTCAATAACGTCTGTGACGAACGTTTAATAATTTACTGTAAGCATTGTTCTCATGTAAGTGACTTTGTGTCTTTTTTGAGAATAAATTTCTTTAAACCTAAACCTAAAAAGTTCTACAATAAAGTCCGCGATGGTATATGTCTAACTCTTAGGGATAACCCAAAATAACCATTTTTATCCTTTACTTTTTACGAGAAATAATGGCTTATTTATGAATGCGATTTTAAGCAATACAGCATTAATCCTTATCCAATTAAGTACCTTAAATAAATTGTGCATTTCATGTAGATCAAAATTGCCCTTTACAGCATATCATTAAAATTAATATTTTAGAAGATATCAGAGATTATAATAAAATAGCCGCAGAGCGGCTAGCGGGCCGTTCCACGTCCGGCCATCTCGCTTGGTAACGGTCGGGTATTGCAGGATTAGTAGGATTGTAATTCATATTACTTTGGCTTCATAGTAAATGCGAATATCATGTGTGTTCGAAGTACTCAAAATAAACCTAATTGTATTATTCCAAGTAAGAGACCGCGAAATATTGCTTAGATGTTTAGATTTTTGGATGGATTTGGATTTTTGGTTATCCTGGATACTTACGATATAGGATACTTTATCCCGGTAGTACGTTCCCGGGTGATATTTTCCGACAGCTATACGGGCGATGCCACTGGCCAAAGTACTATTCTTATAACTATGTTTAATTTGGTGTCTGGTAAATAATTGAGTGCCTGTATAGGTAGAATAGGAGCGTTAAGAAAAACCAGGAAGACTTATATTCAATTCAATCCAGCCCTATGTCGCAGTCTTCTTACTCTGAATACTATTAGTTTTATTTTAAGTACATCAAACACACATGATATGTAAGGACCGTAGCAGGTGGCGTTCCGTAGTTTCTGCCTACCCCCATGGGAAAAAGGCGTAATTTTATGTATGTATAACATGGATTAATACATTCTTACCGCGGTAATACGTCCTCCTGCGATAATTTCCGACATCTACGCGGGCGAAGCCGCGGGCAAAAGCTAGTAATATTAATATAATATATATAGTATAGATATAGATACGCTTGTGAGCTTAGGTCAGACCTTATTCATCATCATTACGGCCGAGCAACGACCACTGCTGGACACAGGCCTGTCCGAAAGGGAGGGTTTTACCATAATCGCCACGCTTGGCAGGCGAGTGGGCGATCGCAGTATGGTGGTAAAATACATAGAGAACGCTGCTGCCCATTTTCTAGTAAGTCCCTCAGTCGCCTTCTACGACACACACAGGAAGGAATGAGATGGTGCTATTCTTTATGTCCGGCACCACACGGAGTAGACACAGTCACAGGTCAGCCCTATGCCATTTAAAAAGTATAGGAGTACCATAGAAATGCACAATGCAATTCACATTGCAAATACATAATTGGACGTAGTTATGCAAAAAGGATCCAATCCACAACTTGGTCAAAAATGAGTTAAGTGCACCAAACCAAATCGAATCAAAGTGATCCAAATTATACATACTACTACGAGTCGTAAAAACGACCTAGCTAAAAATAGCTTTATTTTTCGTGTAGGTACTTTAATTTTTAAAACCAATGGTATGGCGCTTCTTATTTTTTTTTCAGTATAAACTATTTAAACTTTCTGGTTCTTAACTAGTATTTGTACCAGAATATGTTAATATACCATTCCTAATGAAAAACGTTTTAATATTCCACAGACAATTTCTTTTTTAAGTAATGAAAAAAGTACCTCTTGAACTTAAAACGTCAATAATTCAAAATTAACTGAACGTGGATTGGATCCTTTTTGCATAACTACGTCCAATTAAAGTGGTGTTGTCCCACAAACAATGCGGCACTTACTATTTTCTCCAGCGTGTTCTGTTGTTTGCACGCTACAGGAGTTGATAGACGGTTCTGAAAGTGCTAGATTCGGAGCCAAATTCTGGGCTGACTATATTTAGATTGCTGTCTATACGCTAAAAAGAAGAATACTTAACTTTTAACTTATTCAGCTTTGCCCAGGGTGTGTGTGAGTAACATAATAACTAGCTTCTGCCTGCGACTTCGTCCGCGTGAAATATCCTGTTCTCTCGACCGCCCCATCGGTGTCGTATCGCCTGCCAGCGCTATTATTCGCTTAGTGTTCCTTCTGACTTTTTTCTTTTTGCTCGTCTCCTAAGGGTTTCTAGCGTGCGGTACAGGCCCGTGTCAACGGTAGAGATGGGTCGTCGAGTGTCGACGTAATTTTCGTTAACGAAACTAGACCGTTCATCATCGTTCATCGACGAGTCGATCAACTAGTTGAATTCTTCGACTAGTTCACTTGATTGCGATGCGTTCAATCTAACCGTATAACGACGATGTTTTCGGTACGACTGTGGCTACTCCCTCGCATAATTCTATCATTTCACTCTAACATGTCAACTAAAATCCACTCTATTAATATAGACCTAACGATCAATTTCGCTGGTTTCAACGCCCGAACTTATAATAACCGACTACGTTTAGGCATCGTCGTTGAGTTGGCCGTATATGTAAGAATATTGTGGACTTTTGATTTCAGCCGTCTATGAATCGACTAATCCACGCTTCAGTGATAGACCGTCCACGCGTTGATTCTACGTCGACTGTCGATTTAAACCGTTCGTTGAATCGACGCCCATCTCTAGTCAACGGCGCGTAGTGTTCCACGCGCGCCTCAAAGAGATGTTAGCAGTCCTGCCAGTGTCGCGAGATTTGTCCGAAAGAGTTACCGTGGCCCTGGCATATAGGTTACTGAAGGAATACGGGTGGGTTATAGTCAGCAAAAGTCTGACACGCCCTCCCGCTCCACCCAGACCGGGAGAAGGCATTTGATGATTCCGTCCAGAAAAAAAAAACAAGGGTTTTTAGCGTGATGTTAATAGCCTAAAGTCTTCCTCAAGAATTGGGCTATTAAATGCAATAGGATTTATTCCCGATTGTTTGTCGGACTCCACAATATAATCATCTTAGCCTTTTCCCAACTATGTTGTGGTTGGCTTCCAGTCTAACCGGATGCAGCTGAGTAGCAGTATTTTACATGGAGCGACTACCTATCTGACCTCCACAACCCAGTTACTGGGTAATACGATACCCCTTGGTAAGACTGGTTGTCAGACTTTCGGGCTTCTGACGACCCGTAACGACTGTCTAAGATCTACGAAAGACAGTTGACGTGCTTTCCGAGGCACGGCTGGGTCTTGGCATGTGAAGATGGTCACCCATCCACGGATCAACCGCGGCAAGCGTAGCTTAACCTGAATGATCGACCCGTACGGCTGTTGTAACTTAGCCACAAGTCCGACACCAAAATATAAGTACTTCAAAAAATAAAGGTCATTATTCGCTCATAATGTAGTTTTCTATACGTTGTGTTGTATGTAGTTTATCCATTACAAACGAACATAGAAAATTAAATATTTTCTTAGTTTAGATATATTTATCGTAATAAACTTGCAAAAGCATATTAGTTATTAGTAACAAAAACAAAACTTTATTTATCGTAACCCTACTTTACGCCAGCCCTGCCCGTACGCTGGCACACGCTACCCGTGATGTTTGGCGATCACAGAAGCAATAGATTTTCATTTTTAACTGCAACAGCGACATCTGTTATTTTTATGCTAACACTACATGGATATTTTACTATTCAACAATAGATGGCGCTGAGCAACTATAATGGCTACTTCATACTAGATGGCAGAACCAGTATCAATGATGCTTGAAATAAATTACGACACGACTACAATAATACCATATTGAAATAAAGAGGATAAGCAGAGATATAACTTTTGTGGGATATTGACTAAAAACTCATTCGTGATAACTTTAATTTGCAATCATTTTGAAAGGAAAAAAAAATGGGACACCGTTATGCGCTTCGGCTCTTCGTTGGAGTGACCTTTTCAACCGGAAGCTGGCTCGACGATATCTAAGTGGATGGTTTTGTTATCCTTAACTATTTCCGACTTCCTATTGGTGTGTTACCGGGCATGTTACTAAGCCTATTGGCGCCTATATAGAAGAAAAAAATAACAAAATACACACATTAAACACTTCTTTGTCTTAGGATTAAGGACGCTATAACATTTTTGAATCGCTCAAGTTTAGGTATCTGAGTCATCACACAACGATATTACGCGCACGCACACATTGAAACCATTGTTTGCTCGATTTTAAACATTACTTAACTAATCTTGATACTCGAAGGTATTATTTATTTTATTTTACCAGAACTGTTGAGTAAAATTGGTAGTAATAGTAGATTATTAACCAAGGGGATAAAGCAGTGTCTTCTGTCGCGGGTGACGATTTAAATCGCGAGCGTAACGAAGGACTCGAGGTTTACTCCCGAGCGTAGCGAGGATGTTAAAAACTTAAATTACAAGCGAAGCGAGGGATTTAAGACGAGTCCTGAGTGTAGCGAGGGATTTAAATTCACCCAAGACTGAGACAGCTTTATCACCGAGGAAAATACTCTACTTTTCGTACCATTTGCGAAAAAATTAACACAATAATAATATGAGATAAGCATTTATTAAAAATAATGACAATTAAAAGTAAAAGTTAACATTCGAAACATACATCTTTTTGAAAAAAGAAAACGCATTTATTATCAGTTATGATTATTATATAAAATTACGAAAACCGACGAGGCCGTATGAGCTTGATGCCTTTGCTTTTCCGACAAAAAGTATTAGTCTAGGAATTTGCCACGTTTTTGTTTTCTTCAAATACATAAACGTTAATTGGACCAATGTTTCGAATGTTAACTTTTACTTTTAATTGTCATTATTTTTAATAAATGCTTATCTCATATTATTATTGTGTTATTTTTTTCGCAAATGGTACGAAAAGTAGGTAGAGTATTTTTCTCGGTGATAAAGCTGTCTTAGTCTTGGGTGAACTTAAATCCCTCGCTACACTCAGGACTCGTCTTAAATCCCTCACTTCGCTCGTGATTTAAGTTTTTAACACCCTCGCTACGCTCGGGAGTAAACCTCGAGTCCTTCGTTACGCTCGCGATATAAATCGTCACCCGCGACAGAAGACACTGCGTTATCCCCTTGGTTAATAAACTACTATTATTACCATGATCATCATTATTTTTGGAATAACGTGTATAATTCGTCAATTAAAAAAAAATTGGTGTAACAATAAAAAACTTTAGTAATATTTTTGGGTAATAAACAAATATAACGTATGGTGATCGTACACTATCGTTGAAAATGTACAGGATATTCCGTAAAGAAAACTAAGCAAAAATTGTGTGAAGCCCGAAACTCGCCTTTGAGATTGAAGCGCGTATTCAGAATATTTAATACACAATAGGAACCCTTTATAGGAGGCCTTCATTTTTGTTTGAAGGCTGTTTTTGTACTCTACTGTGTATTTATAATTCGAAATGACTAACATTTTTGAGAGATAATGATTAACTACATGATTTTCAATTTATGTAAATAATGAAAGTTACGTTAAATATTTTGACTACATAGGTACTAGCAAAACCCCCAAAACTGATACCCATGTCGACATTTCATCATAAAAGTACATCAGATTTCATAATCCCTATCCCAATATGGATAATAATCTTTTTATAAAAAACAATACCCGCCGTATTTGGATCAAATTTGGATGAAACAGTCGTAATCACTATCCTAAAAGTACCCGAAGTTGATAGCTATGCCCACTTTTGATTTAAAAAAAAAAAAAATATTCGTCATTTTGAATGAAAAACTTGTGGGGTCGGTGGACATCCCGTCAGGCAGTATGTTTCTAAGCCTTTTTTTAACTCCGACTGTAATTTTGTATGGATTTTTCGGCTTCAGCACCTTCGAAAATATTGAAAACGACACCCATGATGAAAACTTTGAAAATTTTCGCAACGGCCATTTTTGATTTTGATTTGGACCTCACAATTGGCTACAGCACCCTTGTTTACCCCTACCGCAAGTTACATTAAAGAATTTCGTTCCAAAAATGGACGACACTTGCATAATTTAATTTCCACATTAAAAATAGATGTTCATATAATTTTTTATTGAATAATTATCCGCCATCTTGAATTCTTGTAATTGAATACATATTCATAAGCATCACTACTCCATAATTTCCAATAGAATTTGAGTTATTTATTTCTAAACCAAGTTCTGGTAATAAGTTTGGTACTCATACTTTTGGTCCGAAAAGTATCAAAATTTTTCAACCACAGTATACAGCACGCACTCACTTTATTATTATTTTGATCGTATTTATTTCGTACAAAAAAGCGATACGCCCGTGCTTCCTAGGGCGCGTCTGAGCGCGGAATGACAAGCCGTAAGTAGAAAATGTATGAAGAAATTTGAGGGCGTTCTTTATTTTTCTCATAAATAAAAAAGTTATGTATTTAATTACAAAATATTAAGGACAAAACGTAGAAGATTATACTAGCCATAATTTCTTGTCCATTTGAAGTTAAAATATGCAGTCGAATTCACTATACAGGTACCGTTTTAGACCCCATTATTTTTCATTTTCTTCGATTATTGCGATGGGGAAACCGTATTTTCGAGAAAATATTGTATGGGACTATACAATTTTTATGGTTTCATCATGGAGACGACTAAATTATCTTTAATTTAGACCATAACTGACCTCGCAGTTATGATTCCTCTTGATGTAATTGGTACCGGAAAACCACCGATATTTGTAGAAAAATGTTATAGCGTCCTTAATACATTCCGCTAAGAAGGGCCTGTTTGGAGGACAACGAGACGGCAACTCATGTGCTGCTAAACTGCCCGGTGGTCGCCTCATACAGGGCAAAGTACTTCGGTAACCCAGGTACTATATGTGAGATTGTCAGTATCACCAAGGTGCTGCTGGCCTTTCTTGAGGAACTAGGGTGGATCAAATAAACGATTCTCCCACACGTACGCAAAATACGCGCAAATGGGCATGTAACCGGGTATGCTGGGGCATGTGGCTAAGTAATATCAGCCGCTCGATCAACTAGGTTAAGCTACGCTTGCCGCGGTTTATCCGTGGATGGGTAACAATTCAATTTAATTCAGATTAAGTACAATAAATAACAATAAATTACAATAATTACATTATAATAATCCATACTAATCATATTTAATTTTATTATAATTTTTAAATACCTAATATTATATGAATAGGACTACACAACAGAAACACTGGATCAAGACCGCACTCCTCGTATATGTAGTTTTGTCCAGTGTTCCATGAAGGAGCAGTCCACATCCATTCTCCCTGCAATAAGTTGCAGGAAGCTGTTGAAGCTGAACCATCTTTGCATACCAAGACCCTTCTGTGCGACGGAAAGCACGTTAAGCCTTTGGTCCCAGCCGCTCATTCGTAGTATCTTTGACAGTCGTTTTGGGTCGTCAGAAGCTCAAAAGTATGACAACCAGTCTTACCAAGGGGAACTGTGATTCGGTAGCTGGGCTGTGGATGTTACATAGGCAGTCGCTCCTTGTAAAATACTGGTATTAAACTGCATTCAGTTAGACTGGAAGCCAACCCCAAAATAGTTGGAAAAAAGCGAGGCAGATGACGGTGAATTGTCGTTAATTTTTATGTCTTTAGCTCTTTTTCTCGCAACAAAGCGAACGTTTTATAGAATGTCAAAACTTATTTTATTTTATTATATTAGGGTGGCTTACAGCTAACAATACAGATTTGGTAGTGAGGTAAATCACGATAAGCCATTTACAAGCCTCCACAGGTAGCAATAGAGTATCGTTGTACAAGTTGTTGTTGTTGTGTTATTGAAGCATAACATAACATTATACCTTGTTTCCCAGAAGGGTTGGGCAGAGTTGTAGGCTATAAGTACACCCACATTTCGCCAGTTATGTTTAAGTGCCATGTAATAGGGGGCGAGCCTATTACCATGAACCGGACACAATTCCAGACTCAGGTCTGCTACTGAAAAGTTCTAGATATAAAATCCCAATAACACTTTACCCGACCTCGGCATCGGGGCAAGCCATTACCATGACCCAGACATCAGTCCAGACACCGGATGGCTACTGAGAAATTCTACATAGAAAACCGCGATAACACTTGACCCGAACTCGGAATCGAACCCAAGACCTCATGCCCGGGAGTCAATAGCGGACTCCCGGCCACCGTAGGCGCGAGCTTGCGGGTGGCGAGCAATGGGTAGCTCGCCGCCCGGTAAGGACCAGGCTCGGGTCGACGGCGCGCAGTGTTCCACGCGCGCCTCAAAGAGATGTCAGCAGCAGTGTAGGGGTCTACTAGGACCGATGCCTGCCGGGGTCGCGTGATTGTTCGAAAGAGATACCGTGACCCTGGCACATGGGCAACTGATGGAACACGGGTGGGTTTTAGTCAGTAAAAGTCTGACACGCCCTCCCGCTCCGCCCAGAGCGGGAGAAGTCATTTGATGATTTCCCATCCTGAAAAAAAAAAAAAAACTAGGCCAAACAGGCAGTAAAACTTGTTACAGGTATAAGTATTAAAACTCCATGCTCTAGTAATAAATGTGGTGCTGTCCCGCAAACAATGTGGCACTTGATATCTTACCCAGCCTGTCTTGTTGTTTGCACGCTACATGAGTTGATAGACGCTACTGAAACTACTAAGCTCGTAGCCAAATTCTGGGCTAACTATATTTAAATTGCTATCGACACGCTGTGAGGAAGAAGAATAAGTAAAATGTATTTTACAAAGGCGGACTTGGCGCCTGGGGCATTTTCTACTAGTCAGTCTTAGGGTGATGTAGAGACAAAACATCAAAGGTGCAACCGAGCAACATAAAAGGGTATACAATAATTTATTCAATAAAACGATTACAAATAGAGTACATTTCGCACTGCCAGGGTCGCGAGATTCGTTCGAAAAAGGTACCTGACATATGGGCAACTGAAAGAACACGGGTGGGTTTTAGTCAGTAAAAGTCTGACACGCCCTTCCGCTACACCCAGAGCGGGAGACGTTATTTGATGATTTCCCACAAAAAAGTACATTTAGCAAGGAGTATTAAAACCATATAATTATAGTGCCTAAAGATAAACTATTTCTAAAATATTTTTATTACAAGTTCAAATGATGTTTTATCGGAATTAGAATGTAAGGTAGCGACACGTCCGATCTAAGCCAATTCAAACCTGTGTTTCGGGCCATAAATATAGGTTATAGGTAATCGAAAATTACGTTACAATACAAGAATGGCAGGGACATTGATGCGAAATCTGTTACCATGGATAAAGCACATGATTCTGGTCTGTACTGCAAAAAGACGCCGTGTAGAGCCAATAATACATAAATAAATATCTTAGGATATCAACACACCGTTATCTGATCCCAAACTAGGCAGAGCCTGTACTATGGTAATCAGACAATTGATAAACATACTTATTTATTTCTAAATACATACATATTATAGATAAATTACACCCAGACACAGAACAAATGATTATGCTCATCACACAAAGATTTGTCCTGGGTGGGAATCGAACCCACGACCTCAGTTTTTGCAGTCAGGGCCACTAACCACTAGACTAATAGGCCAGTCATACATACAGACATAGACACACAGACATAGATAAATTATAGTCAGTAAGAAAAAAAACCGACTACTTAGTACTTTTCAGGATTTATTTCGATAAATCAAAAGTCATTTACCCACTCAAACTAACTTCACGTGACCGGACTGGGTCATTATTTGAGCTCAATTAGCATTACAATTCAACGTGGCAATGATGCCAGTCTTCTGGGCACGTTTCCGGATGACAGTAATACGGACGAGTACTTCGATGCCTAAGTGTCCTTTTGATTTTGTATTTATTTTTATAGTTAGTAATTTATTTTAGTATCTTGCCTGTAAAACTGTAAATAATTTACTCAAATTGGGCTGAGAGTCAGCCCTTTTCGAAGGACAAAATTACATAAGACAGTCCCCCAAAAAAACACCCGCCTTTTCACCACTTCCTGGTGCTTGAGGTGGGAAGAAGAAGTGGCACAACAAACTCCCCACAGCACAGCTGTCTCTAATTACATATACTCGATTCTATACTATAGTAAAGCAATGAACATTACAAGACACAGAACATTAAACTAAGTCATTCGACATATGTCAGCTGGTCATGGCAATATACCAAGAAATATAATGAATTCGTGTTCAGAGCATGATATCAACTGCTGTTGTCTTACACTCTCCTTAGTTTCGAACATCAAATACCTAGGGGTGTACATTGATGAAAAACTAACCTGGCGCACACACATCGAGGCATTATGTACACGCACAAGGAAGCTTATCTACATATTTAAAGAATTGAGACATTCAGCTGAACCTGCAACCTTGTCGTTAGTCTACCAGAGTCTGTGCGTGTCAATAATTAATTACCTACTGTATTACAGTATGGGGAGGCACTTATAAATCTCTTCTAATTCAAATAGAGCTCAAAGGGCGATTCTAAAGGTTATGCATTTCAAGCGTAGAGACCCGCCAACCGCCCTGCTGTACTCTGAAACCAGGTCCTCACTGTGCGACAACTCTTCATTTTGCGTGTAGTCTTACGCCGCCATTCCATCCTACCTCTCGACTCGAATATTCTTCTAAGACGTCGAGGTCGCCCGGTCTGTGATTCCGTTCAATGTCGTTCTGCATTTGCGAGCCGCCATTACTCAGTCCTAAGCGCTCGTCTTTACAATAAGGTTCATCGGTTAATTGGTATTTACACGTCGACCAAGTTTACGCTGAAGGCAAAGCTTACCAATTGGTTGCTGAATTTGTCTTACGACTATACTGAGAGTATTTTAACGATCACCTCATGATAACTTACTAAATACTGTAACATTTTAGCACTTCGTCATTATAACCTGATTGCATTTGAATTGTTAACCAAGAGGAACTTTGGCTCTTGAGATACAAGTATCCAGTGCCGTAACTAGCCTTTTATGCGCCCGGTGCGAGCTTTCAAAACTGCGCCCTTGAAAAATGCTCTAACCAGGCTCTGACAATAAAGTGGACAAATGTGCATAAAAATAAATCTATCTATTTTTTGTTTACGAAGGTATAGGTACTTAGTAGATTTCTTTAAGATAAAAATTGTTTATTCAAAAATATTTGCTCAAATACAGAAATGACACAAAGTACTCGATAGTAAAGACCCAAGGCTAAGGTAAACCGTAATCACAAGAAAAGGACAGCTACCTACTCAAAGATTTACTTTCCGCGCTTTTCTCATTGCGAAGTCCTTGATTACATTGTCATACGACAGGAGCCGTGCTATGTCGCGTTCAATCGACAAAATCGCTAGGCCAGACAATCTTTCTTGGCCCATCATCGAGCGCAGGTACGTCTTTATTAATTTGAGCTTACTGAATGATCTCTCGCAGGAAGCTACAGTCACTGGCATCGTTAAAAATATCTTTATAGCGACTACTACATTGGGAAACATTTCCTTTAAATCCAGTTCCACTATAGCTTTGAGAAGACCCATACATGACTGACATTCACATTTATCAAATAATGTAGTCGCTTCAACTTGACTCTTCAAAGTTTCTATTTCGGCCCAAAATTCTGTGGCATTTATATCTGCAGAATATTTGATACTCAAATCAGCTGCATGTTTTTTTAGTTCTTCAACCGAATATGTAGTTATGTGTTTTACGGTCAAAAAACCGAAAGAGTGGTGTATGTCGCGTAGTTTTTCGAATCGCCATTTTAATTCAGAAATTATTGTATCTATTGCTTCATTTATCTGAGTTTTGAAACTTTGTTGCTGAGTAATGTAGTAGCCGGCGTCTGAACTTTCACTTAAATCGTGTCTTTTTACTCGCTTTCGTCGCTTTTCAGGAAAATTGTCCTCAATGTCACATTGTTCACAAATTCTTTTTGCCTTTTCGAAAACAATGTCCACAGTGTCGCGAATATTCTGAATCTGGCTTGTTAATCCCTTGATTAATTCAGAGGCTTTGTCGATAGTAATGGTTTTAGACTGTAGAGCTACATTCACTCTGTCAACAGATTCCAAAATTTGATCCCAAATTTGCAGAGTACATATGAATTTATAATTAATTAGGTCCATTATACTTTTAGCTGTAGCGATTGTTTCCGCATTATAATCATTGGTAGTTAGAATCTTTAGCACACACCTGATTTGGGGTATTTGCGTGTTCAAAGCTTTGACGGCCCTAGCTTTAGAGGCCCATCTAGTGTCGGCGTGTTTTTTCAATGAAATATTTAAGTGTTTCATTAAAGTTTCCCACCTGACCGTTGAACTCGAAAAAAACACAAATATTTTCTGGATTAATCCAAAAAATGTGATCATGTCAGGTGTCACACTAGCAGCGTGTACGCCAGATAAATTCAAAGAATGCGCTGCGCACGGCACGTAATCAGCATTTTCATTAATTTGTTTTATTTTGGCTTGGACTCCGTTATATTTACCGGCCATATTACTACCATTGTCGTAGCCTTGGCCACGAAGATCTTGAATATTCAATCCATCAACTTCTAATTTCTCTAAAATCTCTTTCGACAATCCCTCGCCCGATTTTTCATGAGACTGAATGAAATCTATGAATCGTTCTTCGATTGCAACTTTCTGCTCGGATACTTTTACGAATCTCAATATTTGTGACATCTGTTCTTGATGCGATACGTCTGGCGTACAATCAAAAAGTGTGGAAAAGTATTTTGCCGCACGAACGTCGTCTAAAATTTGTTTTTTGACCTCTGAGGCAAGAATATCTACAAGCTCGTTTTGAATATAAGGCGTAAAATATGAAATATTTCCTTTATTAAGCGATTCGATGTGCGCTCTAAGTTCAGGATCGAATTTTGAAATCATATCCACGGCACTTAAGAAAACTCCAGATCCTGATTCTCCAATATGCTCATGAGAGCCTCTGAGGGGTAAATTATTTTCCGCGCAAAACAAAATTATGCTAGTACACACTTTTAAAATATGTCTCCACTTATTTGTTTCTTGATCAATAGCCTTTTGTAAGGATGCATCTATTGTGGTCTTACTTTTTATTTGCTGTTCAAGCATTTTCCACTTAATACAATTTTCTCTATGAAATGTAGAGTTTTCGTGCTCAGGAATACGTGGACTTAAATGACGCCAATCATTAAATCCTTTTTGTGCATCAGCCAGTGCCGGCATTATTTGCTTAGTCGAGGAAGAACCGAAAAGTATACATGGGAAACAAAATATTGCATCTCTTTTTTTACTGTAAATCAACCAAGGCCTTGGTACCATCTCGCCATTGCTCATCTTTTTTGTAAACCAATGCATATGAAATTTTCGTCCTGCGTCTTCAGTTGAAGAAATATTTTGACTACCTTTTCCTTGATCAGGACCTTTCTCAACAAGGAAACAACGAATGTGGTCAGTTAATGGTAACCATGAAACAGGATCGTTTATGTCTAACTCGATCTTATCAGTTGCAGTTGCTTCTTTAATTTGAATTTCAGAACTTGGACTAGTGGTGATGGGCAAGGTCAAGTCTTGCTGGAATGGGCTGACTGGGCTGTCTTCTTTATATTCTATCTTTAAATTGTTTCCAGATCTAGTTCCAGACATACCAGGGTGGGCCAAAACGTCATTATTGGACACATCTTCCTGACTGTTTTCTGGTTGTGTGACTGTCCACTTTCGTAACGTATTTCCCATTTTTTTTGCTTCCATCTCTCTCACGCGTTTTCTCTTACGAAATTCAGAACCGGATGGACGTTTTTGAGACATGTTGCTTGTTATAGCATGCGTGCTTAGCTTACGGTAGCCGGCAGGTAATATTTCTGAAAGAAGAATCGCTAATCAGGCCTAGTCTAGTATATACGAGTAGTTCGGAACTCAACACAAGTACCTGTCTATATGTATACTTGTGTGTCGAACCGAACTCGAGCATAAAAATGGTCAACATAAAAATGCCACCTAAAAATACCTACTTAGGAAAGTAATAACACTTAATAATAATATAAAGTAATAACATTTACAAGTCATAAATATTTATTGATATTATCAGCGTATTAAATGTCCTACTGCTGGGCACAGGCCGCTCCTACTTACTCCCACCGACCTTAAAATATTTTCAGTTAATTTCACTATTAACGTAAAAATTTTAACCGAAAAAATATACTTATATACAACTTTCTTTGTAAAACTTTTAAATACAATTTTATAACTTACCCAAACGAGTTTATCAACGAACAACAAATCAACAATAAACTTATTCACTCTCACACACAATTTTACTTTAAACTAATGAAATTTTATACAAATAATGACCATGGTTGAGAAGCAAGACAATCAATCCGAGTGCCCCCGGCCGGCTATCTGAATGCGTGATTCTCGATGTATCGGGGAATCCCCAAACATTGGGTGGGACGGCGCGGCAGAATGGAACGTTTGTGAATCGTTTAGTTTTGTAAGTCATCCTTTTCACTCTTGTCGAACGATGAATTTTCTATCTATCTCTCGCACGCTAGTGCGTCAGTAACGCCGCACGTAGTTAATGAATAAAATCAAAGATAAAGGGAGGACCAATGAATGTGGCTGACAGCAATGACAGCGTAACGTGAACTATATGTACATCTCCTCAGGTCCTCAGCTAGATTGACAGATTTGCTTAGAACTTCTAAGTTAGAAGTGGCGCCCTCCAAATGAATATAGACAGAAATTGTCTCATAGTTACGGTATAGGTACTTTTGTTTGTGTATGTAATATTGCGAGCAAGACAAGGTGGATTTATATTTGTCTGATGTGTCGTGACGTGACGCGTCAGAACTGTATCGGTTCCATACATAAGTCATCACAACACAACACGTTACGCACTAGTGTGAACGTTACCATCCTACTAATATTATAAACGCGAAAGTTTGTATGGATGGATGGATGTTTGTTACTCTTTCACGCAAAAACTACGGAATGGATTTTAATGAAACTTTACAATAATATAGCTTATACATCAGAATAACACATAGGCTACAATTTATAAACATATTGTTCAAAATACTAATCCTGCGCAGACGAAGTCGCGGGCACCAGCTAGTACTAAATGTATGAAACCGATACCGTTCTGACGCGTCACGTCACGACACATCAGACAAATATAAAACCACCTTTACAAGTGTTGTTGTTTCAAGATCGCTTGAAAAATGCCATATAGATATAGATAGTACAGAGGGCGCGTCTACACCATATTCGCAATAAAACAAAATGTACCTACTAACTACCATGCATGAAACAAAACTAGATACTGGTCTGGTCATTTCTGCGCCCCTCCAGGGTCTGCGCCCTGTGCCTGGGCACCGCTGGCACCGCCCTAGTTACGGGACTGCAAGTATCCTTTTACTTAGTTCAGGAGCCAGCTGTTCAACCTTCTGTTTGATCTCTGCTTGTACAATCATGTTTAGTTTATGTCTAACTTTAAGTGTTTTTCTGTGTACAATCAATTTATTATTATTTATTTAAAACTATACCAATTCACGCAAAAATAAATAAAAAGCATAATCCCAAAATAAAAGCGTTCTAGCATAAAAGGTGTCATAGCCTATACAATGAAAATGATGACTGACAAATGATTACTTTCTTACTTATTTCCACACACTCTGTGGAAGTAAGTAAGAAAGTAATCATTTTATTTAACAAAAGACTTAGCCTAGGTTTTTTTGTGGATGGGAAATCATCAAATGACCTTTCCCGCTCTAGGCGGAGCGAAAGAGCGTATCTGACTTTTACTGACTAAAACTCACCCGTGTTCTTTCAGTTGCCCGTATGCCAGGGCCACGGTAACTCTTTCGAACAAATCTCGCGACCCTGGCAGGTAGCCTAGGTAAAATAAGTATTGTCTCAGTTATAGATAGGTATGGCTAATGCAGATGAATAAGACCCGTGCCCCTCAAACTAGGAGAATCCACACATGACACATGACACATTTTTGCAAAATATATATAACTAGCTTTTGCCAGCGGCTTCGCCCGCGTGGAGGTCGGAAATTATCCCGCGGGAACGTACTACCGGGATAAAAAGTAGCCTATGTCCTTTCTCAGGCTCTAAACTATCTGTGTACCAAATTTCATTTAAATCGGTTCAGTAGTTTTAGCAGGAAAGCGAGACAGACAGACAGACAGACAGACAGACCGACAGACAGACAGACAGAGTTACTTTTGCATTTATAATATTAGTATGGAGTATGGATAGTATGGATAGTATGGATATGGAAGTATGGAGTATGGAAGTATGGATTAGTATGGATAGTATGGATATGGATATGGATTGCGTAATAGTTCTGATGAACATATGGTTATGGAAGGTAGGTGCAAAGCCGTAAAGCGGAGCTAGTATAGAGTACAGTGTGACTATTTTTAAAGCAAATTTTAAATTAACATTTTAATTTTCTCCCTTAATTCGGTTTGTTGGTTCTAATTTCAGTAATTCGTGAGTTATCCGAATACTTGATACTTCAAAAGAAAGACAAATAACAAGATATGTTTAAAAAAAAAAACTAAAAAGCACCATCCGTGATTTTTTTTTAAAGCCATCAGGAAACAGTTTTCTTAAATCTTAAAAAATATCTTTGATTTCAAATATCTGAAATAAAATTATCTCATGACACAGATGCCAAAGTAATGTTTTATTAGATTGTTTACATATTACTTTAATAAAATAATACAAAATTTAATGTTTTATCTTCAAACTGGCCATTCTTTGCAACTGCAATATTTTGGGTCTTGTCATAAAACAAATTTTGACTGGCCTGTTAGTCTAGTAGTAGGGTAAGGTGCCACAGGAGTGCGCGGTCCGCAAGAGTACGAAGGCATGACATTAGCCACAGGTGCGAACAGTTCGTACGAACTTCAGTTGTGTTTTGAGGCTCAGTGAAGGAAAAGTGCGCGTCAACAAGTATCGAGCAAAATAAACGGATTTTGGTGGTAAAAAGTAAGATTATTGCTTTTGTACTAATTTGCTAAAGTATTTTCGTATTATGAATGTTGTGTAGCACATTAGTTTCAGTTGGGAATGTGTTAATTAATAATAAATCGTCTAAAACTGTTCACTACCTACTAGCAACGAGATTGTTGCGACTATATTTCCATAGATGGCGTAACTAGTTGTATTTCACCTTTGTATTGACATTGCCTCAAGAGCGCGCACTGCATGAGTGCGCACGCGTACTCTTGGGGATACTGCGCACTCTTATGAACTGTTTCTTTTTTTTCAGATGGCGTTGAATAAACGGAAAACAAACAGAATTAATTGGTCACAAGAGACATTAGATCTAGCTAAAAAGATGGTGTTTGAAGAGGGAAAAAGTAAAAGAAGAGTAGCTGAGCTTTTAGAAGTGCCAGAGTCTACATTGAGAAAAAGACTGAAGCGAGATGATGTCGCAACATCTTTAGGTAGATATAGAGCCACCTTTACACCGGAAGTAGAAGAAAACTTGATCGAGCACATAAAGAAGTTAGATGAAATGTTTTATGGTATGACATTGAAAAAGATGAGGTCTACTGTTTACGAATACGCCGAAAGAAATAATTATACCCACCAATTCAATCGCGAAACAAAAATGGCTGGAAAACATTGGGTACGAGATTTTATGAAGAGACATGCTGATAGAATTTCCCTTCGGCAACCCACATCGACAAGTATTGCCCGAGCTATGGGCTTCAATAGGCCACAAGTAAATAGATTTTATGATCAACTACAAACTCTGCAAGAAAAGTATAAATTTGAGCCATGTCACATCTACAATATGGACGAATCCGGATTTACAACTGTTCCAAATAAAGCCCCAAAAGTGTTAAGCTCTAAAGGGAAACGTTGTGTTAATAAAATAAGTAGCGCAGAGAGAGGCACCAATGTTACAGTTGTATGCGCAATGAGTGCATCAGGAAATTATGTACCACCAGCTTTTATATTCCCGCGAAAGAGAATGAAGGCCGAATTATTAGATGGAGCTCCAGCCAACTCAATAGGCCTCGTAACAGAGAGTGGTAGAATGAATACAGATTTATTTTTGGATTGGCTAAATCATTTTAAATATCATGTCAAGCCCACCGATGCATATCCAGTTCTTCTGATTTTAGATAATTACTTAGCACATACATCTTTGGCAGCTGTGAAATTTTGTAGACAAAATAATATCCATGTGCTGACTATCCCACCTCACAGCACGCATAAAATGCAGCCCCTTGATAGGTGTTTCTTTTCACCGCTGAAAAAATATTATGCCAATGAGTGTGAAAAGTGGATGTTAAACCACCCGGCAAGGGCTATAACTATTTATCAGGTAGCTACTTTATTCAATGCTGCTTACATGAGGACAGCCAATATTTCAAATGCTGTAGCAGGATTCAAAGTAGGAGGAATAGTCCCCTTCAATCGAGACTTATTTACAGACGCTGATTTTCTAGCCAGTGTAGTAACTGATAGACCCCTTGAATATGCTAACGTTTTAATTGATGCGCGGAATGAGACAGGTACTTCCACACAAGTCCCGTCGTGTCCTATTGCGGTACCTGAACAAGTAGCGTATATTCCTGCTTCTAGTGAGCATCTACCTGAAGAAGTACAACTGAATGTTGATATACCTGATCAAGTTCCTTCTACTCCTACCCACACTGTACTGCAAGAAGAATCATTGCTCAGTGACATGTCATTAGACCAGATGATGAGTGTTCGCGATCCCGTCGATAGTATTTTGCCAGACGAGGATACACAGCAGAGCTCTAGAACTATAACTACTACACCTGTAAACTTCATTGCAAGAGAACTATTTCCTAATGACAGTAGTGGAAGCCCTTCAATTTTAACCGATAGTACACATCGATTGAATCTTGAAAAAATACCCAATCCACCAAATGTTACTTTTGCTGACATTTCGCCGCTTCCAAAGGCTTCGATTTTACGAAAACCATCACAACGCAGCAAAAAATCCGAAATTATAACAAGCTCTCCTTATAAGAGAAATTTAGAGGAGGAAGAAGAGAATACTAAAACGAAAAACACTAAAAGTAAATCAGCACAGAAGAAACCAAAGAAGACATATAGAAAACCTAAGAATCCGCCAAAAGAGAAAAAAAAGACTTGGAAATGCCCTGGATGTGGCGAGATTTATAGGGAGCCAATAACGGAAGATTGGATCCAATGTGTCGACTGTACTGCATGGTGGCACGACGAATGTACATCATATACCGGAAACGGACCGTACAAGTGCGATTTATGCGAATAGGATTTGCGCGCACTCTTGCATCCACTGCGTACTCTTAAGGGCTACTCTGCGTACTCTTGCGTGATTGCGTCCACATGAGTGCGCATATGAGTGTGATCTCATTTTTTACTACAAATTAAAAACTGACAAGACTTTGTTGATTATTCGTATAGTATATTAAAGTTGATTAGTTTGTTCTTCTAATAAATACATTTTGAATTAATAATGGCCCTTTTTATTTGAGTTATTTCACTGTGATCGTTAACCGCGCACTCCTGTGGCACCTTACCCTAGTTAGTTATCCTGACTGTTAAGACTGAGGTCGTGGGTTCGATTCCCACCCAGGACAAATCGGTGATGAGCACAATCATTTGTTCTGTGTTTGGCTGTAATTTATCTGTAACTAGCTTCTGTCCGCGACTTCGTCCGCATCAAATTTTTGTTCCCGTAACCCTTCCCGTCGCATCGAATTGTCTGCCAGTTTTTATCCATTTTTCATTTAGTAGCGTGATGTTATATAGCCTATAGCCTTCCTCAATAACTAGGCTAACCAACACGAGAAGATTTTTCAATTCGGGCCAGTAGTTTCGGAGCCTATTCAATATAAACAAACAATCAAATCTTTCCTCTTTATAATATTATTGCCACTATAAATTGAGATGTAAGCTATCCTATCATTCAAGTTGGATCAACCCTGTATAGGCAATGTTGGATTATGTTCACAAAGCTGTTACGACCCGAGTTACAAATTGAGGCCACAAATGATAAACTAGGACCATCGACGTGAAATAAATAAATAGGTAGGTAATCTATACTAGTATTACAAAGCTGAAGAGTTTGTTTGTTTGGTTGAACGCGGTAATCTGAAAAACTGCTGGCCCGAATTGAAAAATTATTTTTGTGTTGGATAGTCTGGAATAGATATTGAGAAAGGCTGTAGGCTGCCGGCAGAGAACCAAAGTTATCGACATAGCTCACAGAATTAGCAAGCTG
This sequence comes from Aporophyla lueneburgensis, assembly GCA_932294355.1. NCBI lineage: Eukaryota > Metazoa > Arthropoda > Insecta > Lepidoptera > Noctuidae > Aporophyla > Aporophyla lueneburgensis. Next base: position 6,000,937 of record OW028762.1, on the reverse strand, counting down.
AAGTGGCAATGGGCCGGCCACATTAGCCGTAGAACCGATTACCGTTGGGGTAGACGTGTTCTTGAGTGGAGACCGCGAATCGATAAACGTAAGGTAGGACGCCCTCAGGCTAGGTGGAGCGATGATCTTCGCAGGGTGGCTGGTAGCAGCTGGATGAGAGTTGCCGAGAATCGGGCTGAATGGTGAGCAATTGGAGAGGCCTATGTCCAGCAGTGGACTGCTATAGGCTGATGATGATAAGCTGTATAATATAATATAAATTAATATAATCAAAAGGAGCGGAACAGCAACGAAAAATGGACGATAAATGGCAGGCAATTCGATGCGACGGGAAGGGTCAGGGGAGCCTGCCGGGGTCGCGTGATTGTTTGTAAGAGATAACGTGGCCCCGGCACATGGGTAACTGAAGGAACACGGCTGGGTTTTAGTCAGTAAAAGTCTGGCACGCCCTCCCGCTCCGCCCAGAGCGGGAGAAGTCATTTGATCATTTCCCACCCAGGAAAAAAAAGCCCACCAATGGATTTATACTATTTATGTATAATGCCATTGGGGCAGTATATTGATTACGAATTAAATAAAAAAAAAAAAAATTAAAGGCGAATTGAAATCATTCGCCATTTTTATTATTACTACCTATTACATGAAGGCATATATCATACTTTACAACTTTTATACGATTAGACAAATTGAAAAAAAAATCTCGATAAGACTCGTGGTCTATAACTCATTTAAAACTTAATATTATTCTAATGCATTTTTATTATTTATTAACCGACTTCAAAAAAAAGGAGGAGGTTATCAATTCGACTGTATTTTTTATTTTTTTATGTTTGTTACCTCGTAACTTTTAACTGGGTGAAACGACTTTGATGATTCTTATTTTATTTGAAAGCTGCTGCTTCCCGAATGGTCCAATTTGGTTCCATTCGGATGATGG